>CM035121.1:120801964-122001964 GCA_020205555.1 Panax stipuleanatus | reverse complement strand
TGATTTCTAATTAAAAGGGGTTTTGAATTGATTAACTAAATTAACAAGAATAAACTAATAAGAATTAACAATGAATAAAAAACTTCAGTTCTTCAGTTCAGTATCACCTTTTAATAACAATAGATTAATCAAGTATAACATTATTTACCCTTCAATGAAATTAATAGCCCTAGGTAACAACAAGCTCTGCTACCCGAAACTCCCCTTAGATTGTCACTCAATGAAACAAGCTCTTCACAAGATTCTAACCATTATATAACCTAGAACAAGCTCTCTAGATTTAATATAACAGCAGCATTAAGAACTAGGGAATTAGACTATTCCAATAAACAAACACATAAGCTCGGATTGTTTAACTTGTCTTCTGATAATCATAGCAATACTCAAAAGCTTTTCCACAATCAGGTATTACTAATTGCTACTTGTGATTAAGAACAATATCAATTACACGTAATATTATTCCTTGATCTAGCATATGACACCAATTCACTAATTTAATCCTGCAGAATCACGTTAGTAAATTGAATAGCATACAAGAAATTAAAGTAGATTATAAGAATAAATCTCATGTAAGAAGGAATAAATAAAATAAACTTGATCAAACCATTAATTATAAATACGGTTCAACATCCCTTCCGAACTGAATTAAAAGAATTAGTTCAATACTCCAAAAAAATCATAGATCTCATATGAAAGAAAAAATAATAATATGCCAAATACAAGAGAATAGATCCCCTATTTATATTATTAAAAACGCAGCCCTCATTAACCCTTAGCTTGCATCCAAATCCGTGTCGTAAAAGGAATTGATGTTGCTGATTTCCATAATGCTTTGCAAGCTACTTATTCGAGGCCCACTCATGTTGCCAGCTACTTCAATTAGTAATATGTCAAAACTGTAAGGTGCTTGGATTCTTGCATGAACGTGGGCCCATGATACATGATATCTTATTCCAATTGACACTATCCAATTTCGTGACCAGATAATCAATTCGTAATATGCTAGACTCCTAAACATGCTATGAATAGTAAGTTACTTCAATTCGTGGGCCCATATAATACTCCTTTTCCAATTTGACATTCCAAGCTGCTTGTGTATGAATTGGATTTGATAGTGCATGTGTTGCCACTTTTAATATATATGATATACTCTCCTTTGCCAACATGTAAATCCATCAGCTTCGTGGACTTCCTAAGATGCTAGATCCGTGGGCCCCATAGAGAAACAATCCTTTAATTGCTTTAGAAACCGAGACCTGCTAGGACTTTTCTTTCCAATTTCGTGAATGCTTGGACTTGTGATTTGTGGCCCATGTGTTTTAAATCGCATTCCTTTTGTCAAGTTGCTTACCACCTTGGACCCACTACAAGTTATCCTATTCCAATCCGTGAGCTACTTGGTGGGAAAGTGCTGCTTGTATTTCGTTAATTGCATCACTTAATTATTTTCTCCAATCCGTGAATATGCCAAGTCGGCCCACATGCTAACAAATTAATAATTGACCAAGTGAACTTGCATGTCTCCTTCAATTCAGAATTACCAAATCCGTTAGCTGCTAGGACTAGTATAGGAATTCATATGCTACTTGGTCTCCTCTTGGATGAGCTGCTGGACATTTCAATTGATGATTACATGTTAGAAAACTGGGCTGAATAAATGCCAAGCGTAATAAATTCGTGGCCCAGCTGAATATCCATATTGCTGCATGTCTAACACCAAACCGTGCATGCAATTTCCGAATTGGATTTTAAAAACTCACAAATTTATTCTTTTTTCATCATTTCAGCCCTTTACGCCTTAATTCACCTGAAACAATAAATACATCAATTAAGCTCATATTCACATAAAACATGTAATAAAACTAAACATAAAGGAATAATAAATCATGAATATTATGTACTTATCACCGATCCTGTTTGTCATTAGGGTTGTCTCCGTGGTTGACTTGGTGCTTCCAGGTTTGTCTCTAGATATGATGTAAGGCTTCAAGATTGTTTTTGAAATTAACCTGACCTCCCGGGTTGAGATCGGGGCTGACCTGTACCTCCTGGGTTGAGATCGGGGCTGACATGTACCTCCCGGGTTAAGACTGGGACTGACCTGTACCTCTTGTGTTGAGATCAGGACTGACCTATACCTCCCGGGTTGAGATTGGGGCTGACATGTACCTCACGGGTTGAGACCGGGGCTGACCTGTACCCCCCGAGTTGAGACCGGGGTTGACCTGTACCTCCCGGGTTGAGACCGGGACTGACCTGTGCCTCTGGGGTTGAGACCGGGGCTGACCTGTACCTTCTAAGTTGAGTTCGGGGCTAACCTGTACCTCCCGAGTTGAGACCGAGGCTGACTTGTACCTCCCGGGTTAAGACCGGGGTTGACCTATACCTCCCGGGTTGAGACCGGGGCTAACCTGTAATTTCTGGGTTGAGACCGGGGCTGACTTGTACGTCCTGGGTTGAGACCGGGGCTGATCTATACCTCCCAGGTTGAGACTGGGGCTGACATGTACCTTGCGGGTTGAGATCGGGGTTGAATTGATGGCCCGATATTGAGACCAAAGCTGATTTGATGGCCCGGTATTGAGACGGGGGTTGATTTGATGGCCCGATATTGATACCGAGGTTGATTTGATGACCCGTTATTGATACCGGGGTTGATTTGACAAGATAATTTTGCCCTCCTACAGGGTTAGTAACAGGGAAACGAAATTTCGAGTGTCTACAGATGCCCCTCTTTTATCATGTTCATGAAATGCAATGGAATGAATAGGATAAAGATTGCTAGACACTAGAAATGCAAATGCGAAGGCAAGGCAATGCATGGGATGATATGTGATGAATGTTAGATACCTACGAGGGGTTAGGATTATCATTGAATGTTCACGTCACTCTCTGATGGGGATACAGTCATTCATGATAACCCTTGGGGCAGCACTGTCAGGCGGTTACTGGTAGGATATCAGATTTAAGCTATCACAGAATATTTTCGTCACTTTTTGCTAGGGATGACGTTATCCGTGATAGCTTTATCGACTTTGATGGGGATGACATTATTGATGCTCCCACGTCTGTCAATACTCTCCCTAAGACATAATTCCCTTCGGCTGATGCCATTGTACATCTCTAAAGGCTCCTTAGCTGGGGATATCTCTGCCACCAAGTTACCTCAACGGGTGTTCTTGATGCATATCTCGACGATAATTTGCACCGATAATTGACCACGGGAGGTTGAATCACCAATCCTTCTTGGTGCTCCTTCTGAGGATGTGTATAACAGATTCCATCATTTGTCCTTTGTGGGGATGGATTATTATATTATTTCTGTCATCGGATCACTTCCGATGCTTTATGGGGTTGCGCCCACGGCTGAACTGTCATCGGTCAGTACCCGACGCTTCGATGGAGTTGTGCCAACGACTGAACTATCATCGGTCAGTCCCCGACGCTTTGTTGGGGTTGTGCCAACGACTGAACTATCATCGCTCAGTCCCCGACGCTTCACTGGGGTTGTGCTAACGGCTGAAGTGTCACCGGTAAGTACCCGACGCTTCGCTGAGGTTGTGCCAACGGCTGAACTGTCATCGGTCAGTACCCGATGCTTCGCTGGGGTGATGGCAACGGCTGAACTGTCACCGGTCAGTACCTGACGCTTCGCTGGAGTTGTGCCAACGGCTGAACTGTTATCGGTTAGTACCGGACGCTTTGAAAGTGGCAGTTTTTGGCAGTTTTGCGCAGTGTTTCGGCAATTTTTTGGGAGTTTTCATCATTGGTCCCCAATTATTACTTCTTGCTGAATACCAATTGCTTTCAGGAAGTTCCTCTTTTTGTCAGTATATCGCTGCTTCAAAGCGAGATTTCAGGACAAACCGCTCAATCGCGTAGTGATTTTTTCTTTGACTTGTCAGCTCATATAAACTCCGTTTCAACTCAAACTGGACCGAACCAGAGGGAGCAGGGCCCACCCTGGGGAGCTATAGGTAGGGGTGCGACAGTCGTAGGTGGGCCCACTTCTTCCTGTGGATTTATATTGGGTAGCGGGGAGCTCATATGTATATTTTTAGTTTCGAGTTTCAAACGGAATTCGATTTTCTTTTTTAGATCTACGGAGTTCGGGCTGCTTTTTTCAGATTTCGTCAGCTGCCACGCGTTCTGCACACCTCAGGTAACATTTATATCCCTTCTTTTTAAGTTTTGACCGTTAGAAGTATGTAAACCATGAAAGGGTGCTCTTAAACGTAATGTATCAAAAATGTATGCCTATATGACCTGCTAAAAATTTTCTGACTTCATAAGTATGCATATTTTACTGCAATGCACGTTTTGATGTAAGAAAATTCAGATTCTGAGACAGTCAATTTTAGGTTTTTTTGATTAGTTTACTCATCATTTTTGAGGCCTAGCGAGGCTGGATTTTCAACTAAAAATGTTCGTGGTAATTTGGCTACCATGTGAAGTTTATTTTTAATTTTTTTCCATAAATATGAACTGTTCATATTTTTGGGAAGGTGTGCTGCTGAATGGCCACCTAGACATGCCTATGTGCATGCGGACAGTCCATTTTACAAAGGAGACTCTGGCAAAAAAAATTCAAAAGCACGAGCATTTAATAAACATGCAGTTTTGACTCTACTGTGATTTTTGACTGACCCATACATTTTTTAGTGTTTAGTTTTTGAAAAACATGAAGTTTTTACTCTACTGGGGATTTTTTACTAACCCATGCATGTTTTAGGATTTAGAAATGCATAAAGTACTGATTTAAATTAATAAGCCACATGTTTTAGGCTTACCACTCCCTTTCTGAGGTGATTTGGAGACTTTATTCCGATGATGGACTGAGATAGACCCGGGAGTGCCAGCAGGGTCATTTCAAAAGTTAGACGGAGGAGAGCCTCCAAGGTCCCTCAGTCACGGCCAGCCCGACCCCTCCTAGATTAGCTGAGTCAGTGATTCGTCCGCCCCAAGATGAGCCGCCGATAGATATAGATGATGAGGATGCTCCATTTGTTGTTCCTACCCCAGTTCAGGCCCCACATACGGAGCTTCCAGGCATTGTTGTGCCAGTCCAGGATCGGCTGGGAGATTTGAGTTGTCATCCCTCGAGGTTCCTCCACGCCAATGAGGTCACTGAAACTTTTTCTGTTTTTGGATTTTCTTTCTTCCTTTTGCCATTCTCGAGGCACAGACTTTTGACATGGGTTAGATTTTGATGCAGGTTCTGGGATTTACGCAGACTCGAGGGAACAAGTTTAATGTGCATTCCCTGTACCACACTCTGCACCAGGATTACAGGGACATTGTTGACACCTGGGGGTTTCAGGCGTTCTTTTTTATTCTTCCCCGCCGTTGCCCCTGGGGTTTTATGAGGGCTTTATCTGAGCACTGGTTCCACCAGACTCAGTCTCTCCACTTGTTGGACTGTGAGGTGATGATGACACCGATGGATTGGAGGTTCATCACCAGGATAGAGTTCGAGGGTGAGCTAGTGCCTGTCGTGGCTGACATTACACCCACTGCCGTTCGGTCTCTGCTGGGAGTTCCTGCGATAACGATCAAGGGACGGACGGTCCGATCTGGTCCTTTGAGCGTGGATGCCCAGAGTGGGGCTTTGCTTAAGCCTTTGCCTGATGATCAGAGGGTTAGGGATCGCATTCTAAGACGATTATTTCTAGTGATCATCAGGGGTTATTTTTTTGGTGGACAACTCTACGACGGTGTTCTTTGCCCTGGTTAGTGCCACTCAATATGTAGAGCACCTCAGTGACTTTAATTGGGGTACCTACACCTTTGCCTATTTTCTCTGGGGCATGCACATGAGCTCGAAAGAGGTGACGGAGGCTTGGCTAGGGTTCTACCCATTCCTACTGGTGAGTACATCTTTCGTGTACCTTTTTTATTTTTGCATTTACATTTATTAGTCTTGGTCACTGAGGACTTTTTATATTTACATGGCCAGTTCTAGGCATATGAGAGGCTTCCTTGGCTTCGTCCCGCTACCACTTTAGGCCTGGAGACTTATCCCCGGGGACGGCGTTAGCACCACTCCACTCTGACAGAGGTCCCTGTTGCTGAGGGTTTTGCCCATTCCCACCTTCAGCTAGAGCTTTTGATGGCTAGATCTATCTCGTGGATCCCATATACCTCAGACTTTTTGACTGTTGGGTTTGAGGGAGGCTTCCCCAGTGGCCGGAAGTATGCATTATCTACCCACAGAGTCCCATTTTTGTCAGAGGGAGGTTGGGAGCTCTATTTAGGAGAGCGTGCTATCAGGAGCATCATGGGGCAGATCTGCTTTCCCATTGTTGCTCCTGCTTGGCACCATGGGCCACTGGTTCAGCCGCTCACAGATATTTCAATGGAGGGCATAGATGGCTTCACCCTATTAGAGGGTCCATATAGCTACGAGGCATTCAGCAGCTGGTGGAGTCCTCGCATTATTGGGGCTCAGACTCGTGCCACCCAGTTCATGGAAGACATGGTGCCGGGGTCTGTGTTGATGATAGACTAGATAGCTTGCCTCAGGGTGTCTACTCACATGGACCAGATTACAGGACTGACCCAGCAGTTGGAGAGATGTCATTTGTTTATCAGGCATCTTGGTCGAGATCCCTCAGAGGCATCTTCTTTTGATCCATCCAGCTTCGAAGCGGGCCCTTCCACAGGACCATTTTCCAGCAGTTATACAGGGGCTGATCCTCCCTTGTACCGCCCTGACATTCCTGATGGTCGAGACTTTGTCCACGGAGGAGATGGAGCTGGTTAACCACCTGAGTGTTGATATTTTGGATCTTTTTGGATAGCTATTGTAGCTATATCTTTTGGTCGGCCACTATTTTGGCTGTTGGGCGGCTGTGCCCCATTTTGATAGGCCACTGTTAGTAGTTGGGGGGTTGTGCCCCATATCCCTGTACTTTTTATTTTGTATTTTATTAACAGACAGAGATGATGCTTGCATTAGATAGTTTATTGTACATATGCATGATATTTCCTTTCTATTGCATCATGTTTATCATTGTCATTATGCATGTATTATGTCATAGATATGCATTTAGACAGATAAGTTCAGATTTGACCCCTGGATGGTCTTGTGATACGGTGATACAGATGTCGTCCTCGAAAGTTAGCAGCATTGAACATTCACCACCATTTGTGGTGGCATCATCCTTGAGATCGTGTTATCACAGCCTGCCCTTCCCAGCCAGAGGGACAGTGGATCAGATGTTAGGGCATTCATTGGCCCTTGTAGACTTTCAGGTCCCATACGGATTTTTGGAGGGCATTTTATCCTTTTGGATACCTGAGAGACAGATCTTCCACTTCGGGCGGCACTAGCTGACTCCGACTCTAGAGGAGTACGAGTGATTTACCAGTTTGGCTTTAGACTTGCCCTGCACTCGTACTGCGATCAGCGATATAAGGAGACCATTTTTACGGATGTCGGGTCTACGTCAGAGTGTAGTTATGGATGAGATCATCTCTAGACGTGTGATCTCTATCGACTTTTTGATCTATCGCTTTGGTAGACCATAAAGTTACGATCGTCATGCTGGGGATTTCATCGTCTCGGTAAGGGCGTGGCATTTGGCCAAGATAGATGTTTTGCTGATGTGCATTGTGGCCTATGTATATATGCCTTTACATTTGGACCATTTGGACGTCAGATTGATGGTTGTGGTTCAGGCCCTTAGACAGGGTAGCACCATCTTGCTAATAATATTAGCCGAGATACTGAGAGTAGCTACCTACTGCAATACCCACCCAAAGGGGTTTTTAGAGGTAGTTCGGTATTGTTGTACGTATGGCTTATGTCCCATTTATGACCGATTGGATTTTTCTGACATCAGGGGTATTGCTTCACCCGTAAGATAGCCATGTCTTACTCCTTTCAGCCAGCAGAGTGCTCAGATGCAGAGACATGGTCATCATTTCTGTCTGATATTGATCACCCATTCTCAATTCTGCCCTGCTCAGGGCTAGTCTCCCCCTATAGCTTTATCACCCATGCATCTGGCATGGATTACTTTCCCCTAGCGGGATTAAGGGGAGTGACCACTTATCATCCTCTGGCAGTTATGGGCCAGTTTGATCAGTTCCAGAGAATGCACCAGTTTGAGGGGGCTATTGATCAGAGGATGTCAGCTTCTTCTATGTCATTTTTTATCTTGATCAGAGTTTATGAGTGTTGGACTCATAGGGAGAGGGTTGGTTTCTCTTCTAGCCATCCTGATCGTTCTCCAGAGTATTCGGCATGGTTGGAGGCCAATATAGCATCATCTATATTCATCCAATCAGCTTCTATCGTGGATTCGGATGGGGAGGAGCCTATGGAGGATCCTGATTCTCCTACAAAGGATGATTTGTTCATGGGTTTGATAGCAGCACTAGTTAGCAATCCGCTGATCATTCCTGCTGAGACAGATCCAGGTTTGGCAGACTCACTAGCTAGGATGACCTTTGAGAGAGATCAGACTAGGGCGCTGATGTTGACTGCCATGTTAGGTAGAGATATAGATTTTGCTGAGAGAGATGAGGCTCGGGCCACTCGGGATATGATATTGGTTGAGAAAGATGAGGCTTGATCTTCTCGAGACGCTACTTTTGTCGAGATTAAGGAGACATTGATTGCCAGAGATATAGCTTTTGTGGTGAGGGATGAGATCTGTTCTGCCAGGGACGCAGCCTTTAAGGAGATTGAGGAGGTTTTGATGGCTAAGGATGCTGCTTTTGTAGAGATTGATGAGGCCATAGCTTCTCGTGATTTCCACATTGTCGATAGTATTGCTCTCCGATCATATACTCATGGTCTGATTACCGAGATGAGTGTTTACATTGATGATCACAGTGCCACTATGCAGATGGCTATGGATGTTTTGACCTGTATGGAGGCTGAGGGTATTGCGCTTGCAACGGCTCCTCCATCTTCAGAGAGAGATGCCATGTTGGCACTGCTGTCCCGTTTATCTTTGGGTCCATAGAGTAGCTTTATTTTTTCTGCACATACTAGATCAGCCATTTTTGTCATGTATAGGACACAGTGTCAGAGAAATATATTTTGATTCACTTCCCTGTTTGGATATATATTGTCATTGCTGTGTGATTACCACTTTTTTCATGACTTATTGTTGTTGATGTATCACGAGCTTCTCCTTGATATATTGACAGTGAGATGCCAGAGCATATCTCGGATGGACTCGTTTACCAGGGAGGTTTGATAGAATTTAGGTTTTATATGGTTTCGGTGTCTTGGGACTGGTTTTTTATTGGTTTCTAATTTTTTTTGAAGGTCAAACCACACTGTGAATGGCTGCCTACGTACTCCATGGCTGAGGGAGATCAGGTCATTTGTTGTTTAATTTTGTATGAGAGAGGTTTGAGAAGTGTCTCTTTTTAAGTTTGGTTTGATGAGTTTTTGAATTTTTGTTTGTTTGACCACACCAGAAATGGCTGCCTACGTACTCCCGGGTTGAGGGAGATTAGGTCATTCGTAGTTCCGTCATTCGTAGTTTCTTTAAATTGCCGGATTCGGATTTTTTATTGTAGGATCGAGCAATCCTTTGCTGATATAACTGCCCGTGGAAAATGGCTATAGCCCTCTTTTCATCTATCAAGGATAGTTGGTGGTACGGATCTACCAACCACTGGTCTTCTTCCATTTGAGCGTCTATCATCACTCTCAGGGACTCCATTTCTACCTCTATGGGAAGTACTGCTTCCATGCCATAGACCAATGAGTAGGGGGTAGCCCCAATAGAAGTGTGCATTGACGTCCTGTATGCTAACAGGGATAGAGGTAACAGGTCAGGTCATTCTTTGTGATTGGCGGACATTTTCTACATGATCTTCTTGATGTTCTTGTTGGCCACTTCAACAGCACCATTCATCTTGGGCCGATAGATGAAGGAATTAAGATGCTTAATGTGGAACTTGCTGCACAGTTCTCTCATCATCTGATTGTTTAAGTTCTTGGCGTTGTCTGATACGATCACCTCCGGTTGTCCATATCGACAGACGATATTATTTTTGATGAAACAAATGATGACCTCTTTGGTGACTTTCGAAAAAGAGGCAGCTTCAACCCACTTGGTGAAGTAATCGATCATAGTGAAGATGAATCGATGACCCTTGATGGCTTTGGATTCCACTGGGCCTATCACATCCATTCCCCACATGGAGAAAGGCCATGGCGAACTCATATTGTACAGCTCATTTGGAGGAGCGTGGATGGCATTTCCATGTACTTGGCATTGAAAGCATCTCCTGATGTGATCATCGCAGTCAACTCTAAGAAAGTTCCAATAATGCCCTATTCTCAATATTTTCTTGGCCAACAGATGACTGCTCATATGTGGACCGTAGATTCCGCCGTGGACTTCATCCATCAATCTTTGGGCTTGATGTTTATCAAGGCATCTTAATAGCCCTATTCCAGCATCCCTTCTATAAAGTGCATCTCCTCTCAGATAGAACTTCATAGCCATCCTGTGAATCCGCTTGCGTTCGGAGTGGCTTGTCCCAGCGAATGTAGATCCATCTTGGAGATATTCCTTGATGTCCTGATACCAAGGCTGTTTGATACGAGGTATTTCATCTGATACTTCTCTAATGTAATTCCCGTATGTTGGGGCCTTCTCACTTATGAATTTGATGTTGGTAATCCCACTCATATCCGATATGCGGATCAAGGAAGCCAACGTCACCAATGTATCAGCGAAGTCATTCCTACCCCGAGGAATATAGATGAAAGTTATGTCTTCAAACTCCATAGATATTTTGACGACCTGCCGAAGATAAGGCAGCAAATGCAGTTCTTTGGTGTGATATGCCCCAGTGGTTTGTCTAATAACCAACTTAGAGTCTCCAAAGACCAATAAATGTTTAACACCCATGGACCGGGCTAGTTTCAACCCCATTATGCAGCATTCATACTCAGCCGTGTTGTTGGTGTTGACAAACTGCAGCTTGGTAGCCACAGGATATTGTTTTCCTGTACCAGAGATAAGGACTGCCCCGGCTCAGACACCTTCCAGGTTTACTGCTCCATCAAAAAACATTTTCCATGGTTGGACTGTATTTTCTTGAAGACCTTGCGGAATTGTCATGATCTCATCATCCGAGAAATAAGTTTCCAGGGGTTCAAACCCTCATGACGGTGCTTCGGCCAGCTGATCTGCAATGCCTTGACCTTTGATGTACTTCTAAGTTACGTAGACAATGTCGAACTACTGTAGGATCAACTGCCATTTGCACAGTCGACAATTCAACATTGGCTTGTTGAATACGTATTTTAGTGGATCTATGCGGGAGATGAGGTAGGTCGTGTGCCCATGTAGATAGTGTTGTAACCTTATAACGGCCCATGCTAACGCACAACAGGTTTTCTCGATCAGGGTGTACTTCTGTTCACCGCTGCTGAATCTTTTGCGGATGTATTTGATAGCTCTTTCCTTGCTACTCTCATCTTTTTGTCCTAACATGCAGCCCATTGCATTGGTATTGACGGACAAGTACATAAATAGGGGAACTCCATCCCTTGGGGTACCAAGACTGGTGCCTCGATCAGCTGCTTCTTGATCGCAAGGAAGGCTTTCTGACAATCCTCATTCCATTTGTTGGAGGAATTCTTACTTAGTAGCTTGAAAATGGGTTCACAAGTTGCTGTGAGCTGGGAAATGAATCGGCTTATGAAATTGATCCTTCCCAGGAACCCGCGCATCTCCTTCTCTGTTCGAGGTACTGGCATCTCAATGATGGCTTTTATTTTGGCAGGATCCAACTCAATGCCTCTATTGCACACTAGGAATCCCAACAACTTGCCTGACTTGACGCCAAAAGCACATTTGGCTGGATTCAGCTTGATGTTGTACTTGCGCAACTTGTTGAACAACTTCTGGAGATGGTCGATGTGATCGTCTTCCTTCTGGGATTTGACGATAATGTCATCCACATAAACCTTTATCTCCTTATGCATCATGTCATATAATAGGGCCATCATGGCTCGCTAATATGTGGCTCCGGCATTGATGAGGCCGAAGGATAGTCTTCTGTAGTAGAAGGTTCCCCAGGGAGTGAGAAAAGCTATTTTCTCCTTGTCTTCTTTAGAAACCATAATTTGATGGTAACCAGTAAAGCAATCCACGAAGGAATACATACCATACTGCGCCGTATTGTTGATCAAGATGTGGATGAAAGGTACCGGGAAATTGTCCTTGAGACAGGCTTTGTTCAAATCTCTGTAATCTACACAGACTCGTAATTTCCCTTCGGGCTTAGGCACGGGGACTATGTTTGATAGCCACTCCGGGTATGTTGATACCATGATGATGCCGACCTTGAATTGTTTAACGACCTCTTCTTTGACTTTCAAACTCCATTCAGGTTTCAATCGCCTGAGCTTTTTCTTGACTGAATTGAATCCATCTTTGATGGGCATTCGATGGATGACAATATCAGTAGACAGGCCAATCATGTCTTCGTGTGACCATACAAACACATCCCGAAACTGTGTTATGAGTTCAATCAGATCGGTCTTTTTGTCCTGGGAGAGGTCTATGCCTATCTGGATTTCTTTGAGGTTTTCTGAGGTTTCGATATTGAGAGTGGTGGTTTGGTCGAGGTTCAGTTTGGGTTTGTCTTCGACCTATTCTTTGATCTCCTCTGGCACCTCATAGTCATCTTTCTCCTCTTGATCAATATCCATCAAGTCGAAGTTCATTTCTACATCAAAGTTGTAGTCACTGTGACAGGTTGGCATCTCATCAGCAGGGACAAACAAATCAAATCTTGGAGTCCTTAAAACAAAATGCTTTTACTTTAATATATGCAACTGTTTAAATATACAAAGTATTTGGCAAAGCATGGTAAAAGTTACTGCTATAGTTGTGCAATAAAACAAGCAGTAAAATTAAACCATGTTATAGGGCAGACAGATTCTCTGCCCTTTTACCCTTTTTAAATGAGGCAAGGGATGCTGCTCCAGTTATCCAGGGTCAGATCCTCATGAACAGGGAGGATCAAGGAATTGTGCTCGTCTGCCTCATCTCGGATGATGACTAAGGCATCCTTCAAAATAGTGTGACGCCCCCAAATCCGGGTACTTGAAACCCGTACTTGGTGCTACACGATACCATTTATTCGAGCTGCTAATATATTATAAACTTAAAAATTATATCAAAGTTAACTAATCCACAGGTATGGCAACCCTTAAGTACTTTATTACATTAGATAACATATTATCACAATACAAAGTTCTAAATATTACAACCAACACCTTAAAACTATTCCTTCAACTTCCCCTTCCCTTTGTCCTTGCCAGACCCTTCTGGTCGATCACGCTTAGCTGAAAATATTTAATATAAAGCAAGAATAAGCATTTAATTGCTCAACAAGTAATAACAGATAATAAACATCAGCTGAAAGAAATAAATGTTTTCTTTGAAGTATACTTCTACAACGAATCAATAGTTATGAAGCTATTTGAAACAATTCATAACAACACATCAACCAGTTTACAATTTTGAAACTACGAGTGACTATAAACGCTGAGCGGTCAATAGGCCTTGAACCATTGTTTTCAAGTTTGAAAAGGTTTGTACAGAAATTCATCTGCAAATCATCATGACTTACGGACACGTAGGGTGATCAGCCCGTATGCCATGTATTGATCTACAGTACTTAGTAGAACGGTATTTATGCTCATCATAACCGCCTTTGGCGCATAAAAATTTCCCTATTTTGGGATAGTTATACTCAGTCTGGAGTCCGAACTAAAATAAATTAGTTGGACGACTCTATCATAAACAATAATATTCAACGATATATTTTAAACTATATCTTGCCGAGTCAAATAGGTTAGACAATTTTTAAACCAGGTATTCATACCTATATTGAATAGTATGCATCAAAACTTGTAATGTCAAAGAATTTTGAGTTGAAGAATACTTGTTCAAATACAATAGTTCATACAAGTGAGGACACTTGCACAACCAAACTTAGTTAAAAAGAATAGAACAATTTTGATTATATATGAATCATAAGAAGACAGTAATAAAATACTGGTAAACAATAACGAATTGAATGAAATTCGAAATTTTGCTTGAATATAAACGAATTAAGAATACTTGTTTAACCAAAGATCCATTGCATAAATGCAAGGGTCCAGATACTTGCTCAATAAAAAGTAGGGATAAGAAACTTGCTTACAAGATCCATTGCATAAAGTAAATGCAAGGGTTAGGATACTTGCATAGTTATAGATCTAGGCATAAAGTAAATGCATACAGTAGGGATACTTGCCTTGATCGCTACTTACTGCTACGCAATATAATTTTATCTTTAATACAAAGATCTATCATTAATAAGATTATTCTTGTAATCAGTATATCACATTATACATCATACTACTACTGATAGTAGTGTGCATACAAGCCAATCATGTATGATGATAAAGCACATACTTTGTAAACAATCTTATTTATTTATTAATAAAAAAATTCATTTAAGGCATATAATTATCTACATGGTGCTGTTTTTATAATATGTAAATAACCCATAGTTTTAAGCAATGCTTTTAGAATCATGATAATGAGATCTAAATTCTTAGAAAGCTTAAAAACTAAAATAGTTCCCAATTGTGGGATTACTAAAATGGGGATTAGTAAATCCGGATAGATTGGTACATATGTTGCTTGCTCATTGGATGAGGATGATTGATATCATGGTCATTTGTGTGGAGACACTAAAGCAAGTATGTAGGTGCTTATTGGAGAATAAGTTCACTGAACGTGACTCGCTATGGAATACCTAATGTAGTTTTACTCGCCTGTCAATAGGAATTCCTAATGTGATAGTAGTACAAGTGATCCTTGGACTTGAGATCATCATAGTATCTTGTATGTAACAAATTATACTTTGACTAATTCCTTAAGGCCTTTTAAGGCATATATAGGGTATGCTTGGGTATAATGCGTTACATATGGAGATAATGAATGATCAATAAAGAATCTACCACCTCTAGTAAAAGAGGAGATATGTCTTATGTGATTCGTTAAATGACAACCCAGGAATCCTTGGCCAAGGTAGAATGAAATCAGAAAGAGGTTTCTAATTTGCATTATTTGGAGTTGTGCATTTTCTAATCGAAATACATATGATTAAATAAATTAAGACTTGACAGTAAATCCATGTCTTATATTTAATTGGGACATTGTATGGTGGAAGGATTGAATTGTACGGTAACTATTAACTCACAGGTTCTTTTATAATTAATGTTGAAATCTATATTGTCTAAAAAGTCGTTGATCGCTAGGGAGGCTTATCCCTATTGTAGAATAAATGTTATTTATTTAAATAGATTATTAGTTTAATTTATTTATTTAAATAAGATTAGAATTGTTCTAATTGATTTATTCATAACTGGTTTAATATGGATAACCTAAAGGGTCACACCATAAAAGGAAGAAGAATTATTTAAGAAGAAAATGGCATGATAGTAATAATGCATTAAGTATAATTAATTTAATCTATGGTAATAGAATAAATTAAATAGCTTAATGTTTATTATTTAATATTTTAGAAATATTAAATATAAATTAATAAGAGGAGTGTTATTAATATTATTATTATTATTTTTATTTTAATTCTAAAGGAGTTTAGGAATTAATATAATATCAGTACTCTCTCTCAATCCTAATAAAGATTAGGATATAAATTAATTAAAAGTATTTAATTAATTAAATAAAACTCTATTCTAATTGGATTAGGAGGGTTAACCTAATATCTATATAAGAGAGTCTTATATCAGAAATAAGGTACGTGAATTTTTCCAAGAGTTGGGAGTACACATATTCTATAGAGATAGAAACAAGGGTTAAGCCAATAACCCATCTTCTTGAGTTCTTCATCTTCCTTGGTGGATCACCGTTAGAGGCCAAACAATTAGGTGGCTGACATTGATCAAAGGAAGGAGCCACTACAGAGGAATCAAAAGAATCAAAGGAGTAGAATTTGTACCTGAGGAAGCTTGGATCTTCAAAGGTATAATTCCATGTTATCTCTTTTCTGTTATTGATAACTAGCACAAAGCATGATCATAGTTATGGGTTTGTATAAATTTTTGAAAATCGATTTTTTGTGCTTCTGCCCTATTTATGTGATTTGATTGTATGATTGCGTTACGTACAAATCCAACAGTGGTATCAGAGCCTAACTTTGTGCTAATTATCAATTTTATAATTCTATGTATGAATTGATGTGAGAATTGGATCTTTTTTTGGACAAAAATCATTTTCTGCAAGTTTTTGCGACGAACGGCGCAGCTGCCCAATTCATTACTGGCGCAGCTGCGCCGGTCTGCAAAAACTGCTACTTCAGGCTACCTGCGCAGCTGCCCAGTTCATTACTGGCGCAGCTGCGCCGGTACCTGGACAGACCCTGAAAATTAATTTTAATTAATTAAGTAAACTGTTTATTTAATTGATAAAGTATTAAAATAAAGAAGTTTATTTTATCTGAAATATGATTTCAGAATGCTAAAATTAAAGGAGTTTAATTTGGATTTATTTTTGATTAAAATAAAAGAGTTTATTTTGTTTCAAAAATAAAATTTAGCAAAACTTTTGTCCATTAAATAACATCGATCCATATATGGAATATCATTGTTATTCATGAGATGAATGGATATTTATTGATGCATATGTTGATGTGTATGATAATAAATGGGGTTGATTATGGACTATGACCAATGTGATTATTTTTTATTTTGGATGAATGCTTGAATGTTTGAGTTTTATAAAATGGGGTCTACGTACCTCGTCTTCTTTAGTTTTATTCTCGGTGTAAAATTCTATCTCCCTCTTATGTACTTCCCCTTGACTGCTGATCAAGGTTTCTATTTAATTAAAAATAGTTTATGTAATAGAGATAGTTAGAATTATCTTGAAAAAACTGGAGACCAAGGAGCAAGGAACGCGTGAAGACCCATTTGTATGGAGCCAGGGTTTAAATGTAATAGTTATATTTAAATTTAAATTCTTGCACTCCTAGGTTTGACCTTTTGGTTCACTTGGTGGCTCTAGTGAACCAATCTAGAATAAAAGTCCATAATCAATCCGGGTAGAATATAGTATTATATATTGCATGTTAAATATTATATATATTATATTTTATGCAAACATGCTTCACATGTTTAATAAAATGACGCGTATTATATATATATATATATATATATATATATATATATATATGTGTGTGTGTGCATGCGCGCTTAACAAGATGAGACAAATAATAACAAACCCCTCAAAGAAATAATATTAAGTCTGAAGCGTTCAAATGATATTTGGAATATCGAACGTCGCCTTCTAGCATGATTAATTAATAGAGTATTAAATATTTAATATGAGTTTGTTGTGCTATCCACAAGGCGAGTATTGAATATTTAAGATGTTAATTAATCACATTTGATGCTTATCAAGAAAATTGAACAATCTAGTCTTGTTGTGCTATCCACAAGGAAGAAAATTTTTCTTTTTGAATTTATGGAAGTGCTAGGCTGGACTTAACTTAAATCATTTTAGTTTGGATGTGCACACACATGACCATTATGATTTAAGAGGCAAAATAAAAGGAGTTACATGGTGATGTAATTGACAAGAGTTGTCTACCTATTTATTTGTATATCGCTTGTTGTGCTATCCACAAGGTTATATACATTTGAAATGGGATCCTTAATCTCACTAGCAAATCTTTAATTAGATGTTGTCGAACTATATAAGTGAGGGTAATATAGTTTGATGAAAATAGTGGGATATACCAATTTAAAATAAAGACCTAAATTTATTTTGGTATGCAAAGTTAATAAAATGAATGTTTGCTAAAATGTTATCTTTTCACATGCAGAATTTTAAAAATGTCAAAATCCCTAATCTCACTACGAAGCATACTTGATGCAAATAAGCTTACCGGCCCGAATTATGAGGACTGGCTAAGAAATCTGAGAATTGTTCTCACTGCTGAAAAGATTTCTTATGTCCTAAATTCCACTATCCCTGAATCTGTTTCAGAAATAGCCTCTGAGGAAGAGATTGCCACTTTCACTAAGTGGCAAGATGATGCATCTGTGGCTCAATGCATCATGCTCGCATCCATGAATAACGACCTCCAGTGTCAGCACGAAAAAATGGATGCTCCTGCTATGCTGCTTCACCTCAAGGAGTTGTATGGTGAACAGAGTAGGACTGCTACATATGAGATATCTAAGGAGCTCTTTCGATCTCGGATGACCGAGGGCACTGCCTTCGAGACTCATGTTCTGAAGGTAATCAATTTGATTGAACGCCTTGGACAGCTTGGGTTCGTCATGGATGGGGAGTTGAGTCAAGACTTGGTCTTGCAGTCACTCCCTGAGACCTTCTCGTAGTTTGTGGTTAATTTTCACATGAATAAGCTAGATGTCAGCTTGCCTGAGCTGCTTAACATGCTGAAAACTGCAGAAGGTCACTTCTCATGCAAGAAGAACCATGTCTTGGTGGTGGATTCTTCCAATAAAAGGAAGAGGCCCAAGGTGTCTTCTGAAAAGAAGAAATCTAAGAAGGCTTAGGGAAAAGGGAAAGAAAAGGAGCAAAAGAAACCTGAACCAGCTAAAAGAATGTGCTTTCATTACAATGAGCCGGGACATTGGAAGAGGAACTGCAAGAAGTTTCTAGCAGAGAAGAAGCTTGGAGAAGCTTCGACTTCCAATCAAGGTTTGTTTATGATTGAAATTAATTTTTCTGAAAGTCATAATTCTACTTGGGTATTGGATACCGGCTGTGGTTCTCATATATGTAATACTGTGCAGGGACTGGTCAGAAGTAGAAAGCTGAACAAAGATGAGGTGATCCTACGAGTGGGAAATGGAGCAAAAGTTGCTGCATTAGCTGTAGGAACTTATTGTTTAGCAATGCCTTCGGGCAAATCCATTTTTCTTAATAACTTTTATTATGTTCCGAATATTATTAAAAATATTATTTCAATTTCTGTATTGGATATGGAAGGTTTTGACGTTATTATAAAGAACAATGGTTGTTCTATTTATAAAGACGATGTTTTATATGGTATTGAAAATTTACGAAATGGACTTTATACACTTGACTTACAAGAAAATATATTTCAAATTGAACAAATTAAGAAAAGGAAAAGAGATGATATTAATTATACCTATATGTGGCACTGTAGACTCGGTCATATCAATGAAACAAGATTATCCAAGTTGCATAAAGATGGGCTCCTCGAGCTATCTGATTATGAATCATATCTAACTTGTGAATCTTGTCTCATGGGTAAAATGACTAAATCTCCTTTTAGTGGAAAAGGAGAGAGAGTTACAGAATTGTTGGCATTAATTCACACAGACGTTTGTGAACCTATGACAACAAGTGCACGGGGTGGGTATTCTTATTTTATTACTTTCACTGATGATCACTCAAGTTTTGGATATGTGTATTTAATGAAATACAAATCAGAATCATTTGAAAAGTTCAAAGAGTTCAGAAGTGAAGTAGAGAAACAAACGGACAAGAGTATTAAGATACTTCGATCAGATCGAGGTGGAGAATAGTTAAGCAGTGAGTTTCTTAATTGTCTCAGAGAAAATGGTATAATCTCACAATGGACTCCTCCAGGTACACCACAGTTAAATGGAGTATCTGAAAGGAGAAATCGAACACTGTTGGACATGGTTCGATCCATGATGAGTTTTACCGAACTTCCAATTTCCTTCTGGGGATATGCCCTAGAAACGGCTGCATACCTACTTAACAAGGTACCTACCAAATCAGCCCCAAAGACTCCATATGAGATGTGGAAAGAGAGGAAACCAAATCTTAAGCATGTTAAGACTTGGGGTTGTCCAGCTTATGTCAAAAAGTTTGAAAATGATAAGCTACAGACTAAATCCGATAAGTGTAGATTTGTGGGATACCCTAAAGAAACTGTAGGGTATTATTTCTATCATCCAACTGATCAAAAGGTGTTTGTTGCGAAATATGCTACCTTCTTGGAGAAAGAGTTTCTCCATGAAGGGGTCAGTGGGAGTAAGATATATCTTGAAGAAGTTCAAGAACCACAAGTTACCACGGACCAAAGTCAAGTACCTAACCAAGTAGAAGAACCTACTGTACCACACCCTGTTTGTAAATCTGGAAGAGTACCGCAGATACCTGAGAGGTATGGATTCGTTATAGAGGATGACGATGAGGTACACATCATGAATGATGATCCATTGAATTACGAACAGGCTATGAGTAATAAAGACTCAGGGAAATGGCTTGAAGCCATGAAATCCGAAATGGACTCCATGTATGAAAATAAAGTATGGACTTTGGTTTCACCACCTGAAGGTATTAAACCTATTGGGTGTAAATGGGTTTTTAAGAAAAAGACTGGAGCAGACGGAAAGGTAGAGACCTATAAGGCCCGACTGGTTGCAAAAGGTTTCAAACAAAGACAAAGAGTTGACTTTGATGAAACCTTCTCACCAGTAGCCATGCTCAAGTCCATTCGGATTTTGCTTGCGATTGCAGCTTACAACGACTATGAGATCTGGCAGATGGACGTGAAAACGGCCTTCCTCAATGGGAAACTTGAGGAGGATGTGTATATGACACAGCCAGAGGGATTTATCTCAAAAGTTGGAACAAATCAAGTCTGTAAGCTACAACGATCCATTTATGGGTTGAAGCAAGCTTCTCGTAGATGGAACATTCGTTTTGATGAGACAATCAAAGAGTTTGATTTTATCAAAAACGAGGATGAACCTTGTGTATACAAGAAGGTTAGTGGGAGCGCAGTATCATTCCTTGTATTATATGTTGATGATATATTACTGATAGGGAATGACATTCCTATGTTACAATCCATTAAAATCTGGTTATCTAAAAACTTCTCCATGAAGGGCTTGGGTGAAGCATCCTATATTTTGGGGATAAAGATCTATAGAGATAGATCTAAAAGGATGCTCGGCTTAACCCAAGGAACGTACATTGATACGATGCTAAAGAGGTTTAGCATGGAAGATTCCAAAAGAGGTCTCATGCCGATGAGCCATGGAATAAATCTCTCCAGGAAACAGGCCCCAAAGACACCTGAGGAGAGAGACCGTATGAGTAAGATCCCTTATGCTTCTGCAATAGGATCTATCATGTACGGTATGATATATACTAGACCGGATGTTGCTCACGCACTTAGTGTAACAAGCAGATATCAGTCGAATCCAGGAGAAGAGCACTGGAAGGCAGGGAAAAATATCCTAAAGTACTTGAGAAGGACTAAAGATATTTTTCTTGTCTACGGTGGGTCTGAATTAAAACTCGAGGGATTCACGGACTCAAGTTTTCAAACAGACCAAGTTGACAGTAAATCTGTTTCAGGGTATGTGTTTACCTTGAACGGAGGTGCAGTGAGTTGGAAGAGTTCCAAGCAGCAAACAGTTGCTGATTCAGTGACAGAGGCAGAGTATATAGCTACAAGTGAAGCTGCAAAGGAAGCTGTTTGGATGAAGAAGTTCATAACTGAACTTGGTGTGGTTCCTAGCATCGGAGAAGTAGTTCCCGTATACTGTGACAACACCGGAGCGGTTGCACAGGCTAAGGAACCCAGGTCTCATCAGAAATCTAAACACGTGTTGCGGCGATTTCACTTGATCAGGGAGATCATTGAAAGAGGAGACGTCACCTTAGAGCGTGTGGACTCTCAAGACAACATTGCAGATCCATTTACTAAAGCTCTAACACAACAACAGTTTGATAGTCACTTAGAGAAGATGGGTATGAGATACCATGACGATTGGCTTTAGTGCAAGTGGGAGATTGATAGTAGTGTGCATACAAGCCAATTATGTATGATGATAAAGCACATACTTTGTAAACAATCTTATTTATTTATTAATAAAAAAATTCATTTAAGGCATATAATTATCTACATGGTGCTGTTTTTATAATATGTAAATAATCCATAGTTTTAAGCAATGCTTTTAGAATCATGATGAGATCATGATAATGAGATCTAAATTCTTAGAAAGCTTAAAAACTAAAATAGTTCCCAATTGTGGGATTACTAAAATGGGGATTAGTAAATCCGGATAGATTGGTACATATGTTGCTTGCTCATTGGATGAGGATGACTGATCTCATGGTCATTTGTGTGGAGACACTAAAGCAAGTATGTAGGTGCTTATTGGAGAATAAGTTCACTGAACGTGACTCGCTATGGAATACCTAATGGAGTTTTATTCGCCTGTCAATAGGAATTCCTAATGTGATAGTAGTACAAGTGATCCTTGGACTTGAGATCATCATAGTATCTTGTATGTAACAAAATATACTTAGACTAATTCCTTAAGGCCTTTTAAGGCATATATAGGGTATGCTTGGGTATAATGAGTTACATATGGAGATAATGAATGATCAATAAAGAATCTACCACCTCTAGTAAAAGAGGAGATATGTCCTATGTGATTCGTTAAATGACAACCCAGGAATCCTTGGCCAAGGTAGAATGAAATTAGAAAGAGGTTTCTAATTTGCATTATTTGGAGTTGTGCATTTTCTAATCGAAATACATATGATTAAATAAATTAAGACTTGACAGTAAATCCATGTCTTATATTTAATTGGGACATTGTATGGTGGAAGGATTGAATTGTACGGTAACTATTAACTCACAGGTTCTTTTATGATTAATGTTGAAATCTATATTATCTGGAAAGTCGTTGATTGCTAGGGAGGCTTATCCCTATTGTAGAATAAATGTTATTTATTTAAATAGATTATTAGTTTAATTTATTTATTTAAATAAGATTAGAATTGTTCTAATTGATTTATTCATAATCGGTTTAATATGGAGAACCTAAAGGGTCACGCCATAAAAGGAAGAAGAATTATTTAAGAAGAAAATGGCATGATAGTAATAATGCATTAAGTATAATTAATTTAATCTATGGTGATAGAATAAATTAAATAGCTTAATGTTTATTATTTAATATTTTAGAAATATTAAATATAAATTAATAAGAGGAGTCTTATTAATATTATTATTATTATTATTATTTTAATTCTAAAGGAGTTTAGGAATTAATATAATATCAGTACTCTCTCTCAATCCTAATAAAGATTAGGATATAAATTAATTAAAAGTATTTAATTATTTAAAAAAAACCCTATTCTAATTGGATTAGGAGGGTTAACCTAATATCTATATAAGAGAGTCTTATATCAGAAATAAGGTACGTGAATTTTTCCAAGAGTTGGGAGTACACATATTCTATAGAGATAAAACAAGGGTTAAGCCAATAACCCATCTTCTTGAGTTCTTCATCTTCCTTGGTGGATCACCGTTAGAGGCCAAACAATTGGGTGGCTGACATTGATCAAGGGAAGGAGCCACTATAGAGGAATCAAAGGAATCAAAGGAGTAGAAATTGTACCTGAGGAAGCTTGGATCTTCAAAGGTATAATTCTATGTTCCCTCTTTTCTGTTATTGATAACTAGCACAAAGCATGATCATAGTTATGGGTTTGTATAAATTTTTGAAAACCTATTTTTTGCGCTTCTGCCCTATTTATGTGATTTGATTGCATGATTGCGTTACGTACAAACCCAACAACTACTACTTTATAAGTAAATTATCTAGCATGTAATCACATAATCAAACATTAGATAACCCATACGTATTCATAAGTCTAAACCTAGCACACATCGAGTCTTTAATAGTATTCAATATAGTATACTGAGTGGTTTCCCACAAACAACCAACAAATTAGTTTTCGTCTTCTCTACACTGTTTTTACAGTGAGTTAGATCGGTTACTAATTCGTATATACATCCGCTCCCTGAAGGAATTGTTTAGCCCAGATACTACATCTCAACCATTAAAAAGTACGACTATACTACTTTAGACTTAACACTTACTTGTTCATTTTATAAGTTCTTATTATAACTCAATAAACTATTCATGATTTTAGGAGACTGAATATATCATTTCAGCAAGCTGAAACCAAACTGTCTTCCCTTTCTAACCTTTTCAGTTTCCATTCCAGAACCCTGAATTATTCAATTCAGCAAGCTGAAATACCCTTTTCACGAAAATACCAAATATGCTTATTATTTTTCTATCCTTTGGCCAAACATATATACATATATTCCTATACACAAAAAGAATTTTTCTAGAATGTTTCAACTTCCTTTAGTATTTTTCAAAAATCCGTTTGTAGTTCGTAGCTTAAAAAATTAGCCCTATCATGCTCAACTCCAAAAATTCCCAACTCTTGGAATAATATTACATGTATTAACGTGAGCTTCCAGTTTAAATTTTGTGGCCACCGGAGTTATAGAACTCCGGTTATAGCTGTTTTTGTCAGAAAAACCCAAATATTGAAATGACCATAACTCGGTCAATTTAAGTCGGAATAAGTTCATTTTTGGGCAGGTGCTACTTTATCTCATATATTTTCATGCCCAAAAAGATTGGAATTTATTTCACGAAATAAGTTGCCGAAACTTCCCTTGACAATTTTTGGCAGCTTGGTTTTTGTCATTTTTTAGTTTTTAACTCCTTTTCTAAAATCAGTCCACACAAATCTATAACACCTTTTTCAATGATTCCACTTGAAAAAGTTAGAAGACCCATAGATCTAACTCTAAAAAATCTAATTTTCAATGTTTTGTGTTTTGTAAAAAAACTTCCTAGATCTCTTGATTAATCAAACATTACCCATCATAAAATATCATAATACATACCAATACATCATATACTCATGGATCTACCATGATCCATGATCTATTTCATCAAACACAAGATTAAACACAATCAAGGCTAAGAAAATTAGGGTTTTCTACATCTTGAACAACCTAGTTTTCATTTCATACTTTAGATCTAACTTTTGATCCTTGAAAGGGTTAGATCTAAACATGAAACACTAATAAATACATAGATATAAGGTTTTAAACATTAAGATCATAACTTTACAAAAATTAAAACTTAAATCAAACAAAAAAAATTAGACTATACAAGTAGGGATTTTTGTTATACCTTAGCTTTTCTTTCCTCTCTTTCTTTCTAAAATTGATTAGGGAATTATAAAGCTTGCAAGAACTCTCTTTCTCTCTCTCTTGGCCGAAATTTCTCTTTTCTTTTCTCTTTAACTTTTGTTTTGGCTAGTTAAAGAAATAAGTGAGATGAAAGAGAAATGAAAAGGATGGAAGATATATTTTGTATATCCATATATTTACTACCCTCTTGCTCCTCCTCTCTCTTCAATCATTAAGTTAGTGGTTGTTTGCAAGCTAAAGCTTGCTTGTAGACTTGTATAAAGTGATGGCTGAATAGAAATTGGACACCTAAGATGGTTGTTCACCAACTAAAGCAATATCATCATTACATTCCTCCCCCTTTCTCCTCTCTTGTGCAATCCGGCCATGTGGCCTTCTTGGGCTCAAGTTTGTTTTCTTTTTAAGGCTCAATTAGCTTACTTAATATCCAATAGGTCCCCTCCCACTTGGGTTAAAAGTTGGGCCACTCTTTTAATTCTTTGGGCTAGCAATTTTAATTCTTTGGGCTTGCAAATCAACATGGTTCCTCCTTTTAATTTTTATCATACCCTAATCATTTAGTTAGGGTTTCCATTACACACATTGGTAATTGAATTCCTTACTCACATATCTTTAATTTTATAATCCAATTAGACTTGCTTTACTTAGGTTATAAAATTAATTAATTGAGATGTATAAAATAAATCTCTTAAGATTAGTATATATTTTTAAATACTATCATTCTCTTATATTATAACCCATTAGGTTTTTAATTACGATACCTAATATATGTATTAAGTTACCTAATTTTATTCTTAATTCTCTTTATATACAAAATAAATGTATACACATTATATAAGATATATTTATTTAATCAATTGCATAATTCACATAAGTTATCACACATTTCAATAGTTTATTAACTTAATAGCTCTAATTGGCTTAATAAGTTATAAACACTCACATAATCACTATGTATAATTAATATCAATAATTAATTACTTAAAAATTATAAATCTTTTTAATTTAATAATCAAGGCTAACATCCAAGCTATGTTAATTTTTTTAACATAACTTATTTTACTCTTTCTTAATCAAAACTATTAAGTATTCATCTTAGTTAATAAATAAATTACCTATCTAGCTTAATTCATATATTCACTTTTATAGTTCAAGTACTTTCTAAAAAAAATTATTTATAAAATTATAGTCGTATAAAATTCTCGGTCCTTACATTCTCTCCTCCTTATAAGGATTTCGTCCCCGGAATCACCATTCCCATACCCATAATTTCATGTCTATCCTTATATTTTATTTATAATTTTTTTTATTAAATTACTACATTCTCCCCTCCTTATACGATTCCGTATTACGAGTTCAGAACTGCTGCACATCTTGATCCATTGCTTGCGGTCTGCTTGAACGAATTATGGTAGTTCCCAACGAAACTCAAATTCCTCCATCAAAATCCTTTTATTAATCAGTTATTATTATAATATTATAATATATATCTTTTCCTGAAATTGTCTTTCGTATGTCTATATTCAAGGGTTCCTAACGTTCACAAGGGTAAACGTACTTATCTTAACAATCTTAAGGTATATATAAAAAAGTAGGTTATATCCAAATCAAGTATATACATTTATATAATTGATCGGAATCATACATGCAACTCCATCTCCAGCTGCTACTGTATCTTGAACCGTCATATTAAAAGTCCTTGCAGTTGCTTTACTTGGTGGAGTTGGACCAGTTATTGTGAGTCTTCCACTGCTATTCTTTGTATTCGCATTACCCCCATCGGTTCTCCTTTTTGGACAATCTCTCACTATATGATCTGTCGACCCACAGATAAAACACCCACTATTTTTCCTTAGATTGGGACAGTTAGGAGAGATGTGTCCCTCATGCCCGCATTTAAAACACACAAACTTCCCCTTCAGACACTCATTCGAGTGATTTTTCCCACAGTTACCACATTGCTCACCTTGCTTTCTTATGCCTCCCTGCCTATTATCAGTATTTCTAGAATTGTTCCACTTTATTTTTCCACCTCCACTTCCACTGCTTCCCTCCACCTTGAGAGCTCCCTTGATTTTAACCTTATTCTTCTTTTCCTTGTTATAGAGGCTCATAGCCTCACTTCCTCCTTCCGCTATGATAGCCTTTTCCAAGAGCGATACAAAAGAATCAATCTGCAACATCGCCACCTTATTGTAGAGCCAGGGTCTTAGGCCCTGCTCAAACCTTCTTGCCTTCCTTGCTTCTGTATCCACTTGATGTGGAACGAATCTAGCTAACTCATTAAACTTAGCTGCGTATTTCGACACAGATATATTTTCCTGCATCAATTTTAAAAATTTCACCTCCATCCTAGTCTGCATACTGGACGAGAAATAATTCTCGAAGAACAGTTCCTTAAACCTAGTCTATGCTATCACTCATTCTCCTTCCCCAACTCTAGTTTGATTTGCCTCCCACTAAAAATTCGCCTCCCCCTTCATCATATAGGTAGCAAAAGCTATCTTTTACTCCTCCGCTACCCTAGCAATAGCAAAATCATTCTCCATCTCCTTCACCCAAATTTGGGCTTCTATAGGGTCAGTTATCCCTCTAAATTCTGGCCATCCTACTGCCTTGAAGTCTTTAAAGTTTGTCAATCAATTGTTTGTCCGATTACTTGTTGCTGGTGGTCCATTCTACATGGCTTGTGCCAACATATTCGCAAGATTCTGCATTGGATTTGCTTGACCTTCTGCATTATTAACATATTCTTCTACTCTTTGGTTTCGATTTCGTCTCCTTGGTGGCATTATCTAGTTAAACAAAACCATAAATTATTCTTTCTTGTTTTACATTGTTTGCCTCATCGTATAAGTGTTAACATTTAAAAAAAATGTAACGCGAGATATTAAACTCAGACAAGCATATAATCAGATAGACATTTACTATCTTAATTCTGAAAACTTATATACTTAATCAAACATATATTCATATTCATTCTACGAGTTCATAGTACTCCATATGGTAATTCATTACATGCATATGTATATCATACGCATATTTCCTACCATACATAATTATATAATACGTATCCTACTTTTTTCCAACACCCTCCCTTGATCCTGGACAACCTTTCGCCTGGTGACCTACCAACCCACATATAAAACATACACCTTGCTTTGGATTGGGACAATGAGAAGAGATATATCCCTCTTGTCCATAATTATAGCATACATTTTTCCCTTTCATGCATACGCCTTCATGCTTCCTTTTACAGTTTGTACACTTTCCTATTTTTTTAAAGTTCCCTTGGTTATAATCAGAATTTCCTAGATCATGGTCATTCATCTTTCTTTTCCCCTTCTGGCTTGGAGCTGCACACGATATGCTGCATTTGGCTCTCATCTGATCAATTTGGATCTTCAACCTATCTTGTTATTCCATTATTTCAATTAAAGCCTTTTGCAATTGACTATTTAGTAACTTTTCTATTTCCCATAGCATTTCCAGAGAAGAAACCTTATTCTTCAAATTCTGCACTTCGGTTGATGCCTGATCAGCTCCAACTTCAGTGACTGAATCACTATCTGTCAGTACTACCGTTACTGGTTCCTGTACTATATTTTTCAAAATGATCACCTCGTCAGGGTTGCTTTCTATGTGAGCCTCTATTTCAGCTATTGGCTTAAATATTAGCTTAGATAGAGTGATTTGCTCTTTCTTCACGATATGAGAGTCTCCTAAACCTTTTTCTCTTGACATCTACACATAATTTTATTTCTGATTAGTACATATTATATACACATATCAAATAATAGTTTCATATAAGTTACTTTTATTTCATTTTTATGACAATTTTTTTTAATTCGTCTCCTTTAAACTCTATTTGAGTTACTTATTTTTCAACGCTTCTATCTAGCCTAAGGTTGTAGCCTAAGGTATCCCCACCTAAGGTTTCTAACCTAAAGCTTTGATACCAACCGGTGACGCCCCCAAATCTGGGTACTTGAAACCCGTACTTGGTGCTACACGATACCATTCATTTGAACTTCTTAATATATTATAAACTTAAAAATTATATCAAAGTTAACTAATCCCCAAGTACGGCGACCCTTAAGTACTTTATTACATTATAGATAACATATTATCGCAATACAAAGTTCTAAATATTACAACCAACACCTTAAAACTATTCCTTCAGCTTCCCCTTCCCTTTGTCCTTGCCAGAACCTTCTGATCGATCACGCTTAGCTGAAAATATTTAATTTAAAGCAAGAATGAGCATTTAATTGCTCAGCAAGTAATATCAGATAATAAACATCAGCTAAAAGAAATAAATATTTTTTTGGAAGTATACTTCTACAACAAATCAATAGTTGTGAAGCCATTTGAAACCATTCATAACAACACATTAAACTGTTTACAATTTTGAAACGACGTAGTGACTATAAATGCTGAGCTGTCAATAGACCTTGAACCATTGTTTTCAAGTTTGAAAAGATTTGTACAGAAATTCATCTGCAAACCGTCATGTCTTATGGACACGTTGGGTGATAGGCCATTATGCCCTGTATTGATCAACACTGCTTAATAGAACGATATTTACGCTCATTATAACTGCCTTTGGCACATAAAAATTTCCTTATTTTGGATTGGTTATACTCAGTCTGGAGTCTGAACTAAATCAATTTAGTTGGACGACTCTATCATTAACAATAATATTCAACGATACATTTCAAACTATGTCTAGCCGAGTCAAATAACTTAGACAATTTTTAAACCATGTATTCATACCCATATTGAATAGTATGCATCAAAACTTTTAATGTCAAAGAATTTTTAGTTTAAGAATACTTGTTGAAATACAATAGTTCATACAAATGAGGACACTTGCACAACCAAACTTAGCTTACAAAGAACATAACAATTTTGATTATATATGAATCATATGAAGACAGTAATAAAATACTGGTAAACAATAACGAATTGAATGAAATTCAAAAGTTTTCTTGATTATAAATGAATTAAGAATACTTGTTCAACCAAAGATCCATTGCATAAATGCAACGGTCCAAATACTTGCTCAATAAAAAGTAGGGATAAGAAACTTGCTTACAAGATCCATTGCATAAAGTAAATGCAAGGGTTACGATACTTGCATAGTTATAGATCTCTTGCATAAAGTAAATGCATACAGTAGGGATACTTGCCTTGATCGCTGCTTACTGCTACACAATATAATTTTATCTTTAATACAAAGACCTATCATTAATAAGATTATTCTTGGAATCAGTATATCACATTATACATCATATTACTACTACTTTATTAGTAAATTATCTAGCATGTAATCATATAATCAAACATTAGATAACCCATACGTATTCATAAGTCTAAACCTAGCACACATCGAGTCTTTAATAGTATTCAATATAGTATACTGAGTGGTTTCTCACAAACAACCAACAAATTAGTTTTTGTCTCGTCTACACTGTTTTCACAGTGAGTTAGACCGGTTACTAATGCGTATATACATCTGCTCCCTGAAGGAATTGTTTAGCCCAGATATTATATCTCAACCATTAAAAAGTACGACTATACTACATTAGACTTAACACTTACTCGTTCATTTTATAAGTTCTTATTATAACTCAATAAACTATTCATGATTTCAGGAGACTGAATATATTATTTCAGCAAGCTGAAACCAAACTGTCTTCCCTTTCTAACCTATTCGGTTTCCATTTCAGAACCCTGAATTGTTCAATTTAGCAAGCTGAGATACCTTTTTCACGAAAATACCAAATTAGATTATTATTTTTCTATCCTTTGGCCAAACATATATACATATATTCCATACACAAAAAGAATTTTTTTTGGAATTTTTCAACTCCCTATAGTATTTTTCAAAAATCCGTTTTTAGTTCGTAGCTTAAGAAATTAGCTCTATCATGCTTAACTCCAAAAATTCCCAACTCTTGGCATAATCTTACACGTATTAATGTGAGCTTCCAGTTTAAATTTTGTGGCCATCGGAGTTATAGAACTCTGATGATAGCTGTTTTCGTCAGAAAAACACAAATATTTAAATGACCATAACACAGTCAATTTAAGTTGGAATAAGCTCATTTTTGGACATGAGCTACTTTATCTCGTATCTTTTCTTGCCTCAAAAGATTGGAATTTATTTCATGAACTAAGTTACTGAAACTGCCCTTGACAATTTTGGCAGCTTGCTTTTTTGTCATTTTTTAGTTTTTGACTCCTTTGCTAAAATCAGTCCACACGAAAATTTATAACACCTTTTCAGTAATTCCACTTGAAAAAGTTAGAAGACCCATATATCTCACTCTAAAAATTGACCACACTCAAAAATTCAAAATACAAAGAGATATATAGTTATTTTAATTTCATATTGCGTTTTTCTCAAAAATTTGATTTTTAATCTTTTGTGTTTTGTAAGAAAACTTCCTAGATCTCATGATTAATCAAACATTACCAATCATAAATCATCATAATAGATACCAACACATCATATATTCATGGATTTACCATGATCCATGATCTATTTTATCAAACACAAGATTAAACATAATCATGGCTAAGAAAATTATGGTTTTCTACATCTTGAACAATCTAGTTTCCATTTCATACTTTAGATCTAACTTTTGATTCTTGAAAGGGTTAGATATAAACATAAAACACTAATAAACAAATAGATATAAGGTTTTAAACAACCTCAAGATTATAACTTTACAAAAATTAAAACTCAAACCAAACCAAAAAGAAATTAGACTATATAAGTAGGGATTTTTGTTATACCTTAGCTTTTCTTTCCTCTCCTTCTTCCTAAAATTGATTAGGGAATTATAAAGCTTGCAAGAACTCTCTTTCTCTCTCTCTTGGCTGAAATTCCTCTTTTCTTTTCTCTCTCTAACTTTTGTTTTGGCTAGTTAAAGAAATAAGTGAGATGAAAGAGAAATAAAAGAGATGGAAGATATATTTTGTATATCCATATATTTACTACACTCTTTCTCCTCCTCTCTCTTCAATCATTATGTTAGTGGTTGCTTGCAAGCTAAAGCTTGCTTGTAGACTTGGATAAAGTGATGGCTAAATAGAAATTGGACACCTAAGTGGGTTGTTCACCAACTAAAGCAATACCATCATTACATTCCTCCCCCTTTCTCCTCTCTTGTGCAATCCGGTCATGTGGCCTTCTTGGGCTGAAGTTTGTTTTCTTTTAAGGCACAATTAGCTTACTTAATGTCCAATAGGTCCCCTCCCACTTGGGTTAAAATTTGGGCCACTCTTTTAATTCTTAGGGCTAGCAATTTTAATTCTTTGGGCTTGCAAATCAACATGGTTCCTCCTTTTAATTTTTATCATACCCTAAATATTTAGTTAGAATTTCCATTACAAACATTGGTAATTGAATTCCTTACTCAAATATCTTTAATTTCATAACCCAATTAGACTTGCTTTACTTAGGTTATAAAATTAATTAATTGAGATGTATAAAATAAATCTCTTAGGGTTAGTATATATTTTCAAATACTATCATTCTCTTATATTATAACCCATTAGGTTTTTAATTACCATACCTAATATATGTATTAGGTTACCTAACTTTATTCTTAATTCTCTCTATATACAAAATAAATGTATACACATTATATAATGTATATTTATTTAATCAATTGCATAATTCACATAAGTCATCACACATTCCAATAATTTATTAACTTAATAGCTCTAATTGGCTTAATAAGTTGAAAACACTCACATAATCACTATATATAATTCATATCAATAATTAATTACTTAAAGATTGTAAATCTTTTTAATTTAATAATCAATGCTAACATCCAAGCTATGTTAATTTTTTTAACAATACTTATCTTACTCTTCCTTAATCAAAATGATTAAGTATTCATCTTAGTTAATAAATAAATTAACTATCTAGCTTAATTAACATATTCACTTATATAGTTCAAGTACTTTCTAAAAAAAAATTATTCGTAAAATTATAGTTGTAGAAAATTCTCGGTCCTTACAAATAGGGCTGGGATTTTTCTTTGAACTACATCCCTTTTCTTTCTTAATGCGAGGAATTCGGATCTGATCTTCCTTGTCGCTGTCTGGGATATCATCATTCATACCCTCATAGTGTATGAGAACACGCATGTTAACAAATGGGCTCGTCCTTTGTACAGGAACTTTTTTTTCCCTTTTTGCTGTCCTCCTCGTGCTTTGGGGTCTTTCTCTCACCTACTGATATGATTGGAGGAAATAACACGGCTGATACCACATCAGGGATCTTCCTCATTGGCTTCACAAATCCCGCATCAATGAGGTTTGGCAATAGTATGGTGGAAGCATGAGCATTAGGATACTTATGTGGGTTCCGGTGGCTTGACCCGGATGAATAACCCAATTCGGCTCTCCCTGACTGGCTCGGGATTTGTACTGGACTCTTAATACCTTTCTGATTATTTCCTAACCCTTCTACAGGTTTGAAACCCAGAGATACCATCTCCTGGCCCATTGTTATCACTTCAGGAAAGACTTTAGGCTTCAAAGTTGGTGCCCCCACTGGTAGGTAATGAGTATTGCTTATCTCCAATGCTTAAAAACTAGCAGGTTTATACCCTGCATCCAGGCAGATCACTGGCATGTCTCCCTGTTTGCAAACATGGTATTCTGGTTCAGTATTCACCGTGATTAGGTTGCCATTGATAATATATTTGAGTTGCTGATGGAGGGTGGATGGCACTGCCCCTGCCATATGGATCCATGGCCTTCCTAGCAACAAGTTGTATCCTGTGGTTATGTTGTGCACCTGGAAGGACACATAGAAAGTGTGTGGACCAATCTCTAGAGGAAGCTCAATTTCTCCCATAGCTTGACGGCGAGATCTATCAAAAACCCGGATGACCACATGAATGGTTTTGATCCAGTTCGGGTTAATCTTCATTTTCTCCAAGGTGTAATAGGGACAGATGTTTAGGGATGATCCTCCATCTATCAGCACACCTCCGATCACATATCCGGATGACATTAAAGATATGTGTAGTGACTTGCAATTACCCATCCCCTCTGCAGGTATATCATCATCAGTGAAAAATATCACATTACTGTTAAAAATATGTTCTACCACGTGAAGGAATTTCTCGGCATCCACGGTATGTGGCAGATGGGCTTCTTCCATTACTTTCACCAAAATGTTGTGATGATCCACCGAGGATAAGACCAAATCTATAATGGACATCTGCTTGGGTGCGTCTTTCAGGCTTTGCACCACTTTGATTTCATTGTGTCCCATTTTATTGAGGAACTCTTCTATTTTCTCCTCAGCAACCTTTTCTTTGGCCTTGAGGACTGGTTTGATCACCCGCTGAGGCAAGTACAAAAGATTCCCCTTTGGTACAATGGCAATGTTGTTTGAAGTGGAGCCTTCATCATTCCAGAAGTTCCATGGGACTTTCTTCAGATTAATCACTGCATACTGGGATCTGAATGGTAATATCAAAGGTTCAGGCGCCGCCAACTTTACATGATTTTTTTATTTCTTGGACCCCTTTCCCTGGTAGCATTAGGGGTGTGAGGGCTGGCTTTTTACCACAGGAAATAACAGCCACGGTATCCTGACTCCATGCAGTGGGAATAAATAGAGTTTCTTCATCTAAGAGGCCATAATCCCGATTCCCTTTTATCAGTTTACCACTTTCAATCATGTTCTGAATTAAATGACAAAGTGCCCAACAGTCCTCAGTATCATGGCCGGGTGCATTGGAGTGGTAGTGGCAGATACTGTCAGGTTTGAATTTCATGGATCACAGATTTACCGGGGGTAATAAGTTTGACACCATTCCCTTATTTATTAACATCTGGAGGATTTCCTTCATTGGTTGGTTTAGGTTGATGAAATTCCTCTAGAAAGTGAATTCCCTATCAGCCCGAAACTTTTCTTCCTTGGCAATCTTGTTGGCCCAGGGTTCATGCTATAGACCGGATGGTTTCTTCCATCGGTTGGACCTTCTTCAGAATGTCACCAGCTTCCTGTTCTTTGTTAAGGATGGTGATTTCAGGGGTTTTGTTGGTTGTGTCCTAGTTTTGTGTCTCAGGACCTTGAGTATCATTCTTCCCGATCTCTTGACTGCCACAGAGTGTACCGGGTTCTATGTGACCTTGAGCTTGTTTCCATTTAAGAGCTTTACTCTGTTCTCTCAAGAAAGTGGCCAATTCGACTATCTGGTTCTTCAGTCCCTCAAATTCCTCCCTAGAGACAGGGGTGGATTCTGTTTGAGCACTGGAAGCTATGTCCGGAGATGGACTTAGTGCTTTTTTAGACTTAGATCTAGTGACAAGACAAGTTTTTCACCTACAACAAAACGTAGGCGTGTCAATTTCTTGAGGTAGGTATGGATAGGATGCATGTCATGATGCATTTTTGAGATTTTTTAATCTTATCCTGCAAAACAGAGGTCAGTTGTTTTGATGACAGGATAACATGACAGGCTTTACAAAACATGGAATGTATATTTACATTATTTACACTGTGCTATTTACATTTGGAATTTAAAAAACTTGACATTGAATTGAATGAGGAAGGCATGAAGAGGCTTTCCATCAGATTTGGTTAATCAGAGGCTGAACTATCTTAGGCTACTCTCGCGGCTTTTTTGGAAAAAAGGTCCCCAGATCATCGTAATCTACTAGAGGGGAAATTAATCCGATTTTTCAACTGGAGTGAATCTGAGTGGTGCTTTTTCATGAGCCCCGAAACTTAGCCGTCCTCGAAGACATTACTCTGTCACCGACGGGTTTGCCTCCTGGTGGAGGAATCACACAACATACATTCACATACATCGCGTCTCATCGTATGCATAAGATGACATTGTTGCGGAGCACTAATATGGGTGCGAAGCACTAATAAAGCAGGAAAGCATTCATTCACATTCATTCAATGTAAAAATGCAGCATTTACACATAGGCAGATACGAAAGGGAAATTTTAAAAAGATTTAAATGCGACCTAAGCCCTCTACTGTCCCCAGAAGAGTCGCCACCTGTCAACATCAGTGGAAAAATTTGGGTCGAGTCAAACCCGGATCTTTCTCTCTTCCTAAGTCATTTCTACCCTTATTCTTTTTATTTGTGAAAAAGATTTTGATGGGTTTTTAGGAAAAGGCCAACATGTATCATGTTGATGATTTGAACATTTTACAGAGTCGCCAGTTGGTAGATTTAAAATGGTTGTACCAACTCAATCGAGTTTTAAAAAGAGGCCCAATTACTGGACACTGTCAAAACTTGATCTTTGAAACCGAAGTTTTGAGTTAGGGGGCTTGGTTAAGTGTGGGGAAGGTGTTCGGCACCCCACCACTCCCGTGAAAACACGATACCACATCTTTTCAATATTTCCCTTTTAAATAGGCAATGTGTGTGTGTGTATGCTGGAAGAAATTGGGCCTATGTTTGATTGATTGGAAGCATTGGACAAGCTTCGTTGAACCTATATACGAAAGGTTTGATTTGATTTGCAAAAGTCTCTTATTTTGACAAGATTATTAAAATGAGATTTTGAAAGCAGGTTTTCAAACCCTTACCCTAACATATGAATTGAAGTATGTCAACCCTTCCATTTTATCTTTTTAGCCTTAAGGCTCAATTTAAATGGTGACTGTCGGGCTGTAAAACATCCTCAACCACAAATATATACACAAGTGTCGGTCTCCTCATAGGCATGATATCCATCGGAGGGACTCTGATATGACAAACCATTAGTCTCATTATGTTGAGACCTTAAATCCGGATAACTGTTTTAAGGTCTTTCGGATGTACATTTTACGAAAAAACTGGTGTGGTACATCTGTAAAGTGGAGTTTCTCCATCGTGGGAATCAGATTCTGATCAATTTGATCATGAATCCCACGATCCACAGGCTCATAAAGAAAAGCCAATAAAACATGCACAACTCATATATGTACAGAAATATATATACATCCAGATATCGCCAGAACCAAGGATCCATCAGTAAATCCTAGCTCGCAGATGGCCGAAGCATCTCGTTCCCACTAGATAGCGATCTAAGGGCCGCGAGGTAGCTTTCAGAACTTTAACTAGAAAACTGCTAGATTTAAATAAATCTCAGCCATTTTCGCTTCCTAGTTCTTTCTGAACCTATTTTGAACCGTTTGAAAACAAGAGTTGGCGAGATTTAAAGAAATCTAGTTCCCTCGCAGAAATGTCAGCGCCCATTTATATCAAATGAATATTTAAAGTAACAATTTATTCAAGATAAACAAAGCACTATATATATATAATTATATATATACGAAAGCTGTAAAGGGCGATGGGTTGTCACTCCGGTGCCCGGACTGGAATGTAAATATATATATATATATATATATATATATATATATAAAAGCTATAAAAAGCCACAGTCTAATCCAGGCTTAACAGAATGGAAATATATATATATATATATATATATAAACTATAAAGGGCGACGGACATTCTATCCTTTGCCCGGACTGAAATGAAAATATATATATATATAAAAGCTGTAAAAGAGCCACAGAATTAACCAGGCTCGACAGAATTGAAATATATATATATATAAGCTGTAAAAAGGGCAATGAACGTTATATCTTAGGCCCATATATATATAAAAGCCGTAAAAGAGCCACAAAATTAACCAGGCTCGACAGAATTGAAATATATATATATATATATATATATAATCTGTAAAAAGGCAATGGACATTCTATCCTAGGCCCATATATGTATAAAAGCAGTAAAAGGCCATGAAATGATCCAGGCAGAACTGGAATGTAAATGTTAGTATATACAGTTAAATATATACAAAAAATACTCAAACCGGGACTGGGAAGATAACCCAGTCCGGTGAAGGGTGCATATATGTATATATATATAAGCAATAAAGTACCACAGATTTGACATCCAGGCTTGACAGAATTGAAAAGTGTGTATATATATAGTTAAATATATACAAAAAAAAGCCAAACCCAGATTGGGAAGATAACCCAGTCCGGCGAAGTTGCTAGAAACGAAGGTATATGTATATAAAAGCTGTTAGAAGTGACGGATCGTCAATCTGAGTTGTAGAAATGCCAAAAAAATGCGTTTAGGTATTAAAATGTACCAAAAGTTAACAAAAAGGGCCACGGAATTGAGTTCTAGACATATTTAGAAAGTGAAACTTAACGTGCAAGTCTATAAAAGTGCAAAGAAGTAGTAATAACTTTTTGCTCATAAAAATACTCACAATGGACTGCTATACGGGCTTTTTGCCAAATCGTAGGCTTTAAACGTCCGTTTCTACTGCTCAATTTTTGATATGTGGTAGTATGTGGGTATATCTACGTGTTAGAGTTAAAAAATTTGGGTTTGAAAGACAAGAAAATGGCTGGAAAACAAAACGGGCAGGGGTTCAGACCATTTTTGATTATAAAATGAGCTGGGGGTCACCTCATATATATAGACCCAGGAGAAGCAGCTCTACCTACGACAGCCGCAGGTAGAGGTGTGGCTCCACGTGACGGGGCCCACGTGGTGGGTCCTATTGCATCGAAGTACGTGCACTCTGAGTAATGCGATGTCAAATTTGAAACTTTTTAACTTTTGATCGAAGCGTTCGTTTGAGGCATGTTGTACCTTTCCGAAAAGCCCTCGCCGAGAGTGTCGCAATGACATGGGAGAAAACCTTTTCCAAGTCCAAAAAGACGGGTTCATAACTAGGTCTTTGATTCCTCATAGTTTGTCTGTTGAGATGTCTTGCGCTGTTTTCACTCGGGATCATTGTTATGGTTCGTTCTGACCTTGATGGCATCAATTCGGCTTGAGTTTGGCCGAATCAACTTTAATTTGGTAAAATGACCATTTTTCCCTTCCCGAGGTTTCCTACAGTGTTGACCTAGCCTCCGGCTGACTTTTCGGGGTTGTCTCCGAGGTTTGGATTCCAGCTGATCCTGTTTGTCCTCAGGGTTGTCACCGAGGCTGACTCGGTGCTTTCAGGTTTGTCTCTGTATATGATGTAAGGCTTCAGGATTGTTTTTAAAGTTGACCAGACCTCCCGAGTTGAGACCAAGGTTGTTCTGTACCTGCCGGGTTGAGATCGGGGCTGACTTGTACCTCCCTGGTTAAGACCAGGGCTGACCTGTACCTCCCGGGTTGAGACTGGGGCTGACCTGTACCTCCCGGGTTGAGATCAGGGCTAACCTGTACCTCCCGGGTTGAGACTGGCGCTGACCTGTACCTCCCGAGTTGAGACCGGGGCTGACATGTACCTCCCAGGTTGAGACCGGGGCTGACCTGTACCTCCTGGGTTGAGATCGGGGTTGACCTGTACCTCCCGAGTTGAGACCGGGGCTGAATTGTACCTCTTGGGTTGAGACCAGGGCTGACATGTACCTCCCGGGTTAAGACCGGGCCTGACCTGTACCTCCCGGGTTGAGACCGGGGCTAACCTGTACTACCCGGGTTGAGATCGGGGCTGGTCTATACGTCCTGGGTTGAGACCGGGGCTGACCTGTACCTCCCGGGTTGAGACCGGGGTTGATTTGATGGCCTGGTATTGATACCAGAGTTGATTTGATGTCCCGATATTAATACCGAGGTTGATTTGATGGCCTGGTGTTGATACCGGGGTTGATTTGATGTCCCAGTATTGATACCGGGGTTGATTTGACAAGACAGTTTTGCCTTCCTACAGGGTTAGTAACAGAAAAATGAAATTTTGAGTGTCTACAATAATTTTAATTGATCACTTGGAAAAGGGCTTTTAAATATTGTGAATTCCTGTTAATAACTCGAGTGGATTTAATAATTGGATAAATTGGGTAATTGATTTATATTGCATAATTAGGGAAATTGTGGTTTTTTGAATCAAATCTTTGTGTTAAAATTAGTTTAGTTAATTTAATTTAGTTTTAGTTGAAAAATCAAAAAATTATGTTGTTTAAATAAAATTGGGTTGATCTAAAACTAGTATTTGGGATTTATTAATTAGGGTTCCTCGTGAGTACGACACTCATTTTTATCACTTTATTACTTGTTGATCGTGTATACTTGCACGTAATTGTTGATTGTGAAATCGGATAACAAGTTTTTAGCGTCGTTGCTGGGGAACCCTTTATTTAATATTAATTCCATATTAGTTACAATCAATTTGATTTTAAAACATTTTTATTTTTATTTTTGATTGTTTCTTTCTGCTTGCAGGATTTTCATCCGTGTATACACACTAGATCCAAGGGTAAGAAAGAACTTTTTCTATACGCCGACGATATTGAAAAGAAGTTCCGAAAACTTCGGCTAACTAGTGAGGAAGTATTTACGGAAGAAAAACTGGCAGAGGAAGTTGAGAATCTAAAAGACATGGCTGCAGAAGAACAAAAATCACTTAGGGATTACGCCATGCCGATAGTAACGGATATTCAGTCTAGCATTCGGAGACCGACAATCAATGCGAATAGTTTTGAGATTAAACTAGGGACCATTCAAATGCTATATAATTCTGTTTAGTTTGGGGGTGGTCCGAATGATGATCCGAATTAACACATCATGAGCTTTTTAGAAATCTGTGACACATTCAAGTTTAACAATGTTACAGAAGAAGCAATATGGTTGAGACTGTTTCCGTTTACACTGTGAGACAAAGCAAAAAGTTGGTTACACTCCTTGCCATCGGGTTAAATAATGACTTGGGATGACTTAGCTCAAAAATTTCTGGTTAAGTTCTTCCCACCAGCAAAAATAGCAAAACTAAGGAACGATATTCTCACTTTTATTCAACATGATTCGGAGTCACTGTATGACGCTTGGGAACAGTTTAAGGATTTGCTTTGCAAATGTCCACATCATGGGATCCAACGATGGTTACAAGTTCAAACATTTTGTGATGGTTTGCATGGACCTACTAGTGTTAGTATTGATGCAGCAGCCGAAGGTACTATTACGGGGAAAAATATTGATGAAGCTTACCAATTGTTAGAGACAATGGCCACCAACAACTACCAGTGGCCAATGACAAGGTCTAATCCTCCAAAAACCACAGGAAAGCTAGAATTAGACGCAGTTACAGCCTTGGCAGCACAGGTATCTGCATTGACTAAGAAGATTAATTCATGGGGACCACAATCAGTATCACAGGTAGCGATGGTTTGTGAATTATGTGCTGGAGGTCATTCTACATATCAGTGTGCAATCAGTGCTGAGTCAGTTCAGTTTGTAGGGAGTTCTAATAAACCGCCGCAGCCTTATCAGAATCAGAATGCTTATAATCCGGGGTGGAGGAATCATCCGGGTTTTTCATGGAGTAATAATCAAGCCAAAGCTCAAGCTCTTAGACTACAAAATCCACCAGGCTTTTCGAATCAGGCTTCGCAGCAGGCAGAGAGGAAACCAAACTTAGAAGAGGCATTGGCAAAATTTATTATAGCTACCGATAGAGGATGAATGAGCAAGATAAATTGTTAAGTCAGGTATATATAAATGTAAAAATCCAAGAAGTGTTAATCAAGAACTTGGAGAATCAGATGGGTCAGATAGCTCATACATTGAACAGTCGACCACATGGAGTACTACCGAGTGATATCGAGATCAATCCAGGGAGAAATCAACAATTCAAAGAAATGACTCTAAGAAATGGGAAAGAGCTGCATGATATAGTGAGAGGTAAAGAAAAGCCAGACATAGTAATTGTGGAAGAAGAGGAAATCACAAAACAGAAAAGGCAAAAGATATGGAGGTAGAGAATAAAGCAACTAAAACCAAACAAAGTAATTTAGTGCCTCCCATACTGTATCCGCAGAGATTTTAGAGGTCCAAATTAGACAAGCAGTTCTCCAGATTCCTTGATGTTTTCAAAAAACTGTATATCAACATACCTTTCACGGAAGCCTTGGAACAAATGCCTAGTTATGCCAAGTTTATGAAAGAGGTTTTATCTAAGAAAAGAAAATTGGGTGAATTTGAGACAATGGCGTTAACCGAGGAATGAAGTGCAATTCTACAAAATAAGTTACCACCAAAGTTAAAGGACCCATGGATTTTCACTATTCTATGCATGATTGGTACTCAGTTTACAGGAGGAGCATTGTGTGATTTGGGGGCTAGTATAAACTTGATGCCACTTTTTGTTTACATTCAGCTGGGATTAAAGGCACCAAGACCGACAAACATCAGCTTACAGTTGGCAAACTTGTCCGTAAAATATCTGAGGGGAATTGTGGAAGACACACTAGTTAAGGTAGATAAATTCATCTTTCTGGCGGATTTTATTATTCTGGATTGTGAGGTGGATAAGGAAATCCCAATCATCCTCGGTTGTCCATTCTTAGCAACTGGGAGAACTCTGATAGATGTACAAAAAGGTGAGCTGACAATGCAAGCCCAAGATCAAGAAGTCACTTTTAAACTATTCAAATCAATGAAGTTCCCAAAAGAAAAAGAAGAGTGTTTATGGATAGATGTGATTGAGGATATAGTGAATGAGAGGATCAGCGAAAGCTACTTTGAGGATCTGTTGGAAGATGATTTGGTTGGGATAGATACCCTCGATGACTTGGAAGATATTGGATTTGTCAAATAGTTAGATGCACTTCCAGTGTCTCAAAAATTCAACAGGCAGTTTGGCACTCTTGACCGATCGGAAGGAGAAAACAAGAAGTTTAAACTATTATTGGAAGAGCCATGGGTGCCAGAGTTAAAACCTCTTCCCTCTCATCTGCGATATGCCTATCTAGGAAAATTTGACACTCTACTAGTTATTGTTTCTGCGGATTTGAATGAGTTTCAAACAGAAAAGTTTTTAAGGGTGTTGCGAGAGTACAAAACAGCAATTGGATGGACCATAGCAGATATTTGGGGGATTAGTCCATCGTTTTGCATGCACAAAATTCTGCTAGAGGAAGGGGCAAAGCCGAGCATTGAACAGCAAAGACGATTACATTCGATTATGAAAGAGGTGGTAAAGAAAGAGATCATCAAGTGGTTGGATGCCGATATCATCTAATCCGATTTCAGACAGTTCTTGGGTAAGTCTTGTACAGTGCATACCGAAAAAAGAAGGAATAACTATTGTTGAAAATGAAAATAATGAACTAATTCTAACAAGAACAATTAACGAATGGAGAGTGTGCATGGATTACCGCAAGTTGAATAAGGCTACGCGCAAGGATCACTTCCCCTTGCCATTCATTGATCAAATGTTGGATAGGCTCGCCGGACACCAATTCTACTACATTCTTAATGGTTATTCGGGATACAATCAGATTGCAATAGCTCAGGAGGATCAAGAAAAAACCACGTTTACATGTCCTTATGGAACTTTTGCATTCCGGCGTATGTCTTTTGGTCTTTGCAATGCGCCGATAACTTTTTAGCGCTGTATGATGGCTATCTTCTCAGTTATGGTAGAGCATAATTTGGAGGTCTTCATGGATGACTTTTCTGTGTTTGGGGATAGCTTCTCCCTTTATCTTAATAATCTGTTATTGGTCTTACAACGTTGTGTGGAGACAAATCTGGTGCAAAATTGGGAAAAGTGCCACTTCATGGTACAAGAAGGAATAAGTTTGGGGCAGAAGGTTTCTGCAGTGGGCTTAGAGGTAGATAATGCAAAAATTAAAACTATTGAGAAGCTACCCCCACCGACGTCTGTGAAGTGAATACGGGGTTTTCTGGGACACACAGGTTTTTACCGACGCTTCATCAAATACTTTTCCAAAATTTCAAAACCCTTGTGTTCACTCCTAGAAAAGATGTCCAATTTAATATGGATCAACTGTGTGTTGAGGCCTTCAAAGTGCTGAAAAAAGAAATTGGTAACCGCCCCAGTCATTATTTCCCCGATTGGACCTTGCCATTTGAGCTAATGTGTGACGCAAGTGATTACGCAGTTGGAGCAGTATTGGGACAACGTCGAGATAAGGTCTTTCATACCATCTACTACTCTAGCAAAACATTGACGGATGCTCAGTTGAATTACACCACCACAGAAAAAATGTTACTTGCGATAGTGTTTGCCTTAGACAAGTTTTGAGCTTACTTAATTAGGATAAAGGTAATTGTCTACACTGATCACTCCACCATAAAATATTTGATTGTAAAGAAGGATGCAAAAAAAAGGTTTATTAGGTGGGTTCTTCTACTACAAGAGTTTGATTTGGAGATCCGAGACCGAAAAGGTACAGAAAATCCGGTGGTGGATCATCTTTCACAATTGGAAAACTCAGCAATTCAGAAAAAGGATGAATAGGTGATTAATGAGTCTTCTCCGGATGAGCAACTTTTTTGAGTTACAGCACAAGTGCCTTAGTATGCTTATTGTGTGAACTATCTGGTAAGTAATGTGTTTCCACCATATTTGAATTCTCAACAACGAAAGAAGTTCATTCACGATGTCAAGCAGTATTTCTAGGATTAGCCTTTTCTGTTCAAGACTTGTGCAAATCAGATGATTCGACGTTGTGTGCCACACGAAGAGATGGAAAGCATACTTAGTTATTGCCACTCGTCAGATTGTAGAGGCCATTACGCAGGGGATATGACAGCAGCAAAATTTTTGTAATAAGGCTTTTTTGGCATACTTTGTTCAAAGATCCCTACCTCCAAGTTCTAAAATTCGATCGGTGCCAAAAGGTTGGTAATATTTCAAAGCGACACGAGATGCCCCTCAACAACATCTTGTAAGTGGAGCTCTTTGACGTATGGGGTATTGATTTATGGGACTATTTTCGTTTTCATTCAAAAATTAGTACATACTTTTGGTCGTGGATTATGTTTCGAAATGGGTTGAAGCAGCTACGTTACCCACAAACGATGCAAAGGCGGTATTGCATTCCTTGCGAAAGAATATCTTTACCCGATTCAGTACGCCAGGAGCCATAATAAATGATGAGGGGACTCACGTTTTCAACAAGCACTTCACCAAATTGCTTGCCAAATATGGGGTGAAACACAAGATTGCTACAACCTATCATCCCAAACCAGTGGCCAAGCAGAGGTGTCGAATCGGGAAGTCAAATGGATCATAGAAAAAGTTGTGAATACATCTCGTAAAGATTGGGCAATGTGATTAGACGATGCTTTACGGGCATGTCGAACAGCCTTCAAGAACCCTATGGAAATGTCACTATACAGAATGGTTTACGGAAAAGCATGTCACTTACCGGTAGAGCTTGAACACAATGCATATTAGGCCATTCGGAAATTAAACTTTGATTTGCAAGCATCAGGGGAGAAAAGATTACTTCAATTAAACGAGATGGATGAATTTCAACACCAAGCTTATGAGAATGCTAAAGTGTATAAAGAAAAAGTCAAGAAATGGCATGAAAGACGGATCCATGATCTAAAATTTGAAACTGGTCAAAAAGTATTGTTGTTCAACTCCAGATTGAGGTTGTTTCAGGGAAAGTTAAAATCTAGGTGGTCTGGAACCTTCGTACTTGTTTCTGTTGCTCCCCATAGCGCAGTTGAAGTGGAAGATCCAAATTCAAAGAGACCATTCAAGGTCAATAGTCATTGTTTAAAACATTATTGGGGTGGAAACATTGATAGACATCTGGCATCGATCCATCTCATTGATACATTTGATACTTAAATGTAGCAAGATAGTCGGGCTGACGACTATAAACCAAGCGCTAGGGGGAGGCAACCCCAAAACTTCTTTTATTATTTCATTTAATTTGTAGTTAATTGCAATTTAGTAGAATAGGAGTAGAGTTTTAATTGTTATTTTAATGATTTCATTGCTGTTAGTAATTCCCTTGAATGTCGTTTCAGGTGCAAAAGAAGAAAAAGAGCCAGGATTATGTATATTAGGCGAGCAAATGAAATCCCAGTCAGGGCACAAGCACCCTAGCGCTAATTTTCCTCATAAAACCAGCGCCCCAGCGCTGGTCAACAGGAAGCTAACTCACCCATAGTGCCCCGAAGCTCTAACAAGGAAGCATATATCTCGCCGGTGCTAATCCACAGGAAAGTTAAGACAGACAAGCGCCTCGGCGCCCAGAACAGCTTAAAATACAGCGCCCTGGCGCTGGGGGCAGAGGTTAACAAATGGCTTCTAAATGACAGCGTGATGATGATTCTTCTTCGTCCTCTGTCCAAACCACCAAATTTGACAAAAAGAGATTCATGAGCACCGAAGCACAGGAACAGTACAATAGAATGGTGCAGCAATCCCTAATTCTGGAGAGAGTCTTACGACCAGATCAGACAAAGGATGGAGAGATAGCTGTCAAGATCACCGAGCGTGATTGGTTTGACTTTACGGCCCAACCTGAATCCACTATTATTACACTGGTAAAAGAATTTTACGCAAATGTTAAAGAACATTACCACTATAGAGTACAAGTGCTAGGGAAGACAATAATGATATCAATGAGTACTATCATCTGCCTAATGAGGGGAGCCGTAGCCAATACGCTAATTTCTTGAGTCAAGGACCAAATTACGCGCAAATCATTCAAGAGTTATGTCAGCCAGGCTCAAAGTGGAAAACTCATGAGCGTGGGAGTATGACATTTCCTCAGTCGCAGCTCAGTCGATATGGGAAGGCCTAGTACGCCTTTCTATGTGCCAAATTTATGCCTTGTACTCATGTCAGTGACGTCATGAAAGAAAAGGCCATACTGCTCTATTGTTTATAAGAGAATGGATGTCGATTTAATCATTTAACAATTGATCTTGCGTGCAGCAAGGAAGGACACCACAGGTGGCCTACCACACCTTTCGCTTATTTGTGCTCTCTATGATAAGGCCGGGGTTAAATGCAAAACCAATGAAATGGTTCAGCAGCCTATACCGGTTCTAGACCATAAGATGATTATGACATACAAGGTTTGGAACGGTGGCGAGAATCACCCGCGGGGGTTTAGGTTTATACTTCCACAGTCGGATCCACAACAGCCTAACCCTACGACTGCGAGTTCCTCGTCCACTGCTCCTCGCCATGTAGTTTTCGATGAGGTCCAGCGCAAAATTGATGGATGGTTTTACAATATTGAGGCCTAGAATATACGTCTGTTAGAGCTTCAAGACACCATATTCCAGTACAATGTTTCTTTCAACAATGCCCTAGTAACCTTGTTTGTTAGACTGAACCCTACCGTGGACCTTAGCCAATTTCCAATTTCACCGGTCTTGCCTATCTTTCCCCCGTCCGATCAAGAGATGAGCGAGGATGAAGAGATTGCTCCTGACGAGTGACCAAATCAGGGAAGTCCTCAGTTTTACTTTCTTTATATTTCGCATGAGGACATTGCTTAATTTAGTTTGGGGATAGTCATCTAGTTTTTATTTGCATTTTAGGATTGCATGTTCATAGTAGATTATTTGCATCTAGGCTGTGATTATGTGTTAGTTTACATGATGTTTGCATATGTTATAACTTGAGCTTGATGAAGTATAAAACTACGTGATTGGCCAATGATAAAATTGTTAATTAAGTTACAACTTGAATGAATGGGATAATGAAGGCTTAAGTTAGCTTGTGGGTATTTTCAACTTGATGTATTGAAGAAAACCCTGTTTTTAATGCACAGTATCAGTATGTTGATTTAGCCAGGAATTGGTTGAACTGAAAGATTAGTGGCTTACAACAGATATAGATCACCCTCTATAATTAAGATATTTTGTATTTTGAAAAATAAAATTACGAAGTTATCTCTGTGGCCTCTGTTACTCGAGTAAGTACGCCCTTAGGAGTGTCTCTACATTTAGCCCCCTAAAACCATCTTGTTTGGAAGTTGTTGGTCGAAAGTTCATTACATGTGTAACTTTGAAAAGCCTAATAAAGATTAACATTGCACAAGTCAGAATAAATAAGTATAAATAAACACTTGGCTTAGTTTAGTTTTTTGGCCTTTGCTATTTGGGTTATTAGATTCGTAGGGGTGTGTTAACACCTAGTACCCTAAAGCCGACTGGTTTGGGAGTGTTGGTCAAAAGTTTGCTACATGGGTAGCATTGAAAAGCCTAAGAAAACTAGACATTGCACGGGCCGAGTCCAAAAAAAATATAGAATAAAATATTTTTAAAATAGGGGGTATCTAATCTATAGAGGGGTAATTAAAGTTCTTTTATCGGTATTATGTTTTGTTGAGCTTTGTGATTCGTAAGTTTGATTGATTTGTGGTGAGGTTGACATATTGATATACACACAGTGTGGGTTGGAGATGGATTGAGTTGATGATCTTTCAAGTTTAACTTAGGTATGATTTTGAATATTCACTGGAGTTTAAGGCTCTTTGAGGCTGGTCAAGGTTGTTAATGTGCAATTATGTTTGAGTTGTGTTTCATATAGGGAGTTTTTGCATTCATTTTGTTTTATTTGTTTGCATTGCTTGAGGACAAGCAATTATTTAAGTTTGGGTGTATTTGATGAGTGGGTAATTTACCCATGAATTAGGTATCCTTAGACTTAACAAATTGCTTGTTTTAAAGTGTTTTAGGACATATTTATTAGTTTATTTGTTATTTTGCATGATAAGAAAAAGTAGGGATAATTCGAATATTTTAGGATCATTAATGGCAAATCTATATATTGGCAGCACCATCTCAGTGCCGGGGCGCTCTTATACACCCCAAACCTAGCACCGGGGCACTGGGCATTAGAAAAGGTGGTCGAGGCTTTGCAGGGCAAGGAAAGGAAAGAGAAAAAAATAGGGGATTTCTATTCCGAAAAGGAGTCTTGTTGAAGGTTGACTTGAATGGGCCGAAAGCTATAAAAAGAGGAAGGATTCTAACGGAAAACACACATTTATTGAGACAGAATTTGGAGATTGACTTGGAATTGCAAAGGAACACTTGAAGATTACAATTGGAGATTGAAAACAGGAGCCCAACATTGAGTTTTTATTCTTCTTCTCAATTTGTAATTTTATTGAGATGATGTGACGCCCCCAGAATAGGTCCAGTCAACCCAACCCATTCTGAGTCGCCAAATACATGGTACAGAATTCAAATACAATCTTTATATCATACGGTTGTGCAAAATACGACCACACAACTGTGAGTGTCAATACAAATATGTAGAAAATATTAATATTCAAACTAAATCCTCATTACAATTATTATCACACTATTTATCAGAAATAGTGACGACTACTACTGCTCTAACTCGGACCATCACTCTGTCCCCCGACTAGTCCCTACGACATTCTCATTTTCTGAAGAGGACAACAGATGAAAAGGGTGAGCTCAACTAGCTCAGTAAAGAATATTATGACTAAGATAATGGAAAATAAATTATCATTAGCCTTCAATAAATCAGATAAAATATAATGGACAACCAATTTTAGATCAATATTCGCAGCGGAAATAACAATTCATTAGAAGAGTTAAGCAGAGAATGAAGTCTACTATCTTCTAGGATTTAAAAGTCCATCATCAATATTTTATCCCTGTAACATCAATCAATATACATCTCGAATCAAATATTTATCTTTGCACTATGGCCAAAGATATTCATTTGTATCATCAGTGGTCATGTTCATCTCAACACCTGTCATCTTTGCACTACAGGCCAAAGATATTCATCAGGTAATCATTCATCTTTGCTCTACAGGCCAAAGATATTCAGTTACATCACCTTTTAGGACTGAGGATGATGAAAAATATTTCAAAGAACGAATCCAATGAGATAAAAGACAAAGATTAAGGATTCGCATTTTAGTTTATCAAAGTTCAAGAATATTCCATAATAATACTTTGTGGAGCAAAATTCAAGAATGAAGCTCAGAACTTAGATCTAATCAAAGATAATAATCATAACAGACAATTTGGACAAATAGAAGAAAATTTAATTTTTTTCGTGAATAGTGCCGTATACGTGAATAGTGCCGTATACGTGAATAGTAACCCCGACGGAAAAAGTAAGAATTTCATAACAAAATCCATGCCAATATTTCGGTATAATGATATTGAAAAGAATAACATCATTTACGAAAGAAAATAACATCCCTTACCTCAAAAGAATAACACTTCTGGCTGGAATATCGGATATAATACCGAAGAAAACTTGCACTGAATAGCAACACTCAAAGTATTGAAATACTCACAAAAATATGCTCGATATTATAGAGAGAGAAAACTTCTGATTCTGGTGCAATTTTCAATTCTAACCTAAGCACCTTATTTATAGGAAAAGCTTAGGATGCCAAAGGAGACTAAATTAATAAAATAATATTATTTTTTTTAAAATTTTCACCGCCGGCTGCTACAACAACATTAGAATTTTTTTCAACAAAAGTGGGGACCACCCATTAAAAAAATATTTATTTTTTAAACTTCAATAATTAATAATAAATAGCCCTTTTGTCAAAAAAATACAAATTATATGTCCTTCTATAGGAAATTTAATTCTCTACAACTTTGCAGAAGGAAGTTTTTTCAAATTCCAAACATAAATTATCCGAAATCCATAAACAGATGATTTTCCACACCAAAATACTGATAAAAACACATCAGCGCTAATTCCTTCTTTTATATCCACAAAATAAATATTTTCTTATCATATAAATCAATAATTAATTATTCACAAATAATATTACAGAACTACAATATTGACAACCAGGTCGTTCCCAAGAAAGAGGGGGCCTTCCGATAAGGACTTCTCCTTACTGGCGCGCAATTAAATAACCCCTCCTAGACAGAACTTTCTTAGACATTGTCAATAATGCTATCTAATAATATTATTCAAATAATATTAATTATTGAGTTGATAATGTGAAATACTGTGCAGTGACAATTATTGAATCAATAATACAAACTATCAACTGTAGCCATGATTGAATCAATCATATAAAATAGCAACGTAGCAATTATTGAGTCAATAAAATATCAATGTAACAATTATTGAGTCAATAATATAAAATATCAACGTAGCAATTATTGAGTCAATAATATAAAATATTGAACAGTAATTACTGTAACAATAATCGAGTAAGTGTCTTCTCACATAAGACTCAATAATTCGAAATACTGTGCAATACCGTGTGCTACTGTGCAACATCGCGTATCACTGTATTTTAACCACCGGGTATTTTAACAGTACTAACGGTAACAACTACGCCGTTATTTTGTAAAAAAGTTATTTCTGTCGCTTTCTATATCAGACAGTTATTCCGTTGTGGGGCCCACAAATAGCTGCGCCGTCGTACGAATATTCTCCGACAACAAGAATATTCCACGACCAAACGAATATTCCCCGACAACCAGAATATTTTATAACCACTTGCTCATTTTAAAATATTTGCACATTTCACCCATAACTTTCATATTTATCAAAACAACACCTTACTGTTTCGAAATAATAAAGAAAATTAAATCTTTATTCATAAAAGCTGGGGTCTTACAGATGATTTCTATGGGATTTTTAGTTTTAATTTTCAGCATGAACTAACTTTTTAATTAAGGCTACAATAGAACCTTTTATGCTTAAGAATTAATTATCTTTTGAAATCCAATTATTTATTCAAATTGAGTTGTCTATCATATTTTGCTTTAGTTGCTTAATTATTTGGCCAATAATTACCATGACTAGATGAATTCGGAAGATAAAATCTAGGGTTAGAACTTAATGTGATAATATGTATTCTTAGTTATTTGCATGAGATAAATAATTAGGATTGTGAATTGAATATGGATATCTCTTTTCACTACTTGTTATAATTGGGAATTGGAACTTAATAAATTTAATTCTTTTGATTTGCATAGTAATATCGCAGAATTGATTGGATTGAATAATTTTAAATAATCACTTGGAAAAAGGATTTTAAATATTGTGAATTCATGTTAACAACTCGAGTGGATTTAATAATTGGATAAATTGGGTAATTAATTTATATTGTATAATTGGGGAAATTATGGTCTTAAGCCTTTAAATTCTGAATCAAATCTTTGTGTTAAAATTATTTTAGTTAATTTCATTTAGTGTTTTAGTTGAAAAATCAAAAAATTGGGTTGTTTAAATAAAATTGGGTTTATATAAAACTAGTAGTTGGAATTTATTAATTAGGATTCCTCGTGGGTTCGACACTTATTCTTATTACTTTATTACTTGTTGATCGTATATACTTGCACGTAATTGTTGACTATGAAATCAGACAACATACAACTTACTAAATCATAACGTATAATCATTATATGTGTGACTACAACGTGTTATTAAGTCTTATAACATGTTTTATACTTCATTACAATCAGTCATTAAGGTAATATAAACAATCCTAGAATCATACAATTAATATCTCATTTCTGTTTTAAACTGCACACTGGCAATGCAGCGTTGCCTATACACTAAGGAACTGGCACTACGGCGCTGCTCTTATGCTGGGTAAAGGAGCTGAGGCACTACAAGTGCTGCAGCTCTGCCTTTGAACTTAGAACAATCGTTTCGGCGCAACGACTCAGATTCTGCTAATGCAATTCGCTAGCAGCACAGTTCTAAAGCTAAAAACACCCAATTTCTTTACCCAAATAACAAATTAAGCATACCCAGACACTATAAACTTTATAGAATCAAAACCCAACATGTATAACATGATTCTAACAACAAAAACAACTATAGTAACCAATTTAGAGACCCAAAAATCAAAGTTCATGCTAATTATATATATTTTGACATATTTAGCGAAATCGAACACAACAAATTCGCTAATCAACCAATTCAATCCATTTAACTTGCATTGTTAACGTTTCTCAATGTATTAACAACATTCATTAACAATTTATAGATTACAAAGTTCGAGTTATGCAATCGTCAATTACTGCCATTGGTAACCACCCCAAAGTAATTTGATTATAATTTAATTCGTGACGATCATACTATTTCTTTTCTATATATAGAAAGTTCAAAAATCATCATATTATAATCCCTTTCATATACTAGGGGATTTTGATTGGAAAAGAAAATGTTCCATACTAATTGATTCGGGTCCATAACCATGGGCAACCCGAATTCCTAACTAATTTAAGACTCAAAATAGACCAAAACATACATATTAAGCCAAAAACTTATATTCTTCATCTTTAACATGTTTACATGAACTTGATTATTGAAAAACCAATTATAAACAACATAAAACACATTATACACACTCAAGAACATATATACTCCAATTCCTTAATAAATTAACCCCAGAAATCCAATTATAGAGAACTTAGAAAACAAAAACTAAAAACTAGAAACTTAAGAATTTACCTTTCATTCTTGTCGATGTCGGGAAAAAATCTTGTCGCTTTGGACAGATCCTTCTCTCTTCCAAAGTTTTGTTGTTTTATACCCTTGTTTGTCTTATATATTTTATGAAGGGTGAAAAGTTTTTTAGGAAAAGGCCAACATGTATCATGTCAACGATTTGAAAGGTTTACAGAGTCGCCAGTTAGTATATTTTGAAATGGTTGTACCAACTCAACCGAGTTTTGTTTATTTTTGCAAGTAGGCCCAATTATTGGACACTGTCAAAACTTGGCCTTGAAACCGAGATTTTTAAAGTTTGGGGGCTTGGTTAAGCGGGGGGGAAGGTGTTAGGCACCCCCCCGACTCCCGTGAAACACGATACCGAAACTTTTCAATATTTCTCTTTTAAATCGCAATGTGTGTGTGTGTATGCTGGAAGTAATTGAGCCTATATTTATTTGATTTGAAAGCATTGCCATGCTTCGTTGGACCTATATACGAAGGGTTTGATTTGTTTGAAAAGTCTTTTGGTTTAGACAAGATATGAAAATGATGTTTTGAAAGGTGGTTTTCAAACCCTTTCGCTTGCATAGGAATTGAAGCCTATTAATACTTCCATTTTATTCTGTTCAGCCTTTGGCTCGATTTAGATGTTTATTATCGGAATGCGAAGCATCCTCTACCACAAAATGTATATACAAGTGCTGGTCTTCTTATGGGCATGAGAGCCATCGAAGCGACTCTAGCACAACAAACCATATTTCACTATGTTTGAGACCTTAAATCTGGATAACTGTTTTAAGGTCCCTCGGCTGTACATTTTACAGAAAAAACTGGCAGGATATGTTTACAAAGTGGAGTTTGTCTATCGTGAGAATCAGATTTAGATCAGTTTGATCATCAATCCCACGATTCCTAGGCTCACATAAAATGGCTAAGAAAACATGCACAACACAGATATTCACAGATAAGGAGAATTATACTCTAGACGTCGCAAAAACAAAGGATTTATCAGACAAATCCTTGCATGCGTGTAGCCAAAGCTTCCCGTTTTCGCTAGATATGGATCTAGGGTAGCAAGGTCGCTTTAATAGTTACAAAACTAGAAAAAACAAGATTTAAATAAATCTGAGCCATTCTAGCTTTCCGGTTCCGGTTGGACCTATTTTGAACCCTTTGAAAGTTAGAAAGGGCTAGATTTAAATAAATCTAATTCGCCAAAATTTACATTAAAATAAATGAATATTTAAAGCAAATTTTTAATCACAATGAGCAAGGAAATTATATATATATATATATATATATATATTATATATATATATATATATATATATATATATATAAAAGTTGTAAAGGGCCATGGATTTCCAATCCAGGCCCGACTGGAATGTAAATATAAATATAAATATATATATATATATATAAAAGCTGTAAAGGGCCACGGATTTCCAATTCAGGCCAGACAGGAATGGAAATATATATATATATAGATATAAAAGCAGTAAATAACTACGAATTTGCAACTCGGGCTCGACTGAATGTAAATATATATATATATATATATATATATATATAAACTGTAAAAGGCCACGAATTTCCAATCCAGGCCAAACTAAAATATAAGTGTTAATATATATAGTTAGTGTGGATATGTATATATATATATATATATATATATATATATATATATTAAAGCGAAGAAGGCTACGAATTAGCAATCCAAGCCAAACGAAGTTAGAAAAATTATATATATATATATATATATATAGTTATATATATAAAAGAAGTAAAAGGGCCACGAATGAGCAATCCAGGCCTGACTGAATTGAAAGTTAGTATATATATAGTCAATTATATATATAATAAAGCTGAAAAGGCCACGAATCAGTGATCCAGGCCGAAAAAGTTAGTATATATATATAAGCGAGTAAAAGCCACGGATCAACGATCCAGGCTGTGCAAACAAAGAAAAACGTACATATATACTTATATATACTAAAAAGTAAGCTAAAAGGCCACGAAACAGAGTTTCGGGCATAACCAGAAGATGAAACTTGATATGCACGTTCACATATACGTAATGAAGTAAGAAATGACTTCTGATCGTAAAAAAACTTGCAATGGATTGCTCCACGGGATTTTTGCCACTCGGTGGGCTTCAAATGGACGTTTCCACCGGTTAGTTTTTGGTATGTTGTAGAATATACGTATGCAAACGTATTGGAAAAATAAAATCTAGGTTTGAAGTACTAGAAGTAAGGCTAAGGGTCGAAATGGGCAGAGTTTCAGAGTATTTTTTATTTGTTTTTCTTTTTTTGCAAGGGTGGGGGGTCTCATTTATTGATCAAAATGGTAGCGGTTGCACTCGCGGCAGCCGCGAATCTACCTACGGCTCCCCGAGTGAGGCCCACTCCTGTGGTTCCCGTCGTCTCGAAGTACGTGCACTTTGAGTAACGCAATGTCAGGTTCAAACCTTTATAACTTTTGATCCGGGCTTCCGTTTGAGGCGTGCTATACCTTTTCGAAAAATCCTTTCCGAGAGCGACACAATGACATGGGACTTGACCTTTTTTTCAATCCAGGAAGATGGGTTTATTACCAGATCTTCATTTTTTTGCAGCCTGTCCGTTGAGCTGTATTGTGTTATTTTCACTCGGGATCGATGTTATGGCTCTTTCTGATCCTCTGTGCATCAATTTTGCTTGATTTTGACCTGATTTGGTTTTAAGTCGGTAAAATGACCATTTTTCCCTTCCAGGGGTTATCTCATTTGTTGGCCAGGTTTTTGACTATTTTCTCGGGGTTGTCTCCAAGGTTTTATCCCAGTCGACTGTGTTCTTCCTCAGGGTTATCTCTGAGGTTGATTTGGTCTCCCAGGGTTATCTCTGGAGATGATTTGATGATTCGGGGTTGTCTCCGAAGGTTGATTTGATCTACCGGTGTTATCGCCGGGGTTGTTGTACCTCACGGGGTTGTTGTCTGGGTTTGACTTGACATCCATGTTCTATCGAGGCTTAACTTAACATCCTGGTATTGTGACCGGGGTTGAGTTTGATCTCCTGGTGTTATTGTCGGGGTTGTTGTACCTCCTGAGGTTGTCTCTGGGGTTTAACTTAACATCCATGTTCTATCGGGGCTTGACTTGACATCTCGGTATTGTGACCGGGGTTAAGTTTGATATTCTTGTGTTGTCGCGGGGGTTTCTGTACCTCACGGTGTTGTCGTCAGGGTTTGACTTGACATCCCGGTTCTACCGGGGTTTGACTTGACATCCCGGTATTGTGATCGGGGTTATGTTTGATCTTTTGGTATTGTCGTCGGGGATGTTGTACCTCCCGAGATTATCGTCGGGGTTTGACCTGACATCCCAGTTTTACCGGTGTGAAAAAGACTGTTTTGCCCTCTTGTAGGGTTAGTAACAGGAATGCAAAATTTTGAGTGTCTACAAATGCCCCTCTTTATCATGTTTATGCAATGCAATGGAATGAACATGATAAAGACTGCTAGACACTGGAAATATAACATATATGAATGTAATACAATGCATGATGTGTAATGTTATGAATGTTATATACCCTCATGGTATAGGCTATCAATGGTTGTTCACGTCATTTTTTGCTGGGGAAGACCTCATCTGTGATAGCCTTCATTGAATTCTCTTGCCGCTAACTCGAATGGTAGTTTGCAGTGGTCAATTGAACCATCAAACTTTCTCGGTGTCCCAGCTGGGGATGCTTCTCTTTTAATGAGTGACCTCATTGTGGATTCCTGATGCCTATCCTGATGATAACTTACCCCAGTTTACATCATCGGATCTTCCCCGACGCTACATTGGAGTTATCGCCAACGGTTTGGATTACTATCGATCGGTTGACACTGACATTTTTGTCCGAGGTAGAAGTCTCATGATCTACTAGACCAATAGTTGGCAATAATTTGACCATCATTGAACCTACTCGATGCCTACCCGAATGGTAGTTTACACGGTAGGTTGATCCACCGATTCTTCTCGGTGCTCCCGCTGTGGATTTGTATAACAGATTCGCTCGTCTGTCCTCTGTGGGGGGAAATTTCTTTCTATTCCTCATCACCGGCTCATTCCCGATGCCTCGCTGGATTTATCGCCAATGGCTTTCAATGTCAGACGTAATTGTTCTTGACACCGGTATCTTTACCAATATCATATTGGAGTTGTTGCCAACGGTTTGCAATGTCATTCAATCTGACCCTCGCTGAAATAGTTTTCAACGGGTTTCTCCACTGGCTCGTTCCCGATGCTTCGTTGGAGTTATTGCCAATGGTTCGTCATGTCAGTCAATCTGACCCTCGGTCAAGTAGTTTTCAATGGCTATCATCACCGATTTGTTGCCGATGCTTCGTTGGGGTTGTCACTAACTACTGGAATGTCAGGCAATCTGACCTTCGCTGAAGTAGTTTTCAACGGCTATCATCACCGGTTCGTTCCCGATGCTTCGTTGGGATTGTCGCCAACGGCTGGAATATCAGATCTAATTGATCTCAACCTGGGGGTATCTTTCTGGTAACTCATACCTTTATACCCTCGGACAAATCTGGATATCCCGCTGCTCACAATGCCGGACTTTCCCGATGTTCTGACAGAGGCATTTTTCAGCAGTTTACATCATTGTCTTCCTGAATATCTCTTCAGGGTCTCTACCAATGGCTTTCATAAAGTTCATTCCTTCGTCAGGAACTTGCCGCTTGGACTCAGGATTTAAGGCCAATCCGCTCAATCGCGTAGCAGTTTTTTTACTGATTTGACTTTTTAGCTTCTGTAAACTCCGTTTTAACTCTAATTGGACCAAATCGGAGGGGGTGGGACCCACCCTAGGGAGCCACAGGTCCACTTGTAGCTGCCACATGTGGAGCTGCTACTCCCTGCGAGTATAACTTGGGCACCCAAGGCTTTAAAAATTCAATTTTAACTTTGAAATCTAAAGAAAATCCAAAAAAAAAAATCAGATCTATAGAGTTCGGGCTGCTTTTTTCAAATTCCGTCATCGTACAAACGTTCTTCACATCTCTGGTAACGTTTACATCCTTTCTTTTTCAGTTTTGACCGTTAAAATGTTAGATATCATATAGTATGCTTCTAAACATAATATAGCGAATAGGCGTGCCTATATCACTTGATAAAAATTTTCAGACTTAGATGCATATTTTACTGTGCTAAACGTTCTGATGTAAAAAAATTTAATTTCTGAAATAGTTAATTAACGCCCTTTTTGATCAGTTTACTCATCCTTTTTGAGGCCAAATGAGCCTGGATTTTCAACTAAAAATGCCCATGGTAATTTAGCTGCCATGGGGAGTTTAATTTTGATTTTTTTCATAAATATGAACTATTTATGTTTTTGGGTAGGTGTGCTACTGAATGGCCACCTAGTTATACCTATGTGCATGTGGACAGTCCGTTTTACAAAGGAGACTCTGGCAAAGCCTGAGAATTTAATGAGCATGTAATTTTAACACTACAATGGATTTTGGTTAACTAATGCATGTTTTAGGACTTTAAAAATGCATGAAGCAATGATTTAAATTATTAAGCAACATGTTTAAGGCTTACCTCACCATTTCTGAGGTGATTTGGAGACTTTGTCCAGGTTATGGAGTCAGATAAACCCAGTAGTGCTAGCAGTGTTACTTCAGGCATGAGGCATAGGAGAGTTTCTGATGTTCCTCAGCCACGTCCAGCTCGACCGCCTCACCGTTTGGCTGAGTCTATGATTCGTTCGATCCGGGCTGAGCCGCCAGATGATGTGGACGACGAGGATGTCCCATTTATTAATCCTGCCCCAGTTCATGCTCCACGTAGGGAGCTTCCAGCCATTGTTATGTCGATTCAGGAGCTTCTGGGTGATTTGAGACGCCATCCATTGATATACCTTCATGCCAACGAGGTGACTGAAGCTTGCATTTTTGATTTTCTTTCTTTCTTTCTTTTGCCATTTCAAGGCACATGTTTAATCTGGACTGGCTATTTGATGCAGGTTCCCAGTTTTACGCAGCCCAAGGGGAACTGGTTCAGCGTTCACTCTTTATACCATACTCTACATCCGGAGTACCAGGCCATCGTCAACACATAGGGGTTTGAGGCCTTCTTTTTTATTCCTCCCCGCCGTTGCCCCTGGGCTTATTTGAGGGCTTTATCTAAGCACTGGCTCCACCAGACCTAGTCTCTCTATTTGCTAGACTGTGAGGTGATGATGATGCCTATGGTCTGGAGGTTCATCACCAGGATAGAGTTTGCAGGCGAGCCAGTGCCGTTGGTGGCTGACATTTCACTGGCTGCCGTTCGCTCCCTTTAGGGAGTTCCTGCGATGGCCATCAAGGGTCGGACTGTCTGTTCTGGTTCCTTGAGTGTAGATTCCCAGAGCGGGGCTTTGACTAAGCCTCTGCCTGATGACCAGAGGGTTAGAGATCGTATACTTTAGCGACTGTTCTTGGTGATCATCAGGGGTTGTTTCATTGCAGATACCTCCTCGATTGTGTCTTTCGCTCTGGTTAGCGCTACTAGATACGTGGAGCACCTCAGTGATTTTAATTGGGGTACCTATTCCTTTGCCTACTTTCTTCGAGGGATGCACCTACGCTCTAATGGCGTGATGGAGGCTTAGCTAGGCTTTTATCCCTTCCTACTGGTGAGTACTTTCTCTTTTCCCCTTTCACTTTTCCTCATTTGTGTTTATCAATCTGTACCACTAAAGACTTTTGATCTTTGCATTGCCAGTTTTGGGCATATGAAAGGCTCCCTTGCCTACGCCCAGCCACTACTATGGGCCTGGAGACCTATTCGAGGGGACGACGCTGGCATCACTCCACTTTGACGGAGGTCCCTGTAGCAGAAGGATTTACCCACTCCCTCTTGCAGCTAGAGCTATTGACGGTCGATTCAATCTCTTGGGTTCCCTACACCTCAGATAATTTGTCAGTCGGGTTCGAGAATGGCTTCCCGACTGGTAGGGAGTTTGCATTGTCCACTCCTTGGATCCCTTTTTTAACCTAGGGAGGTTGGGAGCTCTACTTGGGAGCGCGCGCTAGCTGAAGCGTCACGGGAGATATCTGTATTCCCTTTGTTCCTCCTACTTGGCATCATTAGCCATTTGCTCAGCCACTCACAGACATTCCACTGGTGGGCATAGATGGCTTTACCCTGTCAGAGGGTCCCTACAGCTAGGAGGTATTTCATAGCTAGTGGAGTCCCTGCACTATTGGGGCTCAGACTCGTGCTACCCAATTTATGGTAGACATGGTGCCGAGGACTGTGATGATGACAGAATGGATAGCTTTCCTCTGAGAGTCGACTCATCTGGAGCAGATTTTAGGATTGACCCAGCGGTTGGAGAGGGCTCACTTTTTCATCAGGCACCTTGGCCGGGATCCTTCCGAGGCAGATTCGTTTGATCCTTCCAGCTCAGGAGCTGGCCCCTCAACAGATCCATTTTTTGGCACTTATGCAGGTGCTGATCCTCCCTTGTATCAACTGGACATTCCCACTGGCCGAGATTCTGTTACTAAAGAGGAGCCGCAGCAGGTCGATCGCCTAGATGTAGATGTTATAGATTTCTTCTGATAGCTTTTCTCGCTATATCTTTTGATAGGCCTCTGTCAGATATTAGGAAGTTGTGCCCCATTTCTTATTATATCTTTTGATAGGCCACTATTAGTTATTGGGTGGGTGTGCCCCATTTCCCTATACTTTTTACTTTGTATTTTATGAGCAGACAGAGATGATGCTTTCAATAGATAGTATATTCTAGGAATGTATGATATTTCTTATCTATTATACCTTATTATCATTTTATCATTGTCATTATGCATGTATTATGTCATGGATATGCATTTAGACATGTGAGTTTAGATTTGACCCCTTGATGGTCTCATGATACGGTTATACAAATATCGTCACCCACAGTCAGTCGTATCGAGTACTTGCCACATTCTTTGGTATCATCTTCGCTGAGATCTTGGTATGATAGTCTACCCCCCATAGCCAAAGGGATAGTTAACCAGATGCTAGGGCATTCTCTGGCCCTTTTAACTTTTTGGGTTCCACAGAGGTTTGTAGATGGCATATTATCATGCTGGATACCCGAGCACCAGGTTTTTCAGTTTGGCATTCACGAGCCGACTCCTACATTAGAGGAGAATGAGTGCCTCAGAGGCTTGACATTAGATATGCCTTGTGCCAGGACAACCATTAGCGACGTGAGACATCCATTTATAACCATAACTGGTCTAAGACGCAGAGTCATCGCTGAGGAGATTACTGCGGGACATGTGGTGTCCATAGACTTTTTAATTGATCGCTTTGGATGGCTAGACAGCTACGACCGATATTCATGAGACTTCATCATCACTACAGATGAGTAGCAGTTTACACGTGTAGACGTTCTGCTGATGTACATCATGGCTAATTTATACATGCCACTATATATGGACCACTTGGACACTGGCTTGATGGTAGTGGTTCGTGCTCTCAGACAGGGTTGTACTATCGTGCCGATGATATTAGCCGAGACTTTGAGGTCGGCTACATTTTGCAGTACCCATCCAGAGGGGTTTTTTAGGGGTAGCGTTATTCTGCTGTATATGTGGTTCATCATACATTTGAGTTCTATTGGCACCTTCAGACATTATGGATACTGCTTTACCCATGAGATAGCCATGTCCTACTCTTTTAGGCTGGCGGAGTGTTCAGATGCGGCGTTATAGTTAGTCTTTCTATCGGTAATTAAGCATCCTTTTTCGATCTTGCCCTGCTCAGGGCTTAGCTCCCCTTACAGCTTCATCACTCATGCAGTTGGCATGGACTATCTACCCTTGGTGGGTTTGAGAGGGGTAACCACATATCATCCGCTGGCAGTCATGGGCCAGTTTGATCAGTTTCAGAGCATCTACCATTTTGAGGGGGCTACGGATCAGCGGATATCAGCTTTATCTTTGTCGTCAGTTGACCTGATCAGGACTTACGAGTGTTGGACCCATAGGGAGAAAGCAAATTTCTCTACTAGCCATTCGGATCATTCTCTAGAGTATTCGGCATGGTTGGAGGTCAATATTTCATTAGATGCGGTTATCCTATCAGCTCCGAGCATTGATTCTGATGCGGAGGAGCCTATGGAGGATCCTGATTCTCCCACGGAGGATGATTTGGTTACAAGTTTGACAGCATCCTTGGTTAGTGACCCACCGAGCATTTCGACTGGGACAGATCTAACTCTTATTGATTCACTAGCTCGGATAACCTTTAATAAGAGGGATCAGGCTAGAGCGCTGATGTTGACAGCCCTTTCTGGTAGGGATGCCTCTTTTATTGATAGAGACGAGGCTAGAGCTACTAGGGATGCAGCTTTTGTTGAGAGAGATGAGGCTCGATCTACCCGAGATGTAGCTTTTGTTGAGATTGAGGAGTCTTTGGTCACCCGGGATGCTGCTTTTATTGAGAGGGACGAGGCCATAGCTACCCGGGATGTTTATGTTGCGGACATCACTGCACTCAGATCATATACCCACAGTCTGATTGCAGATATGAGTGCTTTTGTAACGATTGAGATTTTGTATATTAAATTTTAATATTTATTGAGTGAATAAATATTTTATGTGATTTATTTATTGAGTTAAATAAATAAATTATGTGATTTTGTGGAATAATTTAATTAAGAGTTATATATTAATTAAATGAATATTTAATATTTAATATAATTTATGTATATTGATTTTATAGTATAATTCTAATTTAATTGAGATAATTAAATTAGATGAATTATGTGATGAGTGTTACATGAATTATAATTAGTGAGTAATTATAATTATGTTACAATTTTTATGTGATTAATTGATGATAGATTTTTATTAATTAAATTAGAATGTTAAAGATTTAATTAATTAAAACCGTAACATTAAAGTATGTGTTAAAATGATTTATTAAATTAAAGAAAAGAGTTTTTAAATTGTTTTAACCAAACAAGGCCTTTACTTTTGTTTTAAAAAGGTTTTGCCAAACAGGGCCCTTGCACTAGCTTTAAATCCATTTTACCCAAACAAGGCATTAGCTAATAAAATCTGTTTTAAATGCCAAACAAGCCCTAGTGGCTTTTGAAATTCTATAACTGATAATTTATGTGGAAAGTAATTGTCCTTAATACATATTATTATATATTTTGTCAGTTAAAGTATACGTATTATATTTTATATGTTTACGTTAGTTTTAGTCTAAACCCTAAACTAAAAGGAGAAATGAGAAAGAGAGAATACAGAGAAGTTAGAGAGAAAGAAATAAGAAAAAGAAGGAGAAAGAATTGGTAGAACTCAAGCTCATCATCATCATCTTCTTCTTCAATCATCAAAATAAAAAGGGTATAATTACTATCTTATAGTTTTAAAAATTTAATTGATTGTTCTTCCTTGTTTTGAGTTCTCTGTGATTATGAAAAGTTTATGAGATTGTGTAAACATGAATTGTATATATATATTGTGTTTATGTACTGTTTATAATTGAATTGTATGCTATAAATGATTTTCAGAAATTCAATTGGCTGTAAAAAAAATAAGTTTTAATGGAGAATTTGTGTTCTTATGAATTTTCATATTTTTGGTTGACTTAGAATGAAAGATTGATGTAAACATGAAATTTATATGTAATATGTGTTATAGCATGTTTATATATTAGTTATATAGTTGTCTTAGCGATTCAATCCACGTAATTAAAGATGAACATGAAGAAATCATGTTCATAGTAATTTACTGTGAACTAATTTTGAAAATAGCCTTTTTAAACAATCAAATTGGTGTTAGATTATGGATTATTGTTTAAATTGATCATGGGTTATGTTAATATGTTAAGAATTAGAGTTATTGCAATTGGAATTACATGAATTGATTGAAAAATGAATTCATAATAGCAATTTTTTGTCAAGAACGCTTGATATTGTAGTTTTCTTCAAAAATTATGAAAACTTGGTTTTGATTATGTGATGTAAGGATTTTATATGTTATAATCATGTTAAAGAGTCCAAAATTTTGTTGTTATCAAGTTTCAAGTTCATCATGTTGAGAAAAATCGGACTTTGGTGTGGAGAAATAAGCCAAATTGGCTTATTTCTCTGTCGTTCGCGAGCTGGGTGGTTCCCACCAGTAGTGGGCCCAGGCCCAGCGGGGCTTTTACCCTTGGGGGACCCTCCCCAGCGGATTAACATGCTGTCCAGGAATTTTGTTTTCCCTTCGTTGAGTTTTCATGCCGCGTTTGTTTAGCTAACTTATTTTTATGACTTGATAAGTGTAATAGGTAATGAGATAACATGCTTTTGATGTGTTTAAGATAGATTGAAGTCTTATGTGTTATATGATATATGTGCTTGGATATTATTACCGTAAGGTGCAATATGATAGTAAAAGTACTATACGTGTATGAGGTGCTTGATTGTGAGTTTAGCCTCACGTATGTATATTAGTATCGACGTACGTCGTAACAACGTTGTGAGTTAGACTTGAGTATGAAGTTCAACGGTTTAAACGTTATAGTTGGGTACTAATAGATGTTTTAAACGTAACGTGATATGTAGGATAATTGTGGAAGTGATTGTAATTATTAAAGTGTATCTTGCGCTTGAGGCAAGTTCTCTACTCCTTATCTCTTACTTGAGCAAGTTTTCTAATCATTATTCTTCTACGTTATGCAAGTTCTTTCATGGTATCTTTTTATTGTGCAAGTTCTCTAACCCTTGCTCATTATATCATGCAAGTCTATATCGGATTCTTAACTCGTTATGTATTGTATGAGTTATACTGTATTCAAATATCCGTAAAGCATAAGCATTGAAGTATTATTTAAGTAATGTGATCTTGACTTAGTTGTTCAACCAAGATCTACTTGATCTATCGAATGCTTTAAGTTATTCCTAAAGCATGCCTAGTTATCATGAAATCTATTGTTGTATCTTACATTTGATTTATAATTATTATATTATCGAACTATTAAAGTATTGTGAGTCAATTCAACTACTCCTTAGTTGATGATAGTTGAAACTCCAAAGTTTCTTTATCTATCCAAACCAAGCCTTCTTTGGTACAGACTTGTATTCAAACACTGAGAATGAACAACCCTATTTATTAGGGGACATTTATGCGAAAGCGTTAAGATGGTTATGCACAATACATGGTACGAAGGGTTGATCCCCCTAAGTACGAGTTAAAGGTCCATAGTCTCAATGACTGTTAAATTTTTTAAATAGAAATATTTATAACCTAGGACAAAGTTCAAGGTCGTATGACCCTTAGATAAATTCTATATTCGAATTCTAAATATGATGAACGAAAAGTTATTCAAATTCTTTTGAAGTTATTCAATTATGGCATATCATTATACATTTTAAGTGAGCTTTTGTTCGCTCACTCTTGCATATTTTACAACCCCTTGCAATTAAAGCCGACAATGTTGACGTACCGTCAACAAGTAAAGGAAAAAGAAATATGATCAAGTGAAGACTTGTTGTCTTCAATACCTGATTGTAATAAGACTTAGTTAATGATGCTTTATTTCCACACTTATTTGATTGATTTTAAGGTTTAGTTAACCCTGGAATTTTATATTGGACAAGTTGTAATCCTTTTTCAAGGAAGATTTTATTTTAGTATTTATGAAGGTTGTAATTTACTTTATAATTCTTTATTATTGGGTAGATGTATGATTTATTTAGAAAATGAACACCAAATCTTGTGGAAATGAAGTACCCGGATTTGGGGGTGTCTGTGACGCCCCAAAATTCCAGGACCGTCACGGGGTCGCTCGAATTCGGTTTGTCACGTGCTCATGGTAATACATCACAATAATAATAACTAAATATCACACAATCACAGCGGAAAATCTATTCTAGAATAATTTACAATGATTTATTATAATTATTCCCCCAAGTCTCGCAACCTACAGTACTTAATAGATTACATAATAATATCAATTAACGACTTATTACATAATCTAACTTAAGCTTAAACATAATCAAATCCAGTCTTACTACATCATCTTAATACAATATCAAAATATTTAAAAACATAGAAGAGACAAGCTAGTTGGTAGCCTTGTCCTTGCCCTTATCAATGCCTGAATATTCACCATGCTCTGCCTTAACTGAAATGTTTTAGGGAAAGCAAGAATGAGCACAAATTGCCCAGCAAGTAATATACAACAAGGATAAGTGATATAATTCTTAATTCTCGAAAGGGTATAACAAAGTTTAATAGTTCAAGGATAACAAGAATATCAACAGTTTTCAATAATAGTCGCTAAGGACAGAATAATATCAATGTGATTTAATAACAAATCAATTCAAGATTTCAAGATAACTGAATACTGAGCAGTCACTAAGGACTATGAACTTCTACTAGAATTAACAGTAATAAACTAAAAATCCAACAAAAACAGGTACAACAGATGATCAGCCTAAAGCACCATCGTTATGCATAACAATCAATCATACTCAAGTGTGTACGTCGGTTCTCCGACAATTATATATTCCCTTCAAAGAGGTTGTTCTTCTCAATCACATACAAGATCCCGCACCAATCAATTAGTTTGGGTCGCTTTTCAATAGCATAAGTCTAGCCGAATCAAATGGCATAGACACTTTCACAATATTCAAGAACAATACTAAGTTCAACATGAATAATAACTTTAATGAAATAAGAGTTCAAGTATGCTAATTCAATTCAAACGATTAAGTAGGAAACTAGTTCGCAATATACAGAGATAGAATACTTATACAGTAAAAGAGTGTAAGTTAGGAAACTTGCACAATCATAGATTTCATTGCATAAAGTAAATGCGTCGGTTAGGATACTTGCCTTTAGCGTAGTTTATCCGCGTTAAGTAAATCAACACTTTCGAATCCTATTTATAGTGTATTATAAGTATAGGATATTCATTAGCTAACTCATTCGGTACATAAGCTTGTTACTCAAATATACACATTGTATTTCCTAGTCACACGTCATTACATACTTATACACATTCGGTATGAAATCAAATTATGAATTCAAATAACATTTGTATAGCATTATGTTATTTTTAATCGAGTAGGCTTTCTTTAGCTATGGAATTACTTTTCTTAAGTTAATCATCTTCATACATCATTACTATCATGTGAGACTACCACAAATAGCAATTATATTCAAATTAGCGAGTTATAGCATTACCTATAAGTTAATCGTCAAAAATTGGATTCAATCATTAACATGTGATATCACCTTAGCTATCATATTTATTTTAAACATATGAGGCGATTATATAACTCATTCCAGGCATGCTTATGAGTATTCATGTAACTATCGTAGTTATTAGTTTGAAAACATGTTTCGTTTACGCTAAACTTGGTTTCACGACATGTAACATAGTAGGCAATCATGAATGAGACTTTAACAAGTCTAAAAGTATTATCAAGTATGATCACAACTTTCAGAATACGAATCCTGTAATAACATGTTAAGGTTCACCATCAAAGCTTCTATTTTATCAGTAAGTCTTACTAACATGTTCGTGTTACATCATGAAATCCGTATACATAAGTCAATAGGTTTGACATGCATTTCAAGGTTATATAAACATGCTCAAAAAATCAAAACCTAGAATCCTAATATAACTTGTTAGAGTCCATGTAAACGCTTATGTTTTCAAAATCATGGGTTCTCCTTTTATGTTAAGTAAACTATGGAAACATATATTGCATAAGAGGGACTCCACAAATCATGTTACATTTACTTAGTATGAATTATAATTTTACTGCTCTCGGACTGGACAAACAGATAGTCAAGATAGTTATTTATGGCTTGCCTGCACAGCGGCGCTGCAGCGCGGCAACAACAGCAGCAAGCTGGCGCTGCGGCGCTAGTGGCGCTGCGGCGCGGACAATGGCGCTGCGGCGTGGGGACATTTCTGCACACTGCCAAAACCGACCCAAAACCTCCCATTTCATCGATTTCAACATAACCAGATGCTATTAGAATTCTTTAACTTACTAACACATATATATATATATATATATATGCTTATATAACAGTCAATCGCCATTTATCAATTCCCAATTTCATGAACTCCAACTAAATTCAGGAATTGAAACAGAAATCTCAGAACAGAAAACGAAAATAAAGAACGATGAGCTTGTGAGCTATATTGTAGTTCCAACATGTATGTAAGTCCACAATACACTACACAAGCTTTCTACAATTCAATTATACTTCAATTTCATATGATCGAGAATTTGGATTTTTGACAGAAACAAGAAATGGAGTTTTTTGTCAGAGGATGAAAATGATAAGCAAGGAAGAGGGATTATACCTCTGTAAATGAAATCGAACTTGCTAATAAGAACTCTCTCAGCCTCAGAGAATGCTATCACTGATATATGTATATGCTCTCCCTTTCAACACTTAGCAAATCTCAGCAATTGAAAATATGAAAGAGATGGGTTTTATTTATAGAGAAATCCTTACACAGACAATGCAATTGTCTATTAAATTGAACCAATAGATTGAAGCTTTGTATATCAGCTAAGGAAGAGTTGGTAGAGTGGTTGAAGAACACTGTTGTGCCCACTCCCCATATCATGATTTGCTAGAATACTGAGTTTGAGAGAAGAGAGTAGGCTAGCTTCATGATGCATTTCACGTGTACAAGGTTTGTGTTTATTAATATGGGACAAGGCAATATCACTCTCAGCACTCTATCAATTTGTACAATGCAATGTTATAACATATATTATACACTTAGGTTAGCTCGTATATATACATACTGTATATTTAGATTACAATTAAAATTACAATGTAATCCCAATAATACTACTATGTAATTCATACAATGTAGTAAATGTAATTTACACACATATAATCCATGTACATTTTATTACACCGGTATAATTTAATCGGATACTATCACATTTATTATTAAATTCTACAATCAACAATTGATTATAATATATTCATAACATATTATTTTAATGTATACTCATACACAATTGTCACCTAAGCATTATCATGTAGCTTTCTCAATTCAATATCTTTACTATATAGTTTACGTATAATTGTATAACCACATTGCACTACTTCATACAACATATAGGTAGCTATCGTACCTTATACATTTAATTCGCATGCTTGCATGTAACAATTAATACAACCTCATTTTATTCATAACTTACTTATTTATTTTATTATTCATAATGTCAAATAAATAAATTATTCATCTTATTGATTAATTAACAATAATATTAATTAATCCATTCCTCATCGATTATTAATAACACCTAATTAATAATCATAAGATTAATTATCACATTAACAAATATAATTCCCAGCATATTTATAACCAGGTGTTTTTTTTTATTATTATTATTATATTTCTTGCAATAATAATAATCACATATTATTAATCAATCACAGTTAATATTCTACAATAATTAATTAATATTCTACAATTAATAAAGATTAACTGTTTGCTTAAATTAATATAATCATTCTCATATTACGTCACTATGCCACACAAGGCTATCAATGAGTTTATCGCAAACTCCATCAATTTCTCAATTATTATAATTATTCAATTTAATAGAATTGAATTAATCCTTCTCATAACACAAAATTATTTATATTAAATAAATTCTCATTTCCATTAATATTTTCATTTAATAATAGATGGAAATTCTCGGGTATTACAGTGTCACAGCTTTCATAGATGGCCATAGCAGCACTATGCAGATGGCAGTGGATATTCTTGCTTATATGGAGACCGAGGGTCATGAGCTTACAGTTGCTCCTCCATCTTCTGAGAGGGATGCCATATTGGCACTGCTATCCCGTTTGTCTACGAGTTCATAGACTAGCATTTATTTTCCTGCACATACTAGATTAGCCATTTTTGTCATGTACAAGACATAGTGTATATCAAACCGTATTATATATCAGAGAAATATATTTTGATTCAGTTCCCTATTGTATATGTCTTATCATTGCTAAGTGATTACCACTTCTTTTATGACTTGCTGTCTTGATGTATTATGAGCTTTTCCTTGATGGATTGACATTGAGATGTCGGAGAGTACCTCAAAAGGGCCTGTTGACCAGGAAGGCTTGATAGGATTTGGGTTTTATAGGGTTTCGGTGTCTTGGGACTGGTTTTTATTAGTTTTTGTTTTTTTTGAAGGTCAGACTACACCATTCAATGGCTGGCTACATACTCCCTAGTTGAGGGAGATCAGGTCATTCGTAGTTCAGGCTTTTCCTGAATGGTTTGAGAAGTGTTTCTCTTGGGTTTGAACTTGGGTTTAATGGGTTTTTGAATTTTTTGTTCGATTTGACCGCACCAGGAATGGCTGTCTACGTACTCCCAGGTTGAGGGAGATCAGGTCATTCGTAGTTCAGGCTTTTGTGGAAACCCAAAATGGTTTGATTCGCAAGACCAGGATGATGGCTTGTAGGTGTTTCATACGTAGAACCTTTTCGCGATGTCTGAATTGATGAGCTGGGGAAATTCATTCCCATTCATTTCTTATAATCTGATGGCTTCTCCAGTAAAAACTTCTTTGACTATGAAAGGGCCTTCCCAATTCGGGGCGAACTTTCCTTTGGCTTCATCTTAGTTAGCCAGAACTTTCTTTAATACCAAGTCGTTTTCTTTGAATTGTCAGAGTTGGACTTTCTTGTTGTAGGACCAAGCAATCCTTTGCTGATATAACTGCCTGTGGAAGATGGTTATAGCCCTCTTTTCATCTATCAGGGACAACTGGTGGTACCGCTCTTGCAACCACTGGTCTTCCTCCATCTGAGCGTCTATTAACACTCTCAGAGACTCCATTTCTACCTCTATGGGAAGTACTGCTTCATGCCATAGACCAATGAGTAGAGGGTAGCCCTAGTAGAAGTGCGCATTAACGTCCTGTATGCTAACAGAGTCAGAGGCAACAGGTCAGGCCATCCTTTGTGATTGGCGAACATTTTCTGCAGGATCTTCTTGATATTTTTGTTGACCACTTTGACAGCACCATTCATCTTGGGCCAGTAGATGACGGAATTGAGATGCTTGATACGGAACTTGCTGTATAACTCCCTCATCATCTAGTTGTTTAAATTTTTGGCGCTGTCTGATATGATTACCTCCGGTTGTCCATATCGATAGATGACATTGTTTCTTATGAAACCAATATTTACCTCTTTCATAACTTTGGGAAAAGAGGTAGCTTCAACCCATTTGGTGAAGTAATCGATCATGGTGAAGATGAATCGATGACCATTGCTGGCTTTGGGTTCTATTGGCCCAATCACATCCATTCCCCACATGGAAAAAGGCCATGGCGAACTCATATTGTGCATCTTATTTGGAGGAGCGTGTATAGCATTTCCATGGACTTGGTATTGGTAGCATCTCCTGACGTGATCATCACAATTAGCTTTGAGAGAGATCCAGTAATGCCCGATTCTTAATATCTTCTTGGCCAGCAAATGACAGCTCATGTGTGGACCACAGACTCTGCCGTGTACTTCATTCATCAGTCTCTGAGCTTGATCTTTATCGAGGTATCTTAAAAGACCCATTCCAGCATCCCTTTTATAGGGTGTATCTCCACTCAGATAGAACTTCGTAGCCATTTTGTGAATCTGCTTTCTTCCGGTTTGGCTTACTCCAGTGGGTGTAGATCCATCTCGAAGACATTCTTTTATATCTTGATACGAAGGCTGTTTGATAGGAGGTATTTCATCTGATACATCTCCAATGTAATTCCCATATGTTGAGGTCTTTTGGTTTATGAATTTGACGTTGGGAATTCCCCTCCTATCAGATACGTGTATCAGGGAAGCCAACATTGCCAATACATAGGCAAAGTCATTCCTACCTCGAGGGATGTGGATGAAGGTTATCTCTTCAAACTCTGTGGACATCTTGACCACTTGTCGATGATAAGGCAGTAAATGCAGTTCTTTGGTGTGATACGCCTCAGTGGTTTATCTGATAACAACCTCAAAATCCCCAAAAACTAGTAAACGTCTGATACACATGAACTAGGCTAGTTTCAACCCCATTATGCAGCCTTCATACTCAAACGTGTTGTTGGTGTTGTCAAACTGAAACTTGATAAACACAAGATACTGTTCTCTTGTACAAGAGACAAGGACTACCCAAGCTTCGGCACCTTCCATGTTCACGGCTCCGTTGAAATACATTTTCCAAGGCTGGATTGTATTCTCTTGAGGGATTTATTGAATTGTCATGATCTCGTCATCTGGGAAATAAGTTTCCAAGGGTTCAAAATCCCCTAACGGTGCTTCAGCCAGTTGATCTGCAATTCCTTGACCTTTGATAGACATCTGAGTCACGTAAATAATGTCGAACTATTGTAGAATCAACTGCCATTTGGACAACTGACAATTCAACATGGGTTTGCTGAATACGTACTTTAATGGATCCATGCGGGATATCAGATAGGTCGTGTGCCTGTGCAGATAGTGTTGTAATCTCATGGCGGCCCACGCTAATACACAACATGTCCTTTTAATCTGGGTGTACTTCTACTCGCCGCTGCTGAATCTTTTACTGAGGGAATAGATAGCTCTTTCCTTGCTTCTATCGCCTTTCTTGCCCAGTATATAGCCCATTACGTTTGCATTGATGGACAGGTACATAAACAATGGAACACTATCCCTTGAGGGTACCAAGACAGGTGCTTCGATCAACTGCTTCTTGATGGAAAGGAAGGCTTTTTGACAATCTTCATTCCATTTTTTGGATGAATTCTTCCTTAGCAGTTTGAAGATAGGTTCACACGTTGCTGTGAGCTGGGAAATGAACCGGCTTATGAAATTAATTCTCCCCAGGAACTCGCTTATTTCCTTTTCTGTTCGGGGCACGAGCATCTCAGTAATGAATTTAATCTTGGTGGGATCTAGCTCAATGCCTCTATTACTCACCAGAAATCCCAACAACTTGCCTAATTTGACACCAAAAACGCATTTGGCTGGATTCAGCTTTAGGTTATACTTTCGCAACCTGTTGAAAAGCTTTTTGAGATAGCTGATGCGGTCATCCTCCTTCTGAATTTTGACTATGATTTAATCCACGTAGACCTCTATCTCCTTGTGCATTATATCGTGAAACAGGGCCATTATGGCTCGCTGATATGTGGCACTGGCATTGATAAGGCCGAAAGATAAACGTCTATAACAAAAGGTTCCCCAAGGAGTGATGAAGGATGTTTTCTCCCTGTCCTCTTCAGCGACCATGATTTGATGGTATCCAGCAAAGCAATCCACAAAAGAATACATGCTATACTGTGTTGTATTGTCTCTTAGAATGTGGATGAAAGGTATTGGGAAGTTATCTTTGAGACAAGCTTTGTTTAAATCCTGATAATCCACGCATACTCATACCTTCCCACCGGGCTTAGGCACGGGAACTATGTTTGACAGCCACTCCGGGTATGTTGATACAATGATGATACCGGCTTTGAATTGCTTGACAACCTCTTCTTTGGCTTTCAAACTCCATTCGGGTTTCAATCGCCTGAGCTTTTGCTTGACTGGCTTGAATATATCTTTGATGGGCAATTGATGAATGTCAATGTTAGTGGATAGGCCAATCATGTCTTCATGTGACCATGCAAACACATCCTGGAATTGAGTTAAGAGTTCAATCAGGTCGACTTTTTGGTCTTTGGTGAGGACTATGCCTATCTGGATTTCTTTGAGGTTTTTTGAGGTTCCGATATTGACAGTGGTGGTTTGATCAAGCTTTGGTTTGGGTTTGTCTTTGACCCATTCTTTAATCTCCTCGAGCACATCATAGTCATCTATCTCCTCTTGATCAATCTCCATCAAGTCAAAGTCCAGTTCTACATCAATGTTGTAGTCACTATGAAAATTTGGCATCTCATCAGTAGGGACAAACAAATCCACTTCTGGAGTCCTGAAAACAACATGCTTTCACTTTAATATATGAGACTGTTTAAACATACAAAGCATTTAGCAAAAGCATGACAAAAGTAACTACTATAGCTATGCAACAAAATTAAGCAGTAAATAAAACCATGCTCCAGGACAGATGGACTTTCTGCCCTTTTACCCTTTTTAAATGAGGCAAGGGACGCTGCTCCAATTGTCCAATGTCAAGTCCTCATGAATAGGGAGGATAAAAGAGTTGTGGTTGTCTGTCTCTTCTCTGATGATGACTGAGACATCCTTCCTATCAAGGCCGGGGTTTCTCTTTGAACTGTTACCCCTATCCCTTTTGATGCAAGGGATTCAGATCTGGTCTTCTTTATCACTTTCTGGGATATCATCGTTCATACCCTCGTAGTGCATCAGAAAATACATGTTAGCAAATGGGTCTCGTCCTTCGTGCAGGAACTTTTCTTTTCCTTTTTTGCTCTCCCCCTCAAGCTTTGGGGCTTTTCACTTACTCATCAGTATGACTGGAGGAAATAACATGGATGATATAACAGCAGGAATCTTCCTTATTGGCCTCACAAATCCGGGATCAGTGAGGTTTGGTAGCAGAATCGTGGAAGCATGAACTCTTGGATGCTTGTGTGAGTTCCGATGGTTCGATCCGGATGAATAGCCCAATCCGTCTTTCCCTGACTGGCTCGGGATTGGCACCGGATTTTTGATTCCTTGATAATTTTTCCCTAACCCTTCTCCAGGGAAGAATCTCAGGGATATCATTTCCTAACCAACTGTCATTACTTCGGGGGTAACTTTTGGTTTCAAAGCTAGAGCCCCAACAGGTAGGGTATTGAGTATTGCTTACCTCCAATGCTTGAAAACTAGCAGGTTCAATCCCATCATCTAGACTGATCACCGGCATGTCTCCCTGTATGCAGACAGGGTATTCTGGTTTGGCATTTATCGTGATTAGGTTGCCATTAATGATGTACTTGAGTTGCAGATGGGAAGGTGGATGGAACTGCTCCTGCCATGTTTGTCCACGGTCTTCCCAACAACAAATTATATCTAGTGGTAATGTTGAGTACTAAAGAAAGTATGGGGACTAATCTCCAGTGGAAGCTCAATCTCCCCCATAGCCTCTTGGTGAGATCCATCAAAAGCCCAGATAACTACATGCTGGTACAAATCCGATTTGGGTTGATATTTATTCTTTCCAAGGTATCGTAGGGACAGATGTTCAGAGACGATCCTCCATCTATCAGCACACCTCCAATCACATACCCTGATGACATCACTACTATGTACATTGACTTGCAATAACCCGTCCCTTATGCGAGTATATCATCGTCAGTGAAAGATATCACATTATTGTTGAAGATGTGCTCTATCACAAGATAAAAATTCTCGGTATTCACCGTCTTTGGCAGATGGGCTTCCTCTAGTACTTTCACCAAAAATTTTGCAATGATCTACCGAGGATTAGATCAGATCCGGGATGGATATCTGTCTGGGTGCCTCTTTCAAGCTTTGCACCACCTTGATCTCATTATGCCCCATTTTGATGAGGAATTCTTAAATTTTATCTGCAGCCACTCTCCCCTTATCTTTAATGACTGAATTGATCACCCGCTGAGACAAGTACAGCGGGTTTTCCATTGATATGCTAGCAATATTGTTCGAGGTTAAACCTTCATCCTTCCCATAGTTCCATGGGACTCTCTTCAAGCTGCCAACATGATATTGTTGTCTAAAAGGCAATATTAAGGGCTCAGGGACAGCTACTTTCATAGGATTCTGTACTTCTTGGACCCCTTTCCCTTGCAGTATCAGGGGTGTGATGGCTATATCCTTCTCACAGGAAATTACAGCTACTATTTCCTGATTCCATGCCATGGGAATAAAGAGTGCTTCCTCGTCGAAATAGCCATAATCTTGATTTGCCTTTATCAGCTCCCCACTTTCAATCATATTTTGAATTAGGTGACGAAGTCCCCAACAATCCTCAATGTCATGACCAGGTGCGTTGGAATGATATTGAAAAATTCGATCAGGTTTGAACTTCCTGGATCAAGGGTTCACCGGGGGTAACAAATCTGGAACCATCCCCTCATTGATCAGCATTTCGAGGATTTCTTTCATAGGCTGATTCAAATTAGTGAAATTCCTCTGGAAGGTGAATTCCCTATCAGCTTAGAACTTCTCTTCCTTGGCCACCTTGTCAGCCCAGGGTTCAAGTTCATGAAACCGGTAATGATCCTTCATAAAAATTGTTACTTGATTGGGTTGACTCTCCAACATACCAGAGGTATTTGGATCCTTCTCGACTCTTGGTGCTAATCATATTGACACTCTCCTCATTGTGTTGAGGGAGAGGATTATCTTGCACATGTGGTTACTCTGGTTTGGCCACCACAATCTCTCCGTTGACTATCAAGTCTTGGATTTTATGCTTGAGAGACCAACAGTCTTGTGTATCATGGCCCAAAGATCCGGAATGGTATGCACACCTTTTACTTGGATTAAAATTTCTCCTGCCGGAACTGGTAGGCGGAAGGAGTTGAACAATCTTTTTCTGTGCTATCAGCAGTTTTAGCACATTTTCTAGTGAATCTCCCAAGGGTGTTAACCTTCTCCGACGTCTGGCTTCCCCCATTTTTTGGAATGGAGGATTTGAAGGTTGTGCAGGAGCTTGGAAAGGGGGATAATTTCTCCTTTGAATAGGCAGGTTGCTCGAACTGCCTCTTTGATTCTGTCTTTAAAGTGTTAAGGACACTTCTTCTTCTTTCTTCTTGTGTACTCTCCGGGGATTATTCCCATAACTCTCATATTGGATCTGTTCTGCCACAGCCACCAAAGCGGTAAGATCTTTTATCTTCCCAGACTTTAGCCCCATTTCAACCATCTCTCCGTGTTTGATCATCTCCGAGAATGATTTCCCTATGCCTGCTAGGACCTTTTTGTAATATGGAGCTTCTTAAATGTCGATGAAGGTCAGGACTATCTCAGTCATAGCTAGAATGACTTGCGCCGCCATCTGTCTCCATCATTGGGCATACTCTCTGAATGACTCAGAGCTCTGCTTCTTGACTTTGGTGGTTTGATATCTGTCTGGAGCTATCTGAGACTAGAAACTGTATTGATTGAGGAAGGCATGTGCTAACTCTTCTGAGCTATAAATTTTTAAATTGTCCAGTCGAGCATACCAGGCTCTAGCCTCTCCGGTCAGACACTTCTGGAATAATTGCATCCTGAGCATCTTATCCTCTGCATAGGACCTAAGCTCTCCAATGAATACCTTTAAATGGGTGTAGGGATCTTCTAATCCATTATATTTCTCGAAATCAGGGACTTAAAACATGTCAGGATATCGAGCCCCAGGAAATATACATAAGTCTGAGTAATTGACGCTCCCAAATGCCCCAGTCCCTTTGATAGACCAGATTGTTTCTTCCATTTGTTGGACCTTCTTTAGAATATCATCAACGTCCTTCTTTTTGTCAAGGTTGATGATTCCCGGGGTTTTGTTGGTAGGATCCATGTTCTGAGACTCATGGGTCTGTGTATCCTTCTTTCCAGTCTCTTGACTTCCACCAGGTGTGGACACTTCTGTATGATCGGGTGTTTGTTTCCCTTGAAGGCTTTTGCTTTGCTCTTTGAGGAAAATATCTAATTTCTCTATCTAGTTCTTTAATTCTTAAAACTCCTCCTTAGAGATAGGGGTGGACTCAGGTTGAGCACTTAAAGCCATGCCTGAGGATGGGCTTAGTGCTTTCTTATATTTGGATCTGGTAACGGGACCAATTTTCACCTACAATAAAAGTAGGTGTGTTAATTTTTGATGTAAGTATCGACTGGATGCATGCTATGAAATGTGTTTATTTTTGAGATTTGTTAATCTTATCATGTAAAACAAAGGTCAGTTGTTTTGATGATATGATAGCATGACAGGATTCACAATGAAATGTATATTCACATTGAATCTTTAAATTTAAATTGGAATTGGAAAATTTACATTGAATTGAAAGAGGAAGGCATGAAGAAGCTTCTCTTCGGATTTGGTTAATCAAATGCTGACCTATCTTAGGCTACTCTCGCGGCTTTTTGGCATGAAGGTCCCGAGATCATCGCAATCTACTAGAGGGGAAATTAATCTGATCTTTCAATTGGAGCGGATCTGAGTGGTGCCTTTATTGAGCCTTGCAGGATTAGTTACATTTGGGTCCAGTAATCAAACACCGATGCGTTCGCCTCCTGGTGGAGGAATCACACAGCATACATTTACATACATCGTGCCTCACCGTATTAAATGATGACATTTGTGCGAAGCACTAATATAAAGCAGTAAAGCATTCATTCACATCCATTCAATGTAAAACGCAGCATCCACACATCCACAGATAGAAAATGGAAATTTAAAAATATTTGAACGCGGCTTAAGCCCTCTACTGTCCCCAGCAGTGTCGCCACCTATCGACGTTGAGAAAAAATCTTGTCGCTTAGGACATATCCTTCTCTCTTCCTAAGTTTTTTATTTTGTACCCTTGTTTGTCTTATCTGTTTTATGAAGGGTGAAAAGTTTTTTAGGAAAAGGCCAACATGTATCATGTCGACGATTTGAAAGGTTTACAGAGTCGCCAGTTGGTATATTTTGAAATGGTTGTACCAACTCAATCGAGTTTTGTTTGTTTTTGCAAGTAGGCCCAATTACTGGACACTGTGAAAACTTGGCCTTAAAATCGAGATTCTTAAAGTTTGGGGGCTTAGTTAAGCGGGGAGAAGGTGTTAGGCACCCCCCGACTCCTGTGAAACACGATACCGCATCTTTTCAATATTTTCTTTTTTAATCTTAATGTGTGTGTATGCTAGAAGTAATTAAGCCTACATTTGTTTGATTTGAAAGCATTGCCATCCTTCGTTGGACCTATATACGAAGGGTTTGATTTGTTTGAAAAGTCCTTTTTGTTTAGACGAAATGAAAATGATGTTTTCAAAGGTTATTTTCAAACCCTTTCGCTTGCATTGGAATTGAAGCCTGCTGATACTTCCATTTTATTCTGTTCAGCCTTTGGCTCGATTTAGATGTTTATTGTCGGAATGCAAAGCATCCTCGACCACAAAATGTATATACAAGTGCCGGTCTTCTTATGGGCCTGACAACCATCGAAGTGACTCTAGCACAACAAACCATATTTCACTATGTTTGAGACCTTAAATCTGGATAACCGTTTTAAGGTTTCTCGGCTGTAAATTTTACAGAAAAATTGGGAGGATATGTTTACAAAGTGGAGTTTGTCCATCGTGGGAATCAGATTTAGATCAGTTTGATCATCAATCCCACAATTCCTAGGCTCACATAAAATGGCCAAGAAAACCTGCACATCACAGAAATTCACAAAGAATGAGAATTGTACTCTAGACGTCACAAAAACAAAGGATTTATCAAACAAATCCTTGCATGCGCGTAGCCAAAGCTTTCCAGTTCCGCTAGATATGGATCTAGGGTATCGAGGTCGCTTTAATATTTACAAAACAAGAAAAAACTAGATTTAAATAAATCTGAGCCATTCTAGCTTCCCGGTTGGACCTATTTTGAACCGTTTGAAAGTTAGAAAGGGCTAGATTTAAATAAATCTAATTCGCCAAAATTTACATTAAAACAAATTCATATCAAATGAATATTTAAAACAAATATTTAATCACAATGAGGAAGGAATATATATATATAAAAGCTGTAAAGGGCCACGAATTTTCAATCCAGGCACGACTGGAATGTAAATATATATATATATATATATATATATATATATATATATATATTTATAAAAATAGTAAAGAGTCAAGAATTGTTAATCCAGGCTCGACTGAATGTAAATATATATATATATATATATATATATATATATATATATATATATGTATGTATAAAAGCTGTAAAGGGTCACGGATTTCCAATCCAAGCCAGACAGGAATGGAAATATATATATATATATATATAGATATAAAAACAGTAAATAGCTACGAATTTGCAATCCAGACTTGACTAAATGTAAATATATATATATATATATACATATATATATATATATATATATATACAAAAGCTGTAAGAAGCCACGAATTGAGCCAAGCTCAACTGAAATGTAAATATATATTTATAAAAACTGTAAAAGGCTACGGATTTCCAATCCAGGCCAAACTAAAATGTAAGTGTTAATATATACAGTTAGTATATATATATATATATATATATATATATATATATATATATATATATATATATATATATATATATAAGCGAAAAAGGCCACGAATTAGAATTCCAGGCCAAACTAAATCAGAAAAATTATATATATATATATATATATATATATATATATATAGTTATATATAGTTATATATATAAGTAGTAAAAGGGTCATGAATGAGCAATCTAGGCCCGACAGAATTGAAAGTTAGTATATATATAGTCAATTTTATATATAATATAGCTGAAAAGGCCACGAATCAGCGATCCAGGCCGAACAAGTTAGTATATATATATATATATATATATATATATACATAAAGCGAGTAAAAGCCATGGATCAACGATCCAGGCTGTGCAAACGAAGAAAACGTATATATAAGTAAGCTAAAAAGGCTACGGAACTGAGTTCCGGGCAAAACCAGAAGATGAAACTTGATATGCACGTTCACATATATATAATGAAGTAAGAAATGACTTCTGATTTTAAAAAAACTTACAATGGACTGCTCCACGGGCTTTTTGCCACTCGGTGGGCTTCAAATGGATGTTTCCACTGGTTAATTTTTGGTATGTTGTAGAATATACGTATACAAATGTATTGGAAGAATAAAATTTAGGTTTGGAGTACTAGAAGTAAGGCTAAGAGGTCGAAATGGGCGGAGTTTCAAAGCGTTTTCTATTTGTTTCTCTCTTTTTTTGCAAGGGTGGGGGTTCTCATTTATAGACCAAAATGGTAACGGTTGCACTCATGGCAGCTGCGACTCTACCTGCGGCTCCCCGAGTGGGTCCCACTCCCATGGGTCCCATCGTCTCAAAGTACGTGCACTCCGAGCAACGCGATGTCAAGTTCAAACCTTCATAACTTTTGATCTGGGCGTCCGTTTGAGGAGTGCTATACCTTTCCGGAAAGCCCTTTCCGAGAGTGACACAATGACATGGGACTTGACCTTTTTCGAATATAGGAAGATGAGTTTATAACTAGATCCTCATTTTTTTACAGTCTGTCCGTTGAGCTGTATTGTGCTGTTTTCACTCGGGATCGATGTTATGGCTCTTTCTAACCCTCTATGAATCAATTTGGCTTGATTTTGACCTAATTTGGCTTCAAGTCGATAAAATAACCATTTTACCCTTCCAGGGGTCGTCTCCTATGTTGGTCAGGTTTTCGACTGTTTTCTCGGGTTGTCTCCAAGGTTTGATCTCAGCCGACTCTTCTCTTCCTCAGGGTTATCTCTGAGGTTGATTTGGTCTCCCAGGGTTGTCTCTGGAGATGATTTGATGCCTCAAGGCTGTCTCCAAAGGTTGATTTAATCTCTTGGTGTTGTCGCCGGGGTTGCTGTACCTCCCGGGGTTGTTGTCGTGGTTTGACTTGACATCCCGGTTCTACCGGAGCTTAACTTGACATCTCGATATTATGACCGGGGTTGAGTTTGATCTCCCGGTGTTGTCTTTGGGGTTACTGTACCTCCCGAGGTTGTCCCTGGGGTTTAACTTGACATCCTGGTTCTATCGGGGCTTAACTTGACATCACGGTATTGTGACCGGGGTTAAGTTTGATCTCCCGGTGTTGTTGCCAGGGTTGCTATACCTTACAGGGTTGTTGCCAGGGACTTGACATCCCGGTTCTATTGGGGCTTGACCTGACATCCCGGTATTGTGACCGGGGTTAAGTTTGATCTACTAGTGTTGTCGCCGAGGTTGCTGTACCTCCCGGGGTTGTCGCCGGGTTTTACTTGACATCCCGGTTCTATCGGGGTGAAAAAGACAGTTTTACCCTCCTGCAGGGTTAGTAACAGGAATGCAAAATTTTGAGTGCTGCAATTCTTAGAATAGATGATTAACAAGCTTTGATTGTCCTTCTTCTTCCTTCCTTGATTCTCAAACCCCTTTAATTTACAAAAAATTTCCCTTTCTCTCTCAATTTCTCTCTTCCTCTCTTCTTGTCTATTTTCTTAGACTTAGGAAAATATACGTAAGAATAAAAACTAATAAAAGGGGTTTACGCATAATCAAGCCTTCAGTTAAAAAAACCAAAGAGCCTCATCAGTTAAAAAAAACAAAGGGTCTCTAAGCCATGTTTGGCTAGCACCCAAAAACTTCTTTTTAATCTATTTTTATTTTCCTTGTAACATATGATTCACTTGTCACACCCATTAGCCAATTAAATTATATTGAACTTAATTCATTAATAAATCAAATTACACCTTATCGATAATTATAATTTCCATTTATCCATTATAAATATAATTTAGTTTAACAAACTATTAATTCTCTAATTTAATTACTAAATTAAATTAAAATATTATCATCACAATAGCGTAACAAAATACCCACTAATTATAAAATTATTTAACAAAATTTAATTAACATTGTGAATCTTAAATAAATTATTCCACGATAATTCCCATCAAATATTTATTTTATTTAAATAAATATTCTAACTAAAATATTTATTTTATTCAATAAATATTTTAATTATTTATAAAATCCACAATCGTTACATCCTTCCCTCCTTAAAAGAATTATGTCCCCAGAATCACGACACAATTAACACATCTATTACATTCTCCCCTCTTTACAAGAAGTTTGTCCCCAGAATCGTAACACATAGATTAAACAAATAACTTAGTATAACTTTTAATTATTTTGTCTTCGAGTTCCCACGTAGCTTCTTCAGTGTTGTGGTTCCTCCATATTACTTTAACAGAAGGTATTACTTTATTCTGAGAACTTGTTCTTTCCTATCAATTATCTGAACAAGAACTTCTTCATAGGACAGATCCGTCTTAACTTGCAGGGGATCATATTCTATAACATGTTTATAATCTAGTTTGTATAGTCGTAGCACCGAAACATGAAACACATTATGAATGTGCTCTAATTCTGGAGGTAATGCTACTTCATAAGCTATCTCACCTACCCTTCTCAGCACTTCAAAGGGATCAATAAACCTCAGACTCAACTTACCATTCTTACCAAATCTTATCTTCCCCTTCCAGGGAGATACTTTCAAGAAAATAAAACTTTCGACTTCAAATTCTCATTTCTGTCAGTGCTGATCACAAAATTCTTCTGCCTGTCTTGAGCAACTAACAATCTATCCTGTATCACTTTATTGATCTCGACATCCTGTTGCACCAATTCTGGTCCCAGCAGTTATCTTTCACCGACCTCATCCCAGAATAGTGGAGTTATGCACTTTCTTCCGTATAACACTTCATAAGGTGGCATGCTAATACTCGCGTGATAGCTGTTATTATAAGCGAATTTCGCCAGAGGTAGATGGTCGTCCCAATTTCCCTTGAAATCTATGACACAAGCTTTGAGCATATCTTCGATTGTCTGGATCGTTCTTTCGCTCTGCCCATCAGTTTGAGGATGGTACGTCTTGCTCATTCTCAACTGCGTTCCCTAGCGTTCTTACAGACTTTTCTAGAAATTCAATGTAAAACGCGGATCACGACCTGACACAATTGACACCGAAAAACTGTGCCTTAAGACAACCTCCTTAACATATAATTTTGTCAACTATTCTAAATTAAATCTAATCTTGATCTGCAAGAAATGTGCTGATTTTGTTAGTCGGTCCACAATAACCCATATCGCATCATAACCTTGTTGAGTAGTTGGAAGACCTACCATGAAATCCATCGTAGTATGCTCCCCCTTCCATTCTGGTATTTCCAACGGTTGCAACAAACCACTTGGTCTTTGATGCTCTACTTCGACTTTCTGGCACGTTAAACACTTTGCAACACACTTAGCAACTTCCCTATTCATATTTGTCCACCATAAGTGTTATCAAAGATCCTGGTATATTTTCGTACTTCATGGGTGAATTGAATATCTCGACTTATGAGCCTCACTTAAAATTTCATCTCTAACTTCTGGCATTGGTGGAACCCAAATTCTGCCTTTGAATCTCAATAATCCTTCGACATCGATTTTAAATTTCAGTTCCTCCCCTCCGGATACTCGCTTTCTTACTTTCTCACACTCCACATCCTGGAGTTGTGATTCTTTCACTTTGTCCTAAAACGTCGAACGAACTACCATTTGAAACAGCTTCTCCTCTGACTCATGTGAACACTTTACCTCCAGCTCCAATTTTACCATATCGGCTATGAGCTTCTTCTGAGCAATTAACAATCAACAATTTCTCCCAGCCTTTTCTACTTAATGCATCAGCAACCGCATTCGCTTTACCCGGATGGTAAATGATTTCGCAATCATAGTCCTTGATCAACTCCAACCATAGCCTCTAACACATATTCAAATCTTTCTGTGTGAATATATTTTAGACTCTTATCGTCTCTATATATCTCAAAAAGTTTCCTAAAAAGATATCCAGATCTTCAGGGCAAATACTACCGCAACCAACTCTAGATCGTGAGTCGGATACCCTATTTCGTAATCCTTTAACTGTTGCGATGCATATGCAACAACCTTACCGTTTTACATAAGCATACAACCTATTCCTTTATGCGATGCGTCGCTATACACCACAAAGTTTCTTGTATCATCTGGCAAAGATAACACAGGTGTTGTACTTAACCTCTTCTTCAATTCTTGAAAACATTCTTTGCATTTCTCCGTCCAAACATATTTCACCGCTTTCCTTATCAATTTATCAACGGAGTGGTGATTCTGGAAAAATCTTAAATAAACCGTCTATAGTAACCTGCCAATCCCAAGAAACTCCTTACTTCTAACGGTGTCTTTTGCTGATCCCAATTTATCACATCTTCTACCTTTGATGGATCCACCAAAAATATATCCTTGTCAATCACATGCCGAAGAAATTGCACACGCTCTAACCAAAATTCGCATTTTGAAAACTTCACATATAACTTCTCTCTTATTAATGCATCCAACGTCACCCTCAAGTGTTCTACATGTTCTTCTTGTGCTTTGGAGTACACAAATATGTCATCGATGAACACCACCACGAACTTGTCCAAAAATGGCTTAAACACCCTATTTATTAAGTCCATAAACGATGCACGAGCATTCGTTAAACGTCATCTTCGGTACATCTTCCTTTCTCACCTTCAACTGGTGGTATCCACTTCTCAAATCTATTTTTGAAAAGTATTTAGCTCCTTTCAGCTGATCAAACAAATCATCGATCCTTGGCAATGGGTATTTATTCTTAATAGTAACTTTATTCAACCCTCTATAATCAATGCAGAGACGCATTGACCCATCCTTTTTCTTGACAAATAACACTGGCGCTCCCCACGATGATACACTCGACTAAATATACTTCTTATCTAATAACTCCTGTAGTTGAACCATCAACTCCTTCATCTCCACTAGAGCCATTCGGTACAGGGCATTTGATATAGGGGCAGTCCTTGGTGCTAGATCGATCACGAACTCAATTTCCCTATCTGGCAGAAGCCTTGGAAAATAGTCTAGAAACACGTCCGCAAAATCCCTAATAACTGGTATTTCCTCCAGCTTTGCACCCACCTTTCGAGGATCGACTATGTAGGCTAAATATCCTACACATCCTTGTCTCAACAACTTCTTGGCCTGCATCATCGTCAAACAACTCTCTTGTCTAGGTGACTTGCTTCCATAAAATACTACCTTTAAATTATTTAGAGTCATAAGGTTTACACACTTCCTCTGGCAATCTATTATCACTCAATGGTTATCCAACCAATCCATTCCTAGGATCACATCAAATTCTCCAAGTCAAATTGGAATCAAATCCACCGATATCACATGACCCTTAATATCTACCCACCAGTTCTTGTGTATAAACATAATAGGAATCACTTCCCTATTTACAATTTCTATATTCAGAGGGTAAACTAACTCTTCTCGAAGTAATTCTAATTTTCTAGAAAATTCGTTGGATATAAATGAACAAGTAGCACTCGAATCAAATAATACGTAAGCATTAATATCATTGATCGGAATGATACCTGACACCACATCCTTTAACTGCACAGTATCCTGCACCGTCAAGTTGAATGTTCAGGCATTTGTTCGATTTGATGGCAATGGTCCAGTGATAGTCAGATTGCCACTGCTGCTGCTTCGTCTACCTCTGCTTGGTCCTCCTACTTCTTTCTTAGGACAATTACAAGCCAAGTGATCCTTCTGATAGTAGTGTGCATACAAGCCAATCATGTATGATGATAAAGCACATACTTTGTAAACAATCTTATTTATTTATTAATAAAATATTTATTTAAGGCATATAATTATCTACATGGTGCTGTTTTTATAATATGTAAATAACCCATAGTTTTAAGCAATGCTTTTAGAATCATGATGAGATCATGGTAATGAGATCTAAATTCTTAGAAAGCTTAAAAACTAAAATAGTTCCCAATTGTGGGATTACTAAAATGGGAATTAGTAAATCCGGATAGATTGGTACATATGTTGCTTGCTCATTGGATGAGGATGACTGATCTCATGGTCATTTGTGTGTGGAGACACTAAAGCAAGTATGTAGGTGCTTATTAGAGAATAAGTTCACTGGACGTGACTCGCTATGGAATACCTAATGGAGTTTTACTCGCCTGTCAATAGGAATTCCTAATGTGATAGTAGTACAAGTGATCCTTGGACTTGAGATCATCATAGTATCTTGTATGTAACAAATTATACTTTGACTAATTCCTTAAGGCCTTTTAAGGCATATATAGGGTATGCTTGGGTATAATGAGTTACATATGGAGATAATGAATGATCAATAAAGAATCTATCACCTCTAGTAAAAGAGGAGATATGTCCTATGTGATTCGTTAAATGACAACCCAGGAATCCTTGGCCAAGGTAGAATGAAATTAGAAAGAGGTTTATAATTTGTATTATTTGGAGTTGTGCATTTTCTAATCGAAATACATATGATTAAATAAATTAAGACTTGACAGTAAATCCATGTCTTATATTTAATTGGGACATTATATGGTGGAAGGATTGAATTGTACGGTAACTATTAACTCACAGGTTCTTTTATGATTAATGTTGAAATCTATATTATCTGAAAAGTCGTTGATCGCTAGGGAGGCTTATCCCTATTATAGAATAAATGTTATTTATTTAAATAGATTATTAGTTTAATTTATTTATTTAAATAAGATTAGAATTGTTCTAATTGATTTATTCATAACCGATTTAATATGGAGAACCTAAAGGGTCACACCATAAAAGGAAGAAGAATTATTTAAGAAGAAAATGGCATGATAGTAATAATGCATTAAGTATAATTAATTTAATCTATGGTGATAGAATAAATTAAATATCTTAATGTTTATTATTTAATATTTTAGAAATATTAAATATAAATTAATAAGAGGAGTCTTATTAATATTATTATTATTATTATTTTAATTCTAAAGGAGTTTATGAATTAATATAATATCAGTACTCTCTCTCAATCCTAATAAAGATTAGGATATAAATTAATTAAAAGTATTTAATTAATTAAATAAAACCCTATTCTAATTGGATTAGGAGGGTTAACCTAATATCTATATAAGAGAGTCTTATATCAGAAATAAGGTACGTGAATTTTTCCAAGAGTTGGGAGTACACATATTCTATAGAGATAGAAACAAGGGTTAAGCCAATAATTCATCTTCTTGAGTTCTTCATCTTCCTTGGTGGATCACCGTTAGAGGCCAAACAATTGGGTGGCTGACATTGATCAAGGGAAGGAGCCACTACAGAGGAATCAAAGGAATCAAAGGAGTAGAACTTGTACCTGAGGAAGCTTGGATCTTCAAAGGTATAATTCCATATTCTCGGTGTAAAATTATATCTCCCTCTTATGTACTTCCCCTTGACTGCTGATCAAGGTTTCTATTTAATTAAAAATAGTTTATGTAATAGAGATAGTTAGAATTATCTTGAAGAAACTGGAGACCAAGGAGCAAGGAACGCGTGAAGACCCATTTGTATGAAGCCAGGGTTTAAATGTAATAGTTATATTTAAATTTAAATTCTTGCACTCCTAGGTTTGACCTTTTGGTTCACTTGGTGGCTCTAGTGAACCAATCTAGAATAAAAGTTCATAATCAATCCGGATAGAATATAGTATTCTATATTGCATGCTAAATATTATATATATTATATTTTATGCAAACATGCTTCGCATGTTTAATAAAATGACGCGTATTTTATATATATGTATATATATATATATATATGTGTGTGTGTGTGTGTGTGTGTGTGTGTGTGTGCATGCGCGCTTAACAAGATGAGACAAATAATAACAAACCCCTCAAAGAAATAATATTAAGTCTGAAGCGTTCAAATGATATTTGGAATATCGAACGTCGCCTTCTAGCATGATTAATTAATAGAGTATTAAATATTTAATATGAGTTTGTTGTGCTATCCACAAGGCGAGTATTGAATATTTAAGATGTTAATTAATCACATTTGATGCTTATCAAGAAAATTGAATGATCTAGTCTTGTTGTGCTATCCACAAGGACGAAAATTTTTCTTTTTGAATTTATGGAAGTGCTAGGATGGACTTAACTTAAATCATTTTAGTTCGGATGTGCACACACATGACCATTATGATTTAAGAGGCAAAATAAAAGGAGTTACATGGTGATGTAATTGACAAGAGTTGTCTACCTATTTATTTGTATATCGCTTGTTGTGCTATCCACAAGGTTATATACATTTGAAATGGGATCCTTAATCTCACTAACAAATCTTTAATTAGATGTTGTCGAACTATATAAGTGAGGGTAATATAGTTTGATGAAAATAGTGGGATATACCAATTTAAAATAAAGACCTAAATTTATTTTGGTATGCAAAGTTAATAAAATGAATGTTTGCTAAAATGTTGTCTTTTCACATGCAGAATTTTAAAAATGTCAAAATCACTAATCTCACTACGAAGCATACTTGATGCAAATAAGCTTACCGGCCCGAATTATGAGGACTGGCTAAGAAATTTGAGAATTGTTCTCACTGCTGAAAAGATTTCTTATGTCCTAAATTCCACTATCCCTGAATCTGTTTCAGAAACAGCCTCTGAGGAAGAGATTGCCACTTTCAATAAGTGTCAAGATGATGCATCTGTGGCTCAATGCATCATGCTCGCATCCATGAATAACGAGCTTCAGCGTCAGCACGAAAAAATGGATGCTCCTGCTATGCTGCTTCACCTCAAGGAGTTGTATGGTGAACAGAGTAGGACTGCTAGATATGAGATATCTAAGGAGCTCTTCCGATCTCGGATGACCGAGGGCACTGCCGTCGAGACTCATGTTCTGAAGGTAATCAATTTGATTGAACGCCTTGGACAGCTTGGGTTCGTCATGGATGGGGAGTTGAGTCAAGACTTGGTCTTCCAGTCACTCCCTGAGACCTTCTCGCAGTTTGTGGTTAATTTTCACATGAATAAGCTAGATGTCAGCTTGCCTGAGCTGCTTAACATGCTGAAAACTGCAGAAGGTCACTTCTCATCCAAGAAGAACCATGTCTTGATGGTGGATTCTTCCAATAAAAGGAAGAGGTCCAAGGTGTCTTCTGAAAAGAAGAAATCTAAGAAGGCTAAGGGAAAAGGGAAAGAAAAGGAGCAAAAGAAACCTGAACCAGCTAAAGGAATGTGCTTTCATTGCAATGAGCCGGGACATTGGAAGAGGAACTGCAAGAAGTTTCTAGCAAAGAAGAAGCTTGGAGAAGCTTCGACTTCCAATCAAGGTTTGTTTATGATTGAAATTAATTTTTCTGAAAGTCATAATTCAACTTGGGTATTGGATACCGGCTATGGTTCTCACATATGTAATACTGTGCAGGAACTGGTCAGAAGTAGAAAGCTGAACAAAGATGAGGTGATCCTACTAGTGGGAAATGGAGCAAAAGTTGCTGCATTAGCTGTAGGAACTTATTGTTTAGCAATGCCTTCAGGCAAATCCATTTATCTTAATAACTGTTATTATGTTCCGAATATTATTAAAAACATTATTTCAATTTCTGTATTGGATATGGAAGGTTTTGACATTATTATAAAGAACAATGGTTGTTTTATTTATAAAGACGATGTTTTATATGGTATTGGAAATTTGCGAAATGGACTTTATACACTTGACTTACAAGAAAATATATTTCAAATTGAACAAATTAAGAAAAGGAAAAGAGATGATATTAATTATACCTATATGTGGCACTGTAGACTCGGTCATATCAATGAAACAAGATTATCCAAGTCGCATAAAGATGGGCTCCTCGAGCTATCTGATTATGAATCATATCCAACTTGTGAATCTTGTCTCATGGGTAAAATGACTAAATCTCCTTTTAGTGGAAAAGGAGATAGAGTAACAGAATTGTTGGCATTAATTCACACAGACGTTTGTGGACCTATGACAACAAGTGCACGGGGTGGGTATTCTTATTTTATTACTTTCACTGATGATCACTCAAGATTTGGATATGTGTATTTAATGAAATACAAATCAGAATCATTTGAAAAGTTCAAAGAGTTCAAAAGTGAAGTAGAGAAACAAACGGGCAAGAGTATTAAGGTACTTCGATCAGATCGAGGTGGAGAATACTTAAGCAGTGAGTTTCTCAATTGTCTCAGAGAAAATGATATAATCTCACAATGGACTCCTCCAGGTACACCACAGTTAAATGGAGTATCTGAAAGGAGAAATCGAACACTGTTGGACATGGTTCGATCCATGATGAGTTTTACCGACCTTCCAATTTCCTTCTGGGGATATGCCCTAGAAACGGCTGCATACCTACTTAACAAGGTACCTACCAAATTCGCCCCAAAGACTCCATATGAGATGTGGAAAGGGAGGAAACCAAATCTTAAGCATGTTAAGACTTGGGGTTGTCCAGCTTATGTCAAAAAGTTTGAAAATGATAAGCTACAGACTAAATCCGATAAGTGTAGATTTGTGGGATACCCTAAAGAAACCGTAGGGTATTATTTCTATCATCCAACTGATCAAAAGGTGTTTGTTGCGAAACATGCTACCATCTTGGAGAAAGAGTTTATCCATGAAGGGGTCAGTGGGAGTAAGATATATCTTGAAGAAGTTCAAGAACCACAAGTTACCACGGACCAAAGTCAAGTGCCTAACCAAGTAGAAGAACCTACTGTACCACACCCTGTTCGTAAATCTGGAAGAGTACCGCAGATACCTGAGAGGTATGGATTCGTTATAGAGGATGACGATGAGGTACACATCATGAATGATGATCCATTAAATTACGAACAGGCTATGAGTAATAAAGACTCAGGGAAATGGCTTGAAGCCATGAAATCCGAAATGGACTCCATGTATGAAAACAAAGTATGGACTTTGGTTTCACCACCTGAAGGTATTAAACCTATTGGGTGTAAATGGGTTTTTAAGAAAAAGACTGGAGCAGACGGAAAGGTAGAGACCTATAAGGCCCGACTGGTTGCAAAAGGTTTCAAACAAAGACAAGGAGTTGACTATGATGAAACCTTCTCACCAGTAGCCATGCTCAAGTCCATTCAGATTTTGCTTGCGATTGCAGCTTACAATGACTATGAGATATGGCAGATGGACGTGAAAACGACCTTCCTCAATGGGAAACTTGAGGAGGATGTGTATATAACACAGCCAAAGGGATTTATCTCAAAAGTTGGAACAAATCAAGTCTGTAAGCTACAACGATCGATTTATGGGTTGAAGCAAGCTTCTCGTAGATGGAACATTCATTTTGATGAGACAATCAAAGAGTTTGATTTTATCAAAAACGAGGATGAACCTTGTGTATACAAGAAGGTTAGTGGGAGCGCAGTATCATTCCTTGTATTATATGTTGATGATATATTACTGATAGGGAATGACATTCCTATGTTACAATCCATTAAAATCTGGTTATCTAAAAACTTCTCCGTGAAGGACTTGGGTGAAGCATCCTATAATTTGGGGATAAAGATCTATAGAGATAGATCTAAAAGGATGCTCGGCTTATCCCAAAGAACGTACATTGATACGATGCTACAGAGGTTTAGCATGGAAGATTCCAAAAGCGGTCTCATGCCGATGAGCCATGGAATAAATCTCTCCAGGAAACAGGCCCCAAAGACACCTGAGGAGAGAGACCGTATGAGTAAGATCCCTTATGCTTCTGTAATAGGATCTATCATGTACGGTATGATATGTACTAGACCGGATGTTGCTCACGCACTTAGTGTAACAAGCAGATATCAGTCGAATCCAGGAGAAGAGCACTGGAAGGCAGTGAAAAATATCCTAAAGTACTTGAGAAGGACTAAAGATATTTTTCTTGTCTATGGTGGGTCTGAATTAAAACTCGAGGGATTCACGGACTCAAGTTTTCAAACAGACCAAGATGACAGTAAATCTATTTCAGGGTATGTGTTTACCTTGAACGGAGGTGCAGTGAGTTGGAAGAGTTCCAAGCAGCAAACAGTTGCTGATTTAGTGACAGAGGCAGAGTATATAGCTTCAAGTGAAGCTGCAAAGGAAGCTGTTTGGATGAAGAAGTTCATAACTGAACTTGGTGTGGTTCCTAGCATCGGAGAAGCAGTTCCCGTATACTGTGACAACACCGGAGCGGTTGCACAGGCTAAGGAACCCAGGTCTCATCAGAAATCTAAACACGTGTTGCGGCGATTTCACTTGATCAGGGAGATCATTGAAAGAGGAGACGTCACCTTGGAGCGTGTGGACTCTCAAGACAAAATTGCAGATCCATTTACTAAAGCTCTAACACAACAGCAGTTTAATCGTCACTTAGAGAAGATGGGTATGAGATACCATGGCGATTGGCTTTAGTGCAAGTGGGAGATTGATAGTAGTGTGCATATAAGCCAATTATGTATGATGATAAAGCACATACTTTGTAAACAATCTTATTTATTTATTAATAAAAAAATTCATTTAAGGCATATTATTATCTACATGGTGCTGTTTTTATAATATGTAAATAACCCATAGTTTTAAGCAATGCTTTTAGAATCATGATGAGATCATGATAATGAGATCTAAATTCTTAGAAAGCTTAAAAACTAAAATAGTTCCCAATTGTGGGATTACTAAAATGGGGATTAGTAAATTCGGATAGATTGGTACATATGTTGCTTGCTCATTGGATGAGGATGACTGATCTCATGGTCATTTATGTGGAGACACTAAAGCAAGTATGTAGGTGCTTATTGGAGAATAAGTTCACTGAACGTGACTCGCTATGGAATACCTAATGGAGTTTTACTCGCCTGTCAATAGGAATTCCTAATGTGATAGTAGTACACGTGATCCTTGGACTTGAGATAATCATAGTATCTTGTATGTAACAAATTATACTTTGACTAATTCCTTAAGGCCTTTTAAGGCATATATAGGGTATGCTTGGGTATAATGAGTTACATATGGAGATAATGAATGATCAATAAAGAATCTATCACCTCTAGTAAAAGAGGAGATATGTCCTATGTGATTCGTTAAATGACAACCCAGGTATCCTTGGCCAAGGTAGAATTAAATTAGAAAGAGGTTTATAATTTGCATTATTTGGAGTTGTGCATTTTCTAATCGAAATACATATGATTAAATAAATTAAGACTTGACAGTAAATCCATGTCTTATATTTAATTGGGACATTGTATGGTGGAAGGATTGAATTGTACGGTAACTATTAACTCACAGGTTCTTTTATGATTAATGTTAAAATCTATATTATCTGAAAAGTCGTTGATCGCTAGGGAGGCTTATCCCTATTATAGAATAAATGTTATTTATTTAAATAGATTATTAGTTTAATTTATTTATTTAAATAAGATTAGAATTGTTCTAATTGATTTATTCATAACCGGTTTAATATGGAGAACCTAAAGGGTCACACCATAAAAGGAAGAAGAATTATTTAAGAAGAAAATGTCATGATAGTAATAATGCATTAAGTATAATTAATTTAATCTATGGTGATAGAATAAATTAAATAGCTTAATGTTTATTATTTAATATTTTAGAAATATTAAATATAAATTAATAAAAGGAGTCTTATTAATATTATTATTATTTTAATTCCAAAGGAGTTTATGAATTAATATAATATCAGTACTCTCTCTCAATCCTAATAAAGATTAGGATATAAATTAATTAAAAGTATTTAATTAATTAAATAAAACCCTATTCTAATTGGATTAGGAGGGTTAACCTAATATCTATATAAGAGAGTCTTATATCAGAAATAAGGTACGTGAATTTTTCCAAGAGTTGGGAGTACACATATTCTATAGAGATAGAAACAAGGGTTAAGCCAATAACTCATCTTCTTGAGTTCTTCATCTTCCTTGGTGGATCACCGTTAGAGGCCAAACAATTGGGTGGCTGACATTGATCAAGGGAAGGAGCCACTATAGAGGAATCAAAGGAATCAAAGGAGTAGAACTTGTACCTGAGGAAGCTTGGATCTTCAAAGGTATAATTCCATATTCTCTCTTTTCTGTTATTGATAACTAGCACAAAGCATGATCATGGTTATGGGTTTGTATAAATTTTTGAAAACCTAGTTTTTGCGCTTCTGCCCTATTTATGTGATTTGATTGCATGATTGCGTTACGTACAAACCCAACACCTTCGACCCGCAAGTAAAACATGCTCCCATTCCTTAGGCTGGGATAATTTTGCGCAATGTGGCCCTCTTGAACACAGCCTTTTTCCCTTTCATTCACACTCTAACATGATTCTTCTCGCAGTTGCTACAAGCCTCCACTCTCTACTTTTAACTTCCTTGTTGATTCCCAATAGTGATACTGTCATTCCACTTCCTTTTTGGATTACCACCACTATGGCTACCACCTGCTTTATTCTTACTCTCACTCTTCTTCTTCTTCTACTCTTGGTTGTATTTAGTTAGAGCATCGCTTCCTCCTTCCGCAATAATCGCCTTTTCTAGCACTGCTGCAAATGAATTCAACTGGAACATTGAGACTCAGCTATACAGCCAGGGCTTAAGTCCATGCTCGAACCTTTTTGCCTTCCTCTCATCAGTGTTGACTTGATTTGGCACAAACCTTGCCAATTCATTAAATTTCACCGCATACTCAGGTACTATCATCGTTCCATGTTTTAGCTCTAAGAATTTTGACCTCCATCTGGTTCTTCAAACTCAATGGGAAATACGTCTTGAAGAACATTTCCTTAAACCAATCCCATGGAATTACTCCCTGACCACCTCGATATTTGTTCACCTGCCACCAGTAGCTAGCTTTTGCTTCAACATAAAGGTCGCAAAAGCAGTCTTCTGATCTTCACTAACCCTAGCGACATCGAATAATTTCTCCATCTCCATTATCCAGGTTTGAGCTTTGCTAGGATTTATAGATCCTTAGAACTTCGGAGGTCCTACTGCCTAAAAGTCTTTAAATGTCGTGTCTTGAGCTTGAGGTTGGTTCGTAAACGCTCTCGCTAAAAGATTCACCAACTATTGCACCGGGTTAGCGTTGGCTTCATCGTTGTTATTTGATCCCTCTGGGGTCTGCTGACGTTGTTGTCTTCTTCTGAGCGGCATCTTACTTTTTAAAATATTCCTTATTAGCTCATCATTCATTTCTATAAGCACTTTAAGATTTAACTTAAACACTTTTAGATAACACTAAACATAACTAATAAACTTTTGTGTTTTATTCATTTACTAATTTTAAACATAGCAAAGATAGCATAACTGCTATTTACATCAACTATCATGTACTAGTAAAGTTTCAGGAGCACATCATCATCATATCCCATTATTTATCTCAAAACAGGGATTTACATCTTATGACTCTCTTAGTTATTCATATATCATGTTATTCTTCTTATCACGATCTATTAGGACATTCCACGTCGCACAGCTTCATTGCGTTCCCGCTCTATGATATTAATCATCGTCCAACGATCCATTATGTACCACGAACAATCTTCAAACTTAATAGGATAATAGAAGACTCGATCTTGAGCTCTACCAAACGCTATGTGGAAAATATACTTCATCTCATCTTTTTTAGCCTTCTTTGATCGAACCTCATCCTCGACAAGATATGCACATTGAGAATCCTCCATCAAAGCGTCTTCAGCTCTTTCCCGCTTAGCTGACTCCTCTCTTATGTTATCCTGCATGTTACCAATCTCAGCCACCAACAGTCCTCTTTGGTACTCTGATTGTGCAAGCTTCCGCTTAAGCTCCGCAGTCCGTGCAGTGAGAACCTCAATCATCTTATCCTTTTGCTCTAACATAGCATGGTGCTCTTCAACTTGCCTATCTAACTCCTCCACCCTATCCTATAACTCTATGTTACGGTTATACACCTAGTCGAACATTTCAGCTCTGATAGAGTTAAGTTATAACTCTTCGGGATCCTCATCTTCATCCTCTTCTACCTCCACTTCCTCAGACTCATCCTCCAAATCAAACTCAAGCTCATACTCAAGGCCCACAACAGTAATCAACAGGGATGGCTCCCTCGGCACTAGATGATCCCAGATTATGTGAATGTCTTGGGGCTCTTCCTCTCTAGCCTCTCAGGGCTCCTTATCCCTAGCCAGGCTGGGTCCTCCTATATCAGTCATCCTGACATCAAAGATTTTAAGTTTTTAATTACTTTACTACTCGATACTACTAGCGAGCACATAAGTTATTAACAAGTAAGCACATAAAGTCATTTATTATTTATCTTCAATGAATTTTCTTAATTCATTTGCTAAAACTCCATAAGAGTTTTATCACGACTATGATTTTGATCTTCTATAAGGTTATAGCCTAAGGTTTCCCCACCTAAGGTTCATAACCTAAGGCTTTGATACCAACTTGTGACACCCCCAAATTCGGGTAAGTCAATCCCATAGATTTGGTGTCCACGATCCATCACAAACATTATCTAACTACCCGTAATATAAAATAACAAACTTCATAAGTACTAATCCCATACATAATCCAAAATAAAATCCCAAGTTGTCTAACCTTACCTATTACATCAACAGCGAAAAATAATAAAACATAAACATAACCAAGTCTTATTACACAAGCTTTTTCGATAAGAGTAGATTAACCATCATTATCTATTTATGCACTTTGCCCTTTCCTTTGCTCGTCGATGGTTCTTCGGGTTTCTTGGGCTTAACTGAAATGTTTTATGCAAGAGTGAGCAAAACAATTGCTCACAAGAATAATAATAAACATTACCAATATATGAATAGTCAATGAATAAGCTTTGACTGAAAAGTATAAATTTTACTAAAAACTATCAACGAATAACAAGAACTGTAAGTTCAAAGGAAAATTCAGCTTTTGAATCAACAATAGACGTCAATATCAAAAGTATAACTGAAGGTCACAAGACCACAAACTATGTTCTAGGTTAACAAGTATTTATACTGTAACCTTTAACAGTCTTATAGACTATATGGACCATCCATCTCGTACTCTAGGGGATTGTGCACATAAATTTTAACGCTATTGCATAATATAATCCCTTATTCTAGGGTTGTTCATCTCGACTTTGACATTAGAATCCTTACCAAAAAAAGTTCGGTTAGGAATATCTTTGAAAGATTTTAGAACTTTAGAACGCTCATCAACTATGGACTAGTTGAATCAATAAGAGTTTGCTAGCAATTAAACTGTCTGATATCAACAACAATATAATCTTTATAAAGTGGAATCTCAACAATAATAGATTACAATGATTTCAAGTGAATAAGAATCATACAACGAAATAGTGTTTTCGAAAGAATAGAAAGCTTAATCAAAACATATGCATTGGATACTATAAGTAACCTTACTTAAACAATAATAAGCCAAGGTTAGAAAACTTGCTCAATGTAAATGTAGAGTTAATAAACTTGCCTCGTGTGCTTGCTACACAATTATAACACACGTTCCTTAGGTATCCTACACATACCATTTAGGATCATCACACTAATTAGTTATATTACTTAACATTATTGGTTTAGTTTTCATTTTACTTAACTTAGTTATCTTAGCTAAGTTTATAGTCTTTAGCTTTAGTTGACTATATTAACCACATACCACGAATCTTGAAACCTTCACTAGCATATAACATGAGTTTTTAGTATTTAAACAATGTGACTAAACCCCACAAACGTCGAGTTTAAGTCTTTTGCAACTTACTAAATCATAACGTATAATCTTTATATGTGTGACTACAACGTGTTATTAAGTCTTATAACATGTTTTACACTTTATTACTATCATTCATTAATGTTATATAAACATTCCTAGAATCATACAATTAATATCTCATTTTTGTGTCAAATTGCTCACTGGCACTGCAGCGGCCTATACATTAAAGAACTGGCGCTACAAGCGCTGCGGTGCTGCTTTTATGCTGGGTAACGGCGCTGTAATACCCATAAATTTTATAACTAATATTAATATTGATATTAATAAATGTGTGAATATTTTTTCTAATATAAATGTTTATGTGACATGAGATGGGATAACTCAATTAAATTAAATTGAATTTATGATAATTGAGAAATGTGGAGAATTTAAGATAAATGTGAGATATACACGGACCACAAGAGTCTGAAATATATCTTTGTTGGGTTTGTACGAAATCGTAATGCAATCAAATTGCAAAATATTAGCGGAAGCATGGTATATTATAGTTTAAAATTTTCTACAAAACCATTACCCGTATCATCATTTATGCATATTATTAATTTAAAACGATAAATAAGAAATTATGGAATCATACCCTTCTAGAACGAAACTTTCATAGGTACGAGTTCAACTCCTTGTTCTTCGTGATCTCTTTGAATTTCCAGGTTAGATTCTTTCCTTTGATCAACGTTAGCCACCCAAGTGTTTGGCCTCTAGAGGTGATCCACCAAGGAAGAGGAATTATCAGGAAGGACGGTGGTTGGCTAAACCCTAGTTTTCTATCCTCTATAGAAAATGAGTACTCTCCAATAATTAGAATTGCATCATCTAATATCTATTATAAGACTTCTCTTATATAGATATTAGTCAACCCTTCTAATCCTATTAGACATTGGCTTTCATTTAATTAATTAAACTCCTTTAATTAATTTAGGCTTCCCACCACATTGGGATTAATTAATTAAATTTATTTAATTAATTTACCGCCTAATCTTATTAGGAATAAATGAGAGTACTAATATTAAATTAATTCCTAAACTCCTTTAGAAATTAAAATAATTATAATTATAATAGTATTAATAAGACTCCTCTTATTAATTTATATTTAATATTTTCAAAATATTAAATAATAAACATTAAGGTATTTAATTTATTCTATCAACATAGATTAAATTAATTACACTTAATGTATTATTACGATTATGCCATTACCTTCTTAAATAATTATTCTTTCTTTTATGGTGTGACCCTTTAGGTACTCCATATTAAACCGGTTATGAATAAATCAATTAATTTGCCTCCTAATCTTATTAGGAATAAATGAGAGTACTATTATTAAATTAATTCCTAAACTCCTTTAGAAATTAAAATAGTTATAATTATAATAATATTAATAAGACTCCTCTTATTAATTTATATTTAATATTTTTAAAAAATTAAATAATAAACATTAAGCTATTTAATTTATTCTATCAACATAGATTAAATTAATTACACTTAATGCATTATTATGATTATGTCATTACCTTCTTAAATAATTATTCTTTCTTTTATGGTGTGACTCTTTAGGTACTCCATATTAAACCGGTTGTGAATAAATCAATTAGAACAATTTTAATCTTATTTAAATAAATAAATAAAACTAAAAATCTATTTAAATAAATAATATTTATTCTACAATAGGGATAAGTCTCCCTAGCGATCAACGACTTTTCAGATAATATAGATTTCAACATTAATCATAAAAGAACCTGTGAGTAAATAGTTACTGTACAATTCAATCCTTCCACCATATAATATCCCAATTAAATATAAGACATGAAATTACTGTCAAGACTTATTTTATTTAATTATATGTATTTCAATTAGAAAATGCACAACCCCAAATAATGCAAATTAGAAACTCATTTTTAATTTCATTATGCCTTGACTAAGGACTACTGGATTGTCATTTAACGAATCACATAGGACATATCTTTTTTTTTTACTAGAAGTGGTAGATTCTTTATTGATCATTCATTATCTCTATATGTAACTCATTATACCCAAGCATACCCTTTGATATACCCCAATGGTTTTTACGGAATAAGTCAAAGTATAATTCATTACATACAAGGTACTATGATGATCTCAAGTCCAAGGATCACTTGTACTACTATCACATTAGGAATTCTTATTGACAGGCAAGTAAAACTCCATTAGGTATTCCATAGCGAGTCACGTTCAGTGAACTTATTCTCCAATAACCACCTACATACTTGCTTTAGTGTCTCCACACAAATGATCATGAGATCAATCATCCTCATCCAATGAGCAAGCAACATATGTACCAATCTATCCGGATTTACTAATTCCCTTTTTAGTAATCCAACAATTGGAAACTATTTTAGTTTTTAAACTTTCTAAGAATTTAGATCTCATTAGCATGATCAACATCATGATTCTAAAAGCATTGCTTAAAACTATGTGTTATTTACATATTATAAAAACAGCCTCATGTAGATAATTAAATATCTTTAATAAGTGAATACTTTTATTAATAAATAAATAAGATCGTCTCCAAAGTATATGCTTTATCATCATACATGATTGGCTTGTATGCATACTATTTTCAATCTCCCACTTGCACTAAAGTCAATCGCCATGGTATCTCATATCCATCTTCTCTAAGTGACGATCAAACTGTTGTTGTGTTAAAGCTTTAATAAATGGATCTGCAATGTTGTCTTGAGAGTCTACACGCTCTAAGGTGACGTCTCTGTTGGGTTTGTACGAAATCACGACGCAATCAAATTGCAAAAATTAGCGGAAGCATGGTATATCAGAGTTTAAAAAATTTCTACAAAACCATTACCCGGATCATCCTTTATGCAAATTATTAATTTAAAACGATAAATAAGAAGTTATGGAATCATACCCTTGTAGAACGAAGCTTCCACAGGTACTAGTTCAACTCCTTGTTCTTCGTGATCTCCTTGAATTTTCGGGTTAGATTCCTTTCTTTGATCAACGTTAGCCACCCAAGTGTTTGGCCTCTAGAGGTGATCCACCAAGGAAGAGAAATTATCAAGAAGGAGGGTGTTTGGCTTAACCTTAGTTTTCTATCCTCTATAGAAAAGGAGTACTCTCCAACAATTAGAATTGCATCAATCTAATATCTATTATAAGACTTCTCTTATATAGACATTGGTCAACCCTTCTAATCCTATTAGACATGGGATTTCTTTTAATTAATTAAACTCCTTTAATTAATTTAGGCTTCCCACCACATGGGAATAATTAATTAAATTCATTTAATTAATTTGTCTCCTAATCTTATTAGGAATAAATGAGAGTACTAAATATTAAATTAATTACTAAACTCCTTTAGAAATTAAAATAATAATAATTGTAATAATATTAATAAGACTCCTCTTATTAATTTATATTTAATATTTCCAAAATATTAAATAATAAACATTAAGCTATTTAATTTATTCTATCACCATAGATTAAATTAATTATACTTAATGTATTATTACGATTATGCCATTACCTTCTTAAATATTTATTCTTCCTTTTATGGTGTGACCCTTTAGGTTCTCCATATTAAACCGGTTGTGAATAAATCAATTAAAACAATTTTAATCTTATTTAAATAAATAAATTAAACTAATAATCTATTTAAATAAATAATATTTATTCTACAATAGGGATAAGCCTCCCTAGCGATCAACGACTTTCCAGATAATATAGATTTCAACATTAATCATAAAAGAACCTGTGAGTTAATAGTTACCATACAATTCAATCCTTCCACCATACAATGTCCCAATTAAATATAAGACATGGATTTACTGTCAAGTCTTATTTTATTTAATTATATGTATTTCGATTAGAAAATGCACAACTCCAAATAATGCAAATTAAAAACTCCTTTCTAATTTCATTTCACCTTGGCCAAGGATTCCTGGGTTGTCATTTAACGAATCACATGGGACATATCTCCTCTTTTACTAGAGGTGGTAGATTCTTTATTGATCATTCATTATCTCCATATGTAACTCATTATACCCAAGCATATCCTATATATGCCTTAAAAGGTCTTAAGGAATAAGTCAAAGTATAATTTGTTACATACAAGATACTATGATGATCTCAAGTCCAAGGATCACTTGTACTACTATCACATTAGGAATTCCTATTGACATGCGAGTAAAACTCCATTAGGTATTCCATAGCGAATCACGTTCAGTGAACTTATTCTCCAATAAGCACCTACATACTTGCTTTAGTGTCTCCACACAAATGATCATGAGATCAATCATCCTCATCCAATGAGCAAGCAATATATGTACCAATCTATCCGGATTTACTAATCCCCTTTTTAGTAATCCCACGATTGGGAACTATTTTAGTTTTAAAACTTTCTAAGAATTTAGATCTCATTAGCATGATCATCATCATGATTCTAAAAGCATTGCTTAAAACTATGGGTTATTTACATATTATAAAAACAGCAACATGTAGATAATTAAATGCCTTTAATAAATGAATATTTTATTAATAAATAAATAAGATTGTTTACAAAGTACGTGCTTTATCATCATACATGATTGGCTTGTATGCACACTACTATCAATCTCCCACTTGCACTAAAGCCAATCGCCATGGTATCTCATACCCATCTTCTCTAAGTGACGATCAAACTGCTGTTGTGTTAAAGCTTTAGTAAATGGATCTGCAATGTTGTCTTGAGAGTCTACACGCTCCAAGGTGACGTCTCCTCTTTCAATGATCTCCCTGATCAAGTGAAATCGCCGCAACACGTGTTTAGATTTCTGATGAGACCTGGGTTCCTTAGCCTGTGCAACTGCTCCTGTGTTGTCACAGTAAACGGGAACTGCTTCTCCAATGCTAGGAACCACACCAAGTTCAGTTATGAACTTCTTCATCCAAACAGCTTCCTTTGCAGCTTCACTTGCAGCTATATACTCTGCCTCTGTCACTGAATCAGCAACTGTTTGCTGCTTGGAACTCTTCCAACTCACTGCGCCTCCGTTCAAGGTAAAAACATACCCCGAAACAGATTTACTGTCATCTTGGTCCGTTTGAAAACATGAGTCTGTGAAGCCCTTGAGTTTTAATTCAGACCCACCGTAGACAAGAAAAATATCTTTAGTCCTTCTCAAGTACTTTAGGATATTCTTCACTGCCTTCCAGTGCTCTTCTCCAGGATTCGACTGGTATCTGCTCGTTACACTAAGTGCATGAGCAACATCCGGTCTAGTACATATCATACCGTACATGATAGATCCTATTGCAGAAGCATAAGGGATCTTACTCATACGGTCTCTCTCCTCAGGTGTCTTTGGGGCCTGTTTCTTGGAGAGATGTATTCCATGGCTCATCGGCATGAGACCTCTTTTGGAATCTTCCATGCTAAACCTCTTTAGCATCGTATCAATGTACGTTCCTTGGGATAAACCAATCATCCTTTTAGATCTATCTCTATAGATCTTTATCCCCAAAATATAGGATGCTTCTCCCAAGTCCTTCATGGAGAAGTGTTTAGATAACCAGATTTTAATCGATTGTAGCATAGGAATGTCATTCCCTATCAGTAATATATCATCAACATATAATACAAGGAATGAAACTGCGCTCCCACTAACCTTCTTGTACACACATGGTTCATCGTCATTTTTGATAAAATCAAACTCTTTGATTGTCTCATCAAAACGAATGTTCCATCTACGAGAAGCTTGCTTCAATCCATAAATGGATCGTTGCAGCTTACAGACTTGATTTATTCCAACCTTTGAAACAAATCCCTCTGGCTGTGTCATATACACATCCTCCTCAAGTTTTCCATTGAGGAAGGCCGTTTTCACGTCCATCTGCCAGATCTCATAGTCGTTATAAGCTGCAATTGCAAGCAAAATCCGAATGGACTTGAGCATAGCTACTGGTGAAAAGGTTTCATCATAGTCAACTCCTTGTCTTTGTTTGAAACCTTTTGCAACCAGTCGGGCCTTATAGGTCTCCACCTTGCCATCCGCTCCAGTCTTTCTTTTAAAGACCCATTTACACCCAATAGGCTTAATGCCTTCAGGTGGTGAAACCAAAGTCCATACTTTGTTTTCATACATGGAGTCCATTTCGGATTTCATGGCTTCAAGCCATTTCCCTGAGTCTTTATTACTCATAGCTTGTTCATAATTCAATGGATCATCATCATCCATGATGTGTACCTCATCGTCATCCTCTATAACGAATCCATACCTCTCAGGTATCTTAGGTACTCTCCCAGATTTACGAACAGGGTGTGGTATAGTAGGTTCTTCTACTTGGTCAGGTACCTGACTTTGATCTGTGGTAATTTGTGGTTCTTGAGCTTCTTCAAGATATATCTTACTCCCACTGACCCCTTCATGGATAAACTCCTTTTCCAAGAAGGCAGCATGTTTCGCAACAAACACCTTTTGATCAGTTGGATGATAGAAATAATACCCTACAGTTTCTTTAGGGTATCCCACAAATCTACACTTTTCGGATTTAGTTTGTAGCTTATCATGTTCAAACTTTTTGACATAAGCTGGACAACCCCAAGTCTTAACATGCTTAAGATTTGGTTTCCTCCCCTTCCACATCTCATATGGAGTCCTTGGGGCGGATTTGGTAGGTACCTTGTTAAGTAGGTATGCAGCCGTTTCTAGGGCATATCCCTAGAAGGAAATTGGAAGGTCGGTAAAACTCATCATGGATCGAACCATGTCTAACAGTGTTCGATTTCTCCTTTCAGATACTCCATTTAACTGTGGTGTACCTGGAGGAGTCCATTGTGAGATTATACCATTTTCTTTGAGACAATTGAGAAACTCACCGCTTAAGTATTCTCCGCCTCGATCTGATCGAAGTATCTTTATACTCTTGCCCGTTTGTTTCTCTACTTCACTTCTGAACTCTTTGAACTTTTCAAATGATTCTGACTTGTATTTCATTAAATACACATATCCAAATCTTGAGTGATCATCAGTGAAAGTAATAAAATAAGAATACCCACTCCGTGCACTTGTTGTCATAGGCCCACAAACGTCTGTGTGAATCAATGCCAACAACTCTGTAACTCTTTCTCATTTTCCACTAAAAGGAGATTTAGTCATTTTACCCATGAGACAAGATTCACAAGTTGGATATGATTCATAATCGGATAGCTCGAGGAGCCCATCTTTATGCAACTTGGATAATCTTGTTTCATTGATATGACCGAGTCTACAGTGCCACATGTAGGTATAATTAATATCATCTCTTTTCCTTTTCTTAGTTTGTTCAATTTGAAATATATTTTCTTGTAAGTCAAGTGTATAAAGTCCATTTCGCAAATTTCCAATACCATATAAAACATCGTCTTTATAAATAGAACAACTATTGTTCTTTATAACAACGTTAAATCCTTCCATATCCAATACAGAAATTGAAATAATGTTTTTAATAATATTCGGAACATAATAACAATTATTAAGATAAATGGACTTGCCCGAAGGCATTGCTAAATAATAAGTTCCTACAGCTAATGCAGCAACCTTTGCTCCATTCCCTACTCGTAGGATCACCTCATCATTGTTCAGCTTTCTACTTCTGACCAGTCCCTGCACAGTATTACATATGTGAGAACCACAGCCGGTATCCAATACCCAAGTAGAATTATGACTTTCAGAAAAATTAATTTCAATCATAAACAAACCTTGATTGGAAGTCGAAGCTTCTCCAAGCTTCTTTTCTGCTAGATACTTCTTGCAGTTCCTTTTCCAATGTCCCGGCATGTTGCAATGAAAGCACATTTCTTTAGCTGGTTCAGGTTTCTTTTGTTCCTTTTCTTTCCCCTTTCCCTTAGCCTTCTTGGATTTCTTCTTTTCAGAAGATACCTTAGGTCTCTTCCTTTTATTGGAAGAATCCACCATCAAGATATGGTTCTTCTTGGATGGGAAGTGACCTTCTGCAGTTTTCAGCATGTTAAGCAGCTCAGGCAAGCTGACATCTAGCTTATTCATGTGAAAATTAACCACAAACTGCGAGAAGGTCTCAGGGAGTGACTGCAAGACCAAGTCTTGACTCAACTCCCCATCCATGACGAACCCAAGCTGTCCAAGGCGTTCAATCAAATTGATCACTTTCAGGACATGAGTCTCGACAGCAGTACCCTCGGTCATCCGAGATCGGAAGAGCTCCTTAGATATCTCATATCTAGCAGTCCTACTCTGTTCACCATACAACTCCTTGAGGTGAAGCAGCATAGCAGGAGCATCCATTTTTTCGTGCTGACGCTGAAGCTCGTTATTCATGGATGCGAGCATGATGCATTGAGCCACAGATGCATCATCTTGCCACTTATTGAAAGTGACAATCTCTTCCTCAGAGGCTGTTTCTGAAACAAATTCAGGGACAGTTGAATTTAGGACATAAGAAATCTTTTCAGCAGTGAGAACAATTCTCAGATTTCTTAGCCAGTCCTCATAATTCTGCCCGGTAAGCTTGTTTGCATCAAGTATGCTTCGTAGTGAGATTAGTGATTTAGACATTTTTAAAATTCTGCATGTGAAAAATAACATTTTAGCAAACATTCATTTTATTAATTTTGCATACCAAAATAAATTTAGGTCTTTATTTTAAATTGGTATCTCCCACTATTTTCATCAAACTATATTACCCTCACTTATATAGTTCGGCAACATCTAATTAAAGATTTGCTAGTGAGAATAAGGATCCCATTTCAAATGTATATAACCTTGTGGATAGCACAACAAGCGATATACAAATAAATAGGTAGACAACTCTTGTCAATTACAACACTATATAACTCCTTTTATTTTGCCTCTTAAATCATAATGGTCAAGTGTGTGCACATCCGAACTAAAATGATTTAAGTTAAGTCCAGACTAGCACTTCCATAAATTCAAAAAAGAAAAATGTTCGTCCTTGTGGATAGCACAACAAGACTAGATCGTTCAATTTTCTTGATAAGCATCAAATGTGATTAATTAACATCTTAAATACGCAATACTCGCCTTGTGGATAGCACAACAAGCTCATATTAAATATTTAACACTCTATTAATTTATCATGCTAGAAGGCGACGTTCGATATTCTAAATATCATTTGAACGCTTCGGACTTAATATTATTTCTTTGAGGGGTTTGTTATTATTTGTCTCATCTTGTTTAGCGCGCATGCACATATATATATAAAATACGCGTCATTTTATTAAACATGCGAAGCATGTTTGCATAAAATATAATATATATAATATTTAGCATGCAATATAGAATACTATATTCTACCCGGATTGATTATGGACTTTTATTCTAGTTTGGTTCACTAGAGCCACCAAGTGAACCAAAAGGTCAAACCTAGGAGTGCAAGAATTTAAATTTAAATATAACTATTACATTTAAATCCGGGCTCCATACAAACGGGTCTTCACGCGCTCCTTGCTCCTTGGTCTCCAATTTCTTCAAGATAATTCTAACTATTCTTATTACATTAAACTATTTAATTTAAATAGAAACCTTGATCAACAGTCAAGGGGAAGTACATAGGAGGGAGATAGAATTTTACATCAAGAAAAAAAAATTAGAGAAGACGAGGTACGCAGACCCCATTTAATAAAACCCATTCATTCAAGCATTCAACTAAAATAAAATCCAATCACATTGGTCAAATAGTCCATAATCAATCCCCATTTATTTTCATACATATCACCATATATATCAATAAATAAATATTCATCTCATGAATTAAAACATTCCATATATATATGAGTATCATTTAATGGGCAATTTTAAATTGCATGAAATCCAATTTCAAGATTAAAATAAACTCTTTATTTTAATTATAAAATTATTTAGAATATAATATATAAATATATCATATTTATTTTTTAAAAAGAAGTCACCTTCTTTTATTAAAAGAGTCCTGCAGGTTTATTAAAAAAGTCCTTTCCTGATGGGTCACCTTCTTTTTGGAGTAAGAAAGAGAAAACACCTTTTCTTTGCAGAATTCAAGATTAGCACCAAAAAAAAAAATTGTGATTCGTCCCAAAAAAAGTCTTTTTTTTTTTCCTTAAAAAATATAATTTTATACAATAAAATTATGCCCAATAAATTATTTTAAATACATACCCATATGTATATGAAATCAAAAAAAAAATTAATAATTGCATAAAGATTTGGCTCTGATACCACTGTTGGGTTTGTACGAAATCACGACGCAATCAAATTGCAAAAATTAGCGGAAGCATGGTATATCAGAGTTTAAAAAATTTCTACAAAACCATTACCCGGATCATCCTTTATGCAAATTATTAATTTAAAACGATAAATAAGAAGTTATGGAATCATACCCTTGTAGAACGAAGCTTCCACAGGTACTAGTTCAACTCCTTGTTCTTCGTGATCTCCTTGAATTTTCGGGTTAGATTCCTTTCTTTGATCAACGTTAGCCACCCAAGTGTTTGGCCTCTAGAGGTGATCCACCAAGGAAGAGAAATTATCAAGAAGGAGGGTGTTTGGCTTAACCTTAGTTTTCTATCCTCTATAGACAAGGAGTACTCTCCAACAATTAGAATTGCATCAATCTAATATCTATTATAAGACTTCTCTTATATAGACATTGGTCAACCCTTCTAATCCTATTAGACATGGGATTTCTTTTAATTAATTAAACTCCTTTAATTAATTTAGGCTTCCCACCACATGGGAATAATTAATTAAATTCATTTAATTAATTTGTCTCCTAATCTTATTAGGAATAAATGAGAGTACTAAATATTAAATTAATTACTAAACTCCTTTAGAAATTAAAATAATAATAATTGTAATAATATTAATAAGACTCCTCTTATTAATTTATATTTAATATTTCCAAAATATTAAATAATAAACATTAAGCTATTTAATTTATTCTATCACCATAGATTAAATTAATTATACTTAATGTATTATTACGATTATGCCATTACCTTCTTAAATATTTATTCTTCCTTTTATGGTGTGACCCTTTAGGTTCTCCATATTAAACCGGTTGTGAATAAATCAATTAAAACAATTTTAATCTTATTTAAATAAATAAATTAAACTAATAATCTATTTAAATAAATAATATTTATTCTACAATAGGGATAAGCCTCCCTAGCGATCAACGACTTTCCAGATAATATAGATTTCAACATTAATCATAAAAGAACCTGTGAGTTAATAGTTACCATACAATTCAATCCTTCCACCATACAATGTCCCAATTAAATATAAGACATGAATTTACTGTCAAGTCTTATTTTATTTAATTATATGTATTTCGATTAGAAAATGCACAACTCCAAATAATGCAAATTAAAAACTCCTTTCTAATTTCATTTCACCTTGGCCAAGGATTCCTGGGTTGTCATTTAACGAATCACATGGGACATATCTCCTCTTTTACTAGAGGTGGTAGATTCTTTATTGATCATTCATTATCTCCATATGTAACTCATTATACCCAAGCATATCCTATATATGCCTTAAAAGGTCTTAAGGAATAAGTCAAAGTATAATTTGTTACATACAAGATACTATGATGATCTCAAGTCCAAGGATCACTTGTACTACTATCACATTAGGAATTCCTATTGACATGCGAGTAAAACTCCATTAGGTATTCCATAGCGAATCACGTTCAGTGAACTTATTCTCCAATAAGCACCTACATACTTGCTTTAGTGTCTCCACACAAATGATCATGAGATCAATCATCCTCATCCAATGAGCAAGCAATATATGTACCAATCTATCCGGATTTACTAATCCCCTTTTTAGTAATCCCACGATTGGGAACTATTTTAGTTTTAAAACTTTCTAAGAATTTAGATCTCATTAGCATGATCATCATCATGATTCTAAAAGCATTGCTTAAAACTATGGGTTATTTACATATTATAAAAACAGCAACATGTAGATAATTAAATGCCTTTAATAAATGAATATTTTATTAATAAATAAATAAGATTGTTTACAAAGTACGTGCTTTATCATCATACATGATTGGCTTGTATGCACACTACTATCAGTCTCCTCTTTCAATGATTTCTTTAATCAAAGTGCCACAACACATGTTTAGATTCAGGATGAGACATAGGAACTATTCCGAGTTCAGTAATGAACTTTTCATCTAAAACATCAACTTGCAACTTCACTTACAGTTATATACTTTGTCTTTGTCACTAAACCAGCAACCTTTTGCTGTTTGGAACCTTTCCAATTCACTGCATCACCTTTCAAAGTACTGACTTACCCTAAAGTGGATTTGCTGTCGTCTTGGTCAGTCTGAAAACTTAAGTCTGTTTAGTCCTCTAGTTTAATTCAGACCCATCATGTGTCATGATGACATCCTTAGTGTTAGTTAAGTACTTTGAGATGTTTATCACTGTCTTACAGTGATCTTCTCCAAAATATGACTGATCAACATCAAGTCTCGTATATTTCATTGCATACATGATAGTAACTCATGCGATCTCTCTTTTATTGAGGACAATTATAGAGAGAAACACTCCATGGCTCATCATCATGAGACACCTTTTGGAGTTTGCCATGCTAAACTCCTTTAGCATCTAATGAATATACGTTCCTTGGGTAAAGCCGAACATCCTTTAAATCTATCTATACAGATTTATATCCCCAATGTAGGACGTTCTATCCAAATCATTCATGGAGGAATGTTTAGATAACTTTATTTTGATCGATTGTAGCATAAGAATGTCATTCCCTATCAGTAATATATCATCAACATATAATACAATGAATGAAATAATGTTCCCACTAACCTTCTTGTACACATATGGTTCATCCTCATTTTTGATAAAATCAAACTCTTTGATTGTTTCATCAAAACGAATGTTCCATCTACGAGAAGCTTGCTTCAACCCATAAATGGATTGTTGTAGCTCATATACATGATTTACTTCAACCATTAAAACAAATCCATCAGGCTGTATCATACATACATTCTCCTCTAATAATGTATATTTGAGGAAGGGCGTTACCATGACCATTTTTGCATGATCTAGTAATCATAAGCTGCAATCGCAAGTAAAATCCAAATGGACTTGAGTATTGCTTCAAAGATCCATTTTAAATTTTATGGTCATCTACCATTTCCCTGAGTCTTTATTACTCATAGCCTGTTCGTAATTCAATAGATCATCATCATCCATGATATGTGTAGACACTCGAAATTTTGTGTCCCTGTTACTAACACTGCAGGAGGGCAAGGCCTTCTCTTCAAGTCAAATCTGATCACCAATGTCGGTACTCCAGTCAAATCCGATCACCAATGTCGGTACTCCATTCAAATTCGATCACCAATGTCGATACTCCAGTCAAATTCGATCACTAATGTCGATACTCAAGTCAAATCCTATCACCAATATTGGTACTCCAGTAAAATTCGATCACCAATATCGGGCCATCAGTTCGACCCCGATCTCAATCTTAATATTGAGCCGTCAAATCAGCCCCGGTCTAAACTCTGGAAGTGCTGGTCATTCCCCGTCTCAACCCGAGAAGTCAGGTCGACTTCAGACATAAACTTGAAGCATCACAACAACTCCAGAAGAAAACCTAGAACAACCACGTCAGCCACAGAGGCAACACTGGGGACAAACAGACTCGAATGGGATCAAGTCTTGGAAACAACTCCCGGAAGTCAACCAGAGGCTATGCCAACATTAGAGACAACCCCGGGAGGGGCAAAATGATCATTTTATTAACTCTTAGCCAATTCGGTCAAACTCAAGCTGAATCGATGCCGCCAAAGTCTGAATGAACCACAACGATGATCTCGAGTGCAAACAGCGCAAGACGGCTCGACGGATAAACTGCGAGGAAATAATGACCCGGCCATAAACCCATATTTTTGGGCTTAAAAAGGGTTAAATCCTATGTCATTGCAAGGACTTTCAGGAAAGATATAGCACGCCTCAAACAGACGCTCCGATCAAAAGTTATGAAGTTTCGAACCTGATATCGCATTGTTCGGCATGCACGCACTTTGAGACGACAAAGCCAGAAATGTGGGGCCCACTTTGGGGAGCCGCACCTCTACCTATGGTAGTAGCAGGTAGAGTGGAGGCTCCCTGACCTATAAATAAATGTGCACCCCCCTCATATTTTATAATTCAGAAACGCAGCGAAGCTCTGCCAGTTCGATTTTCTGACTTTTACACCTCTTCCAAACACAAATATTTTCACTCTAACACGTAGATATACCCATATACTACCATATATCAGAAAATAACCGGTAGATTTGGACATATAGAGCCTACAATTTGGCAAAAAGCACGTGTAGCAGCCCATTGTAAGTATTTTCACGATCAAAAAGTGAATATTACTTCTTCGTACTTTTATACACTTGCACGTTAAGTTTCGTTTTCTAAAAATGCCCGAAACTTAGTTCTGTGGCCGTTTTCGTCAAAATTTGGTACATTTTTGTACATAAACTAATTTTCTAGCATTTTTACAACTCGGATTGACGATCTGTCAGCTCCAGCAGCTTTAATGCACTACCACACACGTTCTGGCAACTTCGCCGGACTAGGTTATCTTCACAGTCCGGTTTTGGCCCTTTTTGTATATATTTAACTGTATATATACTAATATTTCAATTCTGTCAAGCCTGGATGTCAAATCTGAGGTAGTTTACCGCTTTTATATATATCTACGCATATATAAGAGACTTTCACCATAACTGGGTTCTCTTCCCAGTATTGGTTGACTACATTTCTATCAATATATATATATATATATATATATATATATATTTCAATTTTAGTCCAGGCACCGGCGTGAAAATCCATCGCCCTTTATACTATTTTTGCACTTTTCGCCATACTGGGTGATCTCCCGAGTCACTGGTTGACTACTTTTTTGCAATTTACATTCCAGCCAGGCCTGGACTATTTCTAGGCCTTTATACTGTTTTTGCACACTTCACCATTACTGGGTTATCTTTCCAGTCCCTGGTTGACTGCTTTTCTGTATATTTACATTCCAGTTCGGCCTAGATCATTATGTGGCCTTTTTACTGCTTTAATATATATTTATGCATATATAAGCAACCTTCACCATCACTGGTCCTCTTCCCAATTTGGTTGACTACATTTCTGTCAATATATATATATTTCAATTCTAGTCCGGGCACCGGCGTGAAAACTCATCGCCCTTTACAGCTTTTATATATATATATATATATATATATATATATATATATATATATATTGCTTTGCTCTCTTTCTATTCAACTGCTGCTTTAAATATTCATTTTATATGAATTGGCACTGATATATCTGCATGCGAACTAGATTTATTTAAATCTCGCCAATTATAGTTTTCAAACTGTTCAAAGTCTCCAGACTGAACCGGGAAGCTAGAATGGCTGAGATTTCTGTAAATCTAGCTTTCTTTCTAGTTTCAGTTTCAAAAGCAACCTCGCGTCCCCTAGATCTCTATCTAGTGGGAATGAGATGCTTCGGTCGTGCGGACCAGGATTTACTGAATAAATCCTCGGTTCTGGCAACATTGGGATATTTATCTATTTTTATCCAAATTTAAACTATGCAGGTTTTGGCTACTCATATGTGAGCCTAGGAATCGTGGGATTCACTATCAAAATGATCGGAATCTGATTTCCACGATGGACAAACTCCGATTTACAAATGTGCCCTGCCATTTTTTCTACAAAAAATGTACATGTAAACAGACCTTAAAACAGTTATCCAGATTTAAGGTCTCAATATAATAAAAAATATTGATTGTCATGTCAGCATCCCTCCGATGGTTTTCATACCCATGAGGAGACTGACACTTGTATATTTTGTGGTCGAGGATGCTTCGCAGTCCGATAAATCACCATTCACATGCAGCCTTAAGGCTATAAAAATAAAATTGGAAGTATCAACAGGCTTCAATTCCTATAGCAGCGTAAAGGTTTGATAAACCAGCTTTCAAAACATCATTTTCAAATCAATCTAAAAGCTTTTCAAAGAAAATCAAATTAAATGCTTTTGCAAATCAAATCAAAGTCTAATTTTCAAATTAAATCAAACCCTTCGTGTATAGGTTCAACGAAGCAATGCACTACTTTCAATAAATCAAATCAATAGGCCCAATTCTTAAACAGCATTCACTCACGCATTCCAGTTTTAAAGGGAAATATTTAAAAGATGCGGTACCGTGTTTACACGGGAGTCGTGGGGGTGCCTAACACCTTCCCCACACTTAACCAAGCCCCCAAGCTCAAACTTTGTTTTTAAAGATCAAGTTTCGACAGTGTCCAGCAATTGGGCCTCTTTTAAATAAAAATCGGGTGAGTTGGTACAACCATTTCAAATCTACCAACTGGAGACTCTATAAAACATCAAATCGTCGACATGATGCAAGTTGGCCTTTCTCCTAAAAAACCCTTCAAAACCTTTTTCCTAAATAAAAAGAGTGAGGGTAGAGAGAACTTAGGAAAAGAGATTAAAAGATCCGAGTTGTGACCCGACCCGCGAATTTTTTAAACCAACATTGACAATGTGTACCTCATCGTCATCCTCTATGATGAATCCATACCTTTCAGGTATCTTTGGTACTCTTCCAGATTTACGAATAGGGTGTTGTACAGAAGGTGTCTCTTCTTGGACAAGTTCATCTAATTGATCTGTAGTGGTTTGTGGTTCTTAATTTTCTTTAAGATCTATTTCCTCCCACTAGCCCCTTCAAGGATAAACTCTTTTTCCAAGAAGGCAGCGTGTTTCACAACAAAAACCTTTTGCTCAGTAGGATTGTAGAAATAGTATCCAAAACTTTCTTTAGGATATCCCACAAACGTGCACTTATCAGATCTTGTCCCAAGCTTATCATTTCGAAACCTTTTCACATAAGTTGGACATCCCCAAATCCTGACATGCTAAAGACTAGGTTTCCTCCCTGTCCACATCTCATATGGAGTTTTGGGGACAGATTTCTATGGGACCTTATTTAGTAGATATGCAGCCGTTTCTAGGGCATAACCCCCGAATGATACTAGAAGATCGGTAAAACTCATCATGGAACGAACTATATCCAACAATGTTCGATTTCTCCTTTAAGATACTCCATTTAACTGTGGTGTACCTGGTGGAGTCCATTGTGAGATTATGCCATTTTCTTTGAGACAATTGAGAAACTCACCGCTTAAGTATTCTCCACCTCGATCTGATTGAAGAATCTTATTACTCTTGCCCGATTGTTTCTCTACTTTACTTCTGAACTCTTTGAACTTTTCAAATGATTCAGATTTGTATTTCATTAAATACACATTTCCAAATCTTGAGTGATCATCAGTGAAAGTAATAAGAATACCCTCCCCATGCATTAGCTGTCATAGTTCCACAAATGTCTGTGTGAATATATCAATTAGTCACATAATCACTCTCAATTTAGTTTATATTAATTCATATTTTATATCGCTCGTGCATTATCGTTTAATTTACGCGATTAACTCCAAAACACCTCTCGGCGTCGCGTTGTTCGGAAAATGTTACGACCCTTTTAATCATCCATATTTATTAGTTTATATTAACCCCATTCTATATCTTATAATGTTCATTTCATTTGAATAGAAACACTTTTTTAGTTCGTCAACATTTTACTTGACGTCTCGGAGTTCATACGTCATACGCCCGATTCGCCTCCTTTGCGTATGCTTAATATACTCAATACTATTTGTCTAATACATCATTGACTAATGTTATTCATCATTAATATATTTCATAATGTTTAATTTTTATACTTAGAACAACATCTTTTATCGTCAGAAGCATCCACGTTGGATACGTGCATGCCGGACGCCCTCCGATTACCTCCGAATGCACATCGGTCTCAAAAATGGCCATTTTAGCCACTGCTCCAGACCTCAAATCTCAAAACTTAAGGAATGAAAGTTGTATTTCTACTCCCTATCTTTTTGGAGCCTCTTCAATCAACTCAATCGGAGTTCATATGAAACAGTTATGCCCGATTTACTAAAAGACGTCAAAGCAGTCCACCCGAATTTTTGGGCCAGCACCCCGGCGCCCAATTTAGGCCTATCTTAAGCGCCCCGACGCTCAAGAGAAGAATGGTTTGCTCTGCCATTTTGCCAAAATTTCTAACTTTCCAAATTTTATTTATTTTGATGCACATACTTCAAATCTTCATAACTCGATCATCTGTTATCGGAATTAGTCCATATTTAAGGCTATATAAAGCTTGTAATGTGCTCTACACCATGAATTCATAATTTTTCATATTCATTAATTAGTCTAAAAATTGGCTCAAAAGTCCCCCGAGACTAAGATTTTCATCGTTTAACATCCTTTACCAAAGAATTCGCCATGACTTTGTTTTGACTCATTTTTAGTCCGTTCCTATTGAATTATTTTTACAAATTCCTTATCTATAAATACTTCTTCCTGGATTTCACAAATAACTACATCAATAACACTTTTACAAGTTCGATTTAAGTTATCTACATACTTTTCCATCCTTTACGCTTAGGCTTACAATTTTTTATCGTAGATTCATTTTCCATACATATTAACAAGAGATTTATCATATATAAACCAAAAGTAACTTAATTTCTCCAAGATCTTACATGATCCTCCATAAAACCACAATCAAAACTAATGATTCAAAGGAAATAACTTCAAACATGAAAGGTTTGATTATTAAAAATCTTACCTCTTGAGATTCTTCTTCTCCCTTAGCCTCGATCAACCTTGATCTTTCCTATCGATGGCCTTCCTTTCCCCTTTTGAAATTCGGCCAAGCTCTCTCTCTCTCTCTCTCTCTCTAGAGTTCTTTCTTTCTCTTTCTCTAGAGTTCTTGTTTTCTCTTTCTCTCTCTCTTGTTCTTGCCTTTTTCCTTTCTCTTTCTCTCGAACACATGGTGATTTTTACCAAATGAAAGAGATGATACTTTGGTTTTTGATTATATAAAACCTTGTTTCAATTTCTTATAAGTTGGTCACCCAACTTAAGTCTCTTATGGTCTTTCCCCTTAGCTTTCAAAGCTTACAAAACACCCCTTGACATATTCTTAGCATATTCCTGGCATATTCTTCTAATATACTTATTCCTTACCATATTCTTTGTAGATATTTTCTTAGCTTCGAATCTTAGGTTTTCTCTCCTAAGTTTTTCCTAATTCGCATTATTCTCCCTTAACTTTCATAATTCACGTCCATACTTTATTAAGTTAGTAAAATGTCAATTTTACCCTTTCCTAATTCATTAAGTTAGCAAAAAGTCTATTTTTCCCTTTTATACATTTGATTAGGGTTTAATTCCCGAACTATGTCGGTTACACGATTTCTTTCTAGTTAAATTTTCCTAACTTTTTCTGTTATGATTTTGTAATCCGCTCGGTTAGCCGAAAAACTAAATTTCAATTTTAGAAAATCTGATTTCGCCACCGTTCCCCCTTTTCCGAAGAAATGCTATATTATAATTCAAAATTTTGAAAAAAACGAGTTTTCGTTTTTAGCATGAATAATGTTTTTACGACTTTTTTCTGAAAAAACTTTTATTACATATTTCATCTCGCGTTCTCAAATAAACACTATAACGAATTTTAAAATTCTCAAAAAGTTCGTTTATTAGCGTTTTTCTCTGCGTTCTTTATGAATAGTAACTTTTCGTCTTTTTCTCAAAAAAAAATTATTTTCTGATACTATCGTAAAACTCGTAAATTCCATCACAGAATCATGATCCACCACAAAAATTCAACTTTAAACACATATTACGGAATAATATGCATAAATTCCTATTTTATTCAATAATATTCCAAAATACTTAATTTACAATTTAAGTAAAATTTCCGGGTCGTCACCGGAAATGAGTCCCAACAGCTTTAATGTCATCCAACTCAGATAGATCCAAGCAGCTTTTGAATTCCCCCATGCTAGAGGTCCAAACATCATTACCACCTTGGGTTTCATCAAGACTACAAATCTCGTTGAAATTCTTTAAAACACACCATCTAGAATTTATAAAGCATGCAAGAGAAGACAAATCATCCCAAAGTTGCCTTCTTTAAAGAGAAGTATTTAAGCCATATATGATAGAAACCAAAAAAGATTCCGAAGAACCAACAAAAGACAGTTCACAATGAATAATCTGAGAGGATTTAAACAAAAGATTTACAGACCATATAGTAGGATCCCACCCAACCCATATTCTACCATTATAGTGGTGCACATAGTTAAAAACCCAGTTCCAATTAACATAAACAGAGGAGGATACAACCTTGAAAAGAAAATTCACTCTCTCTTTTTTCATGATTGAAGTATTTTTATCAAATGAATCTCTGTATTGATTTTAAAATTTCAAATACTTTATGTTTGTGAGTTTTCCACACTAAAATTTCTATGAATTTTTAACTCAATAAATGATAGAAAAATAGCTTTCTTTAGTTCTGTTTGTGAGTTTTGTAAGAAAATCAAAACAATAAGGTCTAAAATTTATATTTTATGTGTTATAAGTAAGGGCAATTATGGAATTAAAAATAAATTTATTAAACTTTTTTTTCTTTTTTAGCTTTCCTACCATTTTGGTCAAGAAAATATATAAAGAAAATTAGGATCAATTTTCCCTTGTTTTCCTTACTTTTCTTGACTTAAAAAACTCACAAACATAATATCCTATGAAAAATTATACTTTTCCTCGACTTTCCTATCATTTCCTTAATTTTAAAAACTGACAAACTGGGTGTAGACACACGAAATTTTGCGTTCTTTATACTAACCTTGTAGAAGGGCAAAAGCGTAATTTTACTTCAGAGACAATCTCGAGGTAGGGCAAAAGCATTTGGTCACCCCGGAAACAACCTTGTGGATGATTCAAAGGGCCAACGACGTCCGAACATGATGCGAACCGAACGAGGATCGCCAAGAAGAGACAGTGCCTGCCGGAAGCCACCTCACCAAACCTCGAACTACGTGCCATCAAAGATAAGCCAGTTAACTGCAATCTAGAACCAGAAGATACCTCTCAACTACCAGCATTTTCTTCCCGGACCCCGACTCAATCAGACTCGATCTTATTCCACTGCATTCCATAAAGACTTTTCGAAAGTTTGGTCCGCGAAGGTCGACTTTCTCTGAACCGGGATCGAAGGAACACAATTTAAGATGGCGGGACCGATGGGGCCCAGCCGAATGTATAGATGCAGCTGGCTTCGACAAATTAAAAGAGCAATATCAGCTCATTTAGAAGAAAAAAAAAGAAGAGTTTTAGAGACAGAAAATCATTTCTAGAGAGAAAACCCCTCAGGTTGGACTTATATACACCAAATTTGAGCTATTTTATCTTGTTTAGCATCTACTTGGAGTCCCGAGAGTGTTCTAAGTTGATCCCGGGTGATAAAACGCTTGTTCACGCGTCCCCTAAGGTGAAAAACGCTCTTTGTAAATTTTGTTCAATATACTAGATTGATGTTATATATTGTTTAAATCTAGTTAAACTTGTTGCTTTCTAAGAATATTATGTAATAGTTGATAGATATTGCATTTTTATCGTTATATTGTGCATATCGCGTTGTAAATCAAGTCCGGAGGCTAGATCTATCTAGATCTAAGCCGAATCTAGCCTTTTGAGTGGTTATTAAGAATGAAGCTTTAACCCGTTTACTAGATCGGTTTAGATCCATAGTAGATCTACGTATTTATTGCTTTTAAATGGTCCCTGTTACCCCGTATAGCCCTAGATTTATATTTAGAGGCGAAAGGGGTCCGAAATGGCTTGAAACTGTGATTTCAACCTATGAAATCATCTAATATCAAAGCCTAGGACATTGTATATATGTATTCCCGCATAAATAATATAAGCCTAGGAATCCCGGTGTTGAGATCCTAAATTGGATCCCGACTTGATTCCCACGATAGACCAGTTTTTGTGATGTAATGTTTAAATAACGTAAATATCATTGTATATGTAATATTTGAATCTTGAAGACGAGCTCAAGGGGTTAGTCCCGAGAAGTCGGATTCAAGATCCCGTGATAGTGAAAACTTTAGCTGTGGGTGTTTGGATTCATCGAGATGGCTTATATGCCCGATGATGATCTAACCCTTTTTAAGCTTTTTACATGCATATCATCAAAATAATTTCTGATAAAATCACAAAGAGCTTTCAATAATAATAAAGCGGGCAGGGAATAGACATTAGATCATTAATGAAAGTATCAAAGTTCCTCGATTACTATTCGGGCGAAGGATTTGAAAACCTTGTGTTTGATCGTAGTGTGCATACAAGCCAATCATGTATGATGATAAAGCATATACTCTATAAACAATCTTATTTATTTATTAATAAAATATTCATTTAAGGCATTTAATTATCTACATGATGCTGTTTTTATAATATGTAAATAACCTCATAGTTTTAAGCAATGCTTTTAGAATCATGATGAGATCATGCTAATGAGATCTAAATTCTTAGAAAGCTTAAAAACTAAAATAGTTCTCAATCGTGGGATTACTAAAATGGGGATTAGTAAATCCGGATAGATTGGTACATATGTTGCTTGCTCATTAGATGAGGATGACTGATCTCATGGTCATTTGTGTGGAGACACTAAAGCAAGTATGTAGGTGCTTATTGGAGAATAAGTTCACATAACGTGACTCGCTATGGACTACCTAATGGAGTTTTATTCGCCTGTCAATAGGAATTCCTAATGTGATAGTAGTACAAGTGATCCTTGAACTTAAGATCATCATAGTATCTTGTATGTAATAAATTATACTTTGGCTTATTCCTTAAGGCCCTTTAGGGTATATATAAGGTATGCTTGGGTATAATGAGTTTGATATGGAGATAATGTATGATCAAGAAAGAATCTACCACCTCTAGTAAAAGAGGAGATGTGTCCTATGTGATTCGTTAAATGACAACCCAGGAATCCTTGGCCAAGGTGGAATGAAATTAGAAAGTGATTTCTAATTTGTATTATTTGGAGTTGTTTATTTTATAATCGAAATATATATGATTAAATAAAATAAGACTTGACAGTAAATCCATGTCTTATATTTAATTGGGATATTGTATGGTGGAAGGATTGAATTGTACGGTAACTATTAATTCACAAGTTCTTTTATGATTAATGTTGAAATCTATATTATCTGGAAAGTCGTTGATCGCTAGGGAGGCTTATCCCTATTGTAGAATAAATGTTATTTATTTAAATAGATTATTAGTTTAATTTATTTATTTAAATAACATTAGAATTGTTCTAATTGATTTATTCACAACCGGTTTAATATGGAGAACCTAAAGGGTCACATCATAAAAGGAAGAAGAATTATTTAAGAAGAAAATGGCATGATAATAATAATGCATTAAGTGTAATTAATTTAATCTATGGTGGTATCAAAGCCAATCTTGTGCTAATTATCAGTCTATGTGATTCCATACATGTATAATATGTGATTGGATCGAGTTCTTGGGCAACAGAAAAAAAAAATTATATTTCTACGATGCTACGTAGCTGCTCCGGTGCTAGCTCTTCTTGCTGCGCAGCTGCGCTGGTGTCGAATCCCAGTTTTGTGTGTTGCGCAGCTGCGCCGGTTCCCTATGCTTTCCTGGCGCAGCTGCGCCCCTGGACAGATATAGATTTTTTTTGTTTTCTTTAATTAAATAAATGATTTATTTAATTAATAAAGGTTTAAAATAAAGATGTTTATTTTATATGAAATATGATTTCAGAATTGCTAAAATTAAAGAGTTTAATTTGGATTTGTTTTTAAATGAAATAAAGGAGTTTATTTTTTTTTCAAAAACAAAGTTTAGCAAACTTTTTGCCCATTAACTGATATTAATACATATATGGAATGATTTTATTTTCATGAGATGAATAACGTTTTATTGATACGTATGATGATATGTATGTTAATAAAAGGGATTGATTATGGACTATGACCAATGTGATTGGATTTTATTTTGGATGAATGCTTGAATGTATGGGTTTTATAAAATGGGGTCTGCGTACCTCGTCTTTTCTAGTTTTCTTCTTATTGTAAATTCTATCTCTCTCCTATGTACTTTCCCTTGACTGTTGATCAAGATTTCTATTTAAATGAAATAGTTTATATAATAGGATTAGTTAGAATTTTTGAAGAACCGAATATCAACTAGCAAGGAGCGCTTGAACACCCATTTGTATGGAGCCTGGGTTTAAATGTAATAGTTACGTTTAAATTTAAATTCTTTCACTCCTAGGTTTGACCTTTTGGTTCACTTGGTGGCTCTAGTGAATCAAACTAGAATAAAAGTCCATAATCAACTCGGGTAGAATATAGTATTCTATATTGCATGCTAAATATTATATATATTATATTTTATGCAAATATGCTTCGCATGTTTAATAAAATGACGCGTATTTTATATATATATGTGCATGCGCGCTAAACAAGATGAGATAAATAATAACAAACCCCTCAAAGAAACAAGATTAAGTCCGAAGCGTTCAAAGATATTTGGAATATCGAACGTCGCCTTCTAGAATGATAAATTAATAGAGTATTAAATATTTAATATGAGCTTGTTGTGCTATCCACAAGGCGAGTATTGAGTATTTAAGATGTTAATTAATCACATTTGATGCTTATCAAGAAAATTGAACGATCTAGTCTTGCTGTGCTATCCACAAGGATGAAAATTTTTCTTTTTTAAATTTATGAAAGTGCTAGGCTGGACTTAACTTAAATCATTTTAGTTCGGATGTGCACACACTTGACCATTATGATTTAAGAGGCAAAATAAAAGGAGTTACAAGGTGATGTAATTGACAAGAATTGTCTACTTATTTATTTGTATATCGCTTATTGTGCTATCCACAAAGTTATATACATTTGAAATGGGATCCTTATTCTCACTAGCAAATCTTTAATTAGACGTAGCCGAACTATATCTGTGAGGGTAATATAGTTTGATGAAAATAGTGGGCGATACTAATTTCAAATAAAGACCTAAACTTATTTTGGTACAAAAAATTAATAAAATGAATGTTTGCTAAAATATTGTCTTTTCACATGCAGAATTTTTAAAATGTCTAAATCACTAATCTCACTACGAAGCATGCTTGATGCAAATAAGCTTACTGGGCCGAATTATGAGAACTGACTAAGAAATTTGAGAATTGTTCTCACTGCTGAAAAGATTTCTTATGTCCTAAATTCAACTGTCCCTGAATCTGTTTTGGAAACAGCCTCTGAGGAAGAGATTGCCACTTTTAATAAGTGTCAAGATGATGCATCTGTGGCTCAATGCATCATGCTCGCATCCATGAATAACGAGCTTCAGCGTCAGCACGAAAAAATGGATGATCCTGCTATGCTGCTTCATCTCAAGGAGTTATATGGTGAACAGAGTAGGACTGCTAGATATGAGATATCTAAGGAGCTCTTTCGATCTCGGATGACCTAGGGCACTGCCGTCGAGACTCATGTCCTAAAGGTGATCAATTTTATTGAACGCCTTGGACAGCTTGGGTTCGTCATGGATGGGGAGTTGAGTCAAGACTTGGTCTTGCAGTCACTCCCTGAGACCTTCTCGCAGTTTGTGGTTAATTTTCACATGAATAAGCTAGATGTCAGCTTGCCTGAGCTGCTTAATATGCTGAAAACTGCAGAAGGTCACTTCCCATCCAAGAAGAACCATGTCTTATTGGTGGATTCTTCCAATAAAAGGAAGAGGCCCAAGGTATCTTCTGAAAAGAAGAAATCCAAGAAGGCTAAGGGAAAGGAGAAAGAAAAGGAGCAAAAGAAACCTGAACCAGCTAAAGGAATGTGCTTTCATTGCCACAAGCCGGGACATTGGAAGAGGAACTGCAAGAAGTTTCTAGCAGAGAAGAAGCTTGAAGAAGCTTCGACTTCCAATCAAGGTTTGTTTATGATTGAAATTAATTTTTCTGAAAGTCATAATTCTACTTGGGTATTGGATACCAGCTGTGGTTCTCACATATGTAACACTGTGCAGGGACTAGTCAGAAGTACAAAGCTGAACAATGATGAGATGATCCTACGAGTGGGGAATGGAGCAAAGGTTGTTGCATTAACTGTAGGAACTGTTGGGTTTGTACGTAACGCAAACATACAATCAAATCACATAAATAGGGCGGAAGTGCGAAACATAGGTTTTCAAAAATTTATACAAACCCATAACCATGATCATTCTTTGTGCTAGTTATCAATAACAGAAAAGAGAGAACATGGAATTATACTTTTGAAGATCCAAGCTTCCTCGGGTACAAGTTCTACTCCTTTGATTCCTTTGATTCCTCTATAGTGGCTCCTTCCCTTGATCAATGTCAGCCACCCAAATGTTTGGCCTCTAACGGTGATCCACCAAGGAAGATGAAGAACTTAGGAAGATGGGTTATTGGCTTAACCTTTGTTTCTATCTCTATAGAATATGTGTACTCCCAACCCTTGAAAAAATTCACGTACCTTATTTCTGATATAAGACTCTCTTATATAGATATTAGGTTAACCCTCCTAATCCAATTAGAATAGGGTTTTATTTAATTAATTAATTAAACAATTTTAATTAATTTATATCCTAATCTTATTAGGATTGTGAGAGAGTACTGATATTATATTAATTCCTAAACTACTTTAGAATTAAAATAATAATAATAATAATATTAATAATAATATTAATAAGACTCCTCTTATTAATTTATATTTAATATTTCTAAAATATTAAATAATAAACATTAAGCTATTTAATTTATTCTATCACCATAGATTAAATTAATTATACTTATTGCATTATTACTATCATGTCATTTTCTTCTTAAATAATTCTTCTTCCTTTTATGGTGTGACCATTTAGGTTTTCCATATTAAACCGGTTGTGAATAAATCAATTAGAACAATTCTAATCTTATTTAAATAAATAAATTAAACTAATAATCTATTTAAATAAATAATATTTATTCTACAATAGGGATAAGCCTCCCTAGCAATCAACGACTTTCCAGATAATATAGATTTTAATATTAATCATAAAAGAACCTGTGAGTAGTTACCGTACAATTCAATCCTTCCACCATACAATGTCCCAATTAAATATAAGACATGGATTTACTGTCAAGTCCTAATTTATTTAATCATATGTATTTCGATTAGAAAACGCACAACTCCAAATAATGTAAATTAGAAACCTCTTTCTAATTTCATTCCACCATGGCCAAGGATTCCTGGTTGTCATTTAACGAATCACATATGACATATCTCCTCTTTTACTAGAGGTAGTAGATTCTTTATTGATCATACATTATCTCCATATATAACTAATTATACCCAAGCATACCCTATATATACCTTAAAAGGCCTTAAGAAATAAATCAAAGTATAATTTGTTATATACAAGATACTATGATGATCTCCAGTCCAAGGATCACTTGTACTACTATCACATTAGGAATTCCTATTGACAGGCGAGTAAAAATCCATTAGGTATTCCATAGCTAGTCACATTCAGTGAACTTATTCTCCAATAAGCACCTACATACTTGCTTTAGTGTCTCCACACAAATGACCATTAGATCAGTCATCCTCATCCAATGAGCAACATATGTACCAATATATCCGGATTTACTAATCCCCATTTTAGAAATCCCACGATTGAGAACTATTTTAGTTTTTAAGCTTTCTAAGAATTTAGATCTCATTAGCATGATCTCATCATGATTTTAAAAGCATTACTTAAAACTATGGGTTATTTACATATTCTAAAAAAACAGCACCATGTAGATAATTAAATGCCTTAAATTAATATTTTATTAATAAATAAATAGATTGTTTACAAAGTATGTGCTTTATCATCATACATGATTGGCTTGTATGCACACTACTATCAATCTCTCACTTGCACTAAAGCCAATCGCCATGGTATCTCATACCCAACTTCTCTAAGTGACGATCAAACTGCTGTTGTGTTAGAGCTTTAGTAAATGGATCTGCAATGTTGTCTTGAGAGTCCACACGCTCCAAGGTGACGTCTCCTCTTTCAATGATCTCCCTGATCAAATGAAATTGCCGCAACACGTGTTTAGATTTCTGATAAGACCTGGGTTCCTTAGCCTGTGCAACTGCTCCTGTGTTGTCACAGTAAACGGGAACTGCTTCTCCAATACTAGGAACCACACCAAGTTTAGTTATGAACTTCTTCATCCAAACAGCTTCCTTTGTAGCTTCACTTGCAGCTATATACTCTGCCTCTGTCACTGAATTAGCAACTGTTTGCTGCTTGGAACTCTTCCAACTCACTGCGCCTCCATTCAAGGTAAACACATACCTTGAAACAAATTTACTGTCATCTTGGTCTGTTTGAAAACTTGAGTCCGTGAACCCTCGAGTTTTAATTCAGACCCACCGTAGACAAGAAAAATATCTTTAGTCCTTCTCATGTACTTTAGGATATTCTTCACTGCCTTCCAATGCTCTTCTCCAGGATTCAACTAGTATCTACTCGTTACACTAAGTGCATGAGCAACATCCGGTGTAGTACATATCATACCGTACATGATAGATCCTATTGCAGAAGCATAAGGGATCTTACTCATACGGTCTCTCTCCTCAGGTGTCTTTGGGGCCTGTTTCTTGGAGAGATGTATTACATGGCTCATCTGCATGAGACCTCTTTTGGAATCTTCCATGCTAAACCTCTTTAGCATCGCATCAATGTACGTTTCTTGGGATAAACCAAGCATCCTTTTAGATCTATCTCTATAGATCTTTATCCCCAAAATATAGGATGCTTCTCCCAAGTCCTTCATGGAGAAGTGTTTAGATAACCAGATTTTAATCGATTGTAGCATAGGAATGTCATTCCCTATCAGTAATATATCATTAATATATAATACAAGGAATGAAACTGCGCTCCCACTAACCTTCTTGTACACACATGGTTCATCGTCATTTTTTATAAAATCAAACTCTTTGATTGTCTCATCAAAATGAATGTTCCATCTACGAGAAGCTTGGTTCAATCCATAAATGGATCGTTGCAGCTTACAGACTTGATTTGTTCCAACCTTTGAAACAAATCCCTATGGCTGTGTCATATACACATCCTCCTCAAGTTTCCCATTGAGGAAGGCTATTTTCACGTCCATCTGCCAGATCTCATAGTCGTTATAAGCTGCAATCGCAAGCAAAATCTGAATGGACTTGAGCATAGCTACTGGTGAGAAGGTTTCATCATAGTTAACTCCTTGTCTTTGTTTGAAACCTTTTGCAACCAGTCGAGCCTTATAGGTCTCTACTTTGCCTTCCGCTCCCGTCTTTCTTTTAAAGACTCATTTACACCCAATAGGCTTAATACCTTCAGGTGGTGAAACCAAAGTCCATACTTTATTTTCATACATGGAGTCCATTTTGGATTTCATGGCTTCAAGCCATTTTCCTGAGTCTTTATTAATCATAGCCTGTTCGTAATTCAATGGATCATCATCATTCATGATGTGTACCTCATCGTCATCCTCTATAACGAATCCATACCTCTCAGGTATCTTCGGTACTTTTCCAGATTTACGAACAGGGTGTGGTATAGTAGGTTCTTCTACTTGGTCAGGTACCTGACTTTGATCCGTGATAATTTGTGATTCTTGAACTTCTTCAAGATATATCTTACTCCCACTGACCCCTTCATGGATAAACTCCTTTTCCAAGAAGGCAGCATGTTTCGTAACAAACACCTTTTGATCAGTTGGATGATACAAATAATACCCTAAAGTTTCTTTAAGGTATCCCATAAATCTACACTTATCGGATTTAGTCTGTAGCTTATCATTTTCAAACTTTTTGACATAAGCTGGACAACCCCAAGTCTTAACATGCTTAAGATTTGGTTTCCTCCCCTTCCACATCTCATATGGAGTCTTTGGGGCGGATTTGGTAGGTACCTTGTTAAGTAGGTATGCAGCCGTTTCTAGGGCATATCCTCAGAAGGAAATTGGAAGGTTGGTAAAACTCATCATAGATTGAACCATGTCCAACAGTGTTCGATTTCTCCTTTCAGATACTCCATTTAACTGTAGTGTACCTGGAGGAGTCTATTGTGAGATTATACCATTTTCTTTGAGACAATTAAGAAACTCACCGCTTAAGTATTCTCCACCTCGATCTGATCGAAGTATCTTAATACTCTTGCCCGTTTGTTTCTCTACTTCACTTCTGAACTCTTTGAACTTTTCAAATGATTCTGATTTGTATTTCATCAAATACACATATCCAAATCTTGAGTGATCATCTGTGAAAGTAATAAAATAAGAATACCCTCCCCGTGCACTTGTTGTCATAGGTCCACAAACGTCTGTGTGAATCAATGCCAACAACTCTGTAACTCTTTCTCCTTTTCCACTAAAAGGAGATTTAGTCATTGTACCCATGAGACAAAATTCACAAGTTGGATATGATTCATAATCGGATAGCTCTAGGAGCCCATCCTTATGCAACTTAGATAATCTTATTTCATTGATATGACCGAGTCTACAGTGCCACATATAGGTATAATTAATATCATCTCTTTTCCTTTTCTTAGTTTGTTCAATTTGAAATATATTTTTCTTGCAAGTCAAGTATATAAAGTCCATTTCGCAAATTTCCAATACCATATAAAACATCTTCTTTATAAATAGAACAACCATTGTTCTTTATAATAACGTCAAATCCTTCCATATCCAATACAGAAATTGAAATAATGTTTTTAATAATATTCGGAACATACTAACAATTATTAAGATAAATGGTCTTGCCTAAGGGCATTGCTAAATAATAAGTTTCTACAGCTAATGCAGCAACCTTTGCTCCATTCCCCACTCGTAGGATCACCTCATCATTGTTCAGCTTTCTACTTCTGACCAGTCCCTGCACAGTATTACATATGTGAGAACCACAGCCGGTATCCAATACCCAAGTAGAATTATGACTTTCAGAAAAATTAATTTCAATCATAAACAAACCTTGATTGGAAGTCGAAGCTTCTCCAAGCTTCTTCTCTACTAGAAACTTCTTGCAGTTCCTCTTCCAATGTCCCGGCTCATTGCAATGAAAGCACATTCCTTTAGCTGGTTCAGGTTTCTTTTGTTCCTTCTCTTTCCCCTTTCCATTAGCCTTCTTGGATTTCTTCTTTTCAGAAGATACCTTGGGCCTCTTCCTTTTATTGGAAGAATCCACCATCAAGACATGGCTCTTCTTAGATGGGAAATGACCTTCTGCAGTTTTCAGCATGTTAAGCAGCTCAGGCAAGCTGACATCTAGCTTATTCATGTGAAAATTAACCACAAACTGCGAGAAGGTCTCAGGGAGTGACTGCAAGACCAAGTATTAACTCAACTCCCCCATCCATGACAAACTCAAGTTGTCCAAGGCGTTCAATCAAATTGATTACCTTCAGAACATGAGTCTCGACGGCAGTGCCCTCGGTCATCCGAGATCGGAAGAGCTTCTTAGATATCTCATATCTAGCAGTCCTACTCTGTTCACTATACAACTCCTTGAGGTGAAGCAGCATAGCAGGAGCATCCATATTTACGTGCTGACGCTGAAGCTCGTTATTCATGGATGCGAGCATGATGCATTGAGCCACAGATGCATCATCTTGCCATTTATTAAAAGTGGCAATCTCTTCCTCAGAGGCTGTTTCCGAAACAGATTCAGGGATAGTTGAATTTAGGACATAAGAAATCTTTTCAGCAGTGAGAATAATTCTCAGATTTCTTAGCCAGTCCTCATAATTCGGCCCGGTAAGCTTATTTGCATCAAGTATGCTTCGTAGTGAGATTAGTGATTTTGACATTTTTAAAATTCTGCATGTGAAAAGACAACATTTTTAGCAAACATTCATTTTATTAACTTTGCATACCAAAATAAATTTAGGTCTTTATTTTAAATTGGTATCTCCCACTATTTTCATCAAACTATATTACCCTCACATATATAATTCGGCAACATCTAATTAAAGATTTGCTAGTGAGAATAAGGATCCCATTTCAAATGTATATAACCTTATGGATAGCACAACAAGCGATATACAAATAAATAGGTAGACAAATCTTGTCAATTACATCACCATATAATTCCTTTTATTTTGCCTCTTAAATCATAATGGTCAAGTGTGTGCACATCCGAACTAAAATGATTTAAGTTAAGTCCAGCCTAACACTTCCATAAATTCAAAAAAAAAATGTTCGTCCTTGTGCATAGCACAACAAGACTAGATCGTTCAATTTTCTTGATAAGCACCAAATGTGATTAATTAACATCTTAAATACTCAATACTCGTCTTGTGGATAGCACAACAAGCTCATATTAAATATTTAATACTCTATCTATTAATCATGCTAGAAGGTGACGTTCGATATTCCAAATATCATTTGAACGCTTCGGACTTAATATTATTTCTTTGAGGGGTTTGTTATTATTTGTCTCATCTTGTTTAGCGCGCATGCACATATATATATATATATATATAATACGAATCATTTTATTAAACATGCGAAGCATGTTAGCATATATATAATATTTAGCATACAATATAGAATACTATATTCTACCCGGATTGATTATGGACTTTTATTCTAGTTTGGTTCACTAGAGCCACCAAATGAACCAAAAGGTTAAACCTAGGAGTGCAAGAATTTAAATTTAAATATAACTATTACATTTAAACACGGGCTCCATACAAATGGGTCTTCACGCATTCCTTGCTCCTTGGTCTCCAATTTTTTCAAGATAATTCTAACTATTTCTATTACATAAACTATAATTAAATAGAAACCTTGATTAGCAGTCAAGGGGAAGTACATAGAAAGGAGATAGAATTTACATCGAGAATAAAATTAGGGAAGAAGAGGTACGCAGACTCCATTTTATAAAACCCATTCATTCAAGCATTCATCTAAAATAAAATCCAATCGCATTGGTCATAGTCCATAATCAACCTCATTTATTATCATACACATCACCATATGCTTCAATAAATTTCCATTCATCTCATGAATTATAAAGCTATTCCATGTATAGATCGGTGTCATTTATTGGACAAAAGTTTTGCTAAATTTTATTTTTGAAACAAAATAAACTCTTTTATTTTAATCAAAAAAAAATCCAAATTAAACTCCTTTAATTTTAGAAATCTGAAATCATATTTCAGATAAAATAAATATCTTTATTTTAAAACTTCATTAATTAAATAAACAGTTTACATAATTAAATAAAATCAATTTTCAGGGTCTGTCCAGGTACCAGCGCAGCTGCGCCCAGAATGTACTGGGCTGCTGCGCAGCTGCGCAGGAAACTTGGGACACCGAATTTTGCAGACCGGCGCAGCTGCACCGGGAATAAACTGGGAAGCTGCGCAGCTGCGCCGTTCGTCTGCAGAATCACCAGAAATCAGTTTTTGTCCAGAAAATCTGATCCCATCATACATTAATTCATACATGAAATTATATAATTGATAATTAGCACAAAGTTAGGCTCTGATACCACTGTTGGGTTTGTACGTAATGCAATCATGCAATCAAATCACATAAATAGGGCGAAAGCGCGAAACATAGGTTTTCAAAAATTTATACAAACCCATAACCATGATCATGCTTTGTGCTAGTTATCAATAACAGAAAAGAGAGAACATGAAATTATACCTTTGAAGATCCAAGCTTCCTCAGGTACAAGTTCTACTCCGTTGATTCCTTTGATTCCTCTGTAGTGGCTCCTTCCCTTGATCAATGTCAGTCACCCAAATGTTTGGCCTCTAACGGTGATCCACCAAGGAAGATGAAGAACTTAAGAAGATGAGTTATTGGCTTAACCTTTGTTTTTATCTCTATAGAATATGTGTACTCCCAACCCTTGGAAAAATTCACGTACCTTATTTCTGATATAAGACTTTCTTATATAGATATTAGGTTAACCCTCCTAATCCAATTAGAATATGGTTTATTTAATTAATTAATTAAACACTTTTAATTAATTTATATCTTAATCTTATAAGGATTTAGAGAGAGTACTGATATTATATTAATTCCTAAACTCCTTTAGAATTAAAATAATAATATTAATATTAATAAGAATCCTCTTATTAATTTATATTTAATATTTCTAAAATATTAAATAATAAACATTAAGCTATTTAATTTATTCTATCACCATATATTAAATTAATTATACTTAATGCATTATTACTATCATGCCATTTTCTTCTTAAATAATTCTTCTTCCTTTTATGGTGTGACCCTTTAGGTTCATTATATTAAACCGGTTGTGAATAAATCAATTAGAACAATTCTAATCTTATTTAAATAAATAAATTAAACTAATAATCTATTTAAATAAATAACATTTATTCTACAATAGGGATAAGCCTCCCTAGCGATCAACGACTTTCAGATAATATAGATTTCAACATTAATCATAAAAGAACCTGTGAGTAGTTACCGTACAATTCAATCCATCCACCATACAATGTCCCAATTAAATATAAGACATGGATTTACTGTCAAGTCTTAATTTATTTAATTATATGTATTTCGATTAGAAAACGCACAACTCCAAATAATGCAAATTAGAAACCTCTTTCTAATTTCATTCCACCTTGGCCAAGGATTCCTAGTTGTCATTTAACGAATCACATAGGACATATCTCCTCTTTTACTAGAGGTGGTAGATTCTTTATTGATCATACATTATCTCCATATGTAACTCATTATACCCAAGCATACCCTATATATACCTTAAAAGGCCTTAAGGAATAAGTCAAAGTATAATTTGTTAAATACAAGATACTATGATGATCTCAAGTCCAAGGATCACTTGTACTACTATCACATTAGGAATTCCTATTGACAGGCGAGTAAAACTCCATTAGGTATTCCATGGCGAGTCACGTTCAGTGAATTTATTCTCCAATAAGCACCTACATACTTGCTTTCATGTCTCCACACAAATAACCATGAAACCAGTCATCCTCATCCAATGAGCAAGCAACATATGTACCAATCTATCCGAATTTACTAATCCCCATTTTAGAAATCCCACGATTGAGAACTATTTTAGTTTTTAAGCTTTTTAAGAATGTAGATCTCATTAGCATGATCTCATCATGATTCTAAAAGCATTGCTTAAAACTATGGGTTATTTATATATTATAAAAAAAACAGCACCATGTAGATAATTAAATGCCTTAAATTAATATTTTATTAATAAATAAATAAGATTGTTTACAAAGTATGTGATTTATCATCATACATGATTGGCTTGTATGCACACTACTATCAATCTCTCACTTGCACTAAAGCTAATCGCCATGGTATCTCATACCCAACTTCTCTAAGTGACGATCAAACTGTTGTTGTGTTAGAGCTTTAGTAAATGGATCTGCAATGTTGTCTTGAGAGTCCACATGCTCCAAGGTGACGTCTCCTCTTGGTGTATCACCATTAGAGGCCAAACATTTGGGTGGCTAACATTGATCAAGGGAAGGAGCCACTACAGAGGAATCAAAGGAATCAAAGGAGTAGAACTTGTACCTGAGGAAGCTTGGATCTTCAAAGGTATAATTCTGTTTACTCCTTTCTATATTGACTGATAATTTATGCACAAGAAAGATCATGGTTAAGGGTTTGTAAGAAAATTTTAAAAATCTAATTTTTCATCCCTTCCGCTGCGTTTATGTAATTTGATTGCATGCTTATGTTTCTAGCAAACCCAACAGTGTTTTTCCAAAATATCATATAAAATGTATATTTTGTCTAAAAATGAACTTTTGCTAAATTAAACCCTTCGTATATAGGTGCAAAAGAGGAACGACACTACTTCCAAATAACTCACGATGAGGATTAGAATAAAACTTTCTAAATAAAACACACACACTCACACACACACACACGCTCACATTTTATGCATAGGAAATCAATCAAAGATGTGGTACCGTTTTTTCACGGGAGTCAGTGGGTGCCTAATACCTTCCCCCCGTTTAACCTAGCCCCCGAATTCTGCGAATCTCGGGTTTCAAACCAATCTTTCGCAGTCACATATTAGACCATATTTCAAAAACTATTAAAACTCGGATGAGTTAGTACATCCATTTAAACCATACTAACTGGCGGCTCTGTCTCATTCAGTCCAATCATAAAAATAATAAAATCAATTTTTTTTCAAAGTCGTCGACACTTATGTCGGTACCGCTTTCCTAAATCCTTACCCTTTAATAAAATCCAAAGACATAGCGAATGGAAAAGGGTAAAAACCAACAAACACAAACTTACGAAAGACGGACATGCATTCATTCAAAACGAAAGAATTTTTCCCGGCGTCGACAGGTGGCGACTCTGTTGGGGATTAAAGAGGGCTTAAGCCGCGTTCAATCTTTTTGATTTTCATTTTGCATGTGCATCTTGTGTGAATGATCTTTGTGTGTGATAATTATCTCAATCTTTAAGCATTTTTTGTATTAGTGCCTCGCATAATGTCATCATAACTGCATGCGGTGAGGACGTGAATGTATGTGAATGTATGTTGTGTGGTACCTCCATTAAAAGGCAATCCCGTCGGTTGTTTATTATTGGACTCCTCTGGGTGTTTTCATTATGAGGCTCAGGAAAGGCACCACTCAGATCCTATTTAATTGAAAAATGGATGTTTTCATCAAGTAAATTGTGAAGATTTGGGAACCAATTTCAAACAACCCGTGAGAGTAACCCTAAGATAGGTTAGCCTCTGATGAACCAAACGCGGGGTGGGCCTCTTCATGCCCTATTTAATCTTCTGCATATATAAAATGACTATCATTTTGAAACTGTCATCTGTATATCTTTCTTATCTTGTCATCAAGTCGACTAACCATTTGTTTCGCAGGAAAATATTAAAAAACCATTAAACTGATGCATATCATGTCATGCATCTCGTTTTTGTGCAGATTGGTCCTAGAACTCAATTTTTAGCCAAGAAGGCACGTTCACCACCAATCAAGATGGCTGAAGGAAGTCCATTTGAACTCATCCCTGAATCTCGAGAAGAATTTGAGGAGTTTAAGAAATAGATTACCAAGGTGACGACCCTGTTAAGAGAACAGTGCAAAGTATCTCAGGAACCTAAGCATAAGAGTCAGACTGAACCCTCTGTGCAAGGAGATATGAAAATACCAGAAAAGGACAGTGATACCCAGATGTCCACACCTGTCTCTCCCCTCGATGTTGAAGTATCCAAGGAGACCCCGATACAGAAGACGACACGAGAAATTGTAGACCTCTGAGAAGACAAAAAAACTGGAGATATCAGGAAGAAGGTTAGGTAAATGGAAGACGCCATCTAGTCTATGAAAGGGACAGGATCCCACGGGAGCGTGAATTATTCGGATCTGTGTATTTTCCCAAAAGTGAGATACTCGGACAAGTTTTAAATCCCAGAGTTCGAGAAATACAATGGATTGGGGGATCCCTATACTCACTTAAAAGTCTACTTAGGTTAACTGGGGACCTACGCCGAGGATGAAAACCTCATAATGCAACTATTCCAGAAAAGCCTTACCGGTGAAGCCCAAACTTGGTATGCTCGAATAGATAATTCCAAAGTCTGAGGTTGGGAAGATTTGGCCCATGCTTTCCTCAACCAGTATAGTTTCCAATCCCAAATGATAATTAATCACTACCAAGTTACCAAAGTCAAGAAACTGAGTAATGAGTCATTTAGAGAATATGCACAGAGGTGGAGGCGAATGGCTACCCAAGTTAACCCACCAATGGATGAAAGTAATATGGTGACAACTTTCATTGACATATAATAAGCCCCTTTCTATGAGAGAGTCCTCGCCGGGTTAGGAAAATCCTTCTCCGAAATGATCAAACATGGAGAAATAGCGAAAAATGGGTTTGAAGTCTGGCAAAATTAAAGATCTCATTGCCTTGGAAGCCGTAGCAAAGCACATACAGTCGGGAAACTATACTAGCGTCCCCAAAAGAGTATCTAAAAGGAAGGAAGAAGATGTCTCTTTGATATTGCAAGGACAAGATGCCAATAAGAACCCTAGTCCGCCTATCCAAAAGCAGAACTCTCATATTGTGAATTCCCAAAATCCTACAGCATTGAAGGTTGGGGAGAAAAAGTAAAGAAGGATATTCACTCCTTTAGGGGACTCTTTGGAGAATATATTTGCGCTATTAATCGCCTAGAAAAAGATCGTTGAGCTAGCTCCACCCTCTGATCCAAATGGAAAGCAATTTGATCACAACAAGAAATGCACTTACCATTCCAACTCATCGGGGCATGATACTCAAGAATGTTGGACTTTAAAACACAAGATTCAGAACTTGATTGACAATGGGGAGATTATAATCAAAGTGCCAAAGCAGTTGAATGTCAACAACAACTCTCTACCTCAGCATAATGAGGAAGGAATCAACATGATCAGTGCAGGAGGTAGGGAAAATCGCAAGTACCTGAGGAAGCTGGGGGAAACACCCTCTGCGAATGACCCTGCAATTTGGGGATACCCCGAAGAGAAGTATGGGGTGGAGCAAGACTTAGCCTTGATTAAGGCGCGAGTTAATCAATTGGCAGATCTAGTCGTATACCAACACCAGTTGACCCGAAAGCTTATAAACCAAGTCCTACCAAGGCCAACAGAGACTATATCCGTCCAGGATGTCCCAATCTCAAGAAGGGATCGAATTCGTTGTCAAGAGCAGAACAAATAGACAGAAAAGATGGCTAGGAAAGCTAGAATTTAGCTCCAGCGAGAATTTGCAGCCAAACAGAATTTTGCCCCCTTGGGGCAGTCCAAGGAGGAAATGTTGTGCACATTGATCGAGGAAGGAAAGATCAAGAAATTTTTACCACCCCCAGATTCATGATCGAAGTGTTTTGATCCTTCTAGATCCTGCCTCTATCATTCGAATGCCCCTGGACATGCCACTAAGGAATGTTGGGACTTGTGACACTTAATTCAGAATCTGATCGAATCAGGAGAGCTAGATTTAATGAATAAAACTGAGATCTTCTCTGAGGAAGAGATAATCTACCCTCTAGGGGCAAGGAATTTGGAGGGAATGGTAGCTATTATCCTTTGCATAGAAGGAGCGTCTGGAAAACCCATAACCATAAAAGGATTATCTGGGCAGGGAAACAAAACTACTCTCGAGATACCGGCACCAAAACCCCTGATGTTGGCTCCTTGGCCACAACTCCCAATTTTTAGCCTAAAGAAGGTACCATGGAATTATGGAGAAGGCAAAAAATTGACACCTGATTGTACAGCTATCGTACCTAAGGAGAATCCACTTTACCTCCTGGGGTGTTTATTAAAACTAGTAACCAAGATATTGGGGAAGGTATCAAAGAGAAAGGTCTTAGAATTCCTCCATAAAATGGGGCACAACGAAGCAAGGACGGTGAAGCAGTTGGAAGCGGAACCACATCAAATCTCCATTCTAGATTTAGTATTGGCTTCTGACGACCATCGTCAAATTCTAATCCAAGTATTGGAGGAGGCACACCTACCCAAAACCATTGATACTGCAAAATTCTAGCATCTGATTAGCCATTATATTGAACAGTAATGTGATATCATTTATCGATGACGATATACCAGCCGAGGGAGCTGGGCATCGCAAACCATTACATATCGTTGTAGTATCATCTAGATACGTGGTAGGAGGCGTGCTAATTGATGGTGGATCATCCTTTAATATCTGTCCACATGATACTCTTGATAGGATGAAGATCAACCCGAATCAGATTCGGGAAAGCCATGTAGTGGTACGAGCATTTGACAGATCAAGAAGGGATACAGTTGGGGAAATTGAACTTTCTGTAGAGATTGGCCCGTTCACCTTCAATATACCTTTCCAAATCCTAAAAATCATTACCGGATATAATCTGTTGTTGGGACGTCCATGGATCCACATGGCTGGGGCTGTTCCTTTAACTCTTCATCAGCAATTTAAGTACATCGTCAATGGCAATCTAGTTACTGTCAGTGCAGAACCTAATTATCCTATCCATAATATAGGAGATATGCCCCTGATCAACTTGAATGAAGGTACTGAGCCCGCCAATTTTCAAGCCTTTGAAGTAAGCAATCCGCGATACCACTCTATGGGTGCGCCAGCATTAACTCCCCGGATATCTCCAGAACTAATGGTGGTTGGCCAAGAGATGCTTTCCAGAGGACATCGACTAGGTAGAAGATTGGGGAGAAATGGCCAGGGAATCAAAAACCCGATCCACATACCCACACAGTTGGGAAGGGCTGGATTAGGATACTCTGGTGGATCCAAACATCGTAATCCTCACAAGCACATGCCAGTTAACTAATGATTCATCTCAAGCCAGACCTCAGTGAAGCCGAATTTAAGGAGCCGTTAAAGAAGGTCCCTATTATTATCTCAAACCTCCTGATCCCTAAAGTCTATCAGAACGGATATAAGGAGATTGGTGACAAAGAGACTATTAAGGATGCTGCCCGGATGGCCAAAGATAAGAAATTTCTAGAAGAGATTCAGTTGCAATTTGTGAGCAGCTTTTGCCTTCCTGATGATGACCTGAAGAAATCTAATGGGCTAGACCTGTCGAATGATCAACCCATCCTCCCGGTCCTTAATTGGGGAAGTGTGAACATCCCGAAGGAAGATCCAGAGACCTGTTCCAAATCAGTTATGGTCATCCTGGAAGACGCCAACAACTCCAACAACGCATCTATCTCAGCTATCCCCCAGGATCTAACTACCAGTAATTGGGCGGTCACCCCTCAGATCGTTCGAATAGGGTAAAACCAGAAAGTGATCCGTTGACAGGGAGCTTTACCTTTATATATTTATATCTATTTTTATTTTATCTGAAACTTGTTATTTCCTGTTGTCATATCAACTATTGAATCCTTTTGTAATTGACAACCGTTTGTATATATTTAGCAATCAAGTTTTTTGTCTTAGGTTTCCAAATTTGAGTATTTCTAGCCATGTCCATAATTTGCTGAATTTGAGTAATGATTACGATTTCGATATATAATTAGACTTTGACTTGATGGGGATCGAGCAAGAGGGAGTGGATGATGACGAGGTGCCCGAGGAAATCAAAGCATGGGCCAAAGATAAACCTAAACCCAACCTTGATCAAACCACCACCATAAATATCAGAACCCCTGATAATCCCCAAGAGATACAGATCGGAACCAACCTTACCTCTAACCAAGAAAAATAACTAATCAAACTCCTAACTCGATTCAAGGATGTTTTTGCCTGGTCTCATAAAGACATAATAGGTCTATCCACCAATATAGTTGTCCATCGACTACCAATTAAGGAAGGGTTCAAACTAGTCAAGCAGAAATTAAGACGGTTGAAACCAGAATGGAGCCTGAACGTCAAAGAAGAAATTATCAAACAGTTCAAAGCGGGAATCATTATGGTGTTAACCTACCCTGAGTGGTTGTCCAACGTAGTCCCAGTGCCGAAATCTGGGGGGAAGGTGCGAGTATATGTAGATTATCGAGATCTTAACAAGGCCAGCCTTAAAGATGACCTCCTAGTGCCATTCATCCACATATTAATTGACAATACGGCACCATTCGAAATGTATTCTTTCGTCGATTGCTTTGTCGGATATCATCAGATTATGGTTGCTGAAGAAGACAGGGAAAAGACCGCCTTCATTACCCCCTGGGAACATTCTGTTAGCGAAGATTAGCTTTTGTCCTTACCAATGCTGGTGCTACTTATCAGAGGGCCATGATAACTTTATTTCAGGATATGATGCATAAAGAGATTGAAGTTTATGTGGATGACATCATCGTAAAGTCCAGAAAGGCTGATGACCATTGTACCCACCTTCGGAAGTTGTTTTAACGACTCCGTAAATTTAATTTGAAGTTAAACCCAGCGAAGTGTGCTTTTAGTGTGAAGTCTGGTAAACTTCTGGGATTTCTTGTGAGCAACCGGGGCATTGAGTTGGATCCTGCCAAGATCAAATCCATCACGGAGATGCCCGAACCAAAGATCGAGAAGGAAATCCGAGGTTTCCTAGGAAGAATAAACTTCATCAGCCAGTTCATATCGCAGTTGGCAGCAACATGTGAACCCATTATCAAATTATTAAGAAAGAACTCCTCGAGAAAATGGAATGAAGACTGCCGAAAAGCTTTTCGCACCATCCAAAAAAGGTTGATTGAAGCACCTATCTTGATACTCCCAAGGGATGTAATTTCGTTATTCATGTATGTCTCAGTCAATTCCAACACTATGGGTTGTTTACTAGGGCAAAAGGATGATATGGGGAAAGAGAGGGCGATTTATTATCTCAGTAAACGTTTTAGCTGCGGAGAGCAGAAATGCACCCTGATTGAAATGACCTGCTGTGCATTAGCTTGGGCAGCCACGAGGTAACAACATTACCTACATGGCCATACAACTTATCTCATCTCTAGGATGGATCCTTTGAAATACATCTTCAACAGGCCGGTGTTGAACTACCGATTATCCAAGTGGTAATTGATCCTCCAACAGTTTGACATCATCTATGTGACCCAAAAGTCCATTAAAGGGCAAGGGATTACAAATCACATATCGGCCGCACCAGTAGGAGGTTATGAACCTCTTGAAACCAATTTCCCGGAGGAGGAAGTGATGACTATTCAACTAACCAGTAAGGAGGAACAAGGTCAATTCTGGAAAATATATTGTGACGGCGCATCTAACACTGAAGGTGCAGGAGCAGTTTTGGTGTCCATCACGGAGATCAATACCCCCTGGCCACTAAGTTACATTTTAACAATTCCAACAATACCGCAGAATACGAGGGATGCATTGTGGGATTAAAACTGACTTAGTCCCTGGGAGTGAAATGATTAGCTGTGTTTGGAGATTCAGAACTAGTCATCAGACAGTCCACCGGGGCCTACACCACTAAGGAATTGCATCTAGTGCCTTACCATCAGCATATTCTCTGATTAGCAGCAGAGTTTGAAGACATTGCCTTCATGCATATTCCCCGAAACTAAAATGATTTCTCCGACGCATTGGCTACTTTAGCTTTATTGGTAAACCTGTCAGCAAGGAAGGGAATGCTTGTCATCACTTTCACTGTACAGAACACACCATCATATGGAAACAGTGTAGGGGAGATATCGAATGAGATAGCACCTACTGGACCACCTTGGTACCACCACATTAAAAAATATTTGCGAGATCAGTCAACCCCTGAAGGAATGAGTCAAGCTGCGAAGAAGCGAATACAGAAAATGGCCATGAGTTTCTACCTAAGTGGGGATGCTCTCTACAAGAGAGACCCGAGCGTAGGCCTTCTGAGATGTCTAGACAGAGATCAGGCCCAGCGACTTATGAATAAAGTACATGGTGGGGTGTGCGGAGCACATACGAGTGGACCCCTGCTTGCCAAGAAAATTCTAAGGATGGGACATTATTGGATATCCCTCAAAGCGGATTACGACAATCATGTCAAGCGTTATTATCAATTCCAGATCCATGCCAACATTATTCTTGCACCCCCTAATCAACTGCATTGCATGACATCACCATGGCCTTTTTCCATGTGGGGAATGGACGTGATAGGACCTGTTGAGCCTAAAGCCAGTAACGATCACCGATTCATCTTAACTATGATCGATTACTTTACCAAGTGGGTTGAAGCAGCTTCCTTCCCCAAGGTCACCAAGGAGGTCATCGTTTGTTTTATTAGAAACAACGTCGTCTGTCGGTATGGACAACCCGAGGTTATCACATCAAACAACGCAAAAAATCTGAATAATAAGATAATGAGGGAACTGTGCGGTAAATTCAATATCAAACACCTCAATTCGGTTATTTATCGTCCAAAAATGAACGGCGCGGTGGAAGCCGCTAATAAGAATATCAAGAAGATAATGATGAAGATGTCGGCAAATCACCGGGGATGACCTGATCTGTTGCCATTTACCCTACTTGTATACTGAACGTAGACTCAAATCTCGACTGGGGAAACACCTTACTCATTAGTCTATGGTATGGAGGTCGTACTTCCTGTTGAAGTGGATATGGAATCACTACGAGTGATGCTAGATTCCCAGATAGAGGAGAACCAATGGATACAAGATCGATACGATCAGTTATCCCTGATAGATGAAAGGAGGGCTGCTGCTATCTTCCACGACCAATTATATCAGCAGCAAATGTTTCGATCTTATAACAAGAAGGTGCGACCTCGAGAATTTAAAGAGCATGATTTGGTACTAAATAAGACCATTCCAGGCCAGGATGCATCTAAAGGGAAATTTGCCCCAAATTGGGAAGGACCCTTTGTTGTGAAAGCAATCGTATCGGGCGGAGCCTTGAAATTACTGAAGATGGACGGTGAGGAATTTCCACAATTGATCAATTCCAATTCTCTGAAATTATATTATGTCTGAGACCCCTTTTATCCCAATTGGAAAACTTTGTCTTGATAAAAAAAAAGAAAAAAAAAGAAAAAAAAGAAAAAAAAGAAAAAAAGAGAAAAAAAGAGAAAAGAAAAAGAAAAAAAAATATCAAGTTTGGTTTTCAGGTCTGAGCCTGAACTACGAAAGACCTGATCTCCCATCTGCGGGGGTGTGTAGGCAGCCATTTATGGTGCGGTCAAACCAAACAAAAAAAATCAAAAACCCCATCAAACCAAACAAAGAAATCAAAACCCCATCAAACCAAGCTCAAATCCAAATAAACACTTTTTTAACTATTCAGGCCAAGCCTGAACTACGAAAGACCTGATCTCTCATCTATGGGAGTACGTAGGCAACTATTTATGGTGCGGTCTAACCTTCAAAAAAGAATCCAAACACTTTCACCCTATATCCTCAAAACCAAAATATTAACCTATACAGAGATCGAAATCTAACACAAACCCGCTTAATCAATGGCTCATGCGGAGAGGACCTAGCAACATCTCAGCATCACCCTGCCGAATCTGGCTCAAGTTTGACAAGACCAACTCTATGTTGACATAATAAATCATGAAGCTAGAATGGTAATAGTGTACAAGGCGAGACATGCTCAAACAAGGGAAGTGAACTGAACTTGTTTCTTTTTATCTATACAACTGTTTAGAATACAAAAGTTGATTCTAACCTGTGACAAATTATAATAACAAAGTCTGTACAGGAAAATAAAACAGGGCTATAAATCGGCAATAAGACAAGTCAACATAGCAAAGTATCCAGCTGTCTCTACAGTCTGTGGAGCATCCCTAAGCTCATGCTCCAGTACCTCGACACGTCTCAGCATCTCTACTGCCATGCGATAAACACCCTCTTGGCTCTGCACTACGCCCTGTATGTGACCAATGAGTCCATCTAAGAAAGTCTGGGCAGCATCTTTATCAACGAGGGCCTGGTCTCTGGCAATAAAAGTTTCGTCTCTCTCAGCAATAGCAGCATCCCGACTAGCTAAGGTGGTCACCATCATGGACCAAGCCTGATCCCTCTCAAAGGTCACCAGGTGAAGTTGTCTGTCCATCACCTCCATGGAAACAAAGGACGAACTCGGGACAGTACTTACTATAGAAGTTGTCAACTCCGCAAATAAAGCATCCTCAGTTGGAAATATAGGATCCTCCATGGGCTCCTCAACATCAGTAGACCCACCATCATCCTTTGATAAAAATCATGTCTCGACCTGGTCCGCTGCATCTGGTGTCAAATCTGACTCTAGCCAAGCTGAGTACTCTACAGATTGGCCCGGATGGAAGTCTCTGAACTTCGCTGTCTGTCGATGAGACCAAAATCCTTAAACCCGAGCTAGATCAGCCTCGGTAACTAAGCAGACGGGGAAGCGATAATCCTCAATCCCCTCAAATGAATAAACCTCCTGATACTGATCAAATTGGCCCATCACCGCCAGAGGATGATAGGTCGTCACAAGCCTCAAACTGGCCAACGGAATGAAATCCAGGTTAGCCACATGGGTGATGAAACTCAGAAAAGAGCAGTAACCAGAATACATAACTATCGTAAAAGGATCCTCCATGGCACCCAGAAACGAAATCTAGGATGCCTCATCGATGCAGGAAGTCAGGCGGTATAAGTAGATCTACGACAGGCCATATCCAAAGCAGAACCCATAACGATGAAGCCGACTGATCGGTCTGAGGTGAGTCATGAACCAAATATATAGGAGCACGGGGCTACCTCTGAACCCCTAATCCCCAACAGTCCAACAGAAAGGTGTTGATATCAATGTCTCTACCAAGATAAGAGGAAGTATGGTGAAGTCATCTCTAAGAGCCCTGACAGCCATCGACATCCCAACATCTAGATGGTCAGCATAGAATGACATGTATAGATATGCTACTCGGGCAATGTGCCATCTCTCCTTTGAAATGGCAAAATCTCCATAATAAACGGTGAAGCTGTCAGCAAATGCAAAGTGGCCTATCATGAAGTCCATAGAAATAATGTGGCTACCACCCACCTCTGCCAATACGACTGCCCTCCTCAGTCCGATAATCGTTAAGAACTGGCAGCCCATATGGCCTACCGCCATCCGAGCACATGACCCCTCATCGATAATCTGGAGATGCCACCGTACTCCTTTAGAGTGGGAGTCAACTCATCAGAGCCAAATCAGAAAATATGGCGCTCTAAAATCCAGTAGCTGAGTATCCCATCAACAAACCCCTCTAGAATATAAAAGGATAACAGAGATAAGGAATGGCCCAGCATGCGACCGACTGTAATGCGGTCAGAATTCAGCAGACGGTCTTGCCAAACCCTCAAGCTGGTAGCTATCCGACTAGGTAGAAGGTGATCCAAGCTAGCAACGACCGAGGAAGCCATCAGTAAAACTGTGTCAAAAAGACCATACAGGGGCCAAGCTCTATCCAATCATTTAAATATATGCGAAGCATGCATCATAACGAGTGATAATATAACATGTGCGATAAATAAATAGGAAATATCATACATAGATATCTTCCAAATACATAAGTTTTACATCACTGTCATCTATGTGATACATATGAAAACTAAGAAATAAAAAGTACAGGATATTGGGGCACTAATGTCCAATGACTAATAAGGCGGCCGTAAGTCAATGTCAAACTCCTCCAAAAAGGTGATAGAATCACCAAACTGATCAACCCGGGGCAAGTCACCTTGGGTAGGCATCTCCTACATGTCTAAGCAATGAGGCATACCTTGCGGATCTAAGCGATAAAGCGTCTCCTGTACATCCGGGCGATAAGTAAAGGGATCACCTCCATCTTGAGAGCCACCAGTGCCTGAGGGTCTAGCCCCATGAGAACCACCAGTGCCTAAGGGTCCAGCCTCGTGATCCTGAGCAGCAAAGGTACCAACCAATGAAGGTTCTCCGCCTAGATGACGACAGTACGTCGATAACTGCTCCACCTGACATCTTAAATCAGCTATCTGAGTCTGATGGGAAAGCTCCTCGAAGTTTGATAACCGCAACCATATCTCCGAGGAACTGGGTAGCCCGAATCTGAGATCCTATCGTGCATGGGCCCCACCAAGTGGAAAACTCATCGAAAGTGATAGGACCCTCTGACAAATGAAACCCATTGTACCTAGCAGTGGGAATCGTTGTAGCTGGCTGAGATAGAGGCCAGGATCGCTGAGTTAGAGGAAGAAAAGGAAGGCAAATCTCCCCAGTAATACATCTAAAAGCACGTTCCCCGAGGCAGAGCTCCCAGCCTCCATCAAATAGGAATGGAATCTGGCAAGTAGACGGATAATACTCTGGCCCTATTAGTAGACCATCCTCAAATCCCTCAGACAAGTGCTCCTCAGAATAAGGGACCCAAACTACGTCAGAAGCTGTCAATGTCTCCAACTAAAGACGGGCATGGGTGAAGCCCTCTGTAATGGGGATCTCCGATAAAGTAGACTGATGCCATCTACGTCCCCGAGGATAAGTGTCCAAGCCCAAAACAGAGACAGGGTGAAGACAAGGAAGCCTCTCATAAGCCCAGAATTGTTAATTCAAAGAACTCAACATTAGTCATGAGAAAAGATAACCCAATCAAAATTCAAACAAGTAAAATTCAGTCAAGATGACTCACCAGAAGAAATGGGTATAATCCAACCCAGGCATCGGTGACTCCCTCGAATCGTATCTCGTGTAGAAAGAGAGTGAATGTAAAAGATCCCCAATCTTAGTTCCCAATGCAGTCTACATCTCGAACAACCCCTACCAAGATAAACGGAACAGTGGAGGAGTTGTTCGCAATGAAACAACCCCTCATAATGGTCAGGAACAGACGCTGCAAGATGCGATCTCTATCACTCAAATCTACAGATAACAGCTGCTGTAGAGTGCCTCGAGCAACATCAACGCTCAGGCATCCTGACTGAATACTGCGAGCTTTGAAGGCCCATTCCTGAGAAAAAAAACCCTAAAAGGGTGCGCATAGTAGTCGGAGTGATACCCATCTCTAAGGGCACTCTATCCCCAGTAAACTCCAGGCCTGTGATGTATCTCCAGTCCATGGGTTTCATCACAACCTCGCAATCCAGTAGATGGAGGGACTGACTCTGATGAAACCATCGCTCTGATAAAGCTCGTAAATAGCCCCAAGGGCAGCGACGGTGAGCAATGGTGAAGAAAGCCTCGAATCCCTAAGAATCCACTACAGCCCTGTACTCGGGATGAAGTGAATGATATAAAGAGTATATGATAAACTAGTTACCCCTGGGCTAGGTAAACTCTGGGACCTACACGATCTTAAGGTTAAGAAAACCGGTTGATGACAGAAAAGAGAAGATAAGACAAATTAATGTAAAGATCATATACCTCGTTCGCCTGCAAGTAAATAGAGGTATGGCGGCTTAGATCCGTACCCAGTAAATCAGGAATGACTACCTGAATGCCAGGAAGAAATCATGCCACCGCAGCGGGCTAAGGCAGAACCTCAGGCTTAAGGATATCCTCCTCGTCCAAATGAGGGTGGTCCTCACCCAGAGGACGTAGAACTGTCTCCGTCAAATGCTGGACCTACCTACTAATCGGTGGAGTAGGAACGTCAGAGGGAGGTCTTCGCCGGTAAACTCCAGCTGAAACCCGGCGGGATGAAGAACAGCTAGGTCCCGCAGAATCCATACCTTAACAATGAGTTTGTAGGAATCAAAGCAAAGTCAGGTATATTCCTGCCCTTTTTAAATTTTGAATTCAATCCCTGAAATATAATTTAGGTCATCACATCATACATGTCGTACATGTGCCATTATATGTGTACATCATTTTTAACTCGCATCTTAGCATATCTACACATGTATCTAGGACCTTGACATCTAACTCATGAAAACATTTCTCCAGAGTTTCCCCTATAAAATGGACTATCCACATGCCCGAAGCATGCATTAAACCACCCTATGAGGGTATACCATCACAGCCAAGCAATTAAATAGCAATTTAAATTGTTGTTCTAACACATAGATATAATGCATGTCTAGATTAACTGATAAATTATAATATATCGCATCCATATGGTCCATAAGATGATACATAAGCATGTATTGCATTATAAACATGTCCATCAAGCTATCTATGCATACATGTTAGATATAATGCATTTAAACAAAAGAAATACGATTTTTCACAGATGAAAACACGAAAAAAATGGAGTCTATACGTTACCCATAGTACGTAGAAGATATGTACGGTGATGGATCGCTCCAAATCAAACTGAAATAGTGTACATCTGAGATGAGGCTCAAATTTTTCAAAGAGAACGCAAGGAAACTCAAGTTGAATGAATGAAAATGAGCCTTCTCGAGGGTATAAGCCCGATCATGATCAGCCTCAACCATACATGCTCCAGCCGCATGTATAGGTGCAGCTGCCCTAGAGGGGTCTCGCAGCCTCTCGATTGGTAAAGTGGAGTCCGAAGCGTGTTATTTTGGGTTCAGAATGGTCACATTACTTAAAATGGTACCCTTCCGGGTCAGTTTTAGACCCCGAAAACCCTAAAAACCCTCAAAAAGGTAGAAATTTGGTAAAGATTTAGAATCCCGACCTTGAACGCTGGATGACCATAAAGTCAGTTAAAATCAATACTACATCTCAGAATCCACCAGCATCGATTCTGGTGTAGGTATTGGCTTAACCTCGATGATGCAATCCGTTGGCAACAAACCAGTGAAGGCATCGGCTTAACCCCGATGATGCAATCTGTTGGCATTAAACCAGTGAAGGCATCGGCATAACCCCGATGATGCAATCTAGTGGCAACAAACCAGTGAAGGCGTCGGCATTACCCCGATGATGTAATCTGTTGGCAACAAACTAGTGAAGGCATCGGCTCGACCCCCGATGATGTAATCCGTTGGCCACAAACTAGTGAAGGTATCGGCACAACCCCGATGATGTAATCCGATGGCAACAAACCAGTGAAGGCATCGGCATAACCTTGATGATGTAATCTGTTGTCCACAAACTAGTGAAGGCATCGGCTCAGCCCCGATGATGTAATCCATTGGCAATAAACCAGTGAAGACATCGGCTCAGCCCCGATGATGTAATCCGTTGGCCACAAACTAGTGAAGGCATCAGTTCAGCCCCGATGATGTAATCCATTGGCAACAAACTAGTGAAGACATCGGCTCAGCCCCGATGATGTAATCCGTTGGCCATAAACCAGTGAAGGCATCGACTCAGCCTCGATGATGTAATTCGTTGGCAACAAACCAGTGAAGACATCAGCTCAGCCCCGATGATGTAATCCGTTGGCCAAAAACCAATAAAGGTATCAGCTCAACCCCGATGGTGTAATCCGGTGGCCACAAACCAGTGAGGGCATCGGCACAACCCCGATGATGTAATCCGTTGGCTACAACCCAATGAAGGCATCGACACAACCCTAATGGTAAAATTCGTTGACTATAACCCAACACAGGTCGGCTCAGCCCCGATAAAGTAATCCGTTTACTACAACTTAGTGAGGGCGTCGGCTTAACCTCGGCGTCGTAATCCTTAGGACTTTATCATAATCTCACATATCATTACATGTTTTATACATGACATTACATCATCAGATATATCTTATCATGCATTCTCCTGTGTCTAGTAATCTTTGTCGTGTTCATTCCATTACATTGCATAAGCATGACAAAGAGGGGCATCGGTAGACACTCGAAATTTAGCTTTCTTTATACTAACCTTACAGAAGGGCAAAAGCATAATTTTACTTCAGAGACAACCCTAAGGCAGGGCAAAAGCATCTGGTCACCCCAAAGACAACCCTGTGGATGATTCAAAGGGCCAAAGACGTTCAAACATGATGCGAACCGAACGAGGATCGCCAAGCTAAGACAGTGTCCATCGAAAGCCACCTCAGTAATCCTCGAACTGCATACCATCAAAGATAAGCTAGTTAACTGCAGTTTGGAACTAGAAGATACCTCTCAGCTACCAACATTATCTTCCTGGACCCCGACTCAGTTAGACTCTATCTTATCCCGCTGCATTCTGCAGACTTTTCGAAAGTTCGGTCTGCAAAGGTCAACTTTCTCCTAACCGGGCCGAAGGAACATAATTCAAGATGGCGGGACCCATGAGGCCCAGTCACATCTATATATGTGGCTAGCCGCATGTATATATGCGGCTGGCTCTAGAAGATTAAAAGAGCAATATCAGCTAATTTAGAAAAAAAGGGAGAAGGGTTTTAGAGAGAGAAAATCATTTTTAGAGAAAGAACCCTCGAGTTGGACTTATATACACCAACTTTGAGCTATTTTATCTTGTTTAGCATCTACTTGGAGTCCCAAGAGTGTTCTAAGTTGATCCCGGGTGATAAAACGCTTGTTCACGCGTCCCCTAAGGTGAAAAAAATGCTCTTTTTAGCTACGTTCTTTGTAAATTTTGTTCAATATACTAGATTGATGTTATATATTATTTAAATCTAGTTAAACTTGTTGTTTTCTAAGCATATTGCATAATAAATGATAGATATTGCATTTTTATCGGTTATATTGTGCATATCGTGTTGTAAATCAAGTCCGGAGGCTAGATCTACCTAGATCTAAGCCGAATCTAGCCTTTTGAGTGGTTATTAAGCATGAAGCTTTAACCCGTATGCTAGATCGTCTTAGATCCATCATAGATCTACATATTTATTGCTTTTAAATGGTCCCGGTTAGCCCTAGATTTATATTTAGAGGCGAAAGGGGTCCGAAATGGCTTGAAATAGTGATTTCAACCGATGAAATCATCTAATATCAAAGCCTAGGACATTATATATATGTATTCCCACATAAATAATATGAGCCTAGGAATCCCGGTGTTGAGATCGCTGATTGGATCCCGACTTGATTCCCACGATGGACCAGTTTTTGTGATGTAATGTTTAAATAACGCAAATATCATTGTATATGTAATATTTGGATCTTGAAGATGAGCTCGAGGGGTTAGTCCCGAGAAGTCGAATTCAAGATCCCGTGATAGTGAAAACTTTAACTGTGGGTGTTCGGATTCATCGAGATGGCTTACATGCCCGATGATGATCCGACCCTTTTGACGCTTTTTACATGCATATCATCAAAATAATTCCCGATAAAACCACAAAGAGCTTTCAATAATAATAAAGCGGGTCGGGAATAGACATTAAATCATAAATGGAAGTATCAAAAGTCCTCGATTACTATTCGAGCGAAGGATTTGAAAATCTTATGTTTTCCCAAAATATCATATAAAATGTATATTTTGTCTAAAAATGAACTTTTGCTAAATCAAACCCTTCGTACATAGGTGCAAAGAGGAACGACACTACTTCCAAATAACTCACGATGAGGCTTAGAATAAAACTTTCTAAATAAGACACACACACACGCACACACTCACACACACACGCTCACATTTTATGCATAGAAAATCAATCAAAGATGCGGTACCGTATTTTCACGAGAGTCAGGGGTGCCTAACACCTTCCCCCCGCTTAACTTAGCCCCCGAATTCCACGAATCTCGGGTTTCATACCAATATTTCGGAGTCACATATTGCATTATATTGTGAAAACTATTAAAACTCGGATGAGTTGGTACATCCATTTATACCATACCAACTAGCGGCTCTGTCTCATTCGGTTTAATCATAAAAATAATAAAATCAATCTTTTTTAAAGTCGTCAACACTTATATCGGTACCACTTTCCTAAAACCTCACCCTTTAATAAAATCCAAAGACATAGCGAAAGGAAAAGGGTAAAAACCAACAAACACAAACTTAGGAAAGACGGAAACGCATTCATTCAGAACGAAAGAATTTTTTCCGGCGTCGACACTGGGTAGGGAAAAAGATCCTCAATCAATTGACAAGATCTTTTTATATGGTATTAAGATTAGCTATATGTTAAAAAACTATTAAAAAATTAAGAGACAATGAATCTTTACAAGAGTCTCCTAATCAAGTGACAATGAATCTTTACAAAAGTCTCCTAATCACTTTTGTGTCCAGTTCCAATGCTTTCTTAACCCAAAGATTTGTGGCATATATGTGGGCTGCCTTTGCAAGCAAGTACCTATGTCCAAAATCAGTGTTTTTGATGGAGTAGTGTAATATAATTAGGTTTGTCAATGGATCGGATCCGAGAAAATCATGCTCTGATCCAACATGATCCATCAAGTATGATAATGAATCAATGATCTGATTTACTATGAAATGGATCATTGATTTGCCTCATGATCCACTTTATACAACAATACAGATCATGATCCAAATCGATCCATATAAAAAAAATTATAATTATATTAAATTAAAAAAAATTCTTTTTAACTCTAGTTTTAATGTCAATTTTTATAAATTAGAAAGAACTAATGAATAAAAGTAAATACAGAGAGCAATAAGAAATATGAGAATTAAGAATTAAGAATGTTAGAACATACGAGAAGTGTGAACAGGGGAGTGTATATACAAGGTATCAATCCATGGCAACCGGTTGATAGAGTCACTATTCCAGCAACCAACATGTCAGCCGTTGATCAATAACTGAGATTAAAATCTTTCTATTGCCAGCCGATAAAATATGTAGCGGCACACATAACAAGCTCTAGCGGCTGCTATTTTAATAATGGAAACTAACTTACTAACGGGACCCACTTTATCAAATAATATTACAAAAAAGGGATTATTTTTTTAAAAAATATACATGCCGCTACAGCTTGTAGTGGCTAGGCCTTTAATTTTTTTCTGCTTCCTCCGCTTGGCTACTTCCTCGGTTAAATGCTGGAATTTTTTTTTAACAAATCTTCCTTTACAGCACAAGGTCAAACTAAAGTACAAAAGCCAAACACTATTTTTGTTTTCATCTGTGCCGCTACAACATGTAGCGGCTGGGCCATTCTTTTGGAATTATTTCACATTACTTAAATATATTTGCTCCTCGGGAATTTGCATTTACATGGAAAGAGACATGACATGAACAGGGCAAACACAATTTTGTTTTCAGGTGTGCCGCTACAACATGTAGCGGCTGGGTTCCTTTGAATTTTATTGCACATTACTTAATGTTTTTGCTCCTCGGGAATGAGCATAGGGAAAAGACATGACAATGACAGGGGAAATGTGTAAAAGTAGCTTTGCATGGCACAACCGCTACAGGTTGTAGCGGCCGGATTGCTTCTATTTTAACCCTTCATTTCCGAATTCTTTCCCCCCATAAACTTCCACATTCAACCAAACCTGGCCCATAAACTTTCAGATTAAACCAAACCAACATAAAGTACAGAGGAAAAAGGAGAAAGAAGACGACTGGAAGAGGAAAGAAACACAAGTTGTAGCGGCTGGATTCACAAATTTATCATTATTGTAAGAGTTTTTTACTATTATTATTGTTGTTGTTGTTGTTTAAAATTATTAAAATTATTATTTTTTAATAATATTATTAGTATTAGTTATTATTATATGTTATTTAGTATTATTATTATTATTATTATTATTATTATTATTATTATTATTATTATTATTATTATTGTTGTTGTTGTTGTTGTTGTTGTTGTTGTTGTTATTGTTATTGTTATTGTTATTGTTATTGTTATTGTTATTGCTATTGTTATTGTTATTGTTATTATTTTAATAGTAATAGTAATAATATTAATATTAGTTATTATTGTCGTTATTATTATTATTATTATTATTATTGTCATTGTCATTGTTATTATTGTTATTATTTAGTATTATTACTAATATTATTATTATTATTTTGTCGTTGTTGTTATTAATATTAATGTTATTGTTATTATTTTGAATACATATATCCCCTACAACTGCATATTTATGAAAAAATCATCTACTTCTTATTGCAATTATTGTAGATGTGGTCAGGTTGATTCCATGGTACATTTTCCTTGTTAAAAGCTTAATACCCAATAATTGTCAATAATTGTGGAAATTATTAACTTATTTACCAAAAAAAAAATTAAAAAATTAGATGTAATGGAAATTGTATTGTTGTTGTTGTTGTTGTTGTTGTTGTTGTTTAATAATAATAATAATAATAATAATATTAAGAAGAGGAGATGAAGAGTGGCGCATACAAATCTGAATCACAACTATAGTATAACTATAAGAAATTATAACAACAGTTCATATGTATAAACAACAGTTTAAAAATAAATAAACTTTTATTGAATGATTGAAAAGATTTACAAACAGATAACTGAAGATAACTTACAAGTAGACTCGATTATAGAAAGCCTAACATGGTATAACTAAGATAGAAGGCAAGAGGGTTAAAGATTAATCAGATAGGAATCTGAGTCTTTCTAAACTCTCTATTGAATTTCTAATCCTGCCTTCAACAAATGACTTCGCTTCTCTTATATAGAATAAGAAAAGGCTTACTGATTACAACTCAATAATTACAAAAATCTTTAACTATTAAAGAACAGTAATGCTTTCACAAAAGACATAAGCATTATTGAACCTTTTGACTAAATACAGACGCATTATTACAACTTTTGAATAAAATACAGACGCATTATTACAACTTTTGAATAAAATACAAACGCATTATTACAACTTTTGACTAAACAACCAGATGGCCGACAAACAAAATATAACTCAGCTAAATTACAAACTGACTTGACTTTAACTTTCGGCTACTTTTGACAAAGGAGCACGCGATGAAGACCAATTTTTTGAAAGCAACGGTCTCTGTCTGCCACTTGCGTCCAAATGTAACTGTAGGCATCCTAGGCAAAAGGATCCTGAGCATCCTGAAGGGAGATGATGCCGTACGGATCATTAGGGCTAGAAGCTTCATGACTTGATTTTGAAGAGGATGATGAGCAAATTAGGGGAACAGAGTCCTCACTGAGCTTCTCAACTCGTTTTTGAATGAGCCGAGCTAATTGTTTTAACTCAGCATTGGAACAATGATCAATATCCGCAAAATCTAACTTTGTATGGGAAGATATTTTGGATTTACTAGAAGAAGATTCCTTGGGAGGAGGAACCGATTTAATAGGAGTAGGGTTAACTGGAAATTCTTTTTGAACCCGACCAACGATGCGATAAACATCGAATTTATCCCACCATTTAATGGAAAAATCATGAGTCACAAAAGTCAATTGACTAATGTTATTGCGAGTAATAACGGATTGGTCTTTGGCTGACTTAAGATCAATTTCAACAGTAGGAGAATAAAAGTCCATAATTCCATTTAAGAATACATGGAACTTTGTATTTACTGATGAACTGAAGAATAACTGGAATACAATCATTCTTCATATTGTTGGGGCATCTACAGCAAAAATGAGTAAGGACTGACTGAAGCTCAAGAGGTAAAATACTATGGATGAGACCAAATCTTTCCCACCATAGGACAAACCAATGAGGAATTTGACTTTTGAATTTGTGGTCAAACTGAATGAACCACGAATGACTAAAGGAAGGAGTTTGGAACAGGAAAACTCTATTCCAAGCTTCCATATAATCATAATAGTAGAACTGGCTATCATAATCATTTAACTGACGAAGATCGGAAGGATGATTACCCCAGTCAGACATGGAGATAATCTGTTTAATATATAGAGAATGATAGATAATTTTAGAACTATCATTTCTATCGTAAATGGGTTTGACTAAAATTGACTGAGTTTGCAGAAGGATGTCCTTATAATACACAAGGGATTTATAAGGAGCAAGAGGAAGAAAGTGCCAACCAGTTGGGAAGAACTGGGCGGCCAATTTAACTGGATCATCAATGGATTTCATATGAGATTCAATATGAAATAAATTAACGGAGTAGACAGGGATATATTGGGAATGAGTATTTTGAATAGGGTTACTAAAAGGCGAAGAAGCAAAAGGATCAATGGGCCTAGGTGACTGGGCCAAAACCGTATTGTAAAGCTTTAGAACAGTACCAAGGACAGTATACCTATTGGCAACATCAATAGGGGTAACTGGGCTAACTGGGTGTGGGATTACGGCTCCCAAAAGCCTTTGACTAGGAGGGCCTGGGCCTGGAGGGCCAGGAGGCCGAACATTCTTATTTCCACCTCTCACACTCATTTGTCTGGGTACCTGAATTAATAAATTCTCTCATAAGAAAATCAGGAACAGAATTTTGACTTTCTTTAATATACTCAATATCAAAATCAAAAATACTTCAAAGAGATTGCCAACGGGCAAAAATATGTTTAGCAGCAATGTTTTTAATAGCTTTTTCTAAAATGTATTTGGCTGACTTACAGTCAATACGAACCAAAAATCTTTGATTTAACAAATCATTTTGAAATTTATTAATACATAAAACTAAAGCTAAAATTTCTTTTTTAATTGTACTATAATTTAATTGAGCCTGATTCCATGCGCCAGAGTGAAATCGAACAATTTGTTTAGAAGAAGCAGGGTTAATTTCTGCTTCAGAATGCCGCCAAAACCAATTTCGGAGGCGTCAGTTTCAACAATTTTAAACGCAAATTCATTGGAAATGCCAAGGCAAGGCAAAACCTTAACATATTTTTTAACTTGCTGGACGATGGAAGTATGCTCATCAGTCCAAGGAGGAGGATTTTTTTGTAAACGAAGAAACAAAGGTTTACAGATTTTTCTCAACTTTTGATAAAACTTACCCACATAATTAAGAGACCCTAAGAATCGTTGGAGTTGGGTTTTATCAATGATTTTATCTGGGAATTTATCTGCCAATTGAATAACTCGTTGAATAGGACGGACTAGACCACGATGAATATCAAGACCTAGAAATTTGACTTTTGTTTGGAACAAACTACATTTTGTAGGAGACAGAACCAAACTATTAACTTTGACGGATTTGAAGAACGAATTCAAATGCTTGAAGTGTTCATCAATTGACTTAGAAAAAATGAGAATATCATCAATATATACAATGATGAAATGACTGAAGGGATTAAGAATTTCATTGAGAATAATTTGGAATTCACTAGGGGCATTCTTAATACCAAAGACTTGAACAACCCATTCATAATGACCAAAAGGAGTTGTAAAGGCAGTTTTATACCTATCGCTAGGATGAATACTGACTTGCCAAAACCCTGACTTGAGGTCAAATTTACTAAATATGGTAGCATTGCTAAGCCGACTTAGGAGTTCTTCTTTATTAGGCAGAGGATACCTAATCCATTCTAAGACCTAATTAAGGGGCTTGTAATTAATAACTAGGAGGGGAACACCTCTCTCTTTCTCAGCTTCATTATTTACATAAAAAGTTGGACAAGACCAAGGCGATTTACTATGTGTAATTAACCCTTTTGCAAGCAAGTCGTTAATTTCTTGTTTGCAAAGTTCCATTTGCTGATGACTCATCTGAATAGGCCTAGCCTTAGTAGGAATCAAATGCTCTTTGAATTCCTTAGCATAAGGAAGCCTAACCACATATTTCCTTCTATGCCAGAAAGCATTAGGAGAATCAGCACATAATTTTTTTGTCATAAACACTCGAAGTTCTTCAATCTTATCTTGAATTTTTTCAAGTAGAAGAAGATCTTCAACCTGTTTATATTTAATTTCTTGTTTAAGGAATTTTAACTGAGACGTTTTACAGTTTAACAAATTAAGCGATTTTGAAATAGATTCATCTTGAATAAATTTCAAATCTCTTTCCTTAGGTTGAGTAATAAATTCGAATACAACTTTCTGACCTAAATGCTCAGTTGTTAAACCATTATTACTAGTAGTAAATGGATATAATAAATATATAAACGGAAGTCCTAAAATAATCTTATCTGTCAAGTTGCGAATTAAAACAAATGAGGTTTTAAAACACATATTATCTTGGCAAATATGAACTTTAGGCAGCTTATATTTTATTTCCATCATACTACCATTAGCAGAATTAAGTCGTTCACTAGTTTTTTTATAGAACTTAGTAGGTATCAAACCTTCTTGAATGCAATTAAGATCCGCACCAGTATCAACTAGAGCAGGAAGTTGAATTGCAAAAGTTCCATCAATAGTGTTAATATTATTAATGTTGTATTTTAGGTAAAAGATGGACAGTTGGTGTGACGCCCCCAAATTCCAGGACCGCCACTTGGTCTCTCGAATTCGGTTCATCACGTGCTCATGGTAATACATCACAATAATAATAATTAAATATCATACGATCACAGCGGAAAATCTATTCTAGAATAATTTACAATGATTTATTATAATTATTCCCCCAAGTCTCGCAACCTACAGTACTTAATAGATTACATAATAATATCAGTTAACGACTTATTACATAATCTAACTTAAGCTTAAACACAATCAAATCCAGTCTTACTACATCATCTTCATACAATATTAATATATTTAAAACATAACAGACATAAGCTAGTTGGTAGCTTTGCCCTTGCCCTTATCAACGCCCGAAGGTTCACCATGCTCTGCCTTAACTGAAATGTTTTAGGGAAAGCAAGAATGAGCACAAATTGCCCAGCAAGTAATATACAATAAGGGTAAGTAATAAGATTCTCAATTCTCGAAAGGGTATAACAAGATTTGATAGTTCAAGAATAACAAGAATATCAACAGTTCCCAATATCAGTCGCTAAGGACAGGATAATATCAATATGATTCAATAATAAGTCAATTCAAGATTTCAGATAATTGAATACTGAGTAGTCACTACGGACTATGAACTTCTACTAGAATTGACAGTAATAAACTGAAAATTCAACAAAAACAGGTACAACAGGTGATCAGCCTAAAGTACCCTTGTTATGCATAACAATCAATCATACTCAAGTGTGCACGTCGGTTTTCCGACAATTATATATTCCCTTCAAAGAAGGTTGTTCTTCTCAGTCAAATACAAGATCCCGCACCAATCAATTAGTTTGGGTTGCTTTTCAATAACATAAGTCCAGCCGAATCAAATGGCATAGACACTTTCACAATATTCAAGAACAATACTAAGTTCAACATGAATAATAGCTTTAATGAAATAAGAGTTCAAGTATGCTAATTCGATTCAACCGATTAAATAGGAAACTAGTTCGCAATACACAAGTTAGGATACTTGCATAGTAAAAAGTATAAGTTAGGAAACTTTCACAATCATAGATTTCCTTGCATGAAGTAAATGCGTCGGTTAGGATACTTGCACTTTAAAAGAGTGTAAGTAAGAGAACTTGCCTTTAGCGTAGTTTATCCACGAAAAGAAATCAACACTTTCGAATTCCTATCGTAATACAGTTACGTATATATATGATATTCATTAGTCATATAATTTAACTTCACATTTTCTCTTTGAATATACGATCAACACATAAGCTAAGTTTTGCCTAGCTACACAGTTATATAGAATATAATTTCTATCCTTAACGTTCCTTCTTTAGAGTTTAAACGCATTCTCATATTATATAAGATCTCAACAATTAGCAAACATGCTTGCATATTATTAATATCTCATAAGACCACAATCAATACTAAATATATTTCATTTTAGCAAGTTACGGCATCTCCTTAAGTTAACCGTCAAAATCGGGTTCAAGTAACATCATATAATATCACGTAGCATGTATTCATATACTTTACATGCTTGTATAACTTTTCCAAATCCAATCGTACATGGTATAGGTTCTTAAGTTAATACTTAAAGCCATTCAAGGACATGAACTCATATGGTCTAACATGGTCGCTTTTAAACACATAAGATATTCATATAACTTGTATTAGTCATGCTCATGAGTACTCGTATTGCATATATGTAGCTAGCATTGTTATTATCTTGAAAACATGCTTTGTTCATGCTAAACTTTAATCATGGCAACTAATCATGGTATATATACATGCATGACACATGAATGAGTCTAAGAGTACTATCACATGTGTTCATAAATGTCAAATTCTAATTCTCGTCATAACATACCAACGTTCACGTTCAAAGCTTATACTTTGTTAGTATAGTTCATTAATAAGGTCTATCATGTTCATGCTTCCTTATGAAACCCATATACACAAGTTAACATGCTTTTCATGTATTTCAAGGCCCTATAAACATGCTCGAAAAGTCGGAATGTATACATGGTCTTTACATGTCAATATCAACCTTCAAAACTTGTATTTTTGTTAGAAAGGTGCACTAGTTGGGTTCACATGTCCATATTATATCACGGAACCTATATACATAAGTTAGTATGCATTTCATGTGTTTCTAGGTCATACTAACATATCTCGAAAGTCAGAATATTAACATGCTTCATATATGTTAACGTCGTTCATGAAACTTTAAGTTCGTTTTCAAACTATATGTCGTTTGGTTAACCATGCATGCTAATATACTAAAACATGCTCACATTGCCTCATTAGGTTTATATATATGTATTAATCATGCTTCCATGCTTGTTTAAACAAAAATCAAACAATTAGTTCATAACAGTTTTGTTGCAGAATGCAGAAAAACTGAACACAGAGGCTGGCGCTGCGGCGCGGCTCAGCAGCTCACTACTGGCGCTGCGGCGCGAGTGGCGCTGCGTGCGGCGCTGCGGCGCGGGCTGCGGCGCGTGTGGCGCTGCGGCGCGGGCTGCGGCGCTGCGGCGTCGAGGCAGTTTTCTGCAGTTCAGACTGCAGCGAAATCCGACCAAAAACCTCCCATTTCATCGATTTCAACATACCCAAATGCTATTAGACTTGTTTAACTTACTAACACATACATATATGCTTATATAACAGTCAATAGCAATTATCAATTCCCAATTTTATGAACTCTAACTAATTTCACGAATTTCATGTATTTACAGAAATTAAAGAGGAACAATGGAAATGAAAGACTATTCAGTGGTTCTATCATGTGTGTATGTTCATATAACAATAATATAAGGGTTCTACAAACCAATCATGATCCAATTTGGCATAATCAAGAATTTCAACAAAACTCAGAGAACAACAATGGAGTTCTTTTGACAGAAAATGAAAGTGAAGAATATGGAAATTGTATTATACCTTCTGCTAGAGCTTATTGCTGCCTCACTCCCTCTTTAACTGATATATATATATATGGATACTCACTCTCTACTTTCCTTGCAAGAAATTCTCAGCAAAAGAAATGTGAAGGAGATGAGGCTATATTTATAGAACTCCCATTATACAGACAAAGCAATTGTATCCCATATCAAACTAACGGATTATAGGAATGCATGAAGGTTATCAAAGGGTAGGTAATTAGTGGTTGGATTCATCATGAATCCCACTCCCTCCACAATCATGAGCTATGAAATGCTAGTTGCTGAGTTTGGGGAGAAGAAGAAGGAATAGGCCTTAGCTGTATGTCAAGCACGTGAAGAGCAAATGGGACACTTAAAATGAGACAGTTGATTTAACTCCTCAGCATTTGCAAATACTACACTTGTATATACACACCATATACATATATATATATGTACTCTTAGGTTATAATTTAAATCACAATGTACTTCACATAATGTAATAAGTGTAATTTACACACATATAATCCATGTACGTTTATCTTACTGATATAATACAATCGGATACTACCACATTACATTATATCATATATTATTAAATTGTATTAATCAACAATTATTTATAATATATCCATGATACATTATTTTACTGTAAACACACTCACCTTGTCACATAGGCATTATCATGTATTCCTAATATATAGTTTTAATATAACATAATCACATTATACTTCATGTAATATACAGTTTCTATGTGTAATATATTCGCATTGCATTATATAACATAGTTTATGTATATACATGCATGGTCACACTTAAGTGTCTCTCTACACTATATAATATAGTTGTATTCCATATACTTTATATATTCAAGTATTGCACATTTGTACATATCAATATAATTGTTAACCTCCATAACAATTTAATTAACCCTTATATGATTAATTATCACTTTGATATAAATCTTATTATATTTATAAACACGTTGCTCATTATTATTATGTTTCTTGCAATAATAATAATCACATATTATTAATCAATCCTCATTAGTATTTTATAACAGTTAATTAATATTCTTCGATTAACAATTAATATAGATTAATTGTTCGCTTAAATTAATATAATCATTCTTATATTACGTCACTGTGCCACACAAGGCAATCAACGAGTTTATCACAAACTCCACCAATTTCTCAATTATTATAATTATTCAATTATATATAATTGAATTAATTCATCTCATAACACAAAATCATTTATATTCAAATAAATTCTCATTTCCATTAATATATTTATTTAATAATATATGGAAATTCTCGGGTATTACATCCTCCCCCCCTTATAAAAATTCCGTCCCGGAATTGCTACAAGGTTACACAAATATATGGGGATAGTCCCTCATCATCCTATCTTCTAACTCCCACGTTGCCTCCTCGACATCGTGGTTACGCCAAAGTACTTTTACAGATGAAATAACTTTATTTCTCAAAGTTTGTTCTTTCCTATCTAATATTTGGACAGGAATTTCTTCATACGCCAAGTTCTTCTCCACTTGAATGGGCTCGTAAGAAATCACGTGCTTGTAGTCGGCCTTATACGGTCGCAACACGGAAATGTGAAACACGTTGTGGATGTGCTCCAGTTCGGGTGGCAACGCAACTTTGTATGCCACTTCGCCCACTCGCTTCAGTATCTCGAACGGTCCTATGAATCTTGGACTCAATTTTCCTTTCTTGCCAAAACGGATTTTTCCCTTCCATGGAGATACCTTCAAGAATACGAAACTGCCGACTTTGAAGTCTCGGTCCTGCCGATGCAAATCTGCGTATTTCTTCTGGCGATCTTGAGCTGCTACAAGTCTGGCTCTTATCACTGTCACCACGTCTGCGGTTTGTTGAACTAACTCTGGTCCGAGTATTCGTCGTTCTCCGACTTCGTCCCAACATAACGGCGTTCTGCACTTTCTCCCGTAAAGAGCTTCGTACGGTGGCATGCAAATACTCGCATGGTAGCTATTATTATATGCGAATTCTACTAAGGGTAGGTGGTCGTCCCAATTTCCCTTAAAATCCATCACACAAGTCCTAAGCATGTCTTCTAGCGTTTGTATTGTTCGCTCACTTTGTCCGTCTGTCTGAGGATGGTAAGCTGTACTCAACCTCAACTGCGTTCCCATTCTTTCTTGCAAACTCTTCCAAAAATTGGACGTGAAGCGCGGATCTCGATCAGAGACAATTGACACCGGCACTCCATGTCGTGAAATAATTTCTTTTACATATAGGCTTGCTAATTGGTTCAAACTGTAGCGGATCTTGATTGGTAGAAAGTGTGCGGTCTTCGTTAGTCGATCCACGATAACCCAAATAGCATCATAACCTTTCTGTGTAACTGGAAGTCCTACCACGAAGTCCATGGTAATATGCTCCCATTTCCACTCTGGTATTTCTAATGGTTGTAGTAAACCACTTGGCCGCTGATGTTCTGCTTTAACGCGTTGGCAAGTCAAGCATTTACTGACGCACTCTGCGACTTCCCGTTTCAAATTAGGCCACCAAAAATGTTGCCTTAGATCTCGGTACATCTTTGTGCCTCCCGGATGAACGGAATATGTCGTATTGTGTGCCTCGTGCAAAATCTCTTCCCTCAACTCGGTTACCGCTGGTACCCACACTCTCCTTTCAAATCTCAAAATACCGTCTTTATCCATTCGAAATTTTTCTCCCTCACTTTCTGTGATCCTTTTTCGGATTTTCTCACACTCTTCATCCTTTTCCTGAGCTTCCTTTACTCTATTCAACAACGTCGGACAAGCTTCCATTACAATTAACTTCTCACCAGACTTTTCTGGTCCTTTTACTTCTATCTCCAATTTCTCCATCTCTCTTATCAACTCTTCTTGAGTCGTCAAATTAAACAACTTCTCCCTTCCTTTCCTGCTCAGAGCGTCGGCAACCACATTTGCCTTTCCCGGGTGATAAAGAATATCGCAGTCATAGTCTTTGATTAATTCTAACCACCTTCTCTGCCGCATGTTTAACTCCTTCTGTGTGAAGATATATTTCAGACTTTTGTGGTCCGTGTATATCTCACATTTTTCTCCGTATAGATAATGTCTCCATATCTTTAACGCAAAAACTACTGCCGCTAACTCTAAGTCATGAGTAGGGTATCGTTTTTCGTAATCCTTCAATTGTCGTGACGCATATGCAATAACCTTGCCATGTTGCATGAGCACACAGCCAAGCCCCTTGTGCGATGCATCACTATACACCACAAAATTTCCCGCATCATCTGGTAATGATAACACAGGTGTTTCGCTCAATCTCCTTTTCAGTTCTTGAAAACTTTCTTCGCATTTGTCGGTCCATACAAATTTCACCGTCTTTCTAGTCAAATTGGTCAGCGGGGTTGCTATCTTAGAAAAATCTTGGATGAATCTTCGATAGTACCCAGCTAACCCTAGAAAGCTTCTCACCTCCGTCGGTGTTCTCGGTTGTTCCCAATTACTTACTGCTTCAACCTTTGCAGGGTCTACAGAGATTCCATTCTTATCCACCACGTGGCCTAAGAATTGAACCTTCTCCATCCAAAATTCGCACTTAGAAAATTTTGCATACATCTTCTCCTTCCTTAGTGCCTCCAAAACAATCTTCAGATGTTCGGCGTGTTCTTCCTCTGTCTTTGAGTAGATCAAAATGTCGTCGATAAAAACCACTACAAATTTATCCAAGTATGGCTTGAAAACTCGGTTCATCAAGTCCATAAATGCTGCCGGAGCATTAGTCAATCCGAATGACATTACCAAAAACTCGTAGTGTCCATAACGGGTTCGAAACGCAGTCTTTGGTATGTCCTCGTCCCTCACTTTCAGTTGATGATATCCTGTTCGTAGGTCGATCTTTGAGAAACACTTTGCTCCCTTCAGTTGATCAAATAAGTCGTCTATCCTCGGTAGCGGATACCGGTTCTTGATCGTTACTCTGTTCAATTCTCGATAATCGATACAAAGCCTCATCGATCCGTCCTTCTTCTTAACGAATAGTACTGGTGCTCCCCAAGGAGAAACACTCGGTCGAATGTAACCCTTATCCAATAATTCTTGCAATTGCATCATTAATTCCTTCATTTCTACTGGCGCCATACGATATGGAGCTTTCGAAATCGGTGCCGTTCCCGGTGCTAAGTCTATTACGAATTCGATTTCTCTGTCTGGCGGAAGACCAGGCAGATCGTCCGGAAACACGTCTTGAAATTCATTAACTACGGATATATCCTTAATTTCTACTCCCTTTTTCCGAGTATCAACGATGTAAGCTAAATAACCTACACATCCTTTCCTTAACAATTTCTTGGCCTGCATCATCGTAACGCAACACGATTGCTTAAGCGATGAGCTACCATAAAACACTACCTTAGACTTACTCGGAGTCTGAAGGTTCACACATTTGTTCTGACAGTCAATTATCGCAGCATGGTTATACAACCAATCCATTCCCAGTATTACGTCAAATTCTCCCAGTCTAATAGGAATCAAGTCTACGCTCAGTTCATGTTTACTAATATTTGCGCGACAATTTCGATAAACGTATTCTACAGGGATCACTTCCTTATTAGCAACTTCTATGATCAAAGGATTTTCTAATAGTTCTCGAGGTGTACTAAGTCTACTAGCAAATTCTTCAGATACAAAAGAACAGGTGGCACCCGAATCAAATAATACATAAGCATTTATATCATTGATTGGGATTATACCTGACACCACATCCTTCGCAGCCACTGCGTCTTGGACGGTCATATTAAAGGTTCTGGCGGTTGGGCGGTTGGATTGTGCCGGTCCACCGATCATCAGCTTGTTGCCTCCTTGCTGATTACTACCTCCGCCACTTCCCTTCTTTGGGCAGTCCTTAATTCGGTGCTCCGTCGAGCCACAAGCAAAGCATCCTTGTATCTTCTTTGGTTTCAAACAGTTGGGCGAGATGTGCCCTTCCTGTCCGCAGTTGTAGCAAGTGCCACGTCCCTTCCAGCACTCGCCCTGGTGATTCTTCCCACACTTCGGGCATCCTTCAGCCCTCTTCTTGAAACCTCCACGAAAATTCCCTGATTGATTATTATTGTTGTTTTTGTTGTTGTTGTTGTTCTCCCACTTTCTCTTTCCCAAGTTGCTTCCTCCGCTACTGCTTCCTCCCGTACGATTCTCTCCTCCAGTATTCTTTCCTTTCTTTTCTTTGTTATACAGACTTAAGGCCTCACTGCCACCTTCCGCAATGATTGCCTTCTCCAGTAATGTTGCAAAGGAATCAATTTGAAGAACTGATACCTTATTGAACAGCCACGGCTTCAACCCTTGTTCAAAGCGTCTAGCCTTCCTCTCTTCATCACCAACTTGGTGCTCCGCAAATCGCGCTAGTTCGTTAAACCTAGCCGCGTATTGCGCCACCGTCATCTCACCTTGTTTTAACTCTAGGAATTTCACCTCCATCCTATTCTTCATACTCTTTGGAAAGTAATTCTCGAAGAACAGTGTCTTAAACTTATCCCAAGCTATTATCCCTTCTCCAGCTCTTTGTTGATTAGCCTCCCACCAGTAGTTCGCTTCTCCCCTCATCATGTACGTGGCAAACACCGTCTTCTGATCTTCGCCTACGCTAGCTATAGTGAAAGCTTTTTCGATCTCTTTGATCCACGTTTGTGCGATGATTGGGTCGGTAGTTCCCTCGAACTCCGGGGGTCCTACACTCTTAAAGTCTTTAAAGGTTGTTACTGGCACAGTTTGAGGGTTCGGGCGAACGGGTTCATTGTTCCTTCCCCTTAAGGCTTCTCCTAACAAGTCTACCAGTTTCTGGATCGGGTCTACTTGTTCTCTCTCATTGTTAACGGATTCTTCGGGTGCTGTCAATCTACGTCTGGGCGGCATTATCTGCATCACAAGTTTTCATTTTATCATTATTCAAGTATATTACTTAAGTATTTCTTTTAATACTAAAAGAATAAATTTATAACACGTTTCTAAAATCAACTCCATTTATATTCATATGCCATTTCATTTTCATTACATGATTTTCCTAGCATACTGCTATAAATGTTATCATATATATCCCCTAATATCTCAAAAGACGGGGAATATACCAACCTACTACCATACTACCCCTCTAACAGAAGCTAACTCGGGGTTTACATCATCATCCCACATCTTACACAAAAGATCGGGATTACAACATAGCATATACAATACATAAAGACACAACTAGTACTACCACTAGACTGACTAAGGAAATCTCATCCCATCATCCCGCGCTCCACTGCGCTCTTGTACTCCAACTGTGCTATATACGCAAACAGCTCTCGGCTCAAGGTATGTAGAGTCTGTCCCTGTTCTGCCGGGTAGTGGTACACACCATCAATCACCCTTTCAAAAGCTGAACGGAACACATACCCCATCTTGTTCATCTTTCTCTTCTTGCACCTGACCTCGTCCTCAAGGTCGTCAGCTCTCTCATTGGACGCTTCCCACTTCTCCTCGAAGTGTAACCTATCCATCACCTCCAACTCTAGCTGAGTACGGAGTGCCTCTTTCTCAGTCTTCTCACTCAGCTCCCTCTGCTCAACCTCTTCTAGCTTCTCTGCCAAATATGCATTCCTAGCCACTGACCTGTGAAATAGAGTCCCCATTTGGATCCCTGCCTCCCTACGGTAGGCAATCTCCACTTCTAACTCTTGCATAGCCAGCTTCCTCTGGTGGTCCTCATCCCTCAGCTTCTGGAACTCAGACTCTCTCTCGTGGGCCTCTGCCTCCAGCTCCTGGACTCTGCAGTCTAACTCTAGGATCCGCTCCTCATATTCTCCTAGCATCTGCTCCTCTATAGTAGCCTCATCAGAGTCCTCTACTGGCTCATCCTCCATCGGCTCCTCCTCTGGATCAGTCTCTATCTCAATCTCGATCTCATCCTCGTCATCAAATTCGGATGGTGCAACTGCCTGCACTGGCACAGCCTCTAGAGGTGCCTCGTATACTACGTGTATATCCCTGGGCTCCTCCTCTGCACCTCTACTAGGTACCCCTGTGTCTGCCATCCTACACTCACAAACACAAGACAAGAAATAGCATCTCCATTAGAATGTTAAACAAAATATAAGTTCATTGTATAGAATGAAGTTACATTTCATAACAGACTAAGTCTCTCAAGGAAAACTCTACATGAGTTTTATCTCCTTCCTAACTTCTAAGTTCACCTAAGCTATAGTCTAAGGACACTCGTTCCTAAGGTTTATAACTACGGCTCTGATACCAACCTGTGACGCCCCCAAATTCCAGGACCGCCACTTGGTCTCTCGAATTCGGTTCATCACGTGCTCATGGTAATACATCACAATAATAATAATTAAATATCATACGATCACAGCGGAAAATCTATTCTAGAATAATTTACAATGATTTATTATAATTATTCCCCCAAGTCTCGCAACCTACAGTACTTAATAGATTACATAATAATATCAGTTAACGACTTATTACATAATCTAACTTAAGCTTAAACACAATCAAATCCAGTCTTACTACATCATCTTCATACAATATTAATATATTTAAAACATAACAGACATAAGCTAGTTGGTAGCTTTGCCCTTGCCCTTATCAACGCCCGAAGGTTCACCATGCTCTGCCTTAACTGAAATGTTTTAGGGAAAGCAAGAATGAGCACAAATTGCCCAGCAAGTAATATACAATAAGGGTAAGTAATAAGATTCTCAATTCTCGAAAGGGTATAACAAGATTTGATAGTTCAAGAATAACAAGAATATCAACAGTTCCCAATATCAGTCGCTAAGGACAGGATAATATCAATATGATTCAATAATAAGTCAATTCAAGATTTCAGATAATTGAATACTGAGTAGTCACTACGGACTATGAACTTCTACTAGAATTGACAGTAATAAACTGAAAATTCAACAAAAACAGGTACAACAGGTGATCAGCCTAAAGTACCCTTGTTATGCATAACAATCAATCATACTCAAGTGTGCACGTCGGTTTTCCGACAATTATATATTCCCTTCAAAGAAGGTTGTTCTTCTCAGTCAAATACAAGATCCCGCACCAATCAATTAGTTTGGGTTGCTTTTCAATAACATAAGTCCAGCCGAATCAAATGGCATAGACACTTTCACAATATTCAAGAACAATACTAAGTTCAACATGAATAATAGCTTTAATGAAATAAGAGTTCAAGTATGCTAATTCGATTCAACCGATTAAATAGGAAACTAGTTCGCAATACACAAGTTAGGATACTTGCATAGTAAAAAGTATAAGTTAGGAAACTTTCACAATCATAGATTTCCTTGCATGAAGTAAATGCGTCGGTTAGGATACTTGCACTTTAAAAGAGTGTAAGTAAGAGAACTTGCCTTTAGCGTAGTTTATCCACGAAAAGAAATCAACACTTTCGAATTCCTATCGTAATACAGTTACGTATATATATGATATTCATTAGTCATATAATTTAACTTCACATTTTCTCTTTGAATATACGATCAACACATAAGCTAAGTTTTGCCTAGCTACACAGTTATATAGAATATAATTTCTATCCTTAACGTTCCTTCTTTAGAGTTTAAACGCATTCTCATATTATATAAGATCTCAACAATTAGCAAACATGCTTGCATATTATTAATATCTCATAAGACCACAATCAATACTAAATATATTTCATTTTAGCAAGTTACGGCATCTCCTTAAGTTAACCGTCAAAATCGGGTTCAAGTAACATCATATAATATCACGTAGCATGTATTCATATACTTTACATGCTTGTATAACTTTTCCAAATCCAATCGTACATGGTATAGGTTCTTAAGTTAATACTTAAAGCCATTCAAGGACATGAACTCATATGGTCTAACATGGTCGCTTTTAAACACATAAGATATTCATATAACTTGTATTAGTCATGCTCATGAGTACTCGTATTGCATATATGTAGCTAGCATTGTTATTATCTTGAAAACATGCTTTGTTCATGCTAAACTTTAATCATGGCAACTAATCATGGTATATATACATGCATGACACATGAATGAGTCTAAGAGTACTATCACATGTGTTCATAAATGTCAAATTCTAATTCTCGTCATAACATACCAACGTTCACGTTCAAAGCTTATACTTTGTTAGTATAGTTCATTAATAAGGTCTATCATGTTCATGCTTCCTTATGAAACCCATATACACAAGTTAACATGCTTTTCATGTATTTCAAGGCCCTATAAACATGCTCGAAAAGTCGGAATGTATACATGGTCTTTACATGTCAATATCAACCTTCAAAACTTGTATTTTTGTTAGAAAGGTGCACTAGTTGGGTTCACATGTCCATATTATATCACGGAACCTATATACATAAGTTAGTATGCATTTCATGTGTTTCTAGGTCATACTAACATATCTCGAAAGTCAGAATATTAACATGCTTCATATATGTTAACGTCGTTCATGAAACTTTAAGTTCGTTTTCAAACTATATGTCGTTTGGTTAACCATGCATGCTAATATACTAAAACATGCTCACATTGCCTCATTAGGTTTATATATATGTATTAATCATGCTTCCATGCTTGTTTAAACAAAAATCAAACAATTAGTTCATAACAGTTTTGTTGCAGAATGCAGAAAAACTGAACACAGAGGCTGGCGCTGCGGCGCGGCTCAGCAGCTCACTACTGGCGCTGCGGCGCGAGTGGCGCTGCGTGCGGCGCTGCGGCGCGGGCTGCGGCGCGTGTGGCGCTGCGGCGCGGGCTGCGGCGCTGCGGCGTCGAGGCAGTTTTCTGCAGTTCAGACTGCAGCGAAATCCGACCAAAAACCTCCCATTTCATCGATTTCAACATACCCAAATGCTATTAGACTTGTTTAACTTACTAACACATACATATATGCTTATATAACAGTCAATAGCAATTATCAATTCCCAATTTTATGAACTCTAACTAATTTCACGAATTTCATGTATTTACAGAAATTAAAGAGGAACAATGGAAATGAAAGACTATTCAGTGGTTCTATCATGTGTGTATGTTCATATAACAATAATATAAGGGTTCTACAAACCAATCATGATCCAATTTGGCATAATCAAGAATTTCAACAAAACTCAGAGAACAACAATGGAGTTCTTTTGACAGAAAATGAAAGTGAAGAATATGGAAATTGTATTATACCTTCTGCTAGAGCTTATTGCTGCCTCACTCCCTCTTTAACTGATATATATATATATGGATACTCACTCTCTACTTTCCTTGCAAGAAATTCTCAGCAAAAGAAATGTGAAGGAGATGAGGCTATATTTATAGAACTCCCATTATACAGACAAAGCAATTGTATCCCATATCAAACTAACGGATTATAGGAATGCATGAAGGTTATCAAAGGGTAGGTAATTAGTGGTTGGATTCATCATGAATCCCACTCCCTCCACAATCATGAGCTATGAAATGCTAGTTGCTGAGTTTGGGGAGAAGAAGAAGGAATAGGCCTTAGCTGTATGTCAAGCACGTGAAGAGCAAATGGGACACTTAAAATGAGACAGTTGATTTAACTCCTCAGCATTTGCAAATACTACACTTGTATATACACACCATATACATATATATATATGTACTCTTAGGTTATAATTTAAATCACAATGTACTTCACATAATGTAATAAGTGTAATTTACACACATATAATCCATGTACGTTTATCTTACTGATATAATACAATCGGATACTACCACATTACATTATATCATATATTATTAAATTGTATTAATCAACAATTATTTATAATATATCCATGATACATTATTTTACTGTAAACACACTCACCTTGTCACATAGGCATTATCATGTATTCCTAATATATAGTTTTAATATAACATAATCACATTATACTTCATGTAATATACAGTTTCTATGTGTAATATATTCGCATTGCATTATATAACATAGTTTATGTATATACATGCATGGTCACACTTAAGTGTCTCTCTACACTATATAATATAGTTGTATTCCATATACTTTATATATTCAAGTATTGCACATTTGTACATATCAATATAATTGTTAACCTCCATAACAATTTAATTAACCCTTATATGATTAATTATCACTTTGATATAAATCTTATTATATTTATAAACACGTTGCTCATTATTATTATGTTTCTTGCAATAATAATAATCACATATTATTAATCAATCCTCATTAGTATTTTATAACAGTTAATTAATATTCTTCGATTAACAATTAATATAGATTAATTGTTCGCTTAAATTAATATAATCATTCTTATATTACGTCACTGTGCCACACAAGGCAATCAACGAGTTTATCACAAACTCCACCAATTTCTCAATTATTATAATTATTCAATTATATATAATTGAATTAATTCATCTCATAACACAAAATCATTTATATTCAAATAAATTCTCATTTCCATTAATATATTTATTTAATAATATATGGAAATTCTCGGGTATTACAGTTGGGATTATGGGATAATTGACCTAAGTGTTCTTGATGGGCTAAAAAAGTGAAGCCCAAAGGCCCGCGGGCCTGAACTGATTTATGCCTATATTTTGACACATTTCTGGGCTTGGCCAAAACGGCCCATAGTTTGATGGGCTGAAAATGTGAAGCCCAAAACTTGGCCCGTGGCCGGCGGGTCAGCTCGGTCCACGGGCTTGGGTTGATTTTGCCATGTCTATTCATGATCAACAAAATCACGTCTTGGATGACGTATATCAAGGGAAAGATAAGGGAAAACTAGACTCGAGTCAATATACCGAACAAAAATACAATCAATGAAACTTGACAAAAGCACAAAAAATTCTTCTAGATAAATGTGGGTTTGGGGTTTTTAATTTTTGAGGGGTTGTACACCAAACTGACCTTGTTCTCATATCTGCCATAGTGGAGAGATGGCGACCGAAGACGAATACTTATCATTTAAACTATGGAGAAATAACAATAACGTTAGAGGATGTCCACTTTATTTTTAAGTTGTCGGTGGTGGGCAAACCCTTAACATGTCTCCTACTTGACACCCCGTTGACTTATTTTAGGGATTTTTTTGGAGATAAATTAGCTGCTGAATATGTTAGCTCAAAAAAATGAAGTGCAATTTTCATTAGTGTGGTTACACGAATATTTTAATAATTTTCCTGAGAAAGCAAGTAAAGATGTTGTAGGTCGACACACAAAGACCTATATGTTGTGGTTGTGTGGGACAATATTATTGCCAAATAGGAATAAGATGTAAGGTTTATATATAGCGCGATTACATAATCAAATCACATAAATAAAGCGAAACCGCTATAAAAGAGAGTTTTTAAAATTTTATACAAACCATCAGCATGATCATGCTTTATGCTTAACTATCAATTCATACATGAAAGAGATGGAGATTAGATTTATACCCTTATAAAAACTAGCTTCCTCGGGTACGAGGTCAACTCCAATTCCTTTTCGTATTGAACTTGAATCCACCGGGTTTGATTTCTTCCTTTGATCAATGTTAGCCACCTAAGTGTTTAGCCTCTAGAGGTGATCCACCAAGAAATAACAATTATTCAAGAAGAAGGGTAATTGACTAAACCCTAGTTTTTATCTCTATAGAAATAATGTGTACTCTTCCAACTCTTGGAAATTTCATTAATCCCAAATCAAAATAAGACTCCTCTTATTTATAGATATAGGTAACCCTCCTAAACCTTTTAGGATTAGAGTTTCATTTTAATTAACTAAACTCTTTTAATTAATCAGGATTCCTAATCTTATTAGGAATAATTAATTAAACTCTTTTAATTAATTTACCTCCTAATCTTATTAAGAACATGAAAGAGTACTTTTATTAATTAATTCCCAAACTCCTTTAAGAATTAAAATAATAATAATAATAATAATAATAATAATAATAATAATAATAATAATAATAATAATAATAATAATAATAGTAATAATAATAATAAGACTCCTCTTATAAATTTATATTTAATATTTTCAAAATATTAAGTTATTTAATTTATTCTATCACCATAGATTAAATTAAATACACTTAACTTATTATTACGATTATGACATTTTCTTCTTAAAGAAATATTATTCTTTTTATGGTGTGACCCTTTAGGTTCTCCATATTAAATCGGTTGTGAGTAAACCAATTAGAACATTTCTAATCTTATTTAAATAAATAAATTAAACTATTTAATTCATTTAAATAAATAATATTTTTCTACAATAAGGTTAAGTCCCCTTAGCGATCAACGACTTTCGAGATAATAGAGATTTCAACATTAATCATAAAAGAACATTTGAGTAAATAGTTGTCGTATAATTCATTCCTTCCACCATACAATATCCCAATTAAATATAAGACATGGAATTACTATCCAGTCTTATTTTATTTAATTATATGTATTTCGATCCTAAATGCACAAACTTTGATAATGCAAATTAAAAACTACATTCTAATTTCATTCTGCATTGGCCAAGGACTATTGAGTTATCATTCATCGAATCATATAAGACATTCTCTTCTTTTACTAAAAGCGGTAAATTCTTTATTGATTATTCATTATCTTCATGTATAAATTATTATACCCAAGCATATCCTTTGATATACCCTTAGGGTCTTAAGGGACATGTCAACTTATAACTCATCATACACAAGATACTATGATGATCTCAAGTCTAAGGATAATTTGTACTACTATCACTAAAGGAATTCCTATTAATAGGTAAGTAAAACTCCATTAGGTATTTCTTAGCGAGTCACGTTCAGTGTACTTATTATCCAATAAGCACCTACAAACTTGCTTTAGTGTCTCCACACAAATGATTATGAGATCGATCATTCTCTTCCAAAGAGCAAGCAACGTATGTACCAATCTATCTAGATTCACTAATCCCCTTTGTAGTAATCCAACGATTGGGAACTATTTTAGTTTTAAGCTATCTAAAAATTTTGATCTCATTACCATAATCATCATAATTCTAAAAGCATTGATTAAAATTATGAGTTTATCACATTTAATATAACAACATTATGTAGATAATTAAAAGCCTTGAATAAATAATTCTTTTAATAATAAATGAATAAGATTATTACAAAGTATATATGCTTCATCATATTAAATATGATTGGCTTGTGTGCATACTACTTTCATAAGAATACTATGCCCCCAAGGTATATTTCTTTTATTGCCAACGTTAAAGATTGTGTCACGTACTCCTGGGGCAATAATGTTAGAATATTTGTATAGGGCTTTATATACTGCTAATAGGAAAGGAGTTAAATATATAAATGGTTGTGTAACACTATTATAAATTTGGGCCTATAAGCGTGTACATATTGGAAGGCCAAACCCTTGGCCACAGTTAGACTTATGGTTACCTATATTTTGGAAACCAAAGTTACCTTAGTAGACGAGAGAATCCCCATCACTATTTGTCATTTTACCAAGGGGAGTTAGATATTGAGTCTATGTGGGAGGTGGTTTGGTGCCCTTACATGAGGTGGGATGATAAACTCAATGGATTTAATTTTGAAGGGAGGTTGTTGGGATCTGGTAGGGTCCCTTTGATCTACTTTGATACTGTAGAATTCTAGATGTCGGACTGTGTGATGAGACAGTTTGGGTTCATGCAAGGCATACCATCCCTGGCCAAAAACCACGGGGACGTTAAAAAAGAGAAAAAAAATTTAAAATTGAGGTCGAAGATTGCATGACCTTGAGAGGGGAGTACATCTTGCTTTGGGAGGCATACATGGATCATCTCGAAGGATAACAGTATGAAATTTCTAATTATGTGTCACTAGATGATTACATGGCCTGGTATAGGAAAATAACACGTTGGAAAATCCATCGACCTCAACGGGAAAGGGGCCCAAACAGTTCTTATGAGCCTCAGGCCATTTACAGCCAACAGCACCTTATTTAAATGGTATACAATTATCAGTTGGTTTAATTTTTTGACATTGTAGTATATACTTAATATTACATTTATTGATATTATTTATTGTTCCTTATAATTGCTTGTGTTCATCTTACATGACAGGTTGAGAGTGCAAAATCATTACTTGATAAATTTTCAGCATTTACTCAGATGCCTCCCGAGTATGTTCTACAGAAACAAAATTGGGATTACTAGTACAGTATATACAACTTTGAAGTAAGAGGAAAATAAATACCTCAGTAGGGGGTCCCATTGAATTTTGATTCCAATCTCAATTCTCCAAATTCAACAAAGAGCTTGGGAAGCAAACTGATTTTCTAATACAAGAGACCTACATACCCACCGCACAAGCCTATGAGGAGAGCGACATTCCCACTGCCAAGCTTATGAAGAGAGCTACATTCCCATCACCCAAGCCTATGAAGAGAGATACATTCTAACCACCCAAGACTTTGTGGGTGTTTCTAACGTCATAGGAGCTGGTGAACTTAAGGTACTTGAAGTGATAATATTAATATTACCAGAATTAATCATATTAATATTGATATTACGAAAATTATTAATATATTAATATTTATGATATATTAATTATAATATTAATATGGGTTTCAATCAGGTACAAGAAGTGGGAGCGAACATCTCTTATGGACGGAAAGGGTGCCCAACCAAAATTTTTGAGGGGACACAAGGTGACGTTCATAAATGAACATATGTTTGGAAACGTAATGGTGGTGAATTCAAATATATATCCTGTGTCACATCCACGACAATGGTATATGTTAGACCACAATGCATTTTAGTCCTTAGGGCCTGGATCATGGGTTTTTGAGCATGTCATGGACTCGTATATGTTGTTACTAAGAGATAGGGAGGAGTACTACAGGTCACGGGAATAAAAATGTGGGCCTAATTTGGTTTTATGAGTTCATTCTTCATGCATCTTGGGCAGAGCTGTGTACCTGATAAGTTGGTTTTATACCTACTTCTCCGGTATCAACTAACTGCAATTGTTGCTTAAATCTTATGTTTCATAGTAGCTTTTCATGCATTTCTTTCCATTTTATAGGAATCATGTTCGGGAACTCGTTCGGTGGCATTTAAAACTAAAAGGATGGCAAACTGGCAGTATATAAATGGAATTTGGTGCGTTGGAAGCAAAAGAGCCAAGGCATGAAGCAAGAACAGAGCACAGCAGCAGAACTGCAGAATCCAATACTGATAGACAGCGCAGCTGCGCCAAATCTTTCCTGCAACACTGCGCAGCTGCGCCAAATCTTTCCTGCAGCACTGCGCAGCTGCGCAGCAGCACCTGACACCAGTCGAGAGCAATTTCTGGCAGACAGCGCAGGTGTGCCCAATTCATGCTAGTGGGAAGCACAGCTGTGCCAGTTCCTAATGCCAAATTTGACTTTTCATTTAAGTGGCCAGTCAAAATGTAGCTGAAAGTGGGGTCATTGGCAGTTGAGGGAGAGTGGAGCGACGATTTTTATTACTGCTTTGAGAGCATATAGAGACATACAGAGAGCCTTGTGTATATTCTACTCTCTACTTTTGAATCTATCTTAGATTATTATTTTTAATTCCTAGAATAGCTTATATGAGGTTTAGACTTTGGAGTATTGAAGCAATTAAAGAGCATTAAAGGTTCAGATTTGAAGAAGAGTGATGATTAGCAATTCTCATTCCCTAATTTCTCTTTATTTTCATCTTTAGCTTTCAATGTATAAACAATTATGGATGTTGGATTTTGTTTTAATTATGAACTAAACCATATTTTAGGATTATAATGGATCTTGTTGCATAGCTGAAGTTGAATTGCTTCCTTGTTGATATCTAATTGATTATGAATGGATTGTCTAATGTGGTTTGTGCTAATTGCTTAATTGCTTGATCACCAATTACAAGGATAACCTATATGAAATTGAGAAACGGATTATAGGTTCAGATTCGATCATATTAGCATGTGGTTATAACTTCTATATAGTGATTGAATTTATGATTCGTGCTTAGAATAGAGATATACCAAAGCACCGCATGTAGTCTATTGAGAACTTGCACTTAAACCCTTTTTAATTATAATTCACATAGAAATATAGTGAGTTAGTTAAGTAGGGTGCTCACATTCATTCTATCATTTGTGGATTTAGTGTGATATGGGTATGGTACATCGAGAGATGTCCATGCTTTTCTTTCGTGTTCTCGACTAACAATCTGAAGTAATGAATTTGAATTAACAGGAAGTGTAGCAACCTAAGTGCAGTAATAAGTGAAATTATAATCTCAATGCTCCTCTATCTGCTTTAATCATTTGTTCTTTAATTTTAATTGTTAAGTTTTTAGGAATTTGCAGCTTATCCATCTGTTTAAATAGACCGAAATAGTTATAAAATTGGTGCTTGTTAGATTAGATTTTAGTTTAATATTCTCCGTGGGAACGATACTTTACTTTCATTATATTACTTGTTGATCACGTGCACTTGCGTGTGTTTTGATTTGACTAATACGAATTGAGGCAGCAAGTTTTTAGCACCGTTGCCAGGGAATATAAACTATTTTTATTACTTTCATATCAGTTAAATTAGATCGGTTTTAGTTAAACAATTTTTCTTATTTTTGTTACTTTCTTGTTTCAGGTACTCTTGAGTAGTGTATGCAAACTCGATCTAAGAACCTTGAGTTGTTGCCTTACGAGGACGACATCGAAAAGTGGTTTCAGTGATTGAGTAAGTGGATTAAGAAAACTCAAGAGATAGTTAAAACACCGGTAATCATGGCAGCAGAAGAACAAAAAGCATTGCGAGATTACGCTACACCTCGAATCAATGAATTGCAATCAAGTATCACAAGGCCAGCTATAGCAGCCAACTTTTTTGAAATTAAATCGAGAACAATTAAAATGGTACAAAATTGGGTACAGTTTGGGGGTATGGCCAATGATAACCCAAACGAGCACTTGGTGAACTTTCTAGAGATCTGTGATACCTTTAAGTTCAATGGAGTATCAGATGATGCCGTGAGACTTCAAATTTTCCCATTCACCTTGAGGGATAAGGCAAGAAGTTGGTTACACTCTTTACCACTGGGCTCCATTACCACCTGGAATGACTTAGCCCAGAAGTTCTTAGCAAAATTCTTCCCACCGGCGAAAACTGCAAGAATTAGAAAAGACATTACTACATTTGAGCAACAGCATGGTGAATCACTTTATGAGGCATGAAAAAGGTATAAAGAATTATTGAGGAAAGGCCACATCATGGTTAACCCCAATGGATACAGATGAATACATTTCATAATGGCTTAGGTAGAAATACTCGACAAACATTGATGTAGCTTCTGGAGGGGAATTTATGGCTAAGACATTTGAGGAAGCATATGAGTTACTAGAAACCATGGTCGTCAACAATTATCAATGGCCAATTTCTAGGATGAATCAACCAAAGGTAGTCGGGGTACTTATGGTAGATGCAATCACAACACTAGTCGCTCAGTTGTCAGCAATGTCAAAGAAAATTGATGCCATTGAGGTAAAAATTCAGCACTTGGCTTCTGTTTGTGAGCTATGTGCAGGGAGCACATCCTACTGTGCAATATAACATCAATCCTGAATCAGTACAAGTTGTGGGTAGCTACCAGAGACCAGCAAATCCATACCAAAACACTTATAATCCTAGGGCAAGGAACCATCCTAATTTTTCATAGAGCAACAATCAGAATCATCAGCAAGCTCCTAGACCATCATATTCCCCAGGATTTTATAATCAACATCAGCAGGCAGCTACACATCCATAACAAGGATAGAAGCCATAATTGGAAGAGCTCTTGATGAAGTATATGGCAAATAATGATATGATGTTAAAAAGTCAAGCAGCCGCTATCAGAAATTTGAAGAATTAAGTGGGACAGATAGCCAGTATGTTGAAAAATAGACCACAAGGATCTTTTCCTAGCAACACAGAAGTGAACCCAAAGAGAGAGGGGAAGGACCAGTGCCAAGTTATCAAACTTAGAAGTGGAAAATAGATCCTGGTAGATGGCGCAGCTATGCCAGAATTGCAAAGGGACACAACGTAGCTTCGCCCTACCCCAGTCACAGAAAATGCACAGCTTTTAGAGAAAAAGGAGGGCAAGGCAGAGAATAAGTTAGAAAAGAAGGAAACCACTGAGAAAACTAATGTTCCTACACCAAGAGTGTATCCACCGGTTCCATACAGAGGCCTCAAAAGCAAAAATTGCATAGATAGTTTTCCAAATTCCTTGAAGTTTTTAAGAAGCTACACATAAACATACCATTTGCAGAGGCTTTAGAGCAAATGCCAAGCTATGCCAAGTTCATGAAGGGTATTTTGTCCATGAAGAAGAAGTTAGAAGATTTTGAAACAGTGGCTTTAACTGAGGAATGTAGTGCAGTATTGCAAAGAAAGCTACCATCAAACTTGAAGGACCTTGGCAGTTTCACCTTTCCGTGTACTATTAGTAGCTTGTCATTCAACAAGCATTTGTGTGATTTGGGTGCTAGCATCAATCTCAAGCCTTTATCGATATACACACAATTAGGTTTACCGGCACCAAAATAAACAAACATATCTCTTCAGCTTGCAGATAGGTTAGTTACATATCCAAGAGGAATTGTGGATGACATACTTGTGAACGTGGAAAAATTTATATTTCCAACTGATTTCATCATCCTGGACTACGAAGAAGGCAAGGGCATTCGTATTATTCTGGGGAGACCATTTTTAGCAACCGGGAGGACTCTCATTGATGTGAAAAAAGGAGAATTGATTATGAGAGTTCAGGACCAAGAAGTCACATTCAATGTATTCAAAGCTATGAAGTTCCGTACAGATGAGGATGAATTCTTTAGGATGGATGTGGTTGACAGAGCCGTGGATGAAGAGTTTTTGAGGGTTATGAATAATGATCCTTTGGAAAACACACTGTTGGGAGACCTTGACATTGGTAATCCAGAGTTGATTGAATACTTACAGATATTGGATGCATTACCATAGGTGCTATAAGTTTAAGATTCCTTTTGAGTCTTTGGAGTATGCAGACAAGTCCTTAGATCGTTTGAAGCCATCTCTTAAAACACCTCCTACACTTGAGCTCAAACCTTTACCTACTCATCTCAGGTACACATATTTAGGTGAATCAGATACTTTACATATTATTATTTCATCTGCACTTAACACATTTCAGGAAAGTAAGCTGATTAGAGTCCTTCGAGAGTTCAAAACTGCTATTGGATGGACAATTGCCGACATCAAAGGGATTAGCCCCTCATTATGTATGCACAAAATCCTTATGGAGGATGACAGCAAACCCACAGTAGAACAACAAAAAATGCTCAATCATATCATGAAAGAGGTAGTCAAGAAAGAGATCTTAAAATGGTTGGATGATGGAATTATATACCCCATTTCTGACAGCTCTTGGGTTAGTCCGGTTTAGTGTGTACCATAGAAAAGAGGAATGACAGTGGTAGCAAATGAGAACAACGAGTTGATACCTACTAGAACAGTCACTGGATGGAGAGTGTGTATGGATTACCAAAAACTCAACAAAGCAACAAGAAAAGATCACTTCCCTCTTCCATTTATTTATAAGATGTTTGAAAGACTGGCAGGTCACTAGTATTATTGCCTTCTAGATGGTTATTTAGGGTACAATCAGATAGTCATTGCTCCTGAAGACTAAGAGAAGACAACATTTACTTGTCCACACGGTACATTTGCATTCAGACGGATGTCATTTGGGCTATGTAATGCACCGATAACTTTTCAACGGTGCATAATGGACATTTTCTCCGACATGGTTGAACAGAATGTAGAAGTCTTCATGGATGATATCTCAATTTTTGGGGACTCTTTTGACAGCTGCTTGGAAAGCTTGATTATGGTGTTGAAACGTTGTGTGGAAACAAACCTTGTACTTAACTGGGAGAAGTGCCATTTCATGGTACAAAAAGGGATTATACTTGTACATAAAGTGTCATCGAAGGGACTGGAAGTTGACAAGGCTAAACTTGAGACAATTGAGAATATGCCTCCACGTACGTCAATTAAAAGGGTTCTTAGTTTTCTGGGTCACATAGGATTCTACAGCAGGTTCATTAAGGACTTCTCCAAAATTACAAAGCCTTTATTTAGTTTATTAGAGAAGGGCATCCCTTTTAAGTTTGATGAAGATTGTTTGACATCTTTTGAGCTACTCAAGAAGAAGCTAACATCAGCACCAGTGATAATGGCACCTGATTGGTCTTTACCATTCGAGTTGATGTGTGATGCTAGTGATTATGCAGTAGGAGCTGTGTTGGGGCAATGTCATGAAAAGATCTTCCATGTTATCTATTATGCCAGCAAGACTCTATCAAATACTCAGTTAAACTACACTACCATTAAGAAGGAGCTATTAGCAGTTTTATACACTTTTGACAAGTTTAGGTCTTATCTCATTGGGACAAAAGTAGTGGTTTACACAGATTATGGTGCCATTAGATACCTGATATCCAAGAAATATGTTAAACCTAGACTGATCAGATGGATTCTTCTTCTCCAAGAGTTTGATTTAGAAATCTGAGACAAAAGGGGTACAAAAAATCAATTTGCTGACCATCTTTCTAGATTAGTCAGTCAAGAGCAAGATAAGAATGATAAGGCAGTGATCAATGAATACTTCCCCGATCAACAGTTGTTTACAGTTAGTTCAGAAATTCCATAGTTTATCGACTTTGTCAACTATCTTGTGAGCAATGTCTTTCCACCATATTTGACTCGCCAACAAAAGAAGAAATTCTTACATGAGGTAAAGAGGTATATATGGGATGAACCATTCCTATTTAGGCAGTGTGCAGACCGAATGATTCGTAGATGCATCCTATATAGTGAAACTGCAAGTATTCTACATGCATGTCATTCTTCACTAGATGGAGGACACTATAGGATTGAGAGAACTGCAACTAAAGTGCTTCAAGCAAGGTTCTATTGGCCTACCTTATTCAGAGACGCCCATTAGTTTGTTAAGAATTGTTATAGATGTCAAAGAGTGGGCAACATTTCCAAATGCCATGTAGACACTCAAAATTTTGCATTCCTATTACTAACCCTGCAGGAGGGCAAAACTATCTTTTACCTTCCAGAGACAACCCTGGAAGTCCAAATCATCAAGTCAAACCCCAGCGACAATACCAGGAGATCAAGCCAAACCCTGGCGACAATCCCGGGAGATCAAATCAAGCCCCGACGACAACCCTGGGAGATTAAAACCAGCCCCAGCGACAACACTGGGAGATCAAGTCAACCCCGGCGACAACCCAGGGAGATACAACAAACCCCTGCGACAAAATAGGGAAATCAAACCATACCCCGACGACAACATGGGGAGATCAAGTCATCCCCAGAGACAACCCTAGGATATCAAGTCAACCTCAGAGGCAACCTTGAGGAATAACAGAGTCGATTGGGATCAAACCTCGAAAATAACCCCGAGAAACAGTCAAAAACCCTGTCAATCCTGCAGACAACCTCTAGAAGGGAAAAATGGTCATTTTACCTACTTGATATCAAATCAAGTTAAAATCAAGTCAAATCAATTCCATGAAGGTCATGCAGAACCATAACGTCAATCTCGAGTGAAAACAGCACAAGATAGCTTAACGGACGGACTGCGAAGACTCAAAGATCTGGTCATGGACCCATCTTCTCGGATTTGAAAAAGGTCAAATCCAATGTCATTGTGTAGATCTCGGAAAGGGATTTTTGGAAAGGTATAGCACGCCTCAATCGGACTCCCGGATTAAAAGTTATGAAGGTTCGAAGCAAATAACGTGTTGGTCGGAGTGCACACTTCGAGACAACGGGACCCACGGGACCTGGGCCCACCCTGGGAGCCACAGGTAGACCCGAGGCTGCCGCGGGTAAACCCGTGGCTATTTTGGTATATAAATAAGACCGCCCCACCAGTCAAAAAGAGAGAAAAAAAAAGACGAAAAGAAAAGAAACTCTGTCCATTTCGACTCTTAGCCCTACCTATAGTGCTACAAATCTCAATTTTATTCTTCCAATATGTCGGTATACACGTATATACCAACATATCAAATTTTAACCGGTGGAAACGGAGTTTTCAAGCCCTCCGAGTAGTTTAAAGCCTTTAACGCTACACACTGTAAGATTTTTTTACGATCTGAAGCTTTTTACTGCTTTATCATATATATATATGAGCGTATATATATATTTATAGCTTCTCGTTCTTCCTAGATTTCAAATCTGTAGCCTTTCTAGCTTACTTTTATGTATATATAAATATATATATATATATATATATATATATATATGTTTCTAATTACTTTTGCAGCCTGGATTTCAAATCCGTGGCTTTTATCGCTTATATATATATATAATTATATATATATATATATATATTTATACGAACTTGTTTGGCCTGGATTGTTAATTCGTGGCCTTTTCAGCTTTAATATATATATAACTAACTAACTATATATATATATATTAACATTTAATTTAGTCATGCCTGGATTGTAAATCTGTGGCTTTTTACTGCTTTCCTATATATATAACTATATATATATATATATATATATATATATATATCTAACTAATAAAACACAAGTGTTTTTGAAAAGAAAAAAAAAACTTTCCCGCTCAGCCTATTAAAAGATCTCGACCGTCCAAAGTTGGGATAAATCTAACCCTTCAAACATATTTTCGTTGGCTTCAAACATATTTTCATACAAGTTGTCATTCTTCACTTTTTCTCTCTACTTTTATTTCCACCATCTCCATTTTCTCTTTCTGCAAAACCCCATTAAATTCTTTATTTTTTTACCATTTTTTCATGGGTGTTGGTGTTCCTCAACTTTTCACATGCAGTGACGTGTCCACAGTTCCATCGGCGGAACTCATTCTCGGAAATTTACCGGAGAGTTGTGGCTTATTTTCTTGAGAAGATGGACCCACAAGAGATAAGTCAGCTCGCGCTTCTTAATCGGGCTTTTGGGGCCCTTCTTCTGCCGATTTTTGTTTGGGAATCTAGATTGCCATCGAATTATGATTCTCTTATTCAAAGATCGTTTGATGATTTTCCTTCCAATTTGTGTAAGCGGGATATGTATTCTCTCATTTGTCGATCCCATTCTTTTGATGGAGCCAGTAAGGTTTGATTTTTATCAGATTGCCTCCATTTTTTAACATTGATTTTTGTGGCTTTGGTATTTTTCTCCCTTTTGTGACAGACATCTGTTTTGAGAGTAAGAAATGAATGAATAGTTAAGATACAAGTGCGATTGAAAAGGGATTAGTATCATTTCTTTTGAAAAATAAATTTTATTTTTAATGAATCCATGTGTTGTTTTACATAGGGTATATATTAATGTAAAACCTAAAGATTAATGAAACTATGTTGTTTTAATGGATATATTCCTAAAGATTAATGTAAAATCGTAATTGCAATGATTTATATGGGAAATGTTTTTAAATGGGTCTTATTTTTTGTCTTTGTGTGGTTGCAAAAAATTAATTTGCTTTGATTATGCTGATGAAATGATTTGTGTGGTGCAGAATGCTTGGCTGGATAAAATTTCAGGAAAGATTTGTTTGTCCATATCTTCAAATGGGTTGGCAATTACTAGAATTGATGATCGGAGATACTGGAGTCGTATTCCTACAGAGGAGTCTAGGTGAGAATTTTTTAAAAATAATTGTTGATTTTTATCTGTTGTGAAGTTCTCTAGCTATAGAAAGTTGATCTGTAGCTGTTTCTCACTAAATCGGTAACCCCATTTCTCTAGCTTCTCGGTAATTTAAAGATATTTTTCCATATTGAGACTTTTTGTGTTTTTTCCTCTTTTTCCCCATAAATTTACAGCAATTATATCTATTATTTCTCATACCCACCAAAATCAAACACTCTATCTCCCCCTATATAGCATTTATATCATCTATGAACAATAAATCCTAACATTTTTTATTTTATATGTATTTATAGGTTTATGTGAATATGAAAAATCACAGTTACTACTCGAGCTAACACTTACAATCAAATTCAGTGATTTTTTCAATTCTAGGTGAGCTTTTTTATATGAATTCTTCTTTTGTTTCATATTTTTAGAATTAATTGTTGCAATCTGTTTATTTACTAGTAGTAAAATGAAGCGAAAAAAAACCTTAAATATATGTTTTGACAAAGAACAAACTTGATGCAAAAGAAGTATTTTTGGTGATGGTTGGATATTCTATGTTTGAATTAAAAATTAAAAAAATTATTGTAATTTTTTTAATTATATTTTTTAAGCATTCCTAGCTGCTGGAACGGATACAGTCATCATCATTCAAATGTAAGATAAGAGGGAATGGAAACTTTGATCTCAATTATTAATTTTTCATTTCGTTTGTATAGTCTGTAGCTTTACACTGTATGAACTCATTGTCTTCATCTTTTAATTTTATTTTGAACTTTCTTATATTACAACCTGCAAGGCCAGGGGCTCAATTCTCAGAGTTCATTTCAAGGTACTGCAGTCAAAATTTATCTATTATCAATGTTTGAAATCATGATATTTCAATTTGTTTCTTTGTTTGTACTGTGGAGTTATGCCTAATCAAGGATGATGCTACTGTTTTGATATGGTCATGTTTTGTTTTATGTTAGTCGTTAGATAGAAATGAATGATTATTAATGTATATTGACTCTTAGGTTTTGAATTTATTTTCATTATATGTTGTTTGGTCTTAATGAAATGGTGTCTACAAAATTTTAGGGAATTAATTCCCTCAATCAATCATCCACTAAAGCTACTCCTCCTCGTAGCATACCTACTGACGTCTCGCTGGTAATCGAATTCATTCCACAAAGGTACCTATTCAAACCCTATTTATTTATTTTTCTGCTAATTAAGTTTTCAATGTCACTCCTCTCTCTCTCTCTCTTCTTATTTATTCACTATTCATCCATATCTTCAATTACTTTTTATTAATCTATATCTGCATTTTTTAATCAATGAGCTGATCTTGATCTGATTTGTCAAATATAATAGCTTAATTTTGTGTTTCTGTGTCGATCTGATTGTTATGAGTGATATGTATGATCTGTTGCAGATTTGAGAACTAAATCCTATTGTGCGGTTGAAATTTTGGAATTTACTCTTTTGCATGCTTCTATTTCTTAGTTAGACTCTGAAAATTGATATCATTGATCTTGATTATGGTTAGATACGTTTATGATGATTGGAGTGATTATTCTTTAGTGTTGATCTGTTTTGTTAGAGATGAAAACAATGTAATTAGTTGTTGGACAATCATTTAAAGCCTGTTTTGACAGAGTTTTCAGTTTCTCACTCAAAAACTTTCTACATGACATTATAAATTTCAGATTTGAATAAGAAATCTAAAATGACCATTACAAATGTTCAAAATATATACTAAAGATGTAAAAAGAATTAAATCATTCTATATCTCTGCATTTTGGTTGAAAAAGTAGCTTTTGAAAAGAAACAAAATGTTTGCTCTTTTTTCAGAACATTTAGTTGACAAAAATTGAAAATAAAGATGAAATTGGAATATAGAAATGGAAAAGTAATATGGTAACCAGTGTTTGGTGCAAGTAATGTCTATTGGAGCTGGTGGTTCTAGGTCATGTTCATTAGCATTTGGTGTTGATCAGTTAGACAAAAGAGAGAATCCTACTAAGAATTAAAGAGTATTGGATAGCTTCTTCGGTTGGTATTATGTTTCATCATCTCTTTGGGTCAGTTACAATTGATAGTTATTAATGTGACATATATGGCAAAGTCAAATGTGATACAACATCAAAGCTATAATCCTAACCAGTTAGAAGATACGTAATACAAAAGATAATGTCTATAGGAGCACAGGACAACCTTTATATGCCATTAGCCATTAGGGAAGTTAATGACTAACTATAACATAACTTTATACCTAATGCATAGTGTTTTAAGAAAGCCAATTGTTCTCCAACAGTTTCTTCAAAATGGCTTGGCAAACCTCAGTTTGCTGTGGGGTTGAAGTGCGTCCAAATTCATCAAAACTTATGTTAAACCATTTATACACCTACTTATGAATCACATGATATCTATGACAACAACAGAACAAGCCAAGGAAACAACTATAAGATATTTGATTCATCTGTTTATTGAAATCAAATAGGCACCTCACTTCAAACTTTATATTACTATGTGCAAATCACTGTTTTATTGCAGTTTTTAACTTCATTTCTGAATAAATAGCTTCCAAGCATTTGAATGATCTCAATTTTAATCATTTTCTTATCACATTTTTTCGGATGGAAAGTTGCTTGAAATAACAAATACAATTTTTAAAATTTACTTTTTTTTCCAGAACGAAAATAATTTTTTTTCTCCTGTTGGGATACTATGTTGTTTTAGGGTGTTAAAGAGCTCTCCAAATGTAGACATACAAACTTTTCAAGAATTACGGGATAGAACTTTAGTCCACTAAGGTGGCGTATAATCCAAGTTATGGTGCAAGCATTGCCTTATAAGTGTATAGATTATAAGTAAATCTTTTAACCATGTGTTTATAATTATAATTAAATTAAGCACATAAATTTATATGTACCTATTGGTATGTTGTGATTATGTTATAGATATTTACCAATGTTTTTGTAATATTTTTTTGATGAATAGTAGTTCATGAGGAGCTAAAGAAGGTGAAGAAAAAAATGGTCAAATGCTCGCTGTCAATGAGGTAAATTGTATGTTGTGATGTTTAAAATTTATCTTTGGCTAAATTAAATATTAGTGATGTGCACACATTGAATGATTGTGTAAAAAATAAACCAACTCTTAAATGTACTAGATTGGCGATCCAAAAGTAGATATAGGTGTATGGTATATATTATAGATTTGCGTGATAACCCTCTTACTGTTAGGTATATCCTATTAAAGTAATCATTGATTTATCGAGTCTTCACTATTCTATTGTCTTATGCTTATTGGGTAGGTGGTGTGTGTCGTATATATTTTTAGGTTGTTTTCATTAAGAATGTACTATATGTTTTCGTTTTTTTGATTTATTAATGTTTGATTTTTTGTGATGTTTTGTACAGAATTTGGTTCTCCACCACAACGTTCCTTCTTCGAATGAGGTGATAAGCCGAATAAGGGGTGTATATTGAAAGAAAAGTGAATCTCTTAATTTTATGCTACGATAATTCAAATTATTCAATTAAATATTCAAACTAGCCCATGCAATTTACACGGGTTATCAACTAGAGAGAAATAGATTGTGTCATTCATGAGTTTTTATGTAGAATTGGTGGCAAAAGCACAAGCAACAGGCAGGGGAAAAAGAATCCCAAGGTAACTATACATGTATGCCATTTTTCTGGCTAAGCATATGCTTCAGTGATTGAAAGTTGGGCAACTATTTTATTTTTGTGTTGCATAAGTTGGTAATGTTATTCTTAAAAGATTATGGGAATCAGAAATCTAAAAATAGTTGTTATCTAATATAGGCTATAGGCTTTGATTTTGTAATTTTGGAGTTTGTTTAATTGTGTAATTTTTTTCTTCTTCCTCCCTTAAGTCTTCGAAAGCTTTTGAATTTAAGGGGAGAGGTTATAGTTGCTCTCTTCACTTTTTGATTTTGATTAATTTTCAGGTTCATTGATCAAGTTAGGCTTGGTTTGTCACTGCCCATTAGTGCTTTGTAATCACATAATGGCTGGAAGAAATCGTGGACCTCCTTTTGCAATGAAAGGTGTCCCTCTTGCTGGATTGCCTTCTGGTCATGAACCTCCTCCATTTGGCAGAATCCTTGGGCCAATGCCACATCCTACATTGCTTGAAGAAATTAGAGATTCTCAGTTTGGAATGGGTTTCAACTCTTTACTTCCACCCCAATAATTACCAAATAAACAGTTATAGTAAATATTGAACTATTAATATAGTATATATAGTCAATATTAGTTACAAACAAACATGAGTTCTTAGAAAGTGAATGTTTTCTTTTCTTTACCCACACACTTACCGAGCTCCAAAGAAAGCCAAGTGAAATAGTTAAGACCAAATAAACAGTTATAGGAAATGCTGAACTATTAATATTAGAGTGTCTTTAGTACATTGGATGTAATTTATTAGATTATTGATAACTAATCATCCTTAATCTGACCTTTACATATCCATTTTGGAACAGGGAAGTTAATTAATTTTCGTTGTCAAATTGTCTTTTAGTGTCACTTCAATGCCTTCAGCCATCTCACCTCAGTGGCAGGAGAAGGCTAGCGATTTCTTTTCGACTTCAGGTAAAAATTAACTTATAGATTCTCTGTATTTTGTAAATATCTTTATTTCTTCTTTACCTTTGCGGTGAACATACTTAAGTTGCTAGTTCAGGTGTGAAGCTTAAAGTAGCTGGGCAATCCGCCGGAACATTTTTTGGTGTGGTTGCGAAGGAAGCAAAAGGTAACGTAATGGACGTGGCAGAAAAAGTTGGGCCAATAGTGAAAAGTCGATGGTCATTTCTTCAGCAGCCATTTACGAGACATACCATGCTAGAGCGTCTTATTTCCGCTGCTGCTACAACTGGCATGTTGTTTAGGAAGGGTGTTTCAGAAACAAAAGATAAGGTCACTGTTGGAAAGACGAAGGTTGAAGAGGTAATTTTAGCATAGCTTATTACTATACAGTCATTAAACATGCATTCTATTGATTAAATAATAAGAGTTGTAGGGTAAAGGTGTCTTTGGGAGTTATTTTATCTTGAGTTAAAGAAACAGATTGCTGAGTGAGTGAGATCAGGTAAATTTATGTACAGTTGTCTTGATTTTCACAGGAATGTGTTGGAAAGTAAATTTTAAGGAGCAGATAGCCTTTCACTTTATTGCTAAAGTTGGTCTATTACTTGCTACATGGAGTAATCAACTACCTCCTCACCCTGCTATCATTGAGGAGCGTCTTGCAGCTCAGCATCATGATATTCAAGGGCTTTTAATTGATAATCTGAGGTTGGCAACCCATGTAGCACTTAAGCAGGAATTAGAAGCTATGAACTTCAACGAGCGGACCATTAATTTTAGTCATTCAAACAAAAAATATTTTTCGCTAGTCATGTTAATAGGCTGGCAGAGTCACCTTATGATTATATATCACCTGGAGTCAGTTTTTCGCCAGGAAGGATTTCTATCACTTTTTCAATGGAAGTGAATCACTTTATTATATAATATATATCTATATATATATAAGGTGGCCACTTTGATTACTTATTTCAAAAGTGACGTGAAGAATCCTGTTAACATATTATATATATATATATATATATATATATATATATTATTCTTAATAATTTTATAATTAAAATAAAGAGTTTATTTTAATCTTGAAATTGGATTTCATGCAATTTAAAATTGTCTATTAAATGATACTCATATATATATGAAATTTTTTAATTCATGAGATGAATGTTTATTTATTAATGCTTATGGTGATATGTATAAAAATAAATAGAGTTAATTATGGACTATTGACCAATGTGATTGAATTTTATTTTAGTTGAATGCTTGAATGAATGTGTTTTATTAAATAGGGTCTGCGTACCTTGTCTTCTTTGTTTTTTTCTTGATTTAAAATTCTATCTCCCTCCTATGTACTTTTTCTTGACTGCTGATCAAGGTTTCTAATTAAATTAAATAGTTTATGTAATAGAAATACTTAGAATTATCTTGAAGAAATTGTAGACCAATGAGCAAGGAGCGCGTGAAGACCCGTTTGTATGGATTCCGGGTTTAAATGTAATATTTACATTTAAATTTAAATTCTTACACCCCTAGGTTTGACCTTTTGGTTCACTTGGTGGCTCTAGTGAACCAAATTAGAATAAAAGTCCATAATCAATATAGGTAGAATATACTATTTTATATGTGCATGCTAAGTATTATATATTTTATATTTTATACAAACATGCTTCACATGTTTTAATAAAATGACGCGTGTTTTATATATATATATATGTGTGCATGCGCGCTAAACAAGATGAGACAAATAATAACAAACCCTCAAAGAAATCATATTAAGTCTAAAGCATTCAATGATATTTAGAATATCGAACGTCGCATTCAAGCATGATAAATTAATAGAGTATTAAATATTTAATATGAGTTTGTTGTGCACACACAAGGCAAGTATTAAGTATTTAAGATATTAATTTAATCGCATTTGATGCTTATAAAGTTAATTGAACAATATTATTTTGTTGTGTACACACAAGGACAATATTTTTCTTTTTTGAATATATGGAGTGCTAGGTTGGACTTAACTTAAATCATTTTAGCTCGGATGTACACACACTTGACCATTATGATCTAAGAGGCAGAATACAAGGAGTTACATGTCGATGTAATTGACAAGAGTTGTCTACCTATTTATTTATATATCATTTGTTGTGCACACACAAGGCTATATACATTTGAAATGTGATCCTTATTTTCACTAGCAAATTTTAAATTAGATGTTGCCGAACTATATAAGTGAGAGTAATATAGTTTGAAGAAAATTAGTGGGAGATACCAATCTAAAATAAGACCTAATTTATTTTGGTATATAAAATTAATTGAATGAATGTTTGCTAAAATATTGTCTTTTCACATGCAAAAATTTAAAAATGTCAAAATCACTAATTTCACTGCGTAGCATACTTGATGCTAATAAACTAACCAGGCCAAATTACACGGACTGGTTAAGGAATCTGAGAATAGTTCTCACTGCTGAAAAGATTTCTTATGTCCTATTCCAGATTCAGCTTCTGAGGAAGAGATTGTCACCATAACAAAATGGCAAGATGATGCATCTGTAGCTCAATGTATCATGCTCGCATTCATGAATAACGAGCTTCAGCGTCAGCATGGAAATATGGATGCTCCTACTATGTTGCTTCACCTCAAGGAGTTGTATGGTGAACAAAGTAGGACTGCTAGATATGAGATATCTAAGGAGCTCTTCCGATCTCGAATGACCGAGGTCACTGCCGTAAAGACTCATGTCCTAAGGGTGATCAATTTGACTGAATGCCTAGGACATCTTGGGTTCGTCAAGGATGGGAAGTTGAGTTAAGACTTGGTCTTGCAGTCACTCCCTGAGACTTTCTCACAGTTCGTTGTTAATTTTTACATGAATAAGTTAGATGTCAGCTTGCCTGAATTACTTAACATGTTGAAAACAGCAGAAGGTCACTTTCCATCCAAGAAGAACCATGTCTAAGTGGTGGATGATTCTTCCAAGAATTGGAAAAGGCCCAAGGTGTCTTCTGAAAAGAAGAAATCTAAGAAGGCTAAGGGCAAGGTGAACATGAAGGAAAAAAATAAACCTGATCCAGCTAGCAAAGGAATGTACTTCTATTGCAAAGAGTCGGGTCATTGGAAGAGGAACTGCAAGAAGTTTCGGCAGAGAAGAAGCTTGGAGAAGCTTCGACTTCCAATCAAGGTTTGTTCATGATTGAAATTAATTTTTTTTAAAGTCAAAATTCTACTTGGGTATTGGATAGCGAATGTGGTTCTCACATATGTAATACTGTGCAGGGACAGGTCAGAAGTAGAAAGCTTAACAAGGATGAGGTTGTCCTACGAGTGGAAAATGGAGCAAATGTTACTACATTAGCTGTAGGCACTTATTGTTTAGCACTGTCTACGAGCAAGTCCATCTATTTAAATAATTGTTATTTTATTTCGAATATCATTAGAAACATTATTTCAAATTCTGTATTAGATATGGATGGATTTGAAATTATAATAAAGGACAACAGTTGTTCTATTTATAAAAATAATATTTTATTTGGTGTTGGCAATTTGCGAAATGGACTTTACATATTTGATTTGCATGAAAATATATTTCAATTAGAACAAACTAAGAAAAGGAAAAGAGATTATGTTAATTATACCTATATGTGGCACTGTAGACTCGGTCATATCAATGAAACAAGATTATCCAAGTTGCATAAAGATGGGCTCTTAGAGCTATCCGATTATAAATCATATCCAACTTGTGAATCTTGTCTCATGGGTAAAATGACTAAATCTCCTTTTAGTGAAAAAGGAGAAAGAGTTACAAAGTTGTTATAGTTGGTTCACACAGACGTTTGTGGACCTATGACAACGAATGCACGGGGATGATATTCTTATTTTATTACTTTCACTGATGATCACTCAAGATATGGATATGTGTATTTAATGAAATACAAATCTGAATCATTTGAAAAGTTCAAAGAGTTCAGAAGTGAAGTAGAGAAACAAATAGATAAAAGTATTAAGATTCTTCGATCAGATCGGGGTGGTGAATACTTAAGCGGTGAGTTTCTCAATTGTCTCAAAGAAAATGGTATAATCTTATAATGGACTCCACCAGGTACACCACAGTTAAATGAAGTATCTGAAAGGAGAAATCGAACATTGTTGGACATAGTTCGTTCCATGATGAGTTTTACCGATCTTCCAATATCGTTCTGGGGTTATACCCTAGAAGCGGCTGCATATCTACTAAATAAGGTCCCCTCGAAATTCGTCACCAAGACTCCATATGAGATGTGGACAGGGAGAAAACCTGGTCTTAAGCATGTTAAGATTTGGGGATGTTCAGCTTATGTAAAAAGGTTTCAAAATGATAAGCTTGTGATAAGATCTGGTAAGTGCACGTTTGTGGGATATCTTAAAGAAAGTTTGGGATACTATTTCTACAATTCTACTGAGCAAAATGTGTTTGTTGCGAAACACGCTGACTTCTTGGAAAAGGATTTTATCCTTAAAGGGGCTAGTGGGAGGAAAATAGATCTTAAAAAAATTCAAGAACCACAAACCACTACAGATCAATTGGATGAACCTGTCAAAGTAGAGACACCTACTTTACAACACCCTATTCGTAAATCTGGAATAGTACCGAAGATACCTGAAAGGTATGAATTCGTCATAGAGGATGACGATGAGGTACACATCATGGATGATGATGATCCATTGAATTACGAACAGGCTATGAGTAATAAAGACTCAGGAAAATGGTAGATGACCATAAAATCTAAAATAGATTTTTGAAGCAATGCTCAAGTCCATTTGGATTTTACTGCAGCTTATTATTACTAGATCTGGCAAAATGGACATGGAGACGCCTGTCCTCAAATATACATTATTAGAGGAGAATGTATGTATGATACAGCCAGATGGATTTGTTTCAATGGTTGAAGCAAATCATGTATATGAGTTACAACAATCCATTTATGGATTGAAGCAAGCTTCTCGTAGATGGAACATCCGTATTGATGAGACAATCAAAGAGTTTGATTTTATCACAAACGAGGATGAACCATGTGTGTACAAGAAGGTTAGTTGGAGTGCTGTTTCATTCCTTGTATTATATGTTGATGATATATTACTAATAGGGAATGACATTCTTATGCTACAATCGATCAAAATAAAGTTGTCTAAACATTCCTCCATAAATGATTTGGGTAGAACATCCTACATTGGGGATATAAAATCTGTGTAGATAGATTTCAAAGGATGTTCAGCTTAACCCAAGGAACGTATATTTATTAGGTGCTAAAGGCGTTTAGCATGGCAAACTCCAAGAAGTGTCTCATGATGATGAGCCATAGAGTGTATCTCTCTAAAATTATCCTCAATAAAAGAGAGATCGTATGAGTTACTATCATGTATGCAATGAAATATACGAGACTTGATGTTGATCAGTCATATTCTGGAGAAGATCACTGTAAGATAGTGATAAACATCTTAAAGTACTTAATTGATACTAAGGATGTCATCATGACACATGATGGGTCTGAATTAAACTAGAGAATTAAACAAACTCAAGTTTTTCAGACTAACCAAGACGACAGCAAATCCACATTAGGGTAAGACGTTACCTTGAAAGGTGGTGCAGTGAATTGGAAAGGTTGCTGGTTTAGTGACAAAGATAAAGTATATAACTGTAAGTGAAGCTGCAAGTTGATGTTTCGGATGAAAAGTTTATTACAGAACTAGGAATAGTTCCTATGTCTCATCTTGAATCTAAACATATGTTGCGGCACTTTGATTAAAGAAATCATTGAAAGAGGAGACGCCACCTTAGAGCGTGTAGACTCTCAAGATAACATTGCAGATCCATTTACTAAAGCTTTAACACAACAACAGTTTGATCGTTACTTAGAGAAGATGGCATGAGATACAATGGTGATAGACTTTAGTGCAAGTGGGAGATTGAAAGTAGTATGCATACAAGCCAATCATGTATGATGATAAAGCATCTACTTTGGAGACAATCTTATTTATTTATTAATAAAAGAATTATCTTGTTCAAGACATTTAATTATCTACATGATACTGTTTTTATAATATGTATATAACCCATAGTTTTAAGCAATGCTTTTAGAATCATGATGATGATCATGCTAATTAGATCTAAATTATTAGAAAGTTTCAAACTAAAATAGTTCTCAATCGTGGGATTACTAAAAAGGGGATTAGTAAATCTGGATAGATTGGTACATATGTTGCTTGTTTATTGAATGAGGATGATTGATCTCATGATCATTTATGTGGAGACACTAAAGCAAGTATGTAGGTGCTTATTAGAGAATAAGTTCATTGAACGTGACTCGCTATGGAATACCTAATGGAGTTTTACTTACTTGTCAATAAGAATTCCTAATGTGATAGTAGTACAAGTGATCCTTAGACTTGAGATCATCATAGTATCTTGTGTGTAATGAATTATACTTTGACTTATTCCTTAAGACCCTTAGGGTATATCAAAGGGTATGCTTGGGTATAATAAGTTACATATGGAGAGAATGAATGGTCAATAAAGAATCCACCACTTCAACTAAAAGAAGAGATATGTCCTATGTGATTCGTTAAATGACAACCAAATAGTCCTTGTCGAAGATAGAATGAAATTAGAAAGGAGTTTCTAATTTGCATTATTTGGAGTTGTGCATTTTATAATCGAAATACATATAATTAAATAAAATAAGACTTGACAATAATTTCATGTCTTATATTTAATTGGGACATTGTATGGTGGAAGGATTGAATTGTACGGTAACTATTTACTCACAAATTCTTTTACGATTAATGTTGAAATCTATATTATCTGGAAAGCCGTTGATCGCTAGGGAGGCTTATCCCTATTGTAGAATAAATATTATTTACTTAAATAGATTATTAGTTTAATTTATTTATTTAAATAAGATTAGAATTGTTCTAATTGATTTATTCACAACCAGTTTAATATAGAGTACCTAAAGGGTCACACCATAAAAGGAAGAATAATTATTTAAGAAAGTAATGGCATAATCGTAATAATGCATTAAGTGTAATTAATTTAATCTATGGTGATATAATAAATTAAATAACTTACTGTTTATTATTTAATATTTTGAAAATATTAAATATAAATTAATAAGATGAGTCTTATTAATATTATTACAATTATTATTATTTTAATTTCTAAAGGAGTTTAGAAATTAATTTAATATTAGTACTCTCATTTATTCCTAATAAGATTAGGAGTCAATTAATTAAAGAAGTCTAATTTAATTAATTAAATAAAAACGTATGGCTAATAGGATTAGAAGGGTTGACCAATATCTATATATAAGAGGAGTCTTATAATAGATAATAATAGATATCAGTTGATACAATTTCAATTGTTGGAGAGTACTTCTTTTCTATAGAGGATAAAAAACTAGGGTTTAGCCAATCATACTGCTTCTTGATAATTCCTCTTTCTTGGTGGATCACATCTAGAGGCGAAATCCTTGGGTGGCTAACATTGATCAAAAGAAGGAATCTACCCCGAATATTCAAGCCCGAATATTCAAGGAGATCGATACGAACAAGGAGTTGAATTTGTACCTGTGGAAGGTTTGTTCTACAAGGGTATGATTCTATAACTTCTTATTTATCGTTTTAAATTAATAATTTACATAAAGGATGATCCGGATAATAGTTTTGTAAAAAAATTTTAAATTCAGATATACCATGATTTCGCTAATTTTTATAATTTAATTGAGTCACGATTTCGTACAAACCCAACAATTATTGATAGGGCAGTTATTGATAAGGTGATCGTCTTTTCATCTGTTATTAGTTGTCGTAATGCAATTTGGTTGTTGGTTTGTAACTGTATGTGAGCATTTCGTCTAATAATAATGGAGACAGGATATCGGTTAGATGTGTCAAATAACATCTTTATATTTCAGTTGTTTCTTTGTTTGCATAGGTTCATTCCTATCCCCTTTTAAGCAATTCCTATACAATCAACTAGAATTTTTGGGTAAACAAAGGGTAATCTGCATTCTATTCGGATAAATATCTCATGAGGCTGAACTGCATCATATTTAAATTATGGAATTGAATTTGTATGAAAAGTATCCGAGACTAGAAAATACATAGCACATACAGAAAACAGTGATGTAATTAGTGTTTATAAACCCACTTAGACAGTCACATCTGCCAATCAGAAATGATTTATAGTAGCAGTCTTCTTCCCTTGGTGGCCTGATCAATGTGAAGATCCTCTCCCTCTTGCTTTCTTCCTTGTTATCGGTAATGGTGTCTTCTTTAACTCTAATTTATGGTTCACTTCTTCATTATTTTTATAATATATTTGTTTTTCTTTGTCATACTTTAATTTATTCTTTTTTCCAGAAATTTTGATGGGTTTGTTTTGGATTTAATTGAAGCTTTTGTAGTTGAAGATGGGTTTGGTTTTTGTTTTTTGATATGAGTTTTTACTATGATTCAAATATGCCTGCTTTTTAGTTCAGTTTTATTGGATTCATCTATGTTAGAATAAGATATTAATTTAGTGGAATTCGAAAATTTCAAATTTTGGTATATGGTCTATGAGTCCATTAGACTAAATTTTATACCAAAGTTATAATATTTAGCCATTGCAAATTATGTATTGAAATCAACCTTTAGTTTACTTGTAGAATATGTCAATTTTGGTGTATTTTGTAGTGAATTTAGGATTATAAGAACTTGCTGGTTGTTGTCATGCCGATAGAAACTTCAGAAATTTAAAGGTTATATTGAACGGTTGACTGAATGAAGATAATTGATCTAGGGTGGGAGAAGAATTAGATATGGGAGGGAGGGCTTACATTTCTGGGCATAATTGCTTTTCTTACTTGTTTGTGGGTGGCAAAATGGGCGATTTTGGGGGGTTCTACTGTGGATTTGTAGAGGGGGTTCCCCTGCTTTAAGAGCTTTGTAGTTTTATACTTTTAAATGTTTTGGAAGATTTCGTGTCCACTTCTTTTGTATGCCCCTCTATTATAATAAAATTTATTCTTTTGTCTAAAAAGAAAGAAGAAAGTTTACATTTCAAATCTTTACTAACAAATAAAATCTTAATAAATAATGAAAATCAAACTCAGTACTAATGTTTGTTTTTGTCATTATTTTTAGATATGAATCTGGATAAAATTTAAGGATTTACATGTGATATTAAAAACCAAGACAAAACTTTATTTGAAATTTTGATAGGATTTGATATGAACATATGATATATTTATATAACACTAATGAAGTACTTCTTTGGATAGCCAAAAGAAAAAATATGTATTATAAAGGACAGAAAAGTGAACTATTGTTCTATGACCATTCAGGTAACTTATTATATAGGACATAAATGGATGCCTCTATGAAGCAATTCCAACATAACCTTATTTCATAACTAGTTAAAAGTATAAAACTAATTTTAACAGTGAGCCTTGATTGTCTCATTGGGATCAAGTATTGGTACGCGTTTTATTTCATAGTTTCGAATACTATATTATTATAATCATAGTATTAATTAGTTAGATATAATGAACCAAAGTTGAATTAAGTTTTTAATTTGATTATTATATTGTTATTGTGCAGTTATAATCTGTCTTCAACTAGAGTCAATTATGATATAGTTTACTTGGAAGTACCTAGTTTAAATAGCATACAAACGCTTCTTAATTCAGTTCTTCTGTAAGAGCCAGACAAGCCAACCCCTTCCCTTTGTCATTATACCATCATAACCTTCTTCTATATAAAAAAGTGAGACAGTCTTATTACTAAATGCTAACATGGATAAACCAGTAATATGTGATTTACTTGTTTTGTTTAAATCTTTATTGATCACTTGAACAGAAATTGTCATGGCTTGACATGGACATAACTAGCATACTGAATAGCTTTCAATTTTTTTAGTCAAGATTTCAATTATTAAATCAGGCATCCATTAGTTATACACATGTTCTCTCTTATATTTTTTCAACTTATTTTTATAACTTCTTTGCAGAAACATTGTGTTTGTGATCTATTCAAGGATTCCATTGTAAGGTATTGAAATTCCAGGTCAATATTAGAATAAAAATTTTATATAATGAATTTTTATTTTCTGATATTATTTAGTGTGCATAAGGGTATATGTGCAATGTGAAATAACTGTCTGCTATATGGTAAATATATAACATTATATATTTACTGTGATTGAGCTAATGGTTAGAAGGAATTGAATGGGAAAAGGTAAATAAATAGTAGGGTATACAAAATTTATTGTATACCTTAAAAGATATTAAAATAATTTATAAAGCTAAATTATTTTAATATAAGAAAATGATGATATGTTGTATATTATCTTATTTTAACTATAAGGTAATATAAATAGGAAGTATTACAATAACTTTATATAAGAAATTATAACACTAAGTGTTATTTGTAATGTAATAAGTTATGGAAAATAAGATATATTGTTGGTATATTGCATTATATATGTACTTGGGGTAATATACAAGCTGGTCACCAAACGAGGCAGTAAGTAGGAGCTGGAAGGGAGGAAGTATAGTGTTATTAATGTAAGCTTGAGCTGTCCTTGTGCAGTTGATATAGACTGTCATCTTGGCTTGGCTATGTTGGTGAGTAAGAATTTTGGGTAAGATGTAAGAGCAGAGTTTTCTTTTCTTTCCCATCCTCACCCGCCAACTCCTTTCTCCAGAATTGTAGCTCCTTCAATTCGGCTAGCACAAGTGAAGAGAAATAAGAGTTTAAGCTTTCAAAATTTGCTGAAACAGTGAAGTTCAGCTGGGAACTCAGGAGATTGTACGTGAGCTAGTAAGAGGTATTATAATCTATCTTCTTTATTATTATAGATGCAAGTATTAAGCAAAGTGGGTTATTTGGTTTTAAAGTGAAAACAATTAGTATTATGTATTGATTTCAGTTGTGAATGGGTAACAGTTATTGGATTAGCTAATGATGATTATACAAACTAACAAAGAATTGAAATAGTTAAAATTAAAAGAATGGTTCTCTTGGAAAGAATAAGCTAATTAGTTTGTATGTATTGGTTAATTATATAGAAATTTGATTGTATCATGGATTGCTATGGCTGGAATTAGAACAAAGGAGTTTAGGATGGTTGTGTGGTGTTATAAGGAGGTTAACATGGGTTTATAACTCAAATAAATCGCTATGAAAATGGTGAATTAAAACTGTGCAGACCACATGTTTGATAAAAGTCCCAAGTGGACTGTTTTTACTAAAAACTGTTTTTACTAAAAACTGAGTATTAAACGAAACGAAAGCTTGGGCTTGGTTTATTAAACATAGGTGATGATATTTAGAGAGTTTAAGCCTGCTAGATAAGAACGAAATTCAATTTTTAAGCTACAATGACAAGTCAGAAATTGGTGTGATGGGTCAATTTCGGCCACTGTTTTGAGTGGCCTATGGAATCTGAAATGAAGTCATTAAAACTTCTAAATGTAGTCTTATATATGATATACATCATATGTAAAATTTGTCACAATCCTACATATGGGATAAAATGTATTAGACCGCAAAGTGACCACGCGGGAGGGGGGAAAGAGCTGCTGCCTAAAGGCAGCAGTGTGCACCTGCAGCAACAGACATCAACGGCTGAGTTGTGCTGGGCTGGGAGGCTTTCTTTGAGCTTTCGGCTAGCACAGTTGGGCTGTCCCAAATAAGTTGGTTAATATTTTTATAGATAGATGAATATATTACCTATATGAACCTTAAGAATTCAGCATATTTAAGTGTTTATGTTGTATGATAAAAATTAGAGAACTAGCTATGTTGGGCACAGGGCTTCTGCCTATAGCAGCAGCAGTGGCAGGGAGAGGTGATGGGCTGGGGCTCTTTTTGAGCTCTCAGTTTACAAGCTAAGTATCTTTGTTGGTTTATTTTATTAGCAAATGTTTTCAAGTTCCTTGTAAGACATTTTAGTAAATGAGTGTGTTATCATTGATTGCGAAAGGAGTCATGGCATAGGAGGGGCTGCTGCCCCACTAGCAGCAGCAACAAACTGCAGCAGGTAGCTGCGAGCTGCTACTATAGCAGTTTGGGTAGGCCATTTTGATGAACTAACATGATTTTATAAAACTATCAAGTATGGTTTTGGTTTGTTTTATAAATGTGTATAGACTTTCCTTTGGGGTTTGCAAGTGTAGAAATTAAAGAAGAAAGGCAGGGCTGCTGCTCATTTGCAGCAGCTGTTAACAAGTTAACAGATGCGATAACAGCTTTGGGGCTGATTTGGGGGCTATGGGGCCAACCGAAACCACAGCAAGGCCTAACTATAAGAAGGGGTTTATAATTTTCCCAAATAAGCAAGTAGGGGGAATTCATACCAAACCCACAATCTAATATTATTAGATTGATAATGAAAATGTTAGATTTCAAAGGAAAAGGCTTTGAGAAGCTGTTTTAATGTAACGTTAAAACATGATAGTTTTAAATCATTAGTGTATATAAAATCAATAATGAATTTACAATTTTATGTGAATAATTTAGTTATGTTATAAAGCTAATAAAGGTGGCATCCTACATAGGGGTTGCTAAGGTAAGCTATACTGTGGAGATGTTAGTGCAACTAAAAGGGCAATCTAATATTATTAGATTGATAATGAAAATATTAGATTTCAAAGGAAAAGGCTTTGAGAAGCTGTTTTAATGTAACGTTAAAACATGATAGTTTTAAATCATTAGTGTATATAAAATCAATAATGAATTTACAATTTTATGTGAATAATTTAGTTGTTATGTTATAAAGCTAATAAAGGTGGCATGCTAGATAGGGGTTGCTAAGGTAAGCTATACTGTGGAGATGTTAGTGCAACTAAAAGGGGTGTTTGACAGACTTAGCCTTAAAGGGTTGTTTTGACATTGTTGAAGAAAAACAAGAATGATTAAAGTAATAATGTGATGAGGTGAATCTATATATCATGAAAAAGACTAAAAGCTAACCATTCAAGTTGAAATTTCTTTCAAAATATAAAATAAGCAATGAGTCCACCTTATCCTTCATTAATCTCTCTCCCTATTAATTTAAGTTCACCAAGTTTATTTTTTCTTATTCCTCATCTTATTCAAATTGAATTTTGCTGTTTATTTTGCAGGAGGAATTTTACAGGCCCAACCTTGATTTCCTTGAAGAAAATGATGACGAAGTGGACCTAACATGATGTACACTTCATTCCTTTTAGTTCGTTGTTATTCTTTCAGTTTTCTTATGTTAGTTATTAAATATTATAAGTACTATGATCATTGGGAATCAAGATACAATAACAAATTATGTACTTATCGTGACTTGAGCATTATCTATTTATATATGGAGTATTAGTTTTAATTATTGGCTCTTTATGCATTAGTTTATCAATTAGTTTGAAACAAGTATGAGATTTTTATTAACTTGAAATATAAAATTTAATATTTATTACAACAATTAAAAAAATAATAGTAATAATAATAAATATGAAATCACTGATTTGAAAAATAATTATAATTTGCAATGAATTTTGATTATTTATCAATTAATTTTTTATTTACAAATTTATATTTTGTGAAGGATTTTACTTGAGAAATGGACATTAATGAAGGATTATTTCCTTCACTAAAATATTTTTTAGTTAATTAGTTAGTCATCAATGAAGGATTATTTCCCTCACTAATTTGAAGATACATTCTCGATTTATAATTAGTGAAGGAAAATTTTTTCTCGTTAAATAAATTTGTTCTTCATAATATATTATTTGTGTGGGAATAAAGTTATTCACTAATTTCAAATAGTTCTTCTTAAAATATTATTTGTGAAGAAAACCAATCTTTCACTAAATAACAATATTCCATTACCAAATATAATTTGTGAATAAAAAGTTATTCACAATATATCATGCACAAAAAATATTTAGTCACTACTTAGCGAAAGATACCCTATTGCGAGGAGATCTTATGCGAGCAATTGTGTGAAGAAAATATTTCTTTGCAATAAATCTCTTGTCAGTGATATATTACATCTTGTGAAGGATTTGACCTTCACTAGAGGCTATTTTTGGTGTAGTGATTGCTAATTCGTGGCTCTTTCTCGCTTATATATATATATATATATATATATATATATATATATATATATATATATATATATATATATTAACTCTTTTGGATTGGATTTTTGGACTGGATTGCTAATCCGTGACTTTTTCAGCTTTAATATATATATAATTATATATATATTATTTATTCAATGTGATTAAATATTTGTTTTAATTATTTATTTGATATGAATCTGTTCTAATGTGAAGTTTGTGGACTAGATTCATTTAAATCTAGCCATTTCTAACTTTCAACCGGTTCAAAAGCTGTCAAATTGGAACCGTTGAGCTATAATGGCTAAGATTTATTTAAATCTGGCTTTCTTTCTAGTTTTTATAAATATTAAAGCGACTACGCGACCCTAGATCCGTATCTAGAAAAAACAGGAAGCTTTGGCTACGCGCATGCAAGGGTTTAACTGATGAATCCTTTCATGTCTTGCAACATTTATATTTAAATTTGCATTTTATTTCAATAATTTTGTTGAGCAGGCTTTTTGATTATATTCTGTGAGCCTAGGAATCACGGGATCTATGATTAACCACATGGATCTAGATCTGATTCCCACGATGGACAAATTTGCACTGTAAATACAACTTGCATGTCTTCTTGTAAATGTAAATCTAAGGAACCTTAAAACGGTTATCCGGATTTAAGGTCTCAGTCTAGTAAATTGTGATTTTTAGTGCTCGGGTCATTTCGATGACTTTCATGCCCATAAAGAGCCCGACACTTGTATATATATTATTTGGTCGAGGATGCTTCGCATCCCGAAAATAAAATCAAAATCAGCTAAATGCAAAATAAAATGGAAGTATCAAAAGACTTCAATTCCTATGCGAGCGAAAGGGTTTGAAAATCATCTTTCAAAACATCACTTTAATACCTTGTCTAAAAATAGACTTTTCATTAAATCAAACCCTTCGTATATAGGTTCAACGAAGCACATCACTACTTTTAAATAAAGTACGTAGTCCAATTACTGCAAGCACACACACTACAAATAAATTAGGGAAATTGAAAAGACGCGGTAACCGTATTTCACGAAAGTCGGGGGGTGCCTAACACCTTCCCCCCGCTTAATCAAGCCCCCGAACTCTACGAATCAAGATTTCCAAGGCCAAGTTAATAGAGTCTAGTAATTGGGCCTACTTGCAAACGTTTCAAACAAAACTCAGTTGAGTTGGTACAACCATTTCAAATATACCAACTGGCGACTCTGTAAAATCAAACTTTGCAAATTGTCGACATTATATGTCTGGCTTTTCCTAAAAATTCACCCTTCATATCAAACAAATGAAAATAACAGAGGGTAGAAACACATTAGGGAAAGGGGGATCGCCAAAGATTTTTTTCGACGTCGAAAGGTGGCGACTCTGCTGGGAAACAGTAGAGGGCTTAAGCCGCACTTCAATCTTTTCAAATTTCCTTTCTATCTGCATGTGTGTGGATGCTTAGTTTACATTGAATGGATGTAAATAAATGTTTTTTTACTACTTTAAATATTAGTGCTTCGCACAATGTCATCATTTCATAACGGTGAGACACGTTGTATGTGAATGTATGTTGTGTGATTCCTCCACCAGGAGGCGAACCCGTCGACGCTTGATTACTGGACTCAAAGGAGATTAATCCTGCGAGGCTTAAGAAAGACGCCACTCAGATTTGCTCCAATTGAAAGAATGGATTAATTTCCCCTCTAGTAAATTGCGATGAGCTCGGGGCCTTCATGCCGAAAAGCTGCGAAAGTAGCCTAAGATAGGTCAGCATCTGATAAACCAAATTCGAAGGGGAGTCTCTTCATGCCTTCCCCTTTCAATTCAATGTAAATTTCAAATTCCATGTAAATATCAAATAAATGTAAATATACATTCCATTCCCTATCAATTTTATTAAATCCTGTCATGCTATCCTATCATCAAAATAACTGACCTTTGTTTTACAAAAAAAGAATAAAATACTTCAAAAAATCATAAAACATTGCATAACATTCATCCTATTAATATATACATCAAAATTAACATGCCTACATTTATTGTAGGAAAAAATTGGTCCCGTTACCAGATTAAGGCTAAAAAGGTACTAAGCCTATCTCCAGGCATGGCTTCAAGTGCCCAACCTGAATCCACCCCTGTCTCTTGGGAAGAGTTCGAAGGACTAAAGAGCCAGATAGCTTAATTGGCTATTTTCCTAATGGAACAAAGCAAAAGTCTTCAGGGTAAATAAATAATCGTTCAAACAGAATCGTCCACACAAGGTGGCAGTCAGGATACTGACAAAAAGAAAGATACTCAAATACCTGAGCCTCAAAACAAGGATCTGACCAACAAAACCCCTGAAACCACCAATCTCAGAAATGATCAGGAAACAGGTGATTTTAGGAAAAAGGTTCAGCAAATGAAAGAAATAATCCGGTCCATTAAATGAACTGGGGCATTTGGGAGTGTAAACTACTCAGATCTATGTATATTTCCAGGGGCTCGATATCTAGACAAATTTCAAGTCCTGAATTTTGAAAAGTATGACGGATTAGGAGATCCTTACACTCATTTAAAAGTGTTCATTGGAGAACTCGGATCCTATGCTGAGGATGAAAAACTCATAATGCAGTTATTCCAAAAGAGTCTAACTGGGGAAGCCCGAGCTTGGTATGCCCGACTTGACAATTCCAAGATCCATAGCTGGGAAGAGCTAACACATGGCTTCCTAAATCAATAATGCTTTCGGTCTCAGTTGGCTACGGATGGATATCCAGTGACCAAGGTCAAAAAGTAAATCAATGAGTCTTTCCGTGAGTATGCCCAAAGATGGAGACGGATGGCTGCACAAGTCACCCCACCTATGACAGAAACAGAAATAGTAATGACTTTCATTAACATCCAGAAAGCTCCATATTATGAGAGGGTCCTAGCCGGGATAGAAAAATCATTCTCGAAAATGATTAAACATGGAGAAATGGCCGAAATGGGACTGAAGTCTGGGAAGATCAAAGACTTTACCGCTTTGGAGGCGGTGGTCGAGCATATTCAAGTTGGAAGCTATGGGAGTAATCCTCGGAGAGTCCATAAAAAGAAGGAGGTAGATGTGTCCTTAATACTTCAGGGACATAATCAGAGAGGCAATCCAAGTTTGCCCATTCAAAGAAGAAATTATTCCCCTTTTCAAGCTCTTGCACAATCTTCGAATCCTCCATTTCAAAAAGCCGAAGAAGTAAAACGTCGAAGAACGTTCACCACCTTAGGGGATTCACTAGAAAATGTAATGAAGCTTCTGACAACACAAAAGAAGATTGTCCATCTCCTTCCGCCGGCCAATTCAAGCGGACGAAATTTTAACTAGAGTAAGAAGTGTGCTTATCATTCCGGAGCACCGGGCCACGATACACAAGATTGTCGGTCTCTCAAACATAAAATCCAAGACCTGATAGATAATGGGGAGATTGTGGTGATAACACAAGAACAACCACATGTTCAAGATAGTCTTTTGCCTCAACACAATGAGGAGAGCGTCAACATGATCAGCATGGGAAACGGAGAAGGATCCAAATACCTCCAGTATGTCGGAAAGTCATCCCAATCAAACAAAGATAGGCTGGACAATTGGGAATATTTAGAAAAGTAATTCCTGATAGAATTGGAAATCAAATCTATCAATGAACAGGTTGGATAATTGGCAGAACTGGTAATTTATCAACATTAGATAACGAGGCAAATGATAAATCAGACCAATCAGCAAGAATCAAATCTTCCTACTCCTGAAATTAGTCCCATTTCCATGAGGGATCATTACTGGTTCCACGAGCATGACCCCTGGGCAGACAAGGTTGCTAAGGAAGAGAAGTTCCGAGCTAACAGGGAGTTCGCCTTAAAATGGAATTTCACTCATCTGAATCAGCCCATGAAAGAAATTCTCCAAATGTTGATCAACAAGGGGAAAGTCACAGAATTGCTATCCCTAGTGGACCCTCGATCCAGGAAGTTCAAACCTGATAGGATCTGTCAATATCATACCAACACGCTTGGTCATGACACAGAGAATTGTTGGGGACTTCGTCATTTGATTCAAAATCTAATTGAAAGCGGTGAACTGCTGAAGGAAAACCAAGATTATGGCTATCCTGGAGATCCATACACACATCTAAAGTTTTCATCGGAGAACTCGGATCCTATGCTGAGGACGAGAAACTTCGAATGCAGCTATTTCAGAAGAGTTTAACTGGAGAAGCCAGAGCCTGGAATGCCCGTCTGGACAACTCCAAAATCCACAGTTGGGAAGAATTGGCCCATGCCTTCCTTAGCCAGTACAGTTTTTAATCTCAGTTAGCTCCAGATCGGTATCAAATTACCAAAATCAAGAAGAATAACACTGAATCATTCAGAGAATATGCCCAACGATGGAGACGGGTCACAGAACAAGTTACCCCAGCCATGACTGAATCTGAAATAGTCATGACTTTCATCGATATTCAAGAAGCTCCTTATTATGAAAGGGTCCTAGCAAGAATAGGAAAACCTTTATCTGAAATGATTAAACATGGTGAAATGGCCGAAATGGGACTCAAGTCCGGGAAAATAAAAGACCTAACAGCGCTCGAAGCTGTTGCTGAGCATATCCAACCAGGAAATTAAGGGAGTAATCCCCGGAGGGTCCACAAAAAGAAAGATGAAGAAGTTTCCTTGGTGTTACAAGGACAAAATTCAAGCGGTAATTCAAACAATACACCCATTCAAAAGAGGAACTATACCCCTTTCCAAGCTGCAGCACAGCCTTCAAATCCTTCATTCTAGAAAAACATGGAGGTTAGACGCAGAAGGACTTTCACCCCACTAGGGGATTCACTCGAGAACGTCTTCAAACTTCCGACAGCTCAGAAGAAGATTGGCCAACTCCTTCTGCCAACTAACACTAATGCAAGGAATTTCGACCCTAGCAAGAAATGTGCTTATCATTTCGGATCACCAGGACACGACACCCAAGATTGTTGGTCCCTCAAGCACAAGATCCAAGATTTGATTGATAATGGAGAAATTGTGGTCACAAAGCCTGATCAACCGTATGTCCAAGATAACCCTCTCCCCCAACACAAGGAGGAGAGTGTCAATATGATTAACACTTCAAGTGGAGAAGGATCCAAATACCTCCGCTATGTTGAAGAATCAACTCAATCCAACAACCTCAGCCCAATGAGTTGGGAAGCTTTTGAAAAATAATTCCTGATAGAGCAAGAAATAAAGTCTATCAAGGAACAAATCGAGCAGTTGGCTGAACTGGTCGTCCACCAACATCAACTCACCAAAAAGATATTGAAGCAAATCCATCAATCTATTGGCAGTAGCTCTCCTCTAGAGGAAGTTAATTCTAATCAAGATCATAGCCGGACTTGTGAGCTTACACCCTGGACTAACAAGGGGATTGAAAAAGCAAATGTCCAAGCAGATAGGAAATTCCTATTTCAAAGGAATTTCACCAATTTGAACCAGTCAATGGAAGAAATCCTACAAATGATGATCAACGAGGGAATGGTTGCAGACTTGCTACCTCCGCTGAACCCTCAATCCAGAAAATTCAAACCTGGCCAAATATGTCAGTACCATTCCAACTTTCCCCGCCATGATACAGAAGAATGCTGGGCACTTCGTAACCTAATTCAAGACCTGATTGAGAAAGGTGACCTAATCAGAGGAGATCGAATCCTCGACATGACAGATAAAGATAGCCTCTGGATCCTCGATGCATGGTATCAGGATACAGTGGCTGTCATATCCTGCGATAAAGAATCAATCATCACACCCTTGGTACTGATAGGTAAAGGGGTCCAAGACAAACAAAATCCTGTGAAGGTGGCTGCACCTCAGCCTCTAATTTTTCCCTTCAGGCATCAGTATCCAATCCTCAGTCTGAAGAAGGTCCCATGGAACTACGGGGACATTAAAAGCTCTACTTCAAACAACATTTCCATCCTGTCAAAGGATAATCCATTGTACCTGCCTCAGCGGGTGATTAAACCAGTTACCAAAGCAAAAGAAAGAGTGGCTGAAGAAAAGATAAAAGAGTTCCTCAAAAAGATGGGACACAATGAAATCAAGATAGTGCAAAGCTTGGAAGACGCACCCAAGCAAATATCCATCCTGGACTTGGTCCTATCATCAGAGGATCACCGTAACATCCTAGTGAAGGTACTAGAAGAAGCTCATCTGCCACACACGGTAGACACTGAGAAATTTCGTCACGTGATAGAATATATTTTCAACAACAATGTGATTTCCTTCACAAACGATGATATCCCAGCTGAGGGAAGGGGCCACCACAAGTCCCTGCATATAGCCGTTATGTCCTCCGGATACATAATAGGAGGAGTGCTTATTGACGGAGGATCTTCCCTCAATATTTGTCCATACGACAAGTTGGAAAGAATGAAGATCAATCCAAACCGAATCAAAGCCAGTCACATAGTTATCCGGGCTTTCGATGGATCTCGCCGCCAGGCTATGGGGGAAATTGAGCTTCCTCTAGAAATTGGTCCACACACCTTCTACGTATCTTTCTAGGTGCTCAACATAGCCACTGGATACAACTTGTTGTTGGGCAGGCCATGGATCCATATGGTCGGGGCTGTTCCATCCACCCTCCATCAGCAACTCAAGTACATTATCAATGGCAGCCTCATCACAGTGAATGCTGAACCAAAATACCCTACCCATATATATGGGGACATGCCAGTTATTAGCCTGGACGCTGGGGTTGAGCCTGCAAGTTTTCAAGCTCTCGAGGTTAGCAATATTCAATATCTACCGATTGAGGCACCAGCCCTGAAGCCTAAAATTTCCATTGAAGTAATGACAGTGGGCCAAGAAATGGTATCTGCGGGTTTCCAGCCTGGAGAAGGGTTAGGAAAGAACAAGCACAGCATTAAGATGCCAATTCAAATCCCAAGTCAGATGGGAAGAGCAAGATTGGGATTTTCATCCGGGTCAAACCACCGGAATCCACACAAACATCCCAAGGCTCATGCCTCCACAATTCTGCTCCCAGACCTCACAAATGCCGGATGGATGAAACCTGTGAGAAAAATCCTGACTGCAGTATCAGCCATGCTGTTTCCTGCGGTCATACCTGTCCATGAAAGGAAAGCCCTCAAGCCTGAGGTAGATAGTGAAAAGGGAAAAGAAAAGATCCTGTACGAAAGACGAGACCAATTTGCTAACATGAAAGTTATTATCAATTACAAAGGGATGAATGATGAACTCCCAGATAGTGACGACGAAGATCGTGCTCACTTTCCTCGCAGCAAACAGAGGAATAATCTGCAAAAAAGCCTCGGCCATATCCTAAAGGACGTCTCAGTTGTCATTCAAGATGAGATGGACGAGCACACTTCCAGCATCCTCCCTATCCATGAGGATCTAACCCTGGACAATTGGAGTAGTGTCCCTTGCCTCAGTCGAAAAGGGTAAAGGGGCAGACAGTTAATCTGCCCTTAATCATGCTTTCATTTACTGATTACTTTTGATTGCACAGCTAGAGCAGTTACTTTCATCATAATTTACAAATGCTATGTGTATTTAAGCAGTTGTATATATTAATGAAAGCATATTTGTTTTCAGGACCCAAGCATTGGATATGTGTGTCTCTGCTAATGAGATGCCAACCTGTCAACATAACTCCAACCATGATGCAAGATTGAGCTTTGACTTGATGGATCTTGATCAAGAGGAGGAAGATGACTATGAGGTGCCAGAGGAGATCAAGGAATGGGTCGAAGACAAACCCAAACCAAACCTCGACCAAACCTCCACCATCAATATAGGAACCTCCGAAACCATCAAAGAAATCCAAATAGGTTTAGACCTCACCTCAGATCAAAAAGCCGACCTGATCGAACTCCTAACACAGTACCAGGATGTATTTGCATGGTCGCATGAAGATATGATCGGTCTATCCACAGACATTGTCATCCATCTGATGCCCATTAAAGAAGGGTTCAAACTAGTCAAACAAAAGCTCAGACGATTGAATCCTGAGTGGAGTCTCAAAGTCAAAGAAGAAATCATTAAGCAATTCAAAGCCGGGATCATCATATTATCAACATATCCCGGATGGCTATCAAACATAGTCCCCGTACCTAAACCAGGAGGGAAGGTACGAGTCTGCATTGATTACCGAGATCTAAACAAAGCCTGTCTCAAGGACAATTTCTCGGTACCTTTTAGCCACATCCTGATTGACAATACTGCGCAGTACGACATGTATTTCTTCGTAGACTGCTTTGCTGGTTACCATCAAATCATGGTTGCTAAAGAAGACCAGGAGAAAATAGCTTTTATCACTCCCTGGGGAACTTTTTGCTATCGATGACTAACCTTCGGCCTCATCAATGCCGGAGCAACTTATCAGCGAGCCATGATGGCCCTTTTTCATGATATGATGCACAAAGAAATAGAAGTCTATATTGACGACATCATTATCAAATCTCGGAGGGAGGATGATCACATAGACCATCTCAGGAAGCTGTTTAATAGGTTGTGCAAGTACAACCTCAAGCTAAATCCCGCCAAATACGCTTTTGGCGTCAAAGCAGGCAAACTGCTAGGATTCCTAGTGAGCAATCGGGCATTGAGTTAGACCCTACCAAGATCAAAGCCATTTTTGAAATGCCCGTGCCTCGTACAGAGAAGGAGATATGAGGATTCCTAGGAAGGATCAACTTCATAAGTTGGTTCATTTCCCAGCTCACAGCAACCTGTGAGCCCATCTTCAAGCTATTAAGGAAGAATTCCTCCATCAAATGGAATGAGGATTGTCAACAAGCCTTCCTTGCCATTAAAAAGCAGCTTGTCGAAGCACGTATTTTGGTACCTCCGAGGGATGGAGTCCCCTTATTCATGTACCTGTCCGTCAATGCCAACCATGGACTGTATGCTAGGACAGAAGGATGATAGTAGCAAAGAAAGAGCTATCTACTACATCAGCAAAAGATTCAGCAGTTGGGAACAGAGGTATACCCTGATCGAGAAGACATGCTGTGCATTAGCATGGGCCGCCATGAGGTTGCAACATTATTTATATAGGCACACGACGTACCTAATATCCCATATGGATCCACTCAAATACGTCTTCAACAAACCAATGTTAAATTACTGACTGTCCAAATGACAGTTGATTCTACAGCAGTTTGACATTGTCTACGTTACTCAGAAGTCTATCAAAGGCCAAGGCATTGTAGATCAATTAGCAGAAGCACCTTTAGGAGGGTTCGAGCCCCTGGAGACATATTTCCCAGATGAAGGGATTATGACAATTCAACAACTCCGGTCAGAGAATACAGTCCAACCATAGAAAATATATTTCGACGGAGTGGTAAATATGGAAGGTTCCGGAGGTGGGGCAGTCCTTATCTCTGGTACAGGTGATCAATATCCTGTGGCTACCAAACTTTAATTTGGCAACACCAACAACACGGCCTAGTACGAAGGCTGTGTACTGAGGTTGAAACTAGCCCAATCCATGGGTATCAAACACTTATTGGTTTTTGGAGATTCCGAGTTGGTCATTAAACAAACCACCGACAAGTATCTCACAAAAGAACTGCATCTGCTCCCCGATCATCGGCAAGTCCTCAAAATGTCCCAGGAGATTGAAGCAATAACCTTCGTCCATATTCCTCGAGGTCAAAATGACTTTGCCGATGCACTGGCAACGTTGGCTTCATTAATCCGCATATCCAACAGGAGCGGGTTTCCCAACATCCAGTTCACAAATCAAAAAGCCCCAACGTACGGGAATTATATTGGAGAAGTATCAGACGAAATACCTCATGTCAAGCAACCTTGGTTTTAAGACATTATGAAATATCTTCGTAATGGATCTACACCTGCTGGTGCAAGCCAATTAGAGCAGAAACAGATTCTCAGAATGGTCATAAAGTTCTATCTGAGCGGAGATGCACTTTATAAAAGGGATGTTGGAATAGGCCTGTTAAGATGCCTCAACAAGGAGCAAGCCCAAAGACTAATGGATGAAATCCATGGCGGAGTCTGTGGTCCACACATGAGCGGCCATCTGCTGGCCAAGAAGATAATTAGAATAGGACATTATTGGATCTCGCTCAAAGCTGATTGCGATGATCACGTCAAGAGATGCTTTCAATGCCAAATACATGGAAATGCCATCGATGCTCCTCCAAATGAGCTGCATAATATGAGTGCACCATGGCCTTTTTTTATGTGGGGAATGGACGTGATAGGTCCAGTCGAACCCAAAGCCAGCAACGGTCATCAGTTCATCTTCATCATGATCGACTACTTCACCAAATGGGTTGAACCAACCTCTTTTCCTAAAGTCACAAAAGAGGTCATCATCAATTTCATCAGAAACAATGTCGTTTGTCGATATGGACAACCGGAGGTGATCGTATCAGACAACACCAAAAACCTGAATCAAATGATGGTAGAACTGTGTGCCAAGTTCCACATCAAGCATCTCAACTCCGTCATTTATTGGCCCAAGATGAACGGTGTTGTCAAAGCAGCCAACAAAAACATCAAGAAGATCATGCAGGAAATGTCCGCCAATCACAAGGACTGGCCTGACCTGCTACCTCTCACCCTGTTAGCCTACAGGAAGTCAATACGCACCTCTACTGGGGCTACCCCCTATTCACTGGTCTATGGCATGGAAGCAGTCCTCCCCATAGAAGTAGAGATGGAGTCTTTACGAGTATTAATAGATGCTCAGATAGATGAAGATCAATGGTTGCAAGACCGATATCATCAACTGTTCCCTGATAGACGAAAAAAGGGCCACAGCCATTTTCCACGGACGATTATACCAGAAAAGGATCGCCAGGTCCTACAACAAGAAAATCCGAGTTCGGCAATTCAAAGAAAATGATTTGGTGTTAAAGAAAATACTGGCCAATCAGGATGAAGCCAAAGGAAAATTTGCCCCAAACTGAGAAGGCCCTTTCATTGTCAAGGAAGTGCTGACAGGGGGAGCCATCAGGCTACAAGAAATGGATGGGAATGAATTTCCCCAACTCATCAATTCAGACACTGTGAAAAAGTACTACGTTTGAAGCACAGGCATACCCGCATCCGGGTCCTACAAATCAAATCAGGTTCGGCTTTTCCCTAGAGAAGCCTGAACTACGAATGACCTGATCTCCTTTAGCCCGGGAGTACATAGGCAACTATCTATGGTGTGGTCAAATCAAGAAAAAATCCAAAGAACTTTCAAATTCTATCATCAAATTCCAAAGCTCATCAAACCAAATTCAAACCCCAGATAAACTCTTTTCAAGCCTCTTCAATTAAACAACCAGAACCACGGATGACCTGATCTCCCTCAACCCGGGAGTACGTAGGCAGCTATCTACGGCGCGATTTGACCCTCAAGAAAAAACAAAAAAATAGAAGACCAGTTCCAAGACACCGAAGATAAATAAAAGTTAAATGTTGTCAAGCTGTCTGGTGACCAGACCCATTTGAGGAACTCCCTTGACACCTCAACTGTCAGTCCATCAAGAAGAAGCTCAAAATGCATCAACAACTGCGAGTCATGATGGAAGTGGTAATCACTCAGCGATAACAATACATATCTAAGCAGGGAAGTATCTCAAAAATATATTTCTCTGATATATAAACTGCTTTATATACATAGTGCCCTGTACATGACAAAAATGGCTAATCTAGTCTGTGCAGGAAAAATAAAGCTAGTCTATGGACCTAAAGACAAGTGGGTCAACAATGCCAGTATGCCATCTCTCTCTGAGGATGGAGGAGCATCTGTAAGAGTAGTCCACTCAGCCTCCATATGACTAAGAACATCCACAGTCATCTGCAAGGTGGCACTGTGGTCATCAATATAAGCACTCATCTCGGTAACCAAACCATGGGTGTAAGAGCGGAGAGCAGTACTATCAGCAATGTGGAAATCACGGGAAGCTATAGCCTCATCTCTCTCTGCAAAAGCTGCATCCCGAGAAATCAAAGTCTCCTTAATCTCAACATATGCTGCATCTCTGGCTGAGCGAACCTCGTCTCGCTCCACAATGGCCATATCTAAAGCCGAGCGAAGCTCCTTTCGCTCAATTAATCCAGTATCCAAGGCGGTCCTGAGACCATCCCTCTCAGCAAAAGCTAAATCCCTGCCAGACAGGGTAGCCAACAGCTGCGCTCTAGCTGACTCTCTCTCAAAGGTCATCCTAAATAGAGAATCTGACAAAACTGGATCTGTCCCTGTGGGAATAACCGGGGGATCAGTAATCAAAGCTACTGCCAAATCTACAAATAGCTCATCCTCAGTAGGAGAATTGGGATCCTCCATGGGTTCCTCCTCGTCAGAATCCGCAAGTGGAGATATATGAAGCCCTGCTACTGCGATTGTGGTCTCTACCTCTAACCATGCAGAATACTCCGGAGAACTACCTGGATGTCTACTGGAGAACTCAGCCCTCTCCTTGTGAGTCCAACACTCATAAACTCTAACCAAGTCGGCCGGTGACATTGAGGAAGTCGACATCCTCTGATCAGCAGAATCCTCAAAATGGTGCATATTTTACCACTGATCAAACTGCTCCATAACTGCAAAGGGATGATAAGTAGTCATACCCCTCAATCCTGCCAAAGGCAAATAATCCATGCCAGATACATGAGTAATGAAGCTGAACGGGGTCGCCAACCCTGAGCATAACAAAACTACGAATGAATGCTCAATATCCGACAAAAATGCTAACCAGGACTCTGAGTTGACGCAATCAGGAGGACAGAAGGAGTAAACTGAGGATATCTCGTGGCTAAAACAATAGGCATGAGGTCTAAATGATCCAATCGATCGTATGTGTGACATCAACCATATATACAGCACGATCGAGCTACCCTAAAAAAACCCTGCTGGATGGGTACTGCAATAGGTGAGCGACCTCAGAGTCTCCGCCAGGATCATAGGGATCATGGTACTACCCTGCCTAAGGGCTCTGACTATAATAACCAATCCCACATTAAGGTGATCTAAATGCAATGACATGTAAACATACGCCACGATGCACATCAACAATATATCTATCATGGCTGTCTGCCAATCCTCTGCAAAAATGACGAAATCTCCGACGTGACGGTCGTAGCTATTAAGCTCACAATAGTGCTCTATCAATAAGTCAAAGGAGATCACATGCCCTGAAACTATCTCATCCATGACTATGCTCTGTCGAAGACCAGATTGCCGAGTAAATGGTCTCCGCATATCACTGATAGTCGTTTGAGCACACGGTGACTCTAAATCCAAGCCAGTAAATCTCTGGTACTCCTCCAGAGTAGGTGAAAGCTCACACCGGCCAATACGGAATACCTGTCTCTCCGATACCCATAAGGGTAGGATGCCATCAATAAAGCTATCTAGAACCCTGAAATCTACAAGGGCCATCGAATGCCCCAACATTTGGTCAACTGTCCCCCTAGCTGGAAAGGGCAGACTATCATACCATGACCGTAACGATGCAACCACCTCTGACCGTGGCAAATGCTCTATATGGCTAATTGCAGACGTCATCATCTGTAGCACCGTATCACAAGATCGTCTAGAGGTCAAGTCAAATCGCAGCTGTCTGAATGTATACACATGATACATGCATGATGACAATGATATAAACATGATGCAGCAGATAAAGATGACAAAAATATCTACAAAAAGCTATCTACTGCATACATCATCCCTATATCCTGGTATAAAGTGAAAGGAAGAATACAGGGAAATGGGGCACCACCACCCAGCTAATATAGTGGTCTATCAAAATGCTGGCACAGACGCCGAATAGCCAAAATAGTGGCTGACCAAAAATATAGCTGCCATAGCTATCACAGGAAGTCGAAGACCTCGGTATCAAATCGATCGACCTGCTTCAGATCCTCTGTCTGCACAAAGCTTCTAGGATCAGGCATATCTGGGCGGTATAAGGGAGGATCTGCCCCTGTATAACTGCTACTGAATGGACCAGAAGAGGGGCCTGCTCCAGAGCTAGATGGGTCAAATGAAGATGCCTCTGATGGATCTCGGCCAAGGTGCCTGATAAAGAAATGAGCCTGGTCCAACTCTCTGGTCAGATGTGCTATCTGGTCTGCATGAGTAGGCTCTCTAATACAAGCTATCCAGTCCATCATCATACGAACCCCGGCACCATGTCTGCCATAAAATGGGTGGCACGAGTCTGAGCCCCAATAGTGCGAGGACTCCACCAACTGTAGAAGGCTGCCTAGCTGTATGGGCCCTCTGATAGATCAAAGCCGTCTATACCCTCCAAAGGGATGTCTGTCAAAGGCACGAACAATGGCCAATGATACGAAGCATGAAGAACAATGGGAATGCGGATCTCCCCTATAACGCTCCAAATGGCACGCTCTCCAAGATAAAGCTCCCAGCCTCCCTCCGTTAATATAGGGACTCTGTGGGTCGATAAATCAAACTCCCAACCAGTGGGGAAACCTCCATCAAATCCGATGGTTAAGTGCTCGGATGTATACGGCGTCTAGGTGATCGAGCCCGCCGTCAAAAGCTCCAACTGCAGAAGGGCATGAGTGAATCCCTCAGCAACAGGGACCTCCGTCAAAATAGAGTGGTGCCATCTCCGTCCACGTGGATAGGTCTCCAAACCTAATGCTAAAACGGGCCATAGGCAAGGAAGCCTCTGAAATGCCCAAAGCTATCCATGCAAATATCAAAAGTCCTCAGTGATCAAGACTGCCAAAAATAAGTGCAAAAATCAAAAAGGTACAGAAAGATGTACTCACCAGTAAAAACTAATGGAATCCTAACCAAGCCTCCGTCACACCCTCCGAAAGTAGGCGCATGCCCGGATAAAATTGGCAAAGGTATAGGAGCCCCAATCAAAGTCACTGAGGCGCTCTACATGCTAAGTGGCGCTAATCAAAGCAAAGGACACCGTCGACAAGTTGTCCTCCACAAAACAACCCCTGATGATCGACAAAAACAATTGCCTTAGAATGCGATCTCTAGCCCTCCGATCATCAGGTTGAGGCAAATGCAAAGTCCCACCCTGGGTGTCTATACTCAATAGACCATATCGGACTGCCCGACCCTTGAATGCCGACTGAGGGACTCCCAACAGGGATCTAACTGCGGTGGGCAAAATATCAGAAATGACAGGCACTGTCTCTCGCTCAAACTCAATGCCAGTGATAAATTTCCAATCCATAGGAGTCATCATCACCTCGCAATCAAGCAGATGAAGGTACTGAGTCTGGTGAAACCAGCGCTCAGACAAAGCCCTCATATACCCCCAAGGGCAACGGCGGGGCAGGATCGAGAAGAAGGCCAGAAATCCCCAGCCATCCACGACCTCCCTGTAATCCTCGTGTAGAGTCTAATAGAGGGAGTGGACACTAAACCAGTTCCCTCGAGGCTGTGTTAAGCCAGGGACCTGCATCAAAAACCAACCCATATCAAAAACTTGTGCCCCGAGAATGGCTAGAAGATGGGAAAAGAGCCCAGAGAGAAGAAAGACTTCAATTCACCTCGTTGGCCTGAAGATATCTCGAAGGATGGCGACTCAAGTCGCCCAGCAACTCCTGTGTCTGCACAACAATACCCGGAACCTCCGTACGTGGAACTTGAGCTTGAACAGGAGCAACAAAAATAGCCTCCTCGTCATCAATGTTAATGGGCTGCTCGTCCTGTGCTGGACGTATCCTGCTCTCTACCAATCTGCGAGGCGTCCTAGCTGAACGTGCCTATGGGACGACAGAAGCCCTCCTCCGTCTAACGCCTGATGAAACCCCGATAGAGCTGCAGGGTCTATCGCGATCCATCGCATACACCAGTACTCGAAATCACCTCAGACAGGGTGTGGTAAGCCTAAAACCTGTGGCTTATTAATCAATCAATCCAGCATACATATCTAAGTCCTAAAATATGTATGGGTCCATGAAATGAACCGTACAGTCAAAACTACATGTTTTCAAAATCCCAGAAGCTCAAAACCTGCATTGGGTCAGTAAAAAAATCCCCACAGAGTCAAAAATGCATGTTTTTCAAAACCTAAGATGTTGGAAAATTTTTGCCAGAGTCTCTTTTGTAAAATAGACTGTCCACATGCACACATGCATGTCTAGGTGGCCATTCAGTAGCACACTTACCCAAAAATAGAAACATTTTATATTTACTAAAAAAAATTAAAAAACCAGCCTCATATGGTCTCCAAAATACCATAGGCATTTTTAGTTGAAAGTCCAGGCTCACTAGGCCTCAAAAAGGATGATTAAACTGATCAAAAAGTGGAAAAATTGACTATCTCAGAACCTGAATTTTTTTACATCCAAATGTGCATTACAGTAAAATATGCATACATATGTAGACAGAAAACTTTTCACAGGTCATATAGACATATATTTTTTATACATTACGTTTAAAAGCACCCTATGGGGTTCACATGCTTTTAACGGTCAAAAACTATAAAAGAAGGATGGAAAACGTTACCTGCGCTGCGTTGAACGCGTAGGAACTAACGGATTCAGAATCCGACTGCCAGAACTCCGTAGATCTGAAAAAGTAGATCGAAAATCTTTTCGCTCCTCAAACGGGAAACTTGCAAAATAAAATCCCGTAGCACATTAAGTAGCCCAGGTGGGTCCCACCTGCCCCGGGCTTGGTTTGGTTCGAGTCAAAACGAAGTTTAAATGGGCCACCGAATCAAATCTGAAGAGAAATCGCTACGCGATTGAGCGATTTATCCTGAAATCCTGCGTTTACGCAGTGTAATCCAGACAAAGAGAGAAAATCTACAGAGACCCTTGACATCCAGCCCGGAGCCATGTTCGAGGGTCAACAGATCAAACTACGCAAAAACTGCGCAAAAATTGCGAAAAACTGCCATTCCCAAAATAGTTTCAGCCGTTGGCTTAGCCCCAGCGAAGTTCGGGTTCCGAGCGAAGAAATTTCAGACATTGGCTCAGCCCCAGCGAAGTTTGAGTTCTGACCGAAGCAGTTTCAGCTGTTGGCTCAGCCCCAGCGAAGTTCGGGTTCCAACCGAAGTAATTTCAGCCGTTGGCTCAGCCCCAGTGAAGTTTGGGTTCCAACCGAAGTAGTTTCAGTCGTTGGCTCAACCCCAGCGAAGTTCGGGTTCCAACCGAAGTAGTTTCAGCCGTTGGCTCAGCCCCAGCGAAGTTTGGATTCTGACCGAAGCAGTTTCAGCCATTGGCTCAGCCCCAGCGAAGTTCGGGTTCCAACCGAAGTAGTTTCAGCTGTTAGCTCAGCCCCAACGAAGTTCGGGTTCTGACCAAAATAGTTTCAGCCGTTGGCTCAGCCCCAGCGAAGTTTGGGTTCCAACCGAAGTAGTTTCAGCTGTTGGCTCAGCCCCAGCGAAGTTCGGGTTCCGACCAAAATAGTTTTAGCCGTTGGCTCAGCCCCAGTGAAGTTTGGGTTCCGACCGAAGTAGTTTCAGCCGTTGGCTCTGCCCCAGCGAAGTTCGAGTTCCGATCGAAGTAGTTTTAACCATTGGCTCAGCCCCAGCGAAGTTCGGGTTCTGACCGAAGCAGTTTCAGTCGTTGGCTCAACCCCAGCTAAGTTCGGGTTCTGACTGAAGCAATTTCAGCCGTTGGCTCAACCCCAGCAAAGCATCGGGTACTGACTAATGACAACTCAGCCGTTGGTGCAACCCCAACGAAGTTCGGGTGCCGACCGAAGAAGATCACAAAGGGCAGATGATGGAATCTGTTATACACATCCTCAAAGAAGATCATTGAGGTAGTATCAATCCTGGTCATTTTCTCAATAACTACAAAGCTATCTCAGAGGACGTCATCCCCAGCAGATCAAGACGGGAAAATCTGTGATAGCTCACTACCTCAGAATCTACGAAGCTATTGCAGAGGACGTCATCCCCAGCAGGTCAAGACGGGAAAATCTGTGATAAATCATCTTCAACAAACTCATCAGAGTCAAACAAATTATCGTGAATGATGTCATCCACCGTCGAGAATGACAAAACTGGCTCGCGATTACTTCCTAATACCATCAATGGCTATACTGGATAGCGTCATCCACAGCAAAGTGATAACGCACACAGCCAAAAGTAGCCCCATTCTACTCCAAGATGCCCAGCTTCAAAATGGCTCTGGCATTCTCTATTTCCAGTGTCTACTAATCTTTATCCTGTCCATTCCACCATGTTACATGGACATGAAAAAGAGGGGCATCTGTAGACATTCAAAATTTTCCTTGCCCCAATACCAACCTGGTAGGAGGGAAAAACCTTTAATCAATCCAAATTCGGCCACCAACATCGGTCCTTCAATCTAAATCTGATTCCCAATATCAGTAATCAAGCTTTGACAGTCGATCGCACCATCAATCAAGCTCCGACAGTCAATCGGACCATCAATCAAGCTCTGACGGTTAATTAGACCATCAATCAAGCTCCGACAGTTAATCAGACCATCAATCAAGTTCCGACGGTCAATTAAACCATCAATCAAGCTCCGACAGTCAATCGGACCATCAATCAAGCTCTGACAGTCAATCAGACCATCAATCAAGTTTCGACAGTTAATCAGACCATCAATTAAGTTTCGATAGTCAATCGGACCATCGATCAAGCTCCGACAGTCAATCAGACCATTAATCAAGCTCTGATAGTCGATCGGACCATCAATCAAGCTCCGATAGTCAATCGGACCATCAATCAAGCTCCGAAAGTTAATCGGACCATCAATCAAGTTTCTACAGTCAGTCGGACCATCAATCAAGCTCCGACAGTCAATCAGACCATCAATCAAGCTCCGACAGTCAATCGGACCATCAATCAAGTTTCGACAGTCAGTCGGACCATCAATCAAGTTTCGTCAGTCAATCGGACCATCAATCAAGTTCTGATAGTCAATCGGACCATCAATCAAGTTTTGATAGTCAATCGAACCATCGATCAAGCTCCGACAGTCAATCGGACCATCGATCAAGTTCCGACAGTCAATCGGACCATCAATCAAGTTTCGATAGTCAATCGGACCATCGATCAAGCTCTGACAGTCAATCGGACCATCAATCAAGTTTTGATAGTCAATCGAACCATCAATCAAGCTTTGACAGTCAATCGGACCATCAATCAAGCTCCGATAGTCAATCGGACCATCAATCAAGTTTCGACAGTAAATCGGATCATCAAGCTCAACCCCGGTCTCAACCCGGGAGGCCAAAATCAACCCCGGTCTCTACCTGGGAAGTTAATTCAACCCCAGAATCAACCTGGGATGTATTAATCAACCCCGGGCTCAACCTGGGAGGTATTAATCAATCCCGGTCTCAACTCGGGAAGTCAATTCAACCCCGACAGCAACCTGGGAGGTATTAATCAACCCCAGCCTCAACCCGGGAAGTCAAGATCAACCCCGGTCTCAACCCAGGAGGTACCAATCAACCCTGACCTCAATATCAGGGCATGTTAAGCCATCTCCAGTCTTAATCTGGGAAACACAGTTCATCCCCTACAGCAACCCTAGAAGTTAAACTCGACCCCGGTCTCAACTCGGGAAGTGCAGGTCATCCCCAGTCTCAACTCGGGACGTCAGGTCAACTTCAGACATCAACCTGAAGCATCACAACAACTCCAGAGCAAAACCTGGAATGACCACATCAGCCTCAGAGACAACCCTGAGGTCAAAAGACTCGACAGCGATCCAAGTCTTGGAATCAGCTCCCTGAAGTCAACCAACAACCATACCAACACTACAGGGAGCCCCGGGAGGGGTACAATGGTTATTTCATTAACTCTCAACCGACTTGGTCAAACTCAAGCCAAATCGATATCGCCATAGTCAGAATGACCCCTAACGACGATCCCGAGTGGCGACTACGCAAGATAGCTCAATAAACAAACTACGGGGAATCGAAGACCTGGTTATGAACCCGACTTACTGGACCCAAAAAATATTTTTTCCCATGTCATTGCGACACTCTCGGCGAGAGCTTTCCGGAAAGGTATCGTACGCCTCAAATGGATGCTCAGATTAAAAGTTGGAAAGTTTCGACCGGACATCGCATTGCTCGGAGTGCACGTACTTCGAGACAACAAAGCAGGGCATGTGGGCCCCACCTAAGGGAGCCGCAGCTCTACCTGTGGCTGCCGCAGGTAGAGTGGAGGCTCCCTGGCCTATAAATAAACGTGCCCCCAGTTCTTTTTAAAAAAGCCAGAACGCATTGAAGCTCTGCCAGTTTGATTTTTCAACTTTTACAGCCCTTCCAAACCCAAATATTTTCACTCCAACACGTAGATATACCCATATACTACCACATATCAAAAAACCACCGGTAGATTTGGACGTTTAAAGCCTATGATTTGGCAAAAAGCCCGTATTGCAGCCCATTGTAAGTATTTTTACGATCAGCTAGTCAATACTACTACTTTGCGTTGCGTTACACTTGCACACAAAGTTTCATCTTCTAAATATGCCCGAAACTTAGTTCCGTGGCCGTTTTCATCAAAAATTGATACATTTTTGTACATAAACTCCGTTTTCAACATTTCTATAACTCGAATTGACGATCCGTCAGCTCCAGCAGCTTTAATGCACTAGCACACACATTTTGGCAACTTCGCCGGACTGGGTTATCTTCCCAGTCCGGGTTTGGCCCTTTTTTGTATATATTTAACTGCAAATGTACTAACATTTCAATTCTATCAAGCCCGAATTTCAAATTCGAGGTAGTTTACCGCTTTTTTATATATTTACGCATATATAAGCGACATTCACCATCACTGGTACTCATATCAATCCTGGTTGACTACATTTCTGTCAATATATATATATATATATATATATATATATTTATATATTTTCAGTCGGCCTGGACTATTTCGTGGCTATTTTATTGCTTTTGCACACTTCCCCATACTGGGTGCTCTCCCCAGTCACTAGGTGACTATTTTCTGTCAATTTCAATTCCAGTACCGGCGCAGGCGTGAAAACCCATCACCATTTTTACTGTTTATATATATATATATATATATATATATATATATATTATTTCTGTCACAGCCTGAATTATTTCGTGGCTATTTACAGTTTATATATATATATATATATATATATATATATATATTTCAAATCTAGTCCGGGCTTGCGAGTGAAAACCTATCGCCCTTGTACAGCTTATATATATATAATTATATATATTGCTTTATTCAACTTATTCAACTGCTGCATTCGACATTCATTTGTATATGAATCTGCATTGACATATCTGCGGGTGGACTAGATTCATCCAAATCTTGCCAATTCTAGATTTCAACGGTTCAAACAGGTTCCGACAGAACCTGGAAGCTATAATGGCTGAGATTTCTTTAAATCTAGTTATTTTTATAATTTCAGCTTCGAAAGCAACCCCACGTCCCTTAGATCGCTATCTAGTGGGAACGAGACCCTTCGGCCTTGCGGACCAGGATTTACTTAATGAATCCCTAGTTTTGGCTATTTTTGGATATTCATCTATGTCTATACAAATTTGAACTGTGCAGGTTTTTTAGTCACTCATATGTGAGCCTAGGAATCGTGGGATTCATGATCAAACTGATCATAATCTGATTCCCACGATGGACAAACTCCGATTTACAGATGTACCCTGTCAGTTTTTTTTTTGTAAAATGTACATGCACAGCCTTAAAACGGTTATCCGGATTTAAGGTCTCAACATAGTAAAAATATGGATTATCGTGTCAGCATCCCTCCGATGGTTTTCATACCCATGAGGAGACCGACACTTTATATTTCTATGGTCGAGGATGCTTCGCAGCCCGACAAATCACCACTTGCATGCAGCCTTAAGGCTATAAAGATAAAATTAAAAGTGGCGATATGCTTCAATTCCTAACGTCAGCGTAAGGGTTTGATAAAACCAGCTTTTAAAACATCACTGTCAATTCAATTCAAAAGATTTTGCAAATAAAATTAAATGCTTTTTGCAAATCAAATCAAAGACTGATTTTCAAAATCAAATCAAACCCTTCGTATATAGGCTCAATGAAGCCTGTCAAAGCTTTCAATCAATCAAAAGGCCCAATTTTCAAACAGCATTCACTCACGCATTCCAATTCTAAGGGAAATATTAAAAAGATTGCGGTACCGTGTTTACACGGGAGTCGTGGGGTGCCTAACACCTTCCCCACACTTAACCAAGCCCCCGAACTCAAAACTCCAATTTCAAAGATCAAGTTTCGACAGTGTCCAGTAATTGGGCCTCTTTTCAAATCAAATTCGGTTGAGTTGGTACAACCATTTTCAAAACTACCAACTGGCGACTCTATTTAAATCAAATCGTCAACATATACACATGTTGGCCTCTTTCCTTAAAAACCCTTCAAAATCTTTTCGCAATAAAAAGAATAAGGGTAGAGATAACTTAGGAAGATCGATTTGAGGAAAATCGGGTTATAAACCAACCCGCGGTATTTCTTAAATTTTCCAACGTCGACAAGATGATCATTGGTTTCATCAGAAACATTGTAATCTATCGATATGGACAACCGGAGGTAATACCCAAATGATGATAGAATTATGCAGCAAGTTTCAAATCAAGCATCTCAATTCCGTCATCTATCGCTCTAAGATGAATGGTGCTGTCGAAGCGGCCAACAAAAATATCAAGAAAATCAGGCAAAAAATGTCCGCCAATCACAAAGGATGGCCTGACTCATAGCCTCTAACTCTGCTAGCCTACAGAATGTTAATGCGTACATCTACTGGGGATACCCCCTACTCAATAGTTTATGGCATGGAAGCAGTACTCCCCATAGAAGTAGAAATGGAGTCATTGAGGGTGTTAATAGATGCTCAGATGGAAGAAGACAAGTGGTTGCAAGAGCGATACCACCAGTTATCCCTAATAGATGAAAGAAGGGCTACAACCATATTTCACTGGCAATTATATCAGCAAAGGATTGTCGATTATACAATAAGAAAGTTCGACTCCGATAATTCAAAGAAAATAACTTGGTACTGAAGAAAGTCCTTGCCAATCAAGATGAAGACAAAAGAAAGTTTGCCCCAAATTGGGAAGGCCCTTTCATTGTCAAAGAAGTGCTGACAGGAGGAGCCATCAGATTGCAAGAAATGGATGGGAAAGAATTTTCCTAGCTCATTAATTCAGACACCGTGAAGAGGTATTATGTTTGAAGCACCTGCAAACCATCATCCTGGTCCTGTGAAAAAAAAATCAATCAAATCAATTCAGGTTTTCACTAGAAGCCTGAACTACGAATGACCTGATCTCCCTCAACCCGTGAGTATGTAGGCAGCCATTTATGGCGTAGTCAAACCAAACAAAAAATCCAAAAATCCCTCAAACCAAGCTCAAACACAAATAAACACTTCTCAAACCTTTCAGGCTAAGCTTAAACTATGAATGACCTGATCTCCCTCAACCCGGGAGTACGTAGGCAGCCATTTATGATGCGGTCTAACCTTCAAGAAAAAACACAAACCCCATTGAAAACCAGTCCCAAAACACCGAAACCTATATAAAACCCAAATACTATCAAGCCTCCCTGATCAACAAGCCCTTCTGAGGTAATCTATGACATTTCAATGTTAATCCATTAAGGAAAAGCACATAATACATCAAGAAAGCAAGTCATGAAAAAAGTTATAATCACTTAGTAATGACAATACATATCCAAGGGAAGTGAATCAAAATATATTTCTCTGCCATATAATATTGTTTAATATATACAATGTATCCTATACATGACAAAAATGGCTGACCTAGTCTGTGCAGGAAAATGAATGCTGGTCTATAAACCCGCTGATAAACGAGATAGCAAGTCCAACATGGCATCCCTCTCATAAAATGAAGGTGCATTTGTAAGCTCCTGTCCTAAGGCCTCCATTCGAGCTAGAAGATCCACAGCCATCTGTATAGTGCTGCTATGATCATCTATGAAGGCACTCTTATCTGCAATAATGCTATGGGTATATGATATGAGTACAGTACTATCAGCAATGAAAACATCCCGGGTAGCTAAGGCCTCATCCCGCTCAATGAAAGCAGCATATCGGGCAGCTAGAGCCTCCTCCATCTCAACAAAAGCTGCATCCCGAGTAGCTCGAGCATCGTCCCTATCAGCAAAAGCTGTATCCCTGCTAGAAAAGGCTGTTAACATCAGCGCTCTAGCCTGATCCCTCTTAAAAGTCATCCGAGCTAACGAATCTACAAGAGATGGATCCGTCCCAGTAGGAATGCTAGGGGGTTGACTGACCAAAGCTGCTGTTAAACCAGCAAATAAATATCCTCGGTAGGAGATTCAGGGTCCTCTATAGTCTCTTCCTCATCAGAATCAGTACTCGGCTCTGAGTAAACAACCTCAGCTGATACAATGTGTGCCTCCAACCATATAGAATACTCTGAAGAACGACCCGGATGACTAGTCAAAAAATCAGCCCTCTCATGACAAGTCCAAAAATCATAAATCCTGGTCAAGTCAGTTTATGACAAAGACGAAGCTGATAGTCGCTGATCCAAAGCCCCCTCAAAGTGGTAAATATCCTAAAACTAATCAAACTGTCCCACGACGGCCAATGGATGATATGTGTTCACCACTCTCAAACCTGCCAGGGGTAGATAATCCGTGCCAACTACATGAGTAATGAAGCTGTAAGGGGAGCTGAGCCCTGAACAGGGCAAGATCGCAAATGGATGCTCGATCACCGTTAAAAAGGCCAACCACGATGCCGCATCTATACACTCAGCCGGCTGAAAGGAGTAGAACATGGCTATCTCATGATTAAAATAATACCCATGATGTCTAAAAGTGCCGATGGGTCTCAAGTGTGTCATAAACCACACATACAATAAAATGGCACAACCCCTAAAGAACCCCATAGGATGGGTATGACAGAATATAGCCGACCTCAGGGTCTCTGCCAATATCATGGGCAGGATTGTACAACCCTGTCTAAGAGCGCGGACCACTGTGATCAGGCCGATATCCAAGTGATCCATATACAGTGGCATATATAGGTAGGCTTGAGGCACACCAACAAAATATCTACACGTGCAATCTGCCAATCCCCTGCAGTGATAATAAAATCTCATGAATAGCGTACATAGCTGTCTAGCCGGCCAAATTGATCAATTAGGAAGTCTAGGGACACCACATGCCCCGAAGTAATCTCATCTGTGATGACTCTACGCCTCAAGCCAGTCAAGGTCGTAAACTGTCATCTTATATCACTAAGGGAAATCCTAGCATAAGACCGGTCCAATGGCAAACCGGTGATGCACTCATACTCCTCCAACGTAGGAGTCAGTTCATGGTTGTCGAATCTAAAAGCCTGTTGCTCGGGTATCCAGTAACATATCATGCTGTCCACAAAGCCCAGTGGAACCTAGAAAATCAAGATGGCCATAGAATGCCCCAGCATCTGATCAATTATCACCCTATCTGCTGGAGGGAAAATGTCATACCAGGATCTCAAAGAAGATGCTATCAATGAAGGTGGCAGGTGCTCAATACGGCTAACGGTAGATGAAGACATCTGTAGAACCGTATCATGAGACCATCTAGGGGTCAATGCTAAACTCACATATCTGAATGCATATCCATGATATAATGAATGCATAATAATAGATGATAATGATAAATGACAATAGGATGCAATAGATAAGAAATATCATACATTTCTAAATACACTATCAATTGAAAGCATTATCTCTGTCTGCCACTAAAATGCAAAATAAAAAGTACAGGGAAATGGGGTACAACCGCCCAATGACTAACAGAGGCCTATTAAAAGGGATAACGAGAAATGGGGCACAGCCGCCTAATATCTAATGGAGGCCTATCAAAAGATATAACGAGAAATATATCAAAAGAAGTCTATAATATCTGCATCTAGACTATCAACCTGATGCAACTCCTCTGGAGTCACTGAATCTATGCCAGAAGGCATGTCTGGTCGATAGAGGGGAGGATCTGCACCTGCATAACTGCCAGAATATGGACCTCCTAAGGGGTCAGCTCCGGAGCAGGAAGGATAAAAAGAATCTACCTCTGATGGATCCCTGCCAAGGTGCCTGATGAAAATTTGTGCCCGATCCAACCGTTGGGTTAAACTAGAAATCTGCTCCAAATGAGTGGGCTCTCGAAGACAAGCTATCCAGTTTGTCATCATAACAAACCTAGGCACCATGTCTGTCATGAACTGAGTGGCACGAGTCTGAGCCCCAATAATGCAAGGACTCCACTAGTGATAAAAGGCCTCCTAACTGTGAGGACCCTCTGACAGGGTGAAGCCATCTAAGCCCACCAAGGGAATGCCTGTGACTGGCTGAGATAAGGGACAATGATGCCTACCAGGAGAAGGGAATAGAATGCAAATCTCTTCTGTGATGCTCCTGATAGCGCGCACTCCCAAATAGAGGTCCTAGCCTCCATCGGTCAAAACAGGAATCTGGCGAGTGGGCAATATAAACTCTAATCTAGTCTGGAATCCATCCTAAATATTGACTGTGAAATAATCCGGGGTGTAAGGAACCCACGTGATGGAGTCGATGGTTAATAGCTCTAACTGCAAACGGGAATGGGTGAGCCCCTCTGCTACAGGGACCTTCGTTAAAGTAGAATGATGTTAATGCCATCTTCGCGGATATGTCTCCATGCCCAAACTAGTGGTCGGGCGTAGGCAAGAGAGCCTCTCATATGCCCAAAATTGGCAGTACAAAAAATTAAATGTCCTCAGTGATAAAGGTTGATAAACACAAAATGAGAAAGATTGAAAGGTGAAGGAGAAATTACTCACCAGTAGGAAGGGACAAAAACCCAGCCAAGCCTCCGTCATGCCCTCAGAGCGTAGGTGCAACCGACGAAGAAAATAGGCGAAGGTGCAGGTGCCCCAGTTAAAATCCCTGATGCACTCCACATCTCGAGTAGCGCTCACCAGAGCGAAAAAGACCGTCGAGGAGTTATCTTCTATGAAATAACCCCTGATGATGACTAAGAACAGTCACCGAAGAATGCGATATCTTACCCTTTGATCATCTGGCAGAGGCTCAGTCAAAGCCCCACTTTGGGCATCCACACTCAAGGGCCCTGAACGCACAGTCAGACCCTTGATGGTCATCGCAGGAACTCCCAAAAGGGATTAAATGACAGAAGGTGAAATGTCAGCCACCAAAGGTACTGGCTCACCTGTAAACTTTAACCTTGTGATGAACTGCATATCCATCAGTGTCATCATAATCTCGCAGTCCAACAAATAGAGAGACTGGGTCTAGTGGAACCAGAGCTCAGATAAAGCCCCCAGATAACCCCACGGGCAACGACGGGGAGGAATAGAGAAAAAGGCCTCAAAACCCCAAGTGTTGCCAATGGCCTGATACTCCGAATACAGAGTATAATACAAAGAATGGACGCTAAACCAGTTCCTCCTGGGCTGAGTAAAGCTAGGAACCTGCATTAAATTATAAATCCAAATTAAACCTTTGTCTTGAAATGGCAAAAGAAAGGAAAGTGCAGAATAGAAACTTTAGTCACCTCATTGGCATGAAGATAAATCGAATGATGGCGTCTCAAATCGTCCAAACACTCTGAAATCGGCACAACGATAGCTGGAAGCTCCATACGAGGAGCAGGAGCTAGAGCGGGATCCATAAAGGGGACATCCTCCTCATCGTCCACATCATCTGGCCTCTCAGCTTGGATCGGACAAATCACTGACTCAGCCAACTGGCGAGGCTGCCGGGCTGGACGAGGCTAAAGGACATCAGAAGCTATCCTCTGCCTCACACCTACAGCGACCCTGCTAGAACTGCCTGGTCTATCTGAATCTATAACCTGGACACAATCTCCAAATCGACTCAGAAAGGGTGAGGTAAGCCTCAAATTTACTGCCTATTAAAATTAAATCATTATTTTATTCATATTCTAAGTCTTAAAGCATGAATTAGTTAACATACATCTCCAGTAGAGTTAAAATTTCTTGTTCATTAAAATTCTCAGACTTTTGAAATTTATTTGCCATAGTCTCCTTTGTAAAATGGATTATCCGCATGCACATAGGCATGACTAGGTGGCCATTCAGTAGCACACCTACCCAAAATTATGAACATTTCATATATATAAAAATAACATCAAAATCAAACTCCCCATGACAGCTAACTTACCATGTGTATTTTTAGTTAAAAATCCAGGCTCATTTGTCCTAAAAAAGGATGAGTAAACTGGCCAAAAAGGGCGCCAAATGACTGTCTCAGAAATCAGTTTTTTTCACATCAAAACTTTCAGTATGGTAAAACATACACATTTACTAAGTCTGAAATTTTTTATCAAGTCATATAAGCATGCATATTGACTATATTGCGTTTAGAAGCATTCCATATGAAATCTAACGTTTTAATGGTTAAAACTTGAAAAGAAAGGATGTAAACATTACTAGAATTGTGTAAAACGATTGTATAGTGACGGATTTTGAAAAAAGTAGCCTGAACTCAGTAGATCTGAAGAGGAATTTTTAAATTTTTTATATAGTTCAACTTGAAAATGACTTATGAAAGACACGAGGGGACCAAATTATACCCGTAGGGAGCCGCACCTCTACCTGCGGTAGTTACAGGTAGACCTGAAAAGTCAAATCAGGGAAAAAAGTGCTACGTGGTTGAGTAGAACAGGCCCAAAACCCTGAGCCCGAGTGTCAAACTCCTGATGAAAGAAAATCATCATGTAAGCCATTAGTATGAACCCTGATGTGGTATCCGAAATGCCGATGATGAAAATTGCTAAAAATCGCCTCTGTCAAAGCATCGGGAAGGTCCGGCATTGTGAACAGTGGGTATGACTTATCAGAAAGATTCCCCCAACATAGAGATCAGGTAGGTCTGATATTGCAAACCGTTGGCGACAACTCCAACATAGCATCGAGAGAGAGCCAGTGATGAAAGCCATTGAGAACTGCTTCAACCAAGATCAGGGTATCTGATATTGTGCAAACTGTTGGCAAAAACTCCAGCGTAGCATCGGGGAAAGATCCGGTGATGAAAGTCATTGAGAACTACTTCAACGAGGGTCAGATTATCTTACATTGCAAACTATTGGCGACAACTCCAGCGTAGCATCTGGAAAAATCCGATGATAAAAATCGTGGAAAACTATCCTTCGCGGGGAGAACCGATGATGGAATCTGTTATACAAATCCTCAGCCGAGGCTTCAAGTCAGTTCAACCGACCGTTGTAAACTACCATTGGAGTAGGCACCGATGAGGTTCGGTGATGGTCAAACTCTATAAACTACCATTCAAGTAGAAATCAAATTAATTAAATTGATCATTGTAAACAACCGTTTGAGTAGGCACCGAGGAGGTTCGGTGATGGTCGAACTCTTCAAACTACTGTTCGAGTAGGCATCAAATCAGTTTAGTTGACCGTTGTAAACTACCATTCGGGTAGGCATCGAGGAGGTTCGATGATGGCCAAATCATTATCAACCATTGTTCGAGTAGATAGTGAGAATTCTATCCTAGACAAAATCGTCGGCACCAACCGAATAGCAATCCAAATCGTTGGCGACAACCCCAACGTAGCATCAAAAAAATTGATGATGTAAACTGGTGTAAGCTATCATCAGGATAGGCATCAGGAATCCCCAATGAGGTCACTCGTCAAAAGAGGAACATCCCCAGAGGAGGAAAAGTCAGAAAGAGTATCTGAAGACAGAATGTTAGTGACAACCCCAACGTCGATGTCAGGAATGTTCAATGACATCAACCAAGGAAGAATCATTCCCACAGAGATCTTGAAAACATCTCTACAACATGTCATAGAATCATTTTTGGTAGCACCGATGGACGTGGTAAACCATTGGCTTCTACCCAATGTAGCATCGGGAAAGATCTGGTGATGAAAACTTTGCAAACTACAGTTCGAGTAGGCACCATAAGAGTTCAGTGAAAACCAACATGAACTACTACATCCCCATCAGAAATGGTTGGAGCGGTCAGTGATGGAATACCGTGGCAGCTAACACCACAAGAGCATATAGCATTCATAACATAGCATATCATGCATTGCATTACATTTGTATGTATCATATTTCCAGTGTCTAGCAGTCTTTATCCTGTTCATTCCATTGCACTGTATAAATAAGATAAAGAGGGGCATCTGTAGACACTCAAAATTTTATATTCCTATTACTAACCTTACAGGAGGGCAAAACTGTCTTTTACCCTCCAGAGACAACCTTGGAAGTACAAATCATCAAGTCAAACCCCGGTGACAACACCAGGAGATCAAGATAAATCTCGATGATAACCCCGAGAGATCAAATCAAGCTCTGGCGACAAGCATGGAAGATTAAAGCCAGCCCCGACGACAACACCGGGAGATTAAGTCAACCCCGACGACAACCCTGGGTGATACAGCAAACCCCAACGACAACATCAGGAAATCAAACCAAACCTCGACAACAACACCGGGAGATCAAGTCATTACCAGAGACAACCCTGGGATATCAAGTCAACCTCGAAGATAACTCTGAGGAATAACAGAGTCGACTGGGATCAAACCTCGACAATAACCCCGAGAAACAGTCAAAAATCCTGTCAATCTTAGAGACAACCCCCAGAAGGGAAAAATGGTCATTTTACTGACTTGACATCAAATTAAGTCAAAACCAAGTTAAATCAATGCCATGAAGGTCATACAGAACCATAACGTCAATCCCGAGTAAAAATAACACAAGACAGCTCAATGGAAGGACTGCGAAGACTAGAAGATCTGGTCATGGACCCACCCATCTTCTCGGATTCGGAAAAGGTCAAATCCCATGTCATTGTGTAGCTCTCGAAAAGGGCTTTCCGAAAAGGTATATCACGCCTCAATCGGACTCTCGGAAAGGGCTTTACGATCTGAAGGTTTTTACTACTTTATCATATATATATATATATATATATATATATTTATAGCTTCTGGTTTCGTCTGGATTTCAAATCTGTGGCCTTTCTAGCTTACTTTTATGAGTATATAAGTATATATATATATATATATATATATATATATATATATATATGTTTTTAATTACTTTTGCAGCCTGGATTTCAAATTCGTTACTTTTATCGCTTATATATATATATTTATACTAACTTATTTTGTCTGGATTGCTAATTCGTGGCCTTTTCAGCTTTAATATATATATATATATATATATATATATAACTAACTACACATATGTATTAACATATAATTCAATCGTGCCTGGATTGTAAATTTGTGGCTTTTTACTGCTTTTCTATATATATATATATTATACTAACTTCGTTAGCCTGGATTACTAATCCGTGGCACTTTCTCGGTTTTATATATATATATATATATATATATATATATATATATACACACATATATACTAACTCGTTTGGCCTGAATTGCTAATTCGTGGCCTTTTTTAGCTTCCATATATATATATATATAAGCATTATATATATTTACATTTATCAGTCAAGTCTGGATTGGAAAACTATCTCTTTACAACTTTAATATATATATAGTTATATATATATATATATATTATTTATTCAATGTGATTAAATATATGTTTTAATTATTCATTTGATATGAATATGTTCTAATGTGAAGTTTGTGGACTAGATTCATCTAAATCTAGCCATTTCTAACTTTTAACCGGTTCAAAAGCTGTCAAATTAGAACCGTTAAACTAGAATGATTAAGATATTTTTAAATCTGGCTTTCTTTCTAGTTTTTGTAAATATTAAAGCGACTACACGACCCTAGATCCGTATCTAGAGAAAACGGGAAGCTTTGGCTACGCGCATGCAAGGGTTTAACTGATGAATCCATTGTCTTGCGACGTTTAGATTTAAATTTGCATTTTATTTCAATATCTTTGCTAAGCAGGCTTTTTGATTATATTTTTGTGAGCCTAGGAATCAAGGGATCTATGATTAACCACATGGATCTAGATCCGATTCCCACGATGGGCAAATTTTCACTATAAATACAACGTTCCTGTCTTCTTGTGAATGTAAATCAGATGGACCTTAAAATGGGTATCCGAATTTAAGGTCTTAGCCTAGTAAATTGTGGTTTGTAGTGCTCGGGTCACTTCGATGACTTTCATACCTATAAGGAGCCCGACACTTGTATATATATTATTTTGTCAAGGATGTTTCGCATCCCGACAATAAAATCAAAATCAGCCGAATGCAAAATAAAATGGAAGTATCAAAAGGCTTCAATTCCTATGCGAGCGAAAAGGTTTGAAAACCATCTTCCAAAACAACACTTTCATATCTTGTCTAAAAATAGACTTTTCACTAAATCAAACCCTTCTTATATAGGTCCAACGAAACACAACACTGTAAGACCCCAACTTTTATGAATAAAGATTTAATTTTCTTTATATATTATTTTAAAATAGTAAGGTGTTGATTTGATGAATGTGATAAGTTATGGGGTGATATATGCAAATTTTGCAAAGTAAGCAAGTGGACATAAAATATTCATTGTGTCGGGGAATATTCGTTCTGTCGGGGGAATATTCTTTTTGTCGGGGCAATCATTGGTGGCCCCCATAACGGAAAACTGTCGGATGAAGAAAACGACAATAATAAGTTTTCTAAAGATAACGGCAAAACTTTTACCGTTAAAACTGTTGAAATATACGGTGATAAAAGAACAGTAATACGCGTTGTTGCATAGTAGCACACGGTATTGCACAATATTTTTTTTAATTATTGATTTTTACGTTAGAAGTCACTTACTCAATAATTGTTACAGTAATTACTGTTCAATATTTTATATTATTGATTTAATAATTGCTACATTGATAATTACTGTTCAATATTTTATATTATTGATTCAATAATTGTCACGACACAGTTACTCATATTATTTAATATTATTAGTTAGCATTATTGGCATTGTCTAGAAAGTTCTGTCGAGGAAAGGGGTTAGGTTTTTTAATTGCGTGTCAGTAAGGAGAAATCCTTATCGGAAAGTCCCCTCTTTCCTGAAAACAATCTGGTTGTCAATATTGTGAGTTATAATATAAATGATGACCAATTGTTGAAAGATTGTGTTAATTAAAGATGAGTGAATTGTGGTGGATAATTATTCAATTTTTGTTATAAATAAAGGAATTGTTGTAAGGACACCCATAGGCCTATTTGTCAAACCGTCAGTAGAAATTGATATCAGTTTTTGCTTTAATATTATTATAATAGTAATAAAACAGAAAACTTTTTATATAAAACAGAAAACTTTTTATTATATATATAAAGTTGTTTGTTTTATTAGTATATAAATAGAATATATTATATTATATATAAAGTTTTTATTTTATTAGAATATTTTATTGCATAGTGTTGTACAGTAAAATTAGAAAATCAGACGAATTCTTGCCCGTGAAATTTATACTGTTTGGTCTGTGATTTTTTCTTAAATAGTACCCTGTCATTCTCCTATAAATAGGGTGCATAGTTAGAAATGAAAATCACACCAGAATCAGAAGTTTTCTCTCTCTATAATATCGAGCATATTTTTGTGAGTATTTAGATACTTTGTTTAAGATCCCAAATTTTATGAATAAAGATTTAAATTTATTTATATAATATTTTGAAATACTAAGGTGTTGATTTGATAAATGTGATAAGTTATGGGTGAAATGTGCAAATATTTCAAAATAAGCAAGTGGTTATAAAATATTCATTGTTGTCGGAGAATATTCGTTTGGTCGTGAAATATTCTTGTTGTCGAGGAATATTCGTACGACGGTGCAGCCATTTGTGGGCCCCACAACGGAATAACTGTCGGATATAGAAAACGACAGAAATAACCTTTTTATAAAATAACGGCGTAGTTGTTACTGTTAGTACTGTTGAAATACTCGGTGGTTAAAATACAGTAATACGCGTTGTTGCACAGTAGCACACGGTATTGCACAGTAATTCTAATTATTGATTCTTACGTAAGAAGTCACTTACTCAATAATTGTTACAGTAATTACTGTTCAATATTTTATTTTATTGATTCAATAATTGCTACGTTGATATTTTATATTATTGATTTAATAATTGTTACAGTAACCATTGCACAGTATTTCACATTATCAAATCAATAATTCATATTATTTAAATAATATTATTAGACAACATTATTGGCCATGTCTAGGAAGTTCTGTCTAGAAAAGGGGTTAGTTAATCTAATTGCGCGCCAGTAAGGAGAAATACTTATCGGAAAGCCCCCACTTTCCTGAGAACGACCTGGTTATCAATATTGTAGTTCTGTAATATTATTTGTGAATAATTAATTGTTGATATACATGATAAGGAAATATTTATTTTAATTTTGATATAAAAGGGAAGAATTTTTAGCATGCGACATTTGTTGAAAGTTGGCATTTTATCTTATCCGATAAAATAATTCATTCAAATATATTATTATAATATTATATTATAAAATTATAATGTGATAATATAATAATTTTATGTGGTTGGTGGGAATATGGATAAAGGCTTGAAATTTTCAAAAGTTGTATGCTGAAGCTTGTTTTTTAAAAGTAGTATGCTGCTGAGTCATCCGTATATAAATTTGAGTCATTTTTAGTTCGGAATTTGGAAAAACTTTCTTCTACAAAGTTATAGAGAATTAAATTTCATATAGAATGGACATAAGGTTCGTATTTTTCTGATAAAATGGCTATTTATTATGAATTATTGAAGTTTCAAAAATAAATATTTTAATATATATATATATATATATATTTATATATTATATAAACATGTGGGACAAATTGGTGGAGGCTTTGTTGAAATCATCCTTGGTGTGCTAAGCTTTGTCAAAAATTGAGGGCTTGAAAATCACCCGTGGGAAATTTTTTCCAACCTTGGTGAGCCTCACAATTCCTATAAATAAGGTGCTTAGTTAGAAATGAAAATACACCAGAATCAAAATATTTTCTCTCTATAATATCGAGCGTATTTCTTGTGAGTATTTAGATACTTTGAGTGTTGATAACAGTACAAGTTTTCGTCAGCATAATATCCGATATTCCAGTCAAAACTACTCTCATGTTAAGGTAAGGGATGTTATTTTCTTTTGTAAATGATGTTATTCTTTTCAATATCATTATACCAAAATATTGGCATGAATTTTATTATGAAATTTTTACTTTTTAGGTCGGGGTTACTATTCATGTATACGGCACTATTCACATATACGGCACTATTCACGAAAAGATTAAATTTTCTTCTATTTGTCCAAGATGGCTATTATGGGTCCTATCTTTGATTGGATCCAAGTTTTGATCTTTATTCTTGAATTTTGCTCCACAAAGTATTATTATGGAATATTCTTGAACTTGGATAAACTAAATTACGAATCCCTAATCTTTGTCCTTTATCTCACTGGATTCGTTATTTATTTTATTTTTCATCATCCTTAGTCCTAAATGGTGATATAAATGAATATCTTTGGCCTGTAGAGCAAAGATGAATGATTACCTGATGAATATCTTTGGCCCGTAGTGCAAAGATGAATATTTGATTTAAGATATATATTGATTGATGTTACAGGGACAAAATATTGATGATGGACTTTTAAATCATAGAAGATAGTAGACTTCATTCTCTACGTAACTCTTCTAATGAATTGATATTTCCGCTGCAGTTGTTGATCTAAAACTTGTTGTCCATAATATTTTATCTGATTTGTTGAAGACTAACGATAATTTATTCTTCATTATCTTAGTCATAATATTCTTTACTGGGCTAGTTGAGCTCACCCTTTTCATCTATTGTTCTCTTCAACAAATGAGAATATCGCGAGGACTAGTCGGGGAACAGTGTGATGATCAGAGTTAGATCTGTAGAAGTCCTCACTATTCTATAAAATAGTGGGATAATAATTGTAATGAATTAGGAATGAATTTGAGTGTTTATATTTCGTATCATATACGATTTGTAATGAAACTCACAGTTTGTGTGGTCGTATTTTGCACGACCGTATGTTATAAAAGATTATATTTGGATTCTATGCCATGTATTTGGCGACTCAGAATGGGTTGAGTATTGAACCTATTTTGGGGGCGCCACAGTTGGTATCAGAGCTTAGGGATATGATCTTTAGCGGAGATCTGGGAATAGAACTAGGAGGGGAGAGACAAGTAAATTCTTCGCTAGTGTGTGTCCTACCTAAGCTTATTTGGTATTTAATTGGTCGTTTGGAACATAAGGTTAATATGTGATATGTTAATTTGTTTGATTAACCCTTGTTTTGTGGCAGTATTTGAGAATGGCAGCTGAAAATCTAAACAATGGAGAGGCAGAAGGTCCCATTCGCCACCTTTATGTTCCAAGGAGAGGCAGATTACTGGTGGGAATCTGTGAAGCGTACCCAGACTCAAGATGTCTTGGGAGGCATTCTAGAAACTGTTCAATGATAAATACTTTCCAGAAAGTATTCGTCACATAAAAGAGGTAGAGTTTATCAGACTGGAACAGAACAACATGACGGTGTCCCAGTACGAGGTTAAGTTCGCGAAGTTATTCCGGTTTGCACCTCATTTGGTGGAGAATGAGGAACGTATGACGCGGATGTTTCTGAGAGGTTTGCAACTAGAAATTCGTCAATACCTCATTTCTCATAAATTTTCTCTATATTCGGATGTAGTGAACAGGGCCCAATTATTAGAACGAGATAATGATTATGTTCAACCAAAGGACAACAACCAAGGTCGTATCGGTGGCAGTAGTCATCGGAACAATGACAACCAGCAGGGAGGAAAGTATCATGACAGAAGCGGTAACCACTCCGGTGGTAATCGTGGCCATGATAATAGAAGGAGTGAGTCTGGGGGAGATTTCAAGAAGAGAAGGTACAACAATGAGAACGTGAAAACATCGACAGCAGCACCAACATCAACTGTTTCTAAGGGAGGAGAACGACAGCCGGTCGTATGCTATAAATGCGGGCAAGAGGGACACATCAGTCCCAACTACACACAACAATCCAAGGTGTGCTATAACTGTGGAAAGGAAGGACATATAGCTCAAGTGTGTCATGTAGCGAAACCAAGTCCAGTAGGGGTGGTGATTCCTAAGGCAGTTTCGGACAAGTCAAAGTCGGTGGTTCCTGAAAGAGCTTTTGTCGTGACTGCCCAACAAGCAAGGAACCCAAACGAGGTTATTACGGGTAATCTAATAATAAACTCTTGCGAAGTTTATACCTTATTAGATACCGGTGCTACCCATTCTTTTATTTCACCTTCTTGTGCTCAATGTTTGAACTTGACTTCTGAGAAATTAGACTTTGACTTATCTGTTGAAACTCTGTTGGGAGAAACCTTTGTTACATCCATAATTTACAAATCTTGCTTGATTCAAATTGGTACCCTCACCCTACCTGTTGATCTTATATCTTTGAAAATACTTGCATTTGACGTGATTTTAGGAATTGACTGGTTAACCACTTATCATACCAAAATTAATTGTTTTCGTAAGGTTGTTAGTTTTCATATTCCTAATCAACCTGTTGTGATAATCCAAACCACCAAACCACTAAAATCAGTCGATGTCATTTCAAGTCACAAAGCTTTTCATTTATTAAAAAACGGATGTCAAGCTTTCTTAGCACATGTCACTGATCTAAACCAGAATACGTTAGGTTTGAATGATATTTCTATTGTTAATGAGTTTCTTGATGTATTTCCCAAAGAACTTCTCGGTCTACCTCCAGAACGTGAAGTTGAATTCTTTATTTACCTTGAACCCGGTACAAAACCCATTTCTAAAACCCCATATCGAATGGCTCCTAATGAACTTCAGGAGTTAAAGGTCCAACTACAGGAGTTGTTAGACATCAATTTTATTCGTCCTAGTACGTCTCCTTGAGGTGCTCCTGTTTTATTCGTAAAGAAGAAAAACGGGAGTATGCGACTTTGTATTGACTATCGAGAGTTAAACCATGTCACCATCAAGAATAGGTATCTATTGCCTCGTATTGATGACCTGTTCGACCAGTTGCAAGGTGCATAATTCTTTTCAAAGATCGATCTTCATTCTGGATATCATCAGTTAAAGATTAAAATTGAGGATATTCCAAATACTACTTTCAGAACTCGATACGGGCATTATGGATTCTTAGTCATGTCTTTTGGATTGACTAATGCTCCTGCTTCTTTCATGGATATGATGAACCATGTATTCAAGGAGTATTTGGATCAGTTCGTGGTTGTCTTTATTGATGACATCCTCATCTATTCCAAAAGCCGTGAAGATCATGAGCACCACTTAAAGCTGGTACTTCAAAGGCTTCGTGAAAATAAGCTATATGCCAAGCTGAAGAAATGCGAGTTCTGACTTGAGGAGGTAGCATTCTTTGGGCACGTAGTATCAAAACGTGGAGTATCTATGGACTCGGCGAAGATTGAAGCAATACAAAGTTGGGAGCTACCAAAGTCGGTGACCGAAGTACGTAGCTTTCTAGGATTAGTTGGTTATTATCGGAGATTCGTGGAAGAATTTTCTCAAATCGCTACTCCATCAACTCAGCTGACTCAAAAAGATACAAAATTCGTATGGAACGAGGAATGCGAGAAGAGCTTCCAAGAGCTCAAGAGGAGACTCATTTCGGCACCTGCTCTAACAATACCATCTGGTTCGGATGGATTTGTCATTTACAACGATGCTTTGGGCAAAGGGTTAGGATGTGTTCTCATGCAACATGGGAAAGTCATAGCCTATGCCTCACGACAACTCAAAGAATATGAGAGGAATTATCCTACTCATGATCTAGAGTTAGCAGCAGTTATTTTCACGTTGAAGATCTGGAGACACTACCTGTATGGGGAGAAAGTGGAGATCTATACGGATCATAAGAGCCTTAAATATTTCGTCACCCAGAAGGAACTCAACATGCAACAACGACGTTGGCTTGAGCTATTGAAAGATTACGACCATACCATCCTGGAAAAGCGAACGTGATAGCGAACGCGTTGAGTAGAAGATCATATGCGGGAACGAGTGTGATGCTATCAAAGCCTATTTTGTGTGATTTAAAAAAGATTGAGATAGAGTTAAAGACTCCGGGGACCCACGTGATGATGTCAAGTATACGCGTAGAACCAGCTTTGATTGATAAAGTTAAAGCTGCTCAAGCTACAGACCCAGAGTTGAGAAAGATGAAGAAGAAGGTGCAAGAAGGTGCTATTCCAGAAGCAAGAATCGATGAAGAAGGAATACTTCGAGTCAACTCCAGACTTTTTGTTCCTAATGATTCTGATTTGAAGTATAGAATCATGATGGAGGCACACAACACACCGTTTGCGATCCATCCTGGGAGTACCAAAATGTATCGTGATCTTCGACATACATTTTGATGGAGCAATATGAAGAGAGAGATCACGGAGTTTATCTCGAGGTGTTTAACGTGTCAACATGTCAAGGCGGAGCATCAAGTGCCAAAAGGTCCATTGCAACCACTTGAGATTCCAAAGTGGAAGTGGGAACACATTACCATAGATTTTGTTACGGGTTTTCCCAAGGTTTCTCCAGGCATAGATGCAGTTTGGGTTATTGTTGATAGATTAACCAAGTCTGCTCATTTCTTGCCTATACGAGAGTCTTATTCCCTTGAACGTCTTGCTCATATGTATGTGTAATATTCGAGATTATTATGTCATTTAACAATTATCAATAAACGAATTTAGGTGAAATTCTTGTGTATTTTCTTTTATTAGATATATATATGTTATACATACATGTGCTATTTTATGATATGTGATGAGGAATATTTAAATGGTTGGTTTAGTTTAATTCAACTATTTAAATTGGTTAAGTATGGAAGTAATTATATTAATTTAGTGGGATGACTTTAAAGTATGAGTTTGAGTTCGGAACTGGATTTAGAGACACGGACTGCGTATTTGAGTCCAGAACGTCGAAATTAGTTAGGATAGACTGTAACCACGAAAATGTGTCACGGTTGACTTTTTGGTCAAAGTCAACCTGTTGACTTTTTCGGGTAAAAAGTCAACCACAAATTTTGGAGATGAATTTGACGACACGGATTGTCCCATGACGTCCAGGACGTTGACTTTAGTAGGAATCGATATAAGTATCGCAACGTTCGGCTACGGAGGGCAAAATGGTTATTTAATTGATTAAATAATTAAAATAATATTTTATTTAGTTAGTTAGCAGCTGGTGGGACTCCTTGTGGCACACGAAATGGGACAAGGAGGGGATGAGTATACGTATATTACAAATGATTATGAAGGGAGTTATATTTTCTTCCTTAAAACCAAAGCTCTTTCATTTCTCTAACTCCCACCTTCTTCAATTCGGTTAATGGTGGCATGGGGTGTAACTGATTATATGGGAATGGAAGAGGCAAGGAAAACCAATGCTAATAACTTATATATATATATATATATATATACATATACTCTCCACCCCTATATTCTTCACTTTGACAAAATTTCACCAAGAGAGCTAAAGAATTTGAGAGAATGAGAGTTGAGAGTTTGTGAGGATTTCTGGAAATTTGCAAAGCTTAAGCAAGTAAGGAGGGCAGCAATTTCGAATTTTTGGTTCAAAGGATAGCATTCGAGGTAAGCTATGAATTTAGTTTCTATGTTCTTACGAAAACTAGTAAGAAAAAGCATGTATAGTCATAATAAATGATTTATTTTGGTGTTGTGATGCTAGGTTAGTGTGATTACTGTTATGTGGTTGTTAAGAACACAAGTTCTGGACTAATCTTGCCAATTATGCTTTGAATTCCAAGAATTATGCCATGCATGCTAATTATTTGTTAATATGCTTCTTAGATGCTAATTTGTTCAAAACATGGAAACTTAGTGAATTCGAATGTTGTAACATGTGTAACTATGTTAGTATATACGATCTGGACAGTAGGAACCAAGTCCTTGCATGCTAGAATCAAAATCATAAATTTTTATTAAAGTGGGTTAACTTAGAATCTATGACTTTTTAGGTTTTTCGGAGCCTTGGAATCATAGCTTCTGTGACTCGTTGGTTGTATGTGTTAATTTTGTAAAATACTATGTAGTATGATGTCTCATCTGACCAATTTTCAAAAGAAACGGAGTTAAAATGAGCAAGTTATGATTTTCGAGAGCAAGCATGAAAATTGAAAAAATCTGCAAATTCTGGGTTTTCTAGAAATTTTCAAAGTGTAAAACACGTTCTGGCACGCTTTTCAAGGCAGTCGGTAGGTGGTCTTAACATGTTAGTTTCATGGATGTAATATTTTTGTAAAATCCTATGCTATGTGGAGTTTAGTGTGTCCAAATCTCAGAGTCATATCATGTGTAGTTTCTTCAGAATTAAATTGCAAAGTGGGCTGCTCGAAAATGAAAATCAGGATCTGGGTCTGATAAGCAGCGCAGCTGCGCCGCTCATAAGGCTTAGACCTGCGCAGCTGCGCCACACAAAGATGGATTCTGGGTTTGCCAGTCAGCGCAGCTGTGCCGGTAACACGGATTGAGGCTGCGCAGCTGCGCCGGTCCGGGTCGGTCCGGGTCGGGTCTGATCCGGGTCGGGTTGGGTCGGGTCAGGTTGGGTCAAAATAAAATTCCAGAAACTTTATTTTTGCAGATTCTTATACTGAACCCCTAGACCTATAAGATGCAACCTGTTTATGTAATTGAATTGCATGCTAAGTGAATACGTGTTACTTGATAACTTAGTTTAAATATTAGGAATCGTTTTCTATCAAATTTGAGTTCGAGAACCTAACTGCTTAAACGTAACACATACGATTAGGTTACGTGAAGGTTAATTCCTAGCTTTAACAATAGTAGACATATCAGGCAAGCTTCCTAACCGTAATTTCTATTGGACATTTATTCAATCCTTACTCATTTTTATCGCAGTAAGGGTAAGTATTGGACTTGTGCTAGCTATTTATTCGTGCAAGTTCCTTTATTGTGAGGTTATACAACTTCAACTTTCTTGCAAGCTTATCGATGATTACTCAGTTATTATCCTAACAGCTATGCTTATAAGTTTCATGTCATTACGGAACTGTTTCTAAGTATGTTTCCTTGCCTTTGTTTTCGGCTAGTTATTATTGATGAAAAATGATTTAATTCAAATCTTTCGAAGCTATTTAATGTTTACCAATCCAAATTACTTTGGTGTGGTCTCGCATGAATACTAAGATGAACAACCCGAATAAACAGGCGAACAGATGTCGGGTATATAGTCCCATTTATGCTTATGTAGTTTAAATTTAATACTTGTGCACAATGTAGGGTACGATAGGCTGACCACCTGGAGTACTTGCAGAGACCGTTTTACAATCTATTTGATTGTTAAACCGTCTGATGGTTTTTCGATGAAACAAAGTAATGTTCAGGGTATTTTACACCCCTTAGTATGATATTGAGAATTCTTAAACTCTTATTCTTGATATTCCTATTTAACACTTGATAATTCTTTTAACTGTTATAGCTATTCAGATGTTTCTACTCCTGATGTATGTTTTCAAACTACTTTATATACTTGTTGGGCAATTTGTGCTCATTCTTGCTTAAACCTTTCAGTTAAGGATGAGAAGGCTGAGGGCTCGGGCAAGGACAAGGGGAAGTCTAAGATGAAATGATGCTAGTTACCTTATGTAATAGGTTTATATTTCCGCAAATAATGTATGTAGCGATAAACACTAAGTATAAGTTTGAGTTTATTTAAGGTTGTAAAAACTTGGGATTTTATCCGAATAAGTATGTAATAGTTATTAACAATATTATGATTATTTCTGGAGTTTACTTAGTTAGATGATGATGTATGTTGTACCGTGAGCACCATGTCCTGTGTTTGATGTCACACGGATTTGGGGGCATCACAGGTTGGTATCAAAGCTGTAGGTTATAAACCTTAGGTGAGAAACCTTAGACTATAACCTTAGGGAAGTTAGTGGAGGATATAAGGAGATGAACTCACGTAGAGTTCTAAGGGTTGTGTCAAATCTATTTTTCTAAAAACAAAATTAATATCTATTTTAAAATACTAGTCGAGTTGTTTGTCTTGATTGTAGGATGTCAGGAGAAGATGAGGTTAGAGATATTCACGTTGTGAGTGAGCAGTTTGTGACAGCTATACCTGAGCCCATAGCTGAGGCAGCAGCTGACTCAGACCTAGAGGAGTATCCTGAAGAGGAAGAAGAGGCCGAGGAGGACTCTGAAGAAGCACCTGAGGATACTATGTTGGATGAGTTGATGGATAGGATTACTGAATTAGATGACAAGGTCCATGAGTTGGAGGAGCTGTATCAGGGGGAGCAGCAAGCTGCAGCATTGCTGGAGGCATTGGTGCACCACCTGATAATTAGGAACGGGGATCTGGCTGACAAGCTGCGAACAGTAGGTCAGAAGGCGAACAAGCTGAAGGATGGGAAAGAAGCTATCAGGACCCACTTGGGACATACCATTAATGGGTTAGAGTTAAGGATTCAGAGTCTCCAAACTGACAAGAAGATTATTACCACATTCTGGGGAGATGAGAGGAGAGGCCGTGCTCAGGCCGAGAAGCTAAATGGCGAGTTAGAAGGAGAGGTGAGAGATAAGAAGGTTAGGATAGACAAGTTGAAGTACGCATTTAAGTCGGCACATGGAAGGTTCTAGCATAGGATGCGTCACTTTCCGCGTGAGGAGCACCGGTCTAGACATATTATAAGCCGAGGGCTGGTGCTGGAGATAACGGATGAAGAGAATGAAGACGCCATTAGGCGGGGTTTTTTTGTTTATTCGTGTTGAACTTTTACTACTAGCGTATACAACGCTTATCTATGAAATAAAGTTTGGTTTACAGGTTTGGACCAAGTATTTTTGGTTTAAAGAGATGTAAATGGCATAATACCATAAGATGATGAGATACCTTGTGATTATGGTTTTTTTTTAAAATAAATTTTCTTTTATTTAAATATGTGATGTGATGATTAAGTTTTATAGAAATATATATGCTGTAGGAATAAGTTATGAGATGATAATCTTAAGTTTATTTAATCAGATAGATGGCTAGAGGAAGGCGTCGCCAAGTACCAAAAGGGTCAGGCGGTAATGCTGGGGGTCCACCATACAACAATTCGTAGACATGTTAGTTGCGGCACTTCAGAATCGAACCCCAAATACCAATAACCCTCCAGCTGGCCTGGTGGCACACTTTAAGGACTTCAAGAGCGCGGGACCCCCAGAATTTAAATGAACCACCAAACCCATTGAAGCCCAAACTTGGGTCAAGGAAATCGAAAAGGCGTTCGCTATCTCCCGAGTAGAAGATGATCAGAAAATAATGTTCGCCACTTACATGCTGAAGGGTGAAGCCAATTTCTGGTAGGAGGAAAACCAGACCAGGGCGGGAGAAGGTGTGATACCTTGGGAAGGGTTTAAGAAGATCTTTTTCGAAAAATACTTTCCTGTGAGTATGCAGAGTCGCATGGAGATGCGATTCCTAGAGCTGAAGCAAGACGACATGACGGTACCCCAGTATGGCACAAAGTTCAACGAACTGGCGAGGTTCACTCCTCATCAGGTCGACACTAAGGAGAGGAAAATGAGGATGTTTGAGCAGGGTCTCAAACCATGGTTATAAAGTAAACTTTCGGAGTTGCAGACGAACAGCTTCGCGACTATCCTGGAGAAGGCTATAATTGCTGAGGGCGGAACTGAGGCCCTAATGAGGTTTAATAAGGAGAAAAAGAAGAAGAATGAAGGAGGGAATCGCGGGGAAGGTAGCAGCAGCAGTGGTGCAAACAAGAGGAAGTGGAACAATAACAACATCAATAACAATTTCAACTCGGGAAACTCTGGGGGAAAACCAGGGGAAACAAAGAAGAGGACTGAGGCATGCAAGGAGTGTGGGAGGAATCACTCGGGTGCATATCTAAAGGGGAAGAATGTCTATTTCAATTGCGGGCAAGAGGGGCACATCTCTCCCAATTGCTCTGCACCAAAGAGGAATGGATGTTTCAACTGTGGAGCCTTGGATCATCAGGCAAGGAATTGCCCAAAGAAGAATTCAGTAGGAGGAAATGGAGGAAGGGGACCAAGCGGTGGAAATCTCACAATTACTGGACCACCAACTCAGAATCGACCAACAACAAGGACTTTCAACATAACGGTTCAGGATGCGGTCGCATCCAAGGACGTGGTTTCAGGTATCATTCCGGTCAATGATATATCTGCTTACATATTATTCGATTCGGGTGCTACTTGTTCCTTCGTGTCGCATAAATTCTCCCAAAGATTAAACTTACCCCAGGAAGAATTAGAATATCCGATGAACATAGAATTTGTTAATAAGGAAAGAATTCCCATTAGCCATGTCCATAGGAATTGTGTTGTAGATATCAGGGGATATAAGTTACCTGTGGATTTAATTCTGATTCAATTAGGGGAATTTGATGTAATTCTAGGAATGGATTGGTTATTTAACCATGGTGCGGTGATAAATTGCCAGAAGAAGTGTATAAACCTTAAGACTCCGAATAAGTCTAAGGTAGTGTTCTACGGGAGTAAGTTGCCGAGACACTCGAATTGTCTGACGATTATGCAAGCGAGAAAGTTACTAAGGAAGGGATGTATAGGTTATTTGGCCCATATCGTCGATACGCAGAAAGTAGGGGTAGGGATGGGACAGATACCAGTAGTGAATGAATTTTTGGATGTATTTCCGGAGGAATTACTAGGTATTCCACCGGATAAGGAGGTTGAATTTGTTATAGATTTAGTACCGGGAACGGCCGCGAATTCAAAAGCCCCATATATAATGGCACCGGCAGAGATGAAGGAGCTTATGGTACAGTTGCAGGAATTATTGGATAGGAAATATATTCAACCGAGTGTGTCTCCTTGGGGAGCACCAGTTTTATTTGTGAAGAAGAAGGACGGGTCGATGAGACTTTGCATCGACTATCGAGAGTTGAACAAGGTGACGATCAAGAACAAGTATCCGTTACCTAGGATAGATGATCTGTTTGATCAATTGAAGGGAGCAAAATATTTTTCTAAGATAGACTTGAGGACGGGATATCACCAGTTGAAGGTGAGGAAGGAAAATGTACCTAAGACAACATTCAGGACTCGTTACGGACACTATGAGTTTCTGGTGATGTCATTTGGGTTAACGAACGCGCCGGCAGCGTTTATGGACATGATGAACCGGGTATTCAAGCAATACTTAGATAAATTCGTAGTCGTGTTCATAGATGATATCCTGATCTATTCCAAAACTCAGGAAGATCATGCTAAACACTTAAGGTTGGTATTAGAGGCATTGAGGAAGGATAAGTTATACTCAAAATTTTTGAAGTGCGAGTTTTGGTTGGAGAAAGTTCAATTTCTGGGTAACGTGATCGACAAGGACGGAATCTCCGTGGATCCAGCAAAGGTGGAAGCGGTGCAGAATTGGGAACAACCAAAGACACCGACTGAAGTAAGAAGTTTCTTAGGACTGGCAGGCTATTACAGAAGGTTCTTTCAAGATTTTTCAAAGATAGCAGGAACGCTGACGAATTTAACGAAGAAGTCTGCAAAATTTGTCTGGACAGAGAAGTGTGAAGAAAGTTTTCGGGATTTTAAGAAAAGATTGAGTGAGGCACCGGTGTTGTCTTTACCAGACGATACTGGTGATTTCGTAAATTTTAGTGATGCGTCGCACAAAGGACTTGGCTGTATGCTTATGCAACATGGTAAAGTTATTGCGTACGCATCGCATCAGTTAAAGGATTACGAGAAGGGATATCCTACCCATGACCTGGAATTGGCAGCGGTAGTATTTGCCCTAAAGATTTGGAGGCACTATTTATATGGTGTAAAGTGTGAAATATATATGGACCATAAAAGTCTGAAGTATATCTTCACGCAGAAGGAGTTGAATATAAGACAGAGAAGATGGTTGGAACTAATAAAGGATTATGATTGCGACATCTTATATCATCCGGGGAAAGCTAACGTAGTAGCTGATGCGCTAAGCAGAAAGTGCAGTGGGCGGTTGGCAATGCTAACAGCTCAAGAGGAATTAATTAAGGAGATGACGAGATTGGAACTCGAGATAAAGAGTCCGAGGGAGTCAGATGAGAAAGTGTTCGCAATGGAGGCTCATCCGACTCTATTGGACAAAATCAAGGAAGCGCAAGGCAGCGATGAAGAGTGTGAGAAGGTGAGGAAAGAATTTTAGATGGAGAGGAGCTTAAATTCAGCGAGGGTGGTGATGGACTGTTAAAATTTGAGAAGAGAATTTGGGTGCCAGCGGTGTCTGAATTAAAGGAAGAAATCTTGCAGGAAGCTTATAGCTCAAGTTACTCAATCCATTCGGGAAGCACAAAGATGTACCAGGATCTTCGCTAATATTATTGGTGGCCCAATATGAAGAGAGAAGTCGCAGAGTGCGTCAGCAAGTGTTTAACATGCCAGCGAGTCAAGGCGAAACATCAGAAACCGAGCTGGTTACTTCAACCTCTAGAAATTCCGGAATGGAAATGGGAGCATATCACGATGGACTTCGTGGTAGGACTTCCAAATACACAGAAGGGTTACGATGCAGTTTGGGTGATCGTTGATCGATTGACCAAGTCAGCGCATTTCTTGCCAATCAAGATCAGATATACCTTAGATCAGTTGGCAAAGCTTTATATCAAGGAGATCGTTTCTAGGCACGTTGAACCTGTATCAATTGTGTCAGATCGGGATTCGCTGTTCACAGCTAATTTCTGGAAAAACTTTCAAGAACGCATGGGAACGCAACTGAGGTTGAGCACCGCGTATCATCCTCAAACAGACGGGCATAGCGAAAGAACTATCCAAACGTTAGAGGACATGCTGAGAGCATGTGTTATGGATTTCAAAGGAAGCTGGGATGACCACCTACCATTGGTGGAATTTACATATAACAATAGTTACCACGCGAGCATCGGGATGCCACCTTATGAAGATTTATATGGAAGGAAATGTAGAATGCCATTGTGCTGGGATGAAGTAGTAGAACGTAAATTGCTAGGGCCAGAATTGGTGCAGCAAACTGCGGATGTGATCAAAATAATACGAGCGAGATTAGTGACAACTAAGGATCGACAGAAGAAATATGCTGATCAACATCGGCAACAACGAGACTTCGACGTCGGCACTTATGTGTTTCTAAAGGTTTCACCTTGGAAAGGGAAAATGAGGTTTAGGTAGATGGGAAAACTTAGTCCCAGATTCATAGGACCCTTTGAAGTGCTAAGGCGAGTCGGTGAGGTAACTTATGAAATAGCTTTACCTCCGGAGTTAGAACATATACACAACGTGTTCCACGTATCAGTTTTACGACCTTATAAGCAGGATTACAAGCATGTCATAGAGTATGAACCCATCCAATTTGAAAAGGACTTAACCTATGAAGAGGTTTCGGTACAGATAATTGATAGAAAAGAACAAGTGTTAAGAAATAAGATAATACCTTCTGTTAAGGTAGTATGCAGGAACCACAATGCCGAAGAGGCTACATGGGAACTCGAGGAGAAAATGATGAAAAATTACCCTAATCTTTTGTTTGATGTGTAATGATTCCGAGGACGGAATCCTTATAAGGAAGGGTGAATATAATATTTGAGATTATTATATCATTTAACAATTATCAATAAACGAATTTATGTGAAATTCTTGTGTGTTTTCTTTTATTAGATATATATGTGTTATACATACATGTGTTATTTTATGATATGTGATGAGGAGTATTTAAATGGTTGGTTCAGTTTAATTCAACTATTTAAATTGGTTAAGTATGGAAGTAATTATATTAATTTAGTGGGATGGCTTTAAAGTATGAGTTTGATTTCGGAGCAGAATTTAGAGACGTGGACTGCGTATTTGAGTCCGGAACGTCAAAATTAGTCAAGATAAACTGTAACCACGAAAATGTGTCACGGTTGACTTTTTGGTCAAAGTCAACCGGTTGAATTTTGTGGGTAAAAAGTCAACCACGAATTTCGGAGATGAATTTGATGAAACGGATAGTCCCATGACGTCCAGGACGTTGACTTTAGTAGCAATCGATATAAGTATCGCAACGTTCGGCTACGGAGGGCAAAATGGTTATTTAATTGATTAAATAATTAAAATAATATTTTATTTAGTTAGTCAGCAGCTGGTGGGACTCCTTGTGGCACACAAAATGGGACAAGGAGGGGATGAGTATACGTATATTACAAATGATTTAGAAGGGAGTTATATTTTCTTCCTTAAAACCAAAGCCCTTTCATTTCTCTAACTCCCACCTTCTTCAATTCGGTTAATGGTGGCATGAGGTGTAATTGATTATATGGGAATTGAAGAGGCAAGGAAAACTAATGCTAAGAACTTATACATATATATATATATATATATATATATATATATATTCTCCACCTCTATATTCTTCATTTTGACAAAATTTCACCAAGAGAGCTAAAGAATTTGAGAGAATGAGAGTTGAGAGTTTGTGAGGATTTCTGGAAATTTGCAAAGCTTAAGCAAGTAAGGAGGGCAGCAATTTCGAATTTCTGGTTCAAAGGATAGCATTCGAGGTAAGCCATGAACTTAGTTTCTATGTTCTTAAGAAAACTAGTAAGAAAAAGCATGTATAGTCATAATAAATGATTTGTTTTGGTGTTGTGATGCTAGGTTAGTGTGATTACTATTATGTGGTTGTTAAGAACACAAGTTCTGGACTAATCTTGCCAAGTATGCTTTGAATTCCAAAGAATTATGCCATGCATGCTAATTAATTGTTAATATGCTTCTTAGATGCTAATTTGTTCAAAACATGGAAACTTAGTGAATTCGAATGTTGTAACATGTGTAACTATGTTAGTATATACGATCTGGACAGTAGGAACCAAGTCCTTGCATGCTAGAATCAAAATCATGAATTTTTATCAAAGTGGGTTAACTTAGAATCTATGACTTTTTATTTTTTTCGGAGCCTTGGAATCATAGCTTCTGTGACTCGTTGGTTGTATGTGTTAATTTTGTAAAATACTATGTAGTATGATGTCTCACCTGACCAATTTTCAAAAGAAACGGAGTTAAAATGAGCAAGTTATGATTTTCGAGAGCAAGCATGAAAATAGAAAAAATCTGCAAATTCTGGGTTTTCCAGAAATTTTCTAAGTGTAAAACATGCTTTGGCACGCTTTTCAAGGCAGCCGGTAGGTGGACTTAACATGTTAGTTTCATGGATGTAATATTTTTGTAAAATCCTATGCTATGTGTAGTTTAGTGTGTCCAAATCTCAGAGTCATATCATGTGTAGTTTCTTCAGAATTAAATTGCGAAGTGGGCTGCTCGAAAACGAAAATCAGGATCTGGGTTTGATGAGCAGCGCAGCTGCGCCGCTCATAAGGCTTAGACCTGCGTAGCTGCGCCACAGAAAGATGGATTCTGAGTTTGCCAGTCAGCGCAAGCTGCGCCGGTAACACGGCTTGAGGCTGCGCAGCTGCGCCGGTCCGGGTCGGTCCGGGCCGGGTCGGATCCGGGTCGGGTCGGGTCAGGCTGGGTCAAAATAAAATTCCAAAAACTTTATTTTTGCAGATTCTTATACTGAACCCCTAGACCTATAAGATGCAACCTGTTTATGTAATTGAATTGCATGCTAAGTGAATACGTGTTACTTGATAACTTAGTTTAAATATTAGGAATCGTTTTCTATCAAATTTGAGTTCGAGAACCTAACTGCTTAAACGTGACACATACGATTAGGTTACGTGAAGGTTAATTGCTAGCTTTAACAATAGCAGACATATCAGGCAAGTTTCCTAACCGTAATTTCTATTGGGCATTTATTCAATCTTTACTCATTTTTATCGCAGTAAGGGTAAGTATTGAACTTGTGCTAGCTAGTTATTCGTGCAAGTTCCTTTATTGTGAGGTTATACGACTTCAACTATCTTGCAAGCTTATCGATGATTACTTAGTTATTATCCTAACAACTATGCTTATAAGTTTCATGTCATTACGGAACTGTTTCTAAGTATGTTTCCTTGCCTTTGTTTTCGGCTAGTTATTATTGATGAAAAATGATTTAATTCAAATCTTTCGAAGCTATTTAATGTTTACCAATCCAAATTACTTGGTGCGGTCTCGCATGAATACTAAGATGAACAACCCGAATGAACGGGCGAACAGATGTCGGGTATATAGTCCCATTTTTGCTTATGTAGTTTAAATTTAATACTTGTGCACAATGTAAGGTACGATAGGCTGACCACCTAGAGTACTTGCAGAGACCGTTTACAATTTATTTGATTGTTAAACCGTCTGATGGTTTTCCGATGAAACAAAGTAATGTTCAGGGTATTTTACACCCCTTAGTATGATATTGTGAATTCTTAAACTCTTATTCTTGATATTCCTGTTTAACACTTGATAATTCTTTCAACTGTTATAGCTATTCAGATGTTTATACTCCTGATGTATGTTTTCAAACTACTTTATATACTTGCTGGGCAAGTTGTGCTCATTCTTGCTTAAACCTTTCAGTTAAGAATGAGAAGGCTGAGGGCTCGGGCAAGGACAAGGGGAAGTCTAAGATGAAATGATGCTAGTTACCTTATGTAATAAGTTTATATTTCCGCATATAATGTATGTAGCGATAAACGCTAAGTATAAGTTTGAGTTTATTTAAGGTTGTAAAGACTTGGGATTTTATCCGAATAAGTATGTAATAGTTATTAACAATATTATGATTATTTTTGGAGTTTACTTAGTTAGATGATGATGTATGTTGTACCGTGAGCACCATGTCCTGTGTTTGATGTTACACGGATTTGGGGGCGTCACAGGTTGGTATCAAAGCTGTAGGTTATAAACCTTAGGTGCGAAACCTTAGACTATAACCTTAGGGAAGTTAGTGGAGGATATAAGGAGATGAACTCACGTAGAGTTCTAAGGGTTGTGTCAAATCTATTTTTCTAAAAACAAAATCAATATCTATTTTAAAATACTAATCGAGTTGTTTGTCTTGATTGTAAGATGTCAGGAGAAGATGAGGTTAGAGATATTCATGTTGTGAGTGAGCAGTTGGTGACAGCTGTACCTGAGCCCATAGCTGAGGTAGCAGCTGACTCAGACCTAGAGGAGTATCCTGAAGAGGAAGAGGAGGCCGAGGAGGACTCCGAAGAAGCACCTGAGGATACTATGTTGGATGAGTTGATGGATAGGATTATTGAATTGGTTGACAAGGTCCATGAGTTGGAGGAGCTGTATCAGGGGGAGCAGCAAGTTGCAGCATTGCTGGAGGCATTGGTGCACCACCTGATAATTAGGAACGGGGATCTGGCTGACAAGCTGCGAACAGTAGGTCAGAAGGCGGACAGGCTGAAGGATGAGAAAGAAGCTATCAGGACCCACTTGGGACATACCATTAATGGACCAGAGTCAAGGATTCAGAGTCTCCAAACTGACAAGCAGATCATTACCACATTCTGGGGAGATGAGAGGAGAAGCCGTGCTCAGGCCGAGAAACTAAATGGCGAGTTAGAAGGAGAGGTGAGAGATAAGAAGGTTAGGATAGACAAGATGAAGTACGCATTTAAGTCGACACATGGAAGGTTCTAGCATAGGATGCGCCACTTTTCGCGTGAGGAGCACCGGTCTAGACATATTATAAGCCAAGGGCTGGTGCTGGAGATAGCGGATGAAGAGAATGAAGACGCCATTAGGCGGGGTCTTTAGTTTATTCGTGTTAAACTTTTACTACTAGCGTATACAACGCTTATCAATGAAATAAAGTTTGGTTTACGGTTTGGACCAAGTATTTTTGGTTTAAAGAGATGTAAATGGCATAATACCATAAGATGATGAGATACCTTGTGATTATGGTTTTTTTTTTAAAATAAATTTTCTTTTATTTAAATATGTGATGTGATGATTAAGTTTTATATGAAATATATATGCTGTAGGAATAAGTTATGAGATGATAATCTTAAGATTATTTAATCAGATAGATGGCTAGAGGAAGGCGTCGCCAAGTACCAGAAGGGTCAGGCTGTAATGCTGGGGGTCCACTGAACCCCATGCAACAATTCATAGACATGTTAGTTGGGGCACTTCAGAATCGAACCCCGAATACCAATAACCCTCTAGCGGGCCAGGTGGCACACTTTAAGGACTTCAAGAGCACGGGACCCCCAAAATTTAAAGGAACCACCGAACCCATTGAAGCCCAAACTTAGGGTCAAGGAAATCGAAAAGGCGTTCACTATCGCCCGAGTAGGAGATGATCAGAAAACAATGTTCGCCACTTACATGCTGAAGGGTGAAGCCAATTTCTTGTGGGAGGCAAACCAGACCAGGGAGGGAGAAGGTGTGATACCTTGGGAAGTTTAAGAAGATCTTTTTCAAAAACTTCTTTCCTGTGAGTATGCAGAGTCGTATGGAGATGCGATTCCTAGAGTTGAAGCAAGACGACATGACGGTACCCCAGTATGGCGCAAAGTTCAACGAACTGGCGAGGTTCGCGCCTCATCAGGTCGACACTGAGGAGAGGAAAATGAGGAGGTTTGAGCAGGGTCTCAAACCATGGTTATACAGTAGACTTTCGGTGTTGCAGACGAACAGCTTCGCGACTCTCCTGGAGAAGGCTATAATTGCTGAGGGCGAAAGTGAGGCCCTAATGAGGTTTAATAAGGAGAAAAAGAAGAAGAATGAAGGAGGGAATCGCGGGGAAGGTAGCAGCAGCAGTGGTGCAAACAAGAGGAAGTGGAATAACAACAACAGCAATAATAATTTCAACTCGGGAAACTCTGGGGGAAAACCAGGGGAAACAAAGAAGAGGACTGAGGCATGCAAGGAGTGTGGGAGGAATCACTCGGGTGCATGTCTAAAGGGAAGAATGTCTGTTTCAATTGCGGGCAAGAGGGGCACATCTCTTCCAATTGCTCTGCACCAAAGAGGAATGAATGTTTCAACTGTAGAGCATTGGATCATCAGGCAAGGAATTGCCCAAAGAAGAATTCAGCAGGAGGAAATGGAGGAAGTGGACCAAGCGGTGGAAATCTCACAATTACTGGACCACCAACTCAGAATCGACCAACAGCAAGGACTTTTAACATGACGGTTCAGGATGCGGTCGAATCCAAGGACGTGGTTTCAGGTATCATTCCGGTCAATGATATATCTACTTACATATTATTCGATTCGGGTGCTACTTGTTCCTTCGTGTCGCATAAATTCTCCCAATAATTAAACTTACCCCAGGAAGAATTAGAATATCCGATGAACATAGAAGTTGCTAATAAGGAAAGAATTCCCATTAGCCATGTCCATAGGAATTGTGTTGTAGATATCAGGGGATATAAGTTACCTGTGGATTTAATTTCGATTCAATTAGGGGAATTTGATGTAATTCTAGGAATGGATTGGTTATTTAACCATGGAGCGATGATAAATTGCCAGAAGAAGTGTATAAATCTTAAGACTCCGAATCAGTCTAAGGTATTGTTCTACGGGAGTAAGTTGCCGAGACACTCGAATTGTCTAACGATGATGCAAGCGAGAAAGTTGCTAAGGAAGGGATGTATAGGTTATTTGGCCCATATCGTCGATACGCAGAAAGTAGGGGTATGGATGGGACAGATACCAGTAGTGAATGAATTTTTGGATGTATTTCCGGAGGAATTACTAGGTATTCCACCGGATAAGGAGGTTGAATTTGTTATAGATTTAGTACCGGGAACGGCCGCGAATTCAAAAGCCCCATATATAATGGCACCGGCAGAGATGAAGGAGCTTATGGTATAGTTGCAGGAATTATTGGATAGGAAGTATATTCAACCAAGTGTGTCTCCTTGGGGAGCACCAGTTTTATTTGTGAAGAAGAAGGACGGGTCGATGAGACTTTGCATCGACTATCGAGAGTTGAACAAGGTGACGATCAAGAACAATTATCCGTTACCTAGGATAGATGATCTGTTTGATCAATTGAAGGGAGCGAAATATTTTTCTAAGATAGACTTGAGGACGGGATATCACCAGTTGAAGGTGAGGAAGGAAGATGTACCTAAGACAGCATTCAGGACTCGTTACGGATAGTACGAGTTTCTGGTGATGTCATTTGGGTTAAGGAACTCGCAGGTAGCGTTTATGGATATGATGAACCGGGTATTCAAGCAATACTTAGATAAATTCGTAGTCGTGTTCATAGATGATATCCTGATCTATTCCAAAACTCAGGAAGATCATGCTAAACACTTAAGGTTGGTATTGGAGGCATTGATGAAGGATAAGTTATACGCAAAAATTTTTGAAGTGCGAGTTTTGGTTGGAAAAAAGTTCAATTTCTGGGTCACATGATCGATAAGGACAGAATCTCCGTGGATCTAGCAAAGGTGGAAGCGGTGCAGAATTGGGAACAACCAAAGACACCGACTGAAGTAAGAAGTTTCTTAGGACTGGCAGGCTATTACAGAAGGTTCTTTCAAGATTTTTCAAAGATAGCAGGAACGTTGACGAATTTAACGAAGAAGTCTGTAAAATTTTTCTAGATAGAGAAGTGTGAAGAAAGTTTTCGGGAGCTTAAGAAAAGATTGAGTGAGGCACTGGTGTTGTCTTTACTAGACGATACTGGGGATTTTGTAATTTTTAGTGATGCGTCGCACAAAGGAGTTGGCTGTGTGCTTATGCAACATGGTAAACTTATTGCGTACGCATCACGTCAGTTAAAGGATTACGAGAAGGGATATCCTACCCATGACCTGGAATTGGCAGCGGTAGTATTTGCCCTAAAGATTTGGAGGCACTATTTATATGGTGTAAAGTGTGAAATATATACGGACCATAAAAGTCTGAAGTATATCTTCACGCAGAAGGAGTTGAATATGAGACAGAGAAGATGGTTGGAACTAATAAAGGATTATGATTGCGACATCTTATATCATCCGGGGAAAGCTAACGTAGTAGCTGATGCGCTAAGCAGAAAGTGCAGTGGGCGGTTGGCAATGCTAACAGCTCAAGAGGAATTAATTAAGGAGATGGCGAGATTGGAACTCGAGATAAAGAGTCCGAGGGAGTCAGATGAGAAAGTGTTCACAATAGAGTCTCATCCGACTCTATTGGACAAAATCAAGGAAGCGCAAGGCAGCGATGAAGAATGTGAGAAGGTGAGGAAAAGAATTTTAGATGGAGAGGAGCTTAAATTCACCGAGGGTGGTGATGGACTGTTAAGATTTGAGAAGAGAATTTGGGTGCCAGCGGCGTTTGAATTAAAGGAAGAAATCTTGCAGGAAGCTCATAGCTCAAGTTACTCAATCCATCCGGGAAGCACAAAGATGTACCAGGATCTTTACCAATATTATTGGTGGCCCAATATGAAGAGAGAAGTCACAGAGTTCGTCAGCAAGTGTTTAACATACCAGCGAGTCAAGGCGAAATATCAGAAACCGAGCGGGTTACTTCAACCTCTAGAAATTCTGGAATGGAAATGGGAGCATATCACGATGGACTTCATGGTAGGACTTCCAAATACACAGAAGGGTTACGATGCAGTTTGGGTGATCGTTGATCGATTGACCAAGTCAGCGCATTTCTTGCCAATCAAGATCAGATATACCTTGGATCAGTTGGCAATGCTTTATATCAAGGAGATCGTTTCCAGGCACGGTGTACCTGTATCAATTGTGTCAGATCGGGATCCGCTGTTCACAGCTAATTTCTAGAAAAGCTTTCAAGAACGCATGGGAACGCAACTGAGGTTGAGCACCGCGTATCATCCTCAAACAGAGGGGCAGAGCGAAAGAACTATCCAAACATTAGAGGACATGCTGAGAGCATGTGTTATGGATTTCAAAGGAAGCTGGGATGACCACCTACCATTGGTGGAATTTACATATAACAACAGTTACCACGCGAGCATCGGGATGCCACCTTATGAAGCTTTATATGGAAGGAAATGTAGAACGCCATTGTGCTGGGATGAAGTAGGAGAACGTAAATTGCTAGGGCCAGAATTGGTGCAGCAAACTGCGGATGTGATCAAAATAATACGAGCGAGATTAGTGACAGCTCAGGATCGACAGAAGAAATATACTGATCAACATCGGCAACAACGAGACTTCGATGTCGGCACTTATATGTTTCTAAATGTTTCACCTTGGAAAGGGAAAATGAGGTTTGGGAAGAAGGGAAAACTTAGTCCCAGATTCATAGGACCCTTTGAAGTGCTAAGGCGAGTCGGTAAGGTAACTTATGAAATAGCATTACCTCTGAAGTTAGAACATATACACAACGTGTTCCACGTATCAGTTTTACGACCTTATAAGCAGGTTTACAAGCATGTCATAGAGTATGAACCCATCCAATTTGAAAAGGACTTAACCTATGATGAGGTTCCAGTACAGATAATTGATAGAAAAGAACAAGTGTTAAGAAATAAGATAATACCTTCTGTTAAGGTAGTATGCCGGAACCACAATGCCGAAGAGGCTACGTGGGAACTCGAGGAGAAAATGATGAAAAATTACCCTAATCTTTTGTTTGATGTGTAATGATTCCGAGGACGGAATCCTTATAAGGGAGGGTGAATATAATATTTGAGATTATTATGTCATTTAACAATTATCAATAAACGAATTTATGTGAAATTCTTGTGTGTTTTCTTTTATTAGATATATATGTGTTATACATACATGTGTTATTTTATGATATGTGATGAGGAGTATTTAAATGGTTGGTTCAGTTTAATTCAACTATTTAAATTGGTTAAGTATGGAAGTAATTATATTAATTTAGTGGGATGGCTTTAAAGTATGAGTTTGATTTCGTAGCGGAATTTAGAGACGTGGACTGGGTATTTGAGTCCGGAACGCCAAAATTAGTCAAGATAGACTGTAACCACGAAAATGTGTCATAGTTGACTTTTGGTCAAAGTCAACTGGTTGACTTTTTCGGGTAAAAAGTCAACTACGAATTTCAAAGATGAATTTGATGAAACGGATAGTCCCATGACGTCCAGGACGTTGACTTTAGTAGGAATCGATATAAGTATCGCAACGTTCGGCTACGGAGGGCAAAATGGTTAAAATGGTTATTTATTTGATTAAATAATTAAAATAATATTTTATTTAGTTAGTCAGCAGCTGGTGGGACTCCTTGTGGCACACAAAATGGGACAAAGAGGGGATGAGTATACTTATATTACAAATGATTAAGAAAGGAGTTATATTTTCTTCCTTAAAACCAAAGCTCTTTCATTTCTCTAACTCCCACCTTCTTCAATTCGGTTAATGGTGGCATGGGGTGTAACTGATTATATGGGAATTGAAGAGGCAAGGAAAACCAATGCTAATAACTTATACATACATACACTCTCCACCTCTATATTCTTCACTTTGACAAAATTTTACCAAGAGAATGAGAGTTGAGAGTTTGTGAGGATTTCTGGAAATTTGCAAAGCTTAAGCAAGTAAGGAGGGGAGCAATTTCGAATTTTTGGTTCAAAGGATAGCATTCGAGGTAAGCCATGAACTTAGTTTCTATGTTCTTAAGAAAACTAGAAAGAAAAAGCATGTATAGTCATAATAAATGATTTGTTTTGGTGTTGTGATGCTAGGTTAGTGTGATTACTGTTATGTGGTTGTTAAGAACACAAGTTCTGGAACTAATCTTGCCAAGTAAGCTTTGAATTCCAAAGAATTATGCCATGCATGCTAATTATTTGTTAATATGCTTCTTAGATGCTAATTTGTTCAAAACATGGAAACTTAGTGAATTCGAATGTTGTAACATATGTAACTATGTTAGTATATACGATCTGGACAGTAGGAACCAAGTCCTTGTATGCTAGAATCAAAATCATGAATTTTTATCAAAGTGGATTAACTTAGAATCTGTGACTTTTTGGGTTTTTCGGAGCCTTGGAATCATAGCTTCTGTGACTCGTTGGTTGTATGTGTTAATTTTGTAAAATACTATGTAGTATGATGTCTCACCTGACCAATTTTCAAAAGAAACGGAGTCAAAATGAGCAAGTTATGATTTTCGAGAGCAAGCATGAAAATAGAAAAAATCTGCAAATTCTGGGTTTTCCAGAATTTTCTAAGTGTAAAACATGTTCTGGCACGCTTTTCAAGGCAGCCGGTAGGTGGTCTTAACATGTTAGTTTCATGGATGTAATATTTTTGTAAAATCCTATGCTATGTGGAGTTTAGTGTGTCCAAATCTCAGAGTCATATCATGTGTAGTTTCTTCAGAATTAAATTACAAAGTGGGCTGCTCGAAAATGAAAAATCAGGATCTTGGTCTGATGAGCAGCGCAGTTGCGCCGCTCATAAGGCTTAGACCTGCGCAGCTGCGCCACACAAAGATGGATTCCGGGTTTGCCAGTCAGCGCAGCTGCGCCAGTAACATGGCTTGAGGTTGCGCAGCTGCGCCGGTCCGGGTCGGTCCGGGTCGGTCCGGGTCGGGTCTGATCCGGGTCGGGTCGGGTCAGGCTGGGTCAAAATAAAATTCCAAAAACTTTATTTTTGCAGATTCTTATACTGAACCCCTAGACCTATAAGATGCAACCTGTTTATGTAATTGAATTGCATGCTATGTGAATACGTGTTACTTGATAACTTAGTTTAAATATTAGGAATCGTTTTCTATCAAATTTAAGTTCGAGAACCTAACTTCTTAAACGTGACACATATGATTAGGTTACGTGAAGGTTAATTGCTAGCTTTAACAATAGCAGACATATCAGGCAAGTTTCCTAACCGTAATTTCTATCATTTTTATCGCAGTAAGGGTAAGTATTGAACTTGTGCTAGCTATTTATTCGTGCAAGTTCCTTTATTGTGAGGTTATACAACTTCAACTATCTTGCAAGCTTATCGATGATTACTCAGTTATTATCCTAACAGCTATGCTTATAAGTTTCATGTCATTACAGAACTGTTTCTAAGTATGTTTCCTGGACTTTATTTTCGGCTAGTTATTATTGATGAAAAATTATTTAATTCAAATCTTTCGAAGCTATTTAATGTTTACCAATCCAAATTACTTTGGTGCAGTCTCGCATGAATACTAAGATGATCAACCCGAATAAACGGGCGAACAGATGTCGGGTATATAGTCCCATTTATGCTTATGTAGTTTAAATTTAATACTTGTGCACAACGTAGGGTACGATAGGTTGACCACCTGGAGTACTTGCAGAGACCGTTTACAATCTATTTGATTGTTAAACCGTCTGATGGTTTTTCGATGAAACAAAGTAATATTCAGGGTATTTTACACCCCTTAGTATGATATTGAGAATTCTTAAACTCTTATTCTTGATATTCTTGTTTAACACTTGATAATTCTTTCAACTGTTATAGCTATTCAGATGTTTATACTCCTGATGTATGTTTTCAAACTACTTTATATACTTGCTGGGCAAGTTGTGCTCATTCTTGCTTAAACCTTTCAGTTAAGAATGAGAAGGCCGAGGGCTCGGGCAAGGACAAGGGGAAGTCTAAGATGAAATGATGCTAGTTACCTTATGTAATAAGTTTATATTTCCGCATATAATGTATGTAGCGATAAACGCTAAGTATAAGTTTGAGTTTATTTAAGGTTGTAAAGACTTGGGATTTTATCCGAATAAGTATGTAATAGTTATTAACAATATTATGATTATTTTTGGAGTTTACTTAGTTAGATGATGATGTATGTTGTACCGTGAGCACCATGTCCTGTGTTTGATGTTACACGGATTTGGGGGCGTCACAGTACGTGAATGAGATTGTGAGATTCCATGGCATGCCAGTATCCATAGTTTCGGATCGTGACCCCAGATTTACTTCACAATTTTGGATTAGTTTGCAGAAAGCTATGTGCACGGATTTACGATTCAGTTCTGCATATCATCCTCAAACGGACGGGCAATCAGAAAGGTCTATCCAAACTCTTGAAGATCTATTGAGACTCTGTGTTCTAGACTTCAAAGGGAGTTGGGATAAGTACTTACCATTGGTGGAATTCTCCTACGACAACAGTTTTCAGGCAAGTATAGGCGTGGCTCCATTCGAAGCATTGTATGGACGAAAATGTCGTTCTCTAGTATGCTGGGCTGAGGTGGGTGAAGAAATATTATTGGGACCGGAGTTAGTACGTATGACTACGTAAAAGATTCAAATGATCCGGCAACGGATACAAACCGCATAAGATTGACAAAAGAGTTATGCTGATCTTCTTCGAAGAGACGTGGAATTCAATGTCGGAGACCATGTATTGTTACGTGTTACTCCATGGAAAGGAGTTACGAGATTCGGGAAGAGAGGAAAACTCATTCTACGATTCATTGGTCCATTTGAGATCCTTTACCGAGTAGGAAAGGTGGCCTATAGACTCGTTTTATCGCCTAGCATGTCTCGTGTTCATAACGTTTTTCACATATCCATGCTACGTAATTACGTGAAAGACCCCAACCACATTATTGAGTTGGAACTAGACGAGATAGCCGAAGATTTAACATACGAGGAGGTACCTGTCAAGATCTTGGATAAGAAGGAACATGTTCTATGCTCAAAGGTTATACCTCAAGTTAAAGTTTTATGGAGAAACCATGAAATTGAGAAAATGACCTGGGAGTTAGAATCGGAAATGAAAGCAAGGTATCCTCACCTCTTCGACATACAAGGTACGTACGTCAATTTCGAGGATAAAATTTCATAAGGAGGGGAGGTTGTAAGACCCCAAATTTTATGAATAAAGATTTAAATTTCTTTATATAGTATTTTGAAATAGTAAGGTGTTGATTTGATAAATATGATAAGTTATGGGTTAAATATACAAATATTTTAAAATAAGAAAGTGGTTATAAAATATTCATTGTTGTCGGGGAATATTCATTTGGTTGTGGAATATTCTTGTTGTCGGGGAATATTCTTACGACGGCGCAGCCATTTGTGGGCCCCACAACGGAATAACTGTCGGATATAGAAAACGACAGAAATAAGCTTTTTATAAAATAACGGTGTAGTTGTTACCGTTAGTACTGTTAAAATACCAGTGGTTAAAATACAGTAATACGCATTGTTGCACAGTAGCACACGGTATTACACAGTAATTCTAATTATTGATTCTTACGTAAGAAGTCACTTACTCAATAATTGTTACAGTAATTACTGTTTAATATTTTATTTTATTGATTCAATAATTGCTACGTTGATATTTTATATTATTGATTCAATAATTGTTACAATAACCATTGCACAATATTTCACATTATCAAATCAATAATTCATATTATTTGAATAATATTATTAGACAGCATTATTGGCAATGTCTAGGAAGTTTTATCTAGAAAAGGGGTTAGTTAATCTAATTGCGCGCCAGTAAGAAAAAATACTTATCGCAAAGCCCCTTCTTTCTTGGGAACGACCTGGTTGTCAATATTGTAGTTCTGTAATATTATTTGTGAATAATTAATTGTTGATATACATGATAAAAAAATATTTATTTCAATTTTGATATAAAAGGGAAGAATTTTTAGTATGCGACATTTGTTGAAAGTTGGCATTTTATCTTCTCCAATAAAATAATTCATTCAAATATTATTATAATATTACATTATAAAATTATAATGTGATAATATAATAATTTTATGTGGTTGGTGGGAATATGGATGAAGGCTTGAAATTTTCAAAAGTTGTATGCTGAAGCTTGTTTTTTAAAAGTAGTATGCTGCTGAGTCATCCGTATGTAAATTTGAGTCGTTTTTCGTTCGGAATTTGGAAAAACTTTCTTCTACAAAGTTGTAGAGAATTAAATTTCATATGGAATGAACATAATGTTCGTATTTTTCTGATAAAAGGGCTATTTATTATGAATTATTGAAGTTTTGAAATAAATATTTTAATATATATATGTATATATTATATAAACATGTGGGACAAATTGGTGGAGGCTTTGTTGAAATCATCCTTGGTGTGCTAAGCTTTGTCAAAAATTGGGGGCTTGAAAATCACCCGTGGGAATTTTTTTCCAACCTTGGTGTGCCACACAATTCCTATAAATAAGGTGCTTAGTTAGAAATGAAAATCACACCAGAATCAGAAAATTTTCTCTGTATAATATCGAGCGTATTTCTTGTGAGTATTTAGATACTTTGAGTGTTGATAACAGTGCAAGTTTTCGTCAGCATAATATCCGATATTCCAGTCAAAACTACTCTCATGTTAAGGTAAGGGATGTTATTTTCTTTTGTAAATGATGTTATTCTTTTTAATATCATTATACCAAAATATTGGCATGAATTTTATTATAAAAATTTTACCTTTTCATATTGGGGTTACTATTCACGTATACGACATTATTCACGTATACAGCACTATTCACGAATACGGTACTATTCATAGAAAAATTAAATTTTCTTTTCTTTGTCCAAGTTGGCTATTATGGTTCCTAACTTTGATTGGATCCAAGTTTTGATCTTCATTCTTGAATTTGGCTCCACAATTGATTTTTATGAAGTATTCTTGAACTTGAATAAACTAAATTATGAATCCCTAATTTTTGTCCTTTATCTCACTAGATTCGTTCTTTAAAATATTTTCATCATCTTCAGTCTTAAATGTTGACACAAAAGAATATTTTTGGCCTGTAGTGCAAAGATGGATGATTATTTGATGAATATCTTTGGCCTGTAGTGTAAAGATGAATGATTGTCTGATGAATATCTTTGGCCTGTAGTGCAAATATGGACAGGTGTTGAGATGAACATGACCAACTGGTGATACAAATGAATATCTTTGGCCTGTAGTGCAAAGATGAATATTTGATTCAAGATATATATTGATTGATGTTATAGGGATAAAATATTGATGATGAACTTTTAAATTATAGAAGATAGTAGACAACATTTTCTACTTAACTTTTCTAATGAATTGTTATTTTCGCTGCAGTTGTTGATCTAAAACTTGTTGTCCATAATATTTTATCTGGTTTATTTAAGACTAATGATAATTTATTTTTTATCATCTTAGTCATAATATTCTTTACTGGGCTAGTTGAGCTCACCCTTTTCTTCTATTGTCCTCTTCAGGAAATGAGAATGTCGCAGGGACTAGTCGGGGGACATAGTGATGGTCCGAGTTAGAGCAGTAGTAGTCCTCACTATTTTTATAAAATAGTGTGATAATAATTATAATTAGTGAGAACTGAATTTGAGTGTTTATATTTCGTATTGTATACGTTTGTATTGACACTCACAGTTGTGTGGTCGTATTTTGCACGACCGTTTGATATAAAAGTTTGTATTTAGATTCTGTATCATGTATTTGGCGAATAAAAATGGGATGATTATTGAACTTATTTTGGGGGCGTCACAATTGGTATCAAAGCTTAGGGATATGGTCTCTGGCGGAGATCGGGGAATAGAACTAGGAGGGGAGAGACAGGTAAATCCTTCACTAGTGTGTCCTACCTAAGCTTATCTGGTATTTAATTGGTCAGCCAGAGCATAGGGTTAATATGTGATATGTTAATTTATTTAATTAACCTTTATTTTGTGGAAGTATTTGAGAATGACAACTGAAAATGTTAACAATGGAGTGAATGAGACAGTTGAGACACCTTTAATCACCAACCAGGAGAACGTGCAACAGGAAGGCAATATTCATCATGTAAACAACACCACTGATTAGACGATGAACGATGGAATGTTTAGAAGCTTTTTGCAGTTCATACAAAACCAGACGAGGGAAACTCGTGTGCAAAATACGAGTGGAAATAATAGCAACTCGTGGCTTGTCACTGCCAAGCAGTTTAAAGAGTTGGGACCACCAGAGTTTTTGGGAAAGCCGGATCCGATCAAGGCAGAGACGTGGGTTAAGCAAATTACCAAGATATTTGATGTCTTGGGATGCACGGAGGAACAGAAGGTAGAGTTATATGAAAGATGTAGAGTTTATCAGTCTGGAACAGAACAACATGACTGTGTCCCAGTACGAGGCTAAGTTCGCAGAGTTATCCCGGTTTGCGTCTCATTTAGTGGATAATGAGGAGCGTATGACGCGGATGTTTCTAAGAGGTTTGAAACCCGAAATTCATCAATACCTCATTTCTCACAAATTTTCTCTATATTCAGATGTTGTGAACATGGCTCAATTATTAGAGCAAGATAATGAGTCTGTTCAACGAAGGGACCACAACCAGGGTCGTACCAGTGGCAGCAGTCATCAGAACAATAACAACCAGCGGGGAGGAAAGTATCATGACAGAAGCGGTAACCACTCTGGTGGTAATCGTGGCCATAATAGTAGAGGAAGTGAGTCGGGGGGGGGGGAGATTTCAAAAAGAGAAGGTACAACAATGACAACGTGAAGACGTCAGCACCAGCATTAACTGTTTCTAGGGGAGGAGAACGACCATCGGTCATATGTTATAAATACTGGAAAGAGGGACACATCAGCCCAAATTGCCCCTAACAATTCAACGTGTGCTATAATTGTGGAAAGGAAGGTCATATAGCTCGAGAAGGTCCTGTAGCGAAACCAAGTCCAGCGGGGATGGTGCCTCCATAGGCTGTTCCAGACAAGCCAAAGTCGGTGGTTCCTAGAAGAGCGTTTGTCGTGACTGCCCAAAACGTAAAGAACCCGAACGAGGTGATCACGGGTAAGCTAATCATAAACTCTTGTGAACTTTACACCTTGTTAGATACCGGTGCTACCCATTCTTTTATTTCACCTGTTTGTGCTCAACGTTTGAACTTGACATATGAGAAATTAGACTTTGACTTATCTGTTGAAACTCCGTTGGGTGAAACCTTCATTACATCTACAATTTACAAATCCTACTTGATTCAAATTGGTACCCTCACCCTACCTGTTGATCTTCTATCTTTGAAAATACTTGCATTTGATGTGATTTTAAGAATTTACTGGTTAACCACTTATCATGCCAAAATTGATTATTTTTGTAGGGTTGTTAGTTTTCATATTCCTAATCAACCTATTGTGCGAATTCAAACAACCAAACCACTAAAATCAATCAATGTCATTTTAAGTCATAAAGCTATTCGTTTCTTAAAAAATAGATGTCAAGTTTTCTAAGCCCATGTCACTGATCTAAACCAGAATACGTAAGATTTAAATAATATTTCTGTTGTTAATGAGTTTCCCGAGGTATTTCCCGAAGAACTTTCCGAACTACCCCCAGAACGTGAAGTTGAATTCTTTATTGACCTTGAGCCTGGTACAAAACCCATTTCTAAAACCCCATATCGAATGGCTCCTATTGAACTTCAGGAGTTAAAGGTCCAACTACAAGAGTTGCTAGACATCGATGTTATATGTCCTAGTACTGTCTCCTTGGGGTGCTCCTGTTTTATTCGTAAAGAAGAAAGACGGGAGTATGCAACTTTGTATTGACTATAGGGAGTTGAACCATGTCACCATCAAGAATAGGTATCCACTACCTCGTATTGATAACCTGTTCGACCAGTTTCAAGGAGCACAATTCTTTTCAAAGATCGATCTTCGTTCTAGATATCATCAACTGAAGATTAAAACTGAGGATATTCCGAAGACTGCCTTCAGAACTCGATACGGGCAATATAAATTCTTAGTCATGTATTTTGGATTGACTAATGCTCCTGCTACTTTCATGGATATGATGAACCCTGTATTCAAGGAATATTTGGATCAGTTCGTGGTTGTCTTTATTGATGACATCCTCATTTACTCTAAAAGACTTGAAGATCACGAACAACACTTGAAGCTGGTACTTCAAAGGATTCGTGAAAACAAGCTATATGCCAAGTTGAAGAAATGCGAGTTCTGGCTTGAGGAGGTAGCATTCCTTGGGCACGTGGTATCAAAATATGGAGTATCTATTGACCCGACGAAGATTGAAGCAATACAAAGTTGGGAGCAACCTAAGTCGGTGACCGAAGTACGTAGCTTTTTGGGCTTAGCTGGTTATTATCCGAGATTCGTGGAAGGATTTTCTTGAATCACTACTCCATTAACTTAGCTGACTTGGAAAGATATAAAATTCGAATGGAGCGGGGAATGTGAGAAGAGCTTCCAAGAGCTCAAAAGAAGACTTATCTCGGCACCTGTTCTGATAATACCATCTGGTTCGGATGGATTTATCATCTACAGCAATGCTTCGGGCAAAGGGTTAGGATGTGTTATAATGCAACATGGGAAAGTCATAGCCTATGCCTCGTGACAACTCAAGGAATATGAGAGGAATTTTCCTACTCATGATTTAGAGTTGGCAGCGGTTATTTTCGCATTGAAGATCTGGAGACACTACCTATATGGGGAGAAAGTGGAGATTTATACGGATCATAAGAGCCTTAAATATTTCTTAACTCAAAAGGAACTCAACATGCGGCAACGACGTTGGCTTGAGCTGTTGAAAGATTACGACCATACCATTCAATAGCATCCTAAAAAAGCGAACGTGGTAGCTGACGCGTTAAGTAGAAGATCATATGCGGGAACGAGTGCTATGCTGTCAACACAAAGGCCCATTTTGTATGACTTACAAAGGATGGAGGTAGAGTTCAAGACTCCAGGGACCCACGTGATGATGTCATGTATACGTGTAGAACCAGCTTTAATTGATAAAATTAAAGCTGCTCAAGCTACAGACCCGGAGCTGATGAATATGAAGAAGAAGGTGCAAGAAGGTACTATTTCAGAAGCAAGAATCGATGAAGAAGGAATACTTCGAGTCAACTCCAGACTTTGTATTCCTAGCGATTCTGATTTGAAGTATAGAATCATGATGGAGGCACACAACACACCGTTTGCAATCCATCCTGGGAGTACCAAAATGTATCTGATCTTCGACATACATTTTGGTGGAGTAATATGAAGAGAGAGATCGCGGAGTTTATCTAGAGGTGTTTAACGTGTCAACGTGTCAAGGTGGAGCATCAAGTGCCAAAGGGTCCATTACAACCACTTGAGATTCCAAAATGGAAGTGAGAACACATTAACATTGATTTTGTTACGGGTCTTCCCAAGGTTTCTCAAGGCATAGATGCGATTTGGGTTATTGTCGATAGATTAACCAAGTCTGCTCATTTTTTGCCTATACGAGAGACTTATTCACTAGAACGTCTTGCTCGTATGTACATAAATAAGATTGTGAGGTTGCATGGCATGCCAGTATCCATAGTTTTGGATCGTGATCAAAGATTCATTTCATAATTTTGGATCAGTTTCCAGAAAGCTATGGGCACCGATTTACGATTTAGTTCTGCATATCATCCTCAAACGGACGGGCTATCGGAAGGGACTATTCAAACTCTTGAAGATCTATTGAGACTCTGTGTTCTAGACTTCAAAGGGAGTTAGGATAAGTACTTACCATTGGTGGAATTCTCTTACAATAACAGTTATCAGGCAAGTATAGGCATGGCTCCATTCGTGGCATTGTATGGACGAAAGTGTCGTTCTCCAGTATGCTGGGACGAGGTGTGTGAAGCAATATTATTGGGACAGGAGTTAGTACATATGACTACGGAAAAGATCCAAATGATCCGGCAATGTATACAAATAGCACAAGATCGACAAAAGAGTTATGCGGACCTTTATCAAAGGGACGTGAAATTTAATGTTGGGGATCATGTATTGTTACGTATTGCTCCATGGAAAGGAGTGACGAGATTAGGTAAAAGAGGAAAGCTCAATCCATGATTTATTGGTCCATTTGAAATCCTTGACCGAGTAGGAAATGTGGCTTATAGACTCGCCTTACCTCTAAGCATGTCTCGTGTTCATAACGTTTTTCACATATCCGTGCTTCATAAATATGTGAAAGACCCAAACCACATTATTGAGTTAGAATCAGACAAGATAGCTGAAGATTTAACGTACGAGGAGGTACTTGTCAAGATCTTGGATAGGAAAGAACATGTCCTACGCTCGAAGATTATACCTCAAGTTAAAGTTTTGTGGAGGAACCATGATATCGAGGAAATGACCTGGGAGTTAGAATCGAAAATGAAAGCGAGGTATCCTCACCTTTTCAAAATACCAAGTACGTATGTCAATTTCGAGGATGAAATTTTATAAGGAGGGGAGGTTGTAAGACCCCAACTTTTATGAATAAAGATTTAATTTTCTTTATATATTATTTTGAAACAGTAAGGTGTTGATTTGATGAATGTGATAAGTTATGGGGTGCTAAAAGCAAATTTTGTAAAGTAAGCAAGTGGCCATAAAATATTTATTGTGTCGGGGAATATTCGTTTGGTCGGGGGAATATTGTTTTTGTCGGGGAATATTCTTACGACGGTGCAATCATTTGTGGGCCCCATAATGGAAAACTGTCGGATGAAGAAAACGACAAGAATAAGTTTTCTAACGATAACGGCAAAACTTTTACCGTTAAAACTATTGAAATACCCGGTGATAAAAGAACAGTAATACACGTTGTTGCACAGTAGCACACGGTATTGCATAGTATTTTTTTTAATTATTGATTCTTACGTAAGAAGCTACTTACTCAATAATTGTTACAGTAATTACTGTTCAATATTTTATATTATTGATTTAATAATTGCTACATTGATAATTACTGTTTAATATTTTATATTATTGATTCAAAAATTGTCACAACATAGTTACTCATATTATTTTATATTATTAGTTAGCATTATTGGCAATGTCTAGAAAGTTCTGTCGAGGAAAGGGGTTAGGTTATTTAATTGCGCGCTAGTAAGTAGAAATCCTTATCGGAAAGCCCCCTCTTTCCTGGGAACAATCTGGTTATCAATATTGTGAGTTATAATATTAAATGATGACCAATTGTTAAAAGATTGTATTAATTAAAGATGAGTGAATTGTGGTGGATAATTATTCAATTTTTGTTATAAATAGAGGAATTGTTGTAAGGACCCCCATATGCCAATTTGTCAAACCGTCGATAGAAATTAATATCAGTTTTTGTTTTATTATTATTATAATAGTAATAAAACAGAAATTTTTTTATATAAAACAAAAAACTTTTTATTATATATATAAAGTTATTTGTTTTATTATTATATAAATAGAATATATTAAATTATATATAAAGTTTTTGTTTTATTAGAAAATTTTATTGCATAGTGTTGCACAATAAAATCAAAAAATCAGACGAATTCTCGCCCATGAAATTTATACTGTTTGGTCCGTGATTTTTTCTTATATAGTACCCTGCCATTCTCCTATAAATAGGGTGCTTAGTTAGAAATAAAAATCACACCAGAATCAGAAGTTTTCTCTTTCTATAATATCGATAGTATTTTTGTGAGTATTTAGATACTTTGAGTGTTGCTATACATTGCAAGTTTCCTTCAGCATTATATCCAGTCAGAAGTACTATTCTTTTGAGGTAAGGGATGTTATTTTTTTCAAAATTGATGTTATTTCTTTCGATATCATGACACCGAAATATTGGTATGAATTTTATTGTGAATTTTTTACATTTTTATATTGGGGTTACTATTCACGTATACGGCACTATTCATGTTTACGGCACTATTCACGAATACGGTACTATTCACAGAAAAATTAAGTTTTCTTTTCTTTGTCCAAGTTGGCTATTATGGTTTCTATCTTTGATTGGATCCAAGTTTTGATCTTCATTCTTGAATTTGGCTCCACAATTGATTATTATGGAGTATTCTTGAACTTGAATAAACTAAATTATGAATCCCTAATTTTTGTCCTTTATCTTAGTCATAATATTCTTTATTGGGATAGTTGAGCTCACCCTTTTCTTCTATTGTTCTCTTCAGGAAATGAGAATGTCGCAGGGACTAGTCGGGAGACATAGTGATGGTCCGAGTTAGAGCAGTAGTAGTCCTCACTATTTTTATAAAATAGTGTGCTAATAATTGTAAATAGTGAGAACTAAATTTGAGTGTTTAGATTTCATATTGTATACGTTTGTATTGACACTCACAGTTGTGTGGTCGTATTTTGCACGACCGTTTGATATAAAAATTTGTATTTGAATTTTGTACCATATATTTGGCGACTCAGAATGGGTTGAGTATTGAACCTATTTTGGTGGCATCACAAACACTACTTCTAAATAAAGCACGTAGACCCAATGACTGCAAGCACACATACACACACACTGCAAATAAATTACGATAATTGAAAAGACGCGGTAACCGTGTTTCACGGAAGTCGAGGGGTTCCCAACACCTTCCCCCCACTTAATCAAGCCCCCAAACTCTATGAATCTCAGTTTCCAAAGCCAAGTTAACAGAGTCCAGTAATTGGGCCAACTTGCAAACTTTTCAAATAAAACTCGGTTGAGTTGGTATAACCAATTAAACTATACCAACTGGTGACTCTGTAAAATCAAACTTTTCAAATTGTCGAGATAATATGTCGGCCTTTTCCTAAAAATTCACCCTTTAGATCAAACAAATGAAAACAAACAAAGGTAGAAACACATTAGGGAAAGGGGGATCGCCAAAGATTTTTCCCGGCGTTGACACACCACGAGATGCCACTAAATACAATTTTAAAAGTGGAAATCTTTGATGTGTGGGGAATAGGCTTTATGTGGGCCATTTCCTTCGTCCTTTAGCAACCTCTACATTCTTTTGGTAGTCGACTATGTGTCTAAGTGGGTGGAAGTCAGTGCCTTTTCAACCAATGATGCCAAAGTTGTGCTAAAATTCCTTCAAAAAAATATCTTCACAGATTTGGCACTCCAAGAATAATAATCAGTGATGGGGGGAGCCACTTCTGTAATAGGTACTTCACAGCTCTCTTGGCTAAGTTTGGGGTGAATCATAGGATTGCTACAGCTTATCATCGCCAGACGAATGGCCAAGCCGAAGTGTCTAATAGAGAAGTGAAGCGAATTTTGAAAAAGATTGTCAATCCTACTACAAAAGATTGGGCATTAAAGCTAGATGATGCAGTTTGGGCATATAGGACGGCTTACAAGACACCTATTGGGATGTCTCTTTATCAATTGGTCTATGGCAAAGCTTGTCATCTTCTTGTGTAATTAGAGCACAAGGCATTCTTGGCCATCAGAAAATTTAATTTTGATCTCACAGCCATAGGGGAGAAGAGGCTTCTCCAACTAAATGAACTTGATGAATTCCGTCTACTGGCATATGAGAACTCAAAACTGTACAAGTAAAAGGTGATAAGATGGCATGACCAGAAAATCATGGACAGAAAGTTCAAGCCGGGTCAAGCAGCTTTGTTGTTTAATTCAAGGCTAAGACTTTTCCTGAGAAAGCTCAAGTCCCGATGGTTGGGAACTTTCATTGTAAAAATTGTGTTTCCACATGGCGTCGTTGAGATAATGGGCAAGAACCATGAGCAACCTTTCAAAGTCAATGAACAACACCTTAAACACTATTGGGGTGGTGATTTTGATCGCTAGAAATCCTCAATCCGTCTTGCCAATATACAATGAAGAAGGGAATAGTCGAGCTGAACGACTATAAACCAAGCGCTCGATGGGAGGCACCCCATCTAATTCACTCTTTCTTCTCCCTTGTTTAATTCTATGTTACATTTCCAATCTATGTCCCTCCTTGATTAATTCTAATTTATAGCTTTAGTAGTAGTAGATTTTTTGTTTAAATCATCTTAAAAAGTTTGCTTGTGTCACTTTTCAGGTATAAATCCACTGGCCAAATCATTACATGACAAAAAAGTTCAAAAAGCTAAGGAGCCTTGGGCTCAAGGCAACGCAGCTGCGCCTATCCCTAAGCCAAAACTAGCGCAGCTGCTCCCTCTGCCAGTCCAGAAAACAAGAACAAGGGCACAGGGTAGCTGCGCCCATTCCCAAGTCAAACCCGGCGCAGCTATGCCGAACCTTGGATCAGTTTTTAAAAAAAGTCGATCCAGCAGTTAAAATATTTCATTCTTAATCCATATCAAACTAGGAAAGCTTCCATCTCAAAACCTAAAGTAGAGAGCACTAACCCTCTACTCCTCTTCAACATCAGATTCAAACACCTCAATCCATATCCTAATCAAATTCTACACCCATACTTTCTCTCTCTTATAAAAACCCTAGTTTCCTCCCATTCCCATTTTACATCTCAGAAACACATGGGCAAGGGAGAAGTTTGGGTTTGCTTATCTAGTGTTCGATCAAAGTTCTGAGAAAAAGTTTGGGTTCATTAATTAGTTTGGGTGTATTGCATTAATCAAGCCAGTTCACGTCCAAGCCCTAATCAGCCATGGCACCTAAACGAGTTCGTACTCCATCTTCTTCATCCGCCAGTAGTAATGATAATGGTGAAGGAAGTAGCATGGATGTCTTGGAGGCTACCAGATTCTTGAATTTATCTACACAAAATTATTACTGGGATGTCTCGGTTGGAAAATCATTTGTCCAAAAAAAGGGATGGAAGTTGAGTAAAGAGGATGGGAAGATGAAAGACATGATCATCGAGCGTGGTTTGCCATTTCTTGTAATCACACCCTTGTCAGCACCTATGACGATCGTGAGAGAGTTCTACGCCAATGGAAGAGAAACTCAGAATGGGCTAGCATTTGTTCGAGGGAAGCAAGTGCCATACACCAAGCAGACGATCAACGAACTATTTCATTTAGAGACTCTGCCATCTGATGAGTTTAATTGGGTGGAGTACCAGCAGTATGAGACTTACTTGGATCAACTTATTCAAGAAATATGCAAGCCGGGAACCAAGTGGGTCACCAAGGCAGGCACCACCAGAAAAGTCCACTACCCGCAAACTGCCTTAAGTCGGTATTCCAAAGTTTGGTGTATTTTTATCTGCGCAAGTTTGTTGCCTACCACCCATCATCAGGATGTCACTGTGGACAGAGCTAGAATTCTTTATGGGACAATCACGGGGAAAAGGATTGATGACGGGCATCTCATCCTCCAATCCTTGCTGAGATATATGAGAGGGAGTACAACAGGATCAATCCCACATTCCTCGATCATTACTAGACTATGTGATAAGATGGACGTTCAGTGGGATGAAGAGACATTGCAGCTGCTAATGCGTGACATTGATCACTCAACCATTCAAAAGTATGTCATATGGGGAAGACGTAAATCACATCCTCGGGGCCGAGGCTTTATTATGCCTGATCATGAAAAGAGTGAAGAGGATGAAGAAGAAGAAGAGAAGGACACCCCTATCCCACAGTCAACAGGGATACCTCCTGATTACCTTGCCAGATAAGAGCGTCAAATGTGGCATTTACAGAGGAGGATGGATGTTATACACATAAATTTTCAGGCCTTTACTACTAAATTTTCTAGGGCATTGACCCAACCTTTTGGCCAGTTAGGAGTGTAAGTGCAAGTCCCATTCCTAGTTTATGGATCCGCCAGCATCTACCCTCCACCAGACACTCCACCCGAACAAGATGAGGCTGGTGGAGATGACCAAGCTACCTAGGGGAGTTCTTCTTAACCCTTATCTCCAATGAGGGCATTGTAAATCATAAGTTTGGGGGTATTGGGTTCATAGTAGTTTAGTTACATCTTTAGTTTAATTTTGCATCTTTAGTTTGATTCATTTGGTCCATGTAGTTGCATTTTAGTTTCATTTCATGCTTAGTTTAGTTTAGTTTAGTTAGTTTAATTGCATGTTAGTTTAGTTAGTTGAGTTTTATGTTGCATTTAGCTAGTGGCATTTAGTTTATTTTGTTGGCATTCAGTGTTTGCATATAGTTAAGTTAATTTGAACATATAATTTCATTTATATAAAAGAAATGTTATTCTATTGCATTTAGTTAAATCTTATTGCATGAATCCTAGTATCTAGCTGTGTGAATTTCATTTGGCCGATGATGATATTAGAACTGCTTAATTCTTGAATAGTGTTGATAAATAGGACATGGTCACAATGTTAAAACATGATGTGAATCTTTATATGTTGTTACTTGAAAGTAGTATGCATACAAGCCAATCATGTATGATGATAAAGCATATACTTTGGAAACGATCTTATTTATTTATTAATAAAAGTACTCATTTATTAAAGGCATTTAATTATCTACATGATGCTATTTTTATAATACGTAAATAACCCATAGTTTTAAGCAATGCTTTTAGAATCATGATGTTGATCATGCTAATGAGATCTAAATTCTTAGAATGCTTAAAACTTAAATAGTTCCCAATCGTTGGATTACTAAAAAGGGAATTAGTGAATCCGGATAGATTGGTATATATGTTGCATGCTCATCGGATGAGGATGATTGATCTCATGATCATTTGTATGGAGACACTACAGCAAGTATGTAGGTGCTTATTGAAGAATAAGTACACTGAACGTGACTCGCTAAGGAATACCTAATGGAGTTTTACTCGCCTATCAATAGGAATTCCTAATGTGATAGTAGTGGTGATCCCCGAACTTGAGATCATGATAGTATCTTGTGTGTAATGATTTATACTTTGACTTATTCCTTAAGGCCCTTAGGGTATATCAAAGGGTATGATTGGATGTAATAAGTTACATATGGAGATAATGAATGATCAATAAAGAATCTACCACTTCTTGTAAAAGAAGAGATATGTCCTATGTGATTCGTTAAATGACAACCCAGTAGTCCTTGACCAAGGCAGAATGAAATTAGAATGGAGTTTCTAATTTGTATTATTTGGTGCATTTTCTGATCGAAATATATATAATTAAATAAAATAAGACTTGACAGTAATTCCATGTTTTATATTTAATTGGGGCATTGTATGGTGAAAGGATTGAATTGTACGGTAACTATTTACTCACATATTTTTTTATAATTAATGTTGAAATCTATATTATCTTGAAAATCGTTGATCACTAGGTAGGCTTATCCCTATTGTAGAATAAATATTATTTATTTAAATAGATTATTCGTTTAATTTATTTATTTAAATAAGATTAGAATTGTTCTAATTGATTTATTCACAACCGGTTTAATATGGAGAACCTAAAGGGTCACACCATAAAAGAAAGAATAATTATTTAAGAAAGTAATGACATAATCGTAATAGTATGTTATGTGTAATTAATTTAATCTATGGTGATAGAATAAATTAAATAGCTTCATATTTATTATTTATTATTTAATATTTTGGAAATATTAAATATAAATTACTAAGAGGAGTCTTATTAATATTATTATAATTATTATTATTTTAATTTTTAAAGGAGTTTAGGAATTAATTTAATATTGGTACTATCAATTATTCCTAATGAGATTAGGAGCCAAATTAATTAAAGGAGTTTAATAATTAATCCCAATGTGTTGGGAAGCCTAATTAATTAATGGAGTTTAAATATTTAAATGAAACCCAATTTTTAATTAGATTAGAAGGGTTGACCAATATCTATATAAGAGGAGTCTTATATTAGATATCAATAAGAGAAATTTCAATAGTTAGAGAGTACTCCTTTTCTACAGAGAATAGAAAACTAGGGTTTAGTCAACCACCCTCCTTCTTGAACAATTCAGCTTCCTTGGTGGATCACCTCTAGAGGCCAAACACTTGGGTGGCTAACGTTGATCAAAGGAAGGAATCCATCCCGGAGATTCATGGAGATCACGAAGAGCAAGGAGTTGAACTGGTACCTGTGGAAGCTTGTTTCTACAAGGGTATGATTCTGATTTATCTTTCTCTTTCTATTGATTGATAATTGAGCACAAAACATGATCATGGTGAGGGTTTGTATAAAATTTTTAAAACCTTATTTATCGCGCTTCTGTCTTTAATGTGTAATTTGATTACATAAATGCGTAACATACAAATCCAACAGTGGTATCAGAGCCTAACTTTGTGCTAATTATATATTTTATGATTCCATGTATGAATTGATGTGAGATTGGATCAAATTTTCTGGACAAAAATCGAAGTCTGCTGTTTCTGCCAAAGAGCGCGGCCGGGCCGCGTCCTAGTTCATTTTGGGCGTGGGCGCGCCTATCTGCAAAACTGAAACTGACGAATAGCTCAGCCGCGCCGCGTCCCAGTTCATTCTTGGCGCGGGCGCACCACTTTGCAGATTTTAAAAGTTTTACTTTTCATCAATTAAAGTAAATTGTTTAATTAATTGATAAAAGTTTAAAATAAAGATGTTTATTTTATCTGAAATATGATTTCAGATTGCTAAAAATTAAAGGAGTTTAATTTGGATTTGGTTTTTGATTAAAATAAAAGAGTTTATTTTGTTTCAAAACCAAAATTTAGCAAACGTTTGCCCATTAAGTGATATCGATGCATATATGGAATGATTTTATTATTCATGAGATGAATATTTATTTATTGATGCATATGTTGATGTGTATGATAATAAATGGGGTTGATTATGGATTATTGATCAATGTGATTGAATTTTATTTTAGTCGGATGCTTGAATGTATGTGTTTTATTAAATAGGGTCTGCGTACTCGTCTTCTCTAATTTTTCTTGATGTAAAATTGTATCTCCCTCCTATGTACTTCCCCTTGACTGCAGATTAATGTTTCTATTTAAATTAAATAGTTTATGTAATAGGACTAGTTAGAATTATCTTGAAGAATTGGAGACCAAGAAGTAAGGAGCGTGTGAAGACCCATTTGTAATGTAGCCCAGGTTTAAATGTAATAGTTACGTTTAAATTTAATTCTTGCACTCCTAGGTTTGACCTTTTGGTTCAATTGGTGGCTCTAGAGAACCAAACTAGAATAAAAGTCCATAATCAATCCGGGTATAATATAGTATTCTATATGTGCATTCTAGTATTATATATATTATATTTTATGTAAATATACTTCGCATGTTTTAATAAAGTGACGCGTATTTTATATATATATATATTCATGCATGCTAAACAAGATGAGACTAATAATAATAAATCCTTCAAAGAAATTATTTTAAGACTAAATCGTTCAAAGATATTTGGAATATCGAACGTCGCCTTCTAGCATGATAAAATTAATAGAGTATTAAATATTTAATGAGTTTGTTGTGCTATCCACAATGCAAGTATTAATTATTTAAGATGTTAATTTAATCACATTTAATGCTTATAAAGAAAATTGAACAATATTATTTTGTTGTGCTATCCATAAGGACAATATTTTTCATTTTTGAATAATGGAAGTTCTAGGTTGGACTTAAATAATTTTAGTTCTGATGTGCATACACTTGACCATTATGATCTAAGAGGCAAAATAAAAGGGAGTTACATGTTGATGTAATTGACAAAGAGTTGTCTACCTATTTATTTATAGATTGTTTGTTGTGCTATCCACAAGGCCATATACATTTGAAATATGATCCTTATTCTCACTAGCAAATCTTTAATTAGATGTTGTCGAACTGTATAAGTGAGGGTAATATAGTTTGAAGAAAATAGTGGAAGATACCAATTTAAAATAAGACCTAATTTATTTTGATATGTAAAATTAATTAAATGAATGTTTGCTAAAATATTATCTTTTCACATGCAGAAATTTAAAAATGTTGAAATCACTAATTTCACTGCGAAGCATACTTGATGCTAAAAAATTGACTGGACCGAATTGCACGGACTGGTTAAGGAATCTGAGAATAGTTCTCACTGCTGAAAAGATTTTTTATGTCCTAAATTCACCTGTCCCTGGAACTGTTCCAGAATCAGCCTCTGAGGAAGATATTGCCACTATTGTAAATTGGCAAGATGATGCATATGTGGCTCAATGCATCATGCTCGTATCTATGAATAACGAGCTTCAACGTTAGCATGAAAAAATGCATGTTCCTACTATGTTGCTTCACCTCAAGGAGTTGTATGGTGAATAAAGCAGGACTGCTAGATATGAGATATCTAAGAAGCTCTTCCGATCTTGGATGACTGAGGGCACTGCCATTGAGACTCATGTCCTAAGGGTGATCAATCTGATTGAACACCTTGGACTGCTTTGGTTCGTCATAGATGGGGAGTTGAGCCAAGACTTAGTCTTGCAATCACTCCTTGAGACTTTCTCACATTTTGTTGTGAATTTTCACATGAATATGTTGGATGTCAGCTTGCCTGAATTACTTAACATGTTGAAAACTTTAGAAAGTCACTTCCCATCCAAGAAGAACCATATCTTAATGGTGGATGATTCTTCCAAGAAAAGGAAGAGGCCCAAGGTATCTTCTGAAAAGAAGAAATCTAAGAAGGCTAAGGGCAGGGCGAAAGTGAAGGATCAAAAGAAACATGATCCAGCTAGCAAATGAATGTGCTTCCATTGCAACGAGTCGGGTCATTGGAAGAGGAACTGCAAGAAGTTTCTGGCAGAGAAGAAGCTTAGAGAAGCTTCGACTTCTAATTAAGGTTTGTTTATGATTAAAATTAATTTTTCAGAAATTCAATATTCTACTTGGGTATTGGATACCAGCTGTGGTTCTCACATATGTAATACCGTGCAGGGACTGGTCAGAAGTAGAAAGCTGAACAAGGATGAGGTTGTCCTACGATGAGAAATGGAGCAAAGGTTGCTATATTTGCTGTAGGCACTTATTGTTTAGCACTGCCTACGGGAAAGTCCATTTATTTAAATAATTGTTATTTTGTTCCGAATATCATTAGAAACATTATTTCTGTTTCCGTATTAGATATGGATGGATTTGAAATTATAATAAAGAACAACAGTTATTCTATTTATAATATCAATATTTTATATGGTGTTAGTAATTTGTGAAATGGACTTTATATACTTGACTTGCATAAAAATATATTTCAAATAGAACAAACTAAGAAAAGAAAAAGAGATGATGTTAATTATACCTGTATATAGCACTGTAGACTCGGTCATATCAATAAAATAAGATTATTCAAGTTGCATACGGATCGGCTCTTAAAGCTATCTGATTATGAATTATATCCAACTTGTGAATCTTGTCTCCTGGATAAAATGACTAAATCTCCTTTTAGTGGAAAAGTTGAAAGAGTCACAGAGTTGTTAGCGTTGGTTCACACAGACATTTGTGGACCTATGACAACGAATGCAGGGGGAGAGTATTCTTATTTTATTACTTTCACTGATAATCACTCAAGATATGGATATGTGTATTTAATGAAATACAAATCTGAATCATTTGAAAAGTTCAAAGAGTTCAGAAGTGAAGTAGAGAAACAAACTGGCAAAAGTATTAAGATTCTTCGATCGGATTGAGGTGGAGAATACTTAAGCAGTGAGTTTCTTAATTATTTAAAAGATAATGGTATAATCTTACAATGGACTCCACCAGGTACACCACAGTTAAATGGAGTATCTGAAAGGAGAAATCTAATATTTTTGGACATGGTTCATTCCATGATGAGTTTTATCGATCTTCCAATTTCATTATGGGGTTATGCCCTAGAAACAGCTACATACCTACTTAACAAGGTGCCTATCAAATCCACCCCAAAGACTCTATATGAGATGTGGAAAGGGAGGAAACAAAATCTTAAGCATGATAAGACTTGGGGTTGTCCAGCTTATGTCAAAAAGTTTGAAAATAATAAGCTACAGACTAAATTCGACAAGTGTAGATTTGTGGGATACCCTAAAGAAACTTTAGGGTATTATTTCTATCATCCAACTGATCAAAAGGTGTTTGTTGCGAAACATGTTGCCTTCTTAGAAAAGGAGTTTATCAATGAAAGGGTCAGTGGGAGTAAAATATATCTTGAAGAAGTTCAAGAACCACAAATTACTACGGATCAAAGTCAGGTACCTGACCATGTGGATGAACCTACTGTACCATGCTATATTCGTAAATCTGGAAGAGTACCGAAGATAACTGATAGGTATGGATTTGTCATAGAGGATAACGATGAGGTACGCATCATGAATGATGATGATCCATTGAATTACAAATAGGCTATGAGTAATAAAGACTCAGCAAAATGGCTTGAAGCCATGAAATCCGAGATGGACTCCATGGATGAAAACTAAGTATGGACTTTGGTTTAACCACCTGAAGGCAAAAAACCTATTGGGTGTAAATGGGTCTTTAAAAGAAAGACTGGAGCAGACGGCAAGGTAGAGACCTATAAGGCCCGACCGATTGCAAAAGGTTTTAAACAAAGATAAGGAGTTGACTATGATGAAACCTTCTCACCAGTAGCTATGCTCAAGTCCATTCAGATTTTGCTTGCGATTGCAGCTTATTACGACTATGAGATCTGGCAGATGGACTTGAAAATGGCCTTCCTCAATAGGAAACTTGAGGAGGATGTGTATATGACACAGCCAGAGGGATTTGTTTCAAAGGTTGGAACAAATTAAGTCTGTAAGTTGCAACGATCCATTTATGGATTGAAGCAAGCTTCTCGTAGATGGAACATCCGTTTTGATGAGACAATGAAAGAGTTTGATTTTATCAAAAACGAGAATGAACCATGTGTGTATAAGAAGGTTACTGGGAGCATTGTTTCATTCTTTGTATTATATGTTGATGATTTATTACTGATAGGAAATGATATTTCGATGCTACAAACCATTAAATTCTTGTTATCTAAACACTTCTCCATGAAGGACTTGGGAGAAACATCTTATATTTTGGGGATAAAGATCTATAGAGATAGATCTAAAAGGATGCTTGGCTTATCCCAAAGAACGTACATTGACTCGATGTTAAAGAGGTTTAGCATGAAAGATTCCAAAAGAGGTCTCATGTCGATGAGCCATGGATTACATCTCTCCAAGAAACAGGCCCCAAAGACACCTGAGGAGAGAGACCGTATGAGCAAGATCCCTTATGCTTCAGCAATAGGATCTATCATGTACGGTATGATATGTACTAGACCGGATGTCGCTCATGCACTTAGTGTAACAAGAAGATATCAATCGAATCCAGGAGAAGAGCACTAGAAGGCAGTGAAAAACATCCTAAAGTACTTACGAAGGACCAAGGATGTATTTCTTGTCTACGGTGGGTCTGGATTAAAACTCGAGGGCTTCACAGACTCAAGTTTTTGAACTGACCAAGATGACAGTAAATTCATTTTCGGGTATGTGTTTACCTTAAATGGTGGCACAGTGAGTTGGAAGAGTTCCAAGTAGCAAATAGTTGCTGATTCAGTGGCAGAGTACACAGCTGCAAGTGAAGCTGCAAAGGAGGCTGTTTGGATGAATAAGTTCATAATCAAATTTGGTGTGGTTCCTAGCATTGTAGGAGCAGTTCCCTTGTACTGTGACAACACTAGAGCTATTGCACAGGCTAAGGAACCCAGGTCTCATCAGAAATTTAAACACGTGTTGCGGCGATTTCACTTGATCAAGGAGATCATTGAAAGAGGAGACGTCTCCTTAGAGCATATAGACTCTCAAGACAACATTGCAGATCCATTTACTAAAGCTTTAACACAACAGCAGTTTAATCGTCACTTAGAGAAGATGGGTATGAGATACAATGGCGATTGGCTTTAGTGCAAGTGGGAGATTGAAAGTAGTATGCATACAAGCCAATCATGTATGATGATAAAGCTTATACTTTGGAAACGATCTTATTTATTTATTAATAAAAGTATTCATTTATTAAAGGCATTTAATTATCTACATGATGCTGTTTTTATAATATGTAAATAACCCATAGTTCTAAGCAATACTTTTAGAATCATGTTAATGAGATCTAAATTCTTGGAATGCTTAAAACTTAAATAGTTCCCAATCGTTGGATTACTAAAAAGACGATTAGTGAATCCGGATAGATTGGTATATATGTTGCATGCTCATTGGATGAGGATGATTGATCTCATGATCATTTGTGTGGAGGCACTAAAGCAAGTATGTAGGGGCTTATTGGAGAATAAGTACACTGAACGTGACTTGCTAAGGAATACCTAATGGAGTTTTACTTGCCTGCCAATCAAAATTCCTAATGTGATAGTAGTACATGTGATCCTCAGACTTAAGATCATCATAGTATCTTGTGTGTAATGAATTAAACTTTGACTTATTTCTTAAGACCCTTAGGGTATATCAAAGAGTATGCTTGGGTGTAATAAGTTACATATGGAGATAATGAATTATCAATAAAGAATCTACCACTTCTAGTAAAAGAAGAGATATGTCCTATATGATTCGTTAAATGACAACCCAGTAGTCCTTTGCCAAGGTAGAATGAAATTAGAAATGAGTTTCTAATTTGCATTATTTGGAGTTGTGTATTTTCTGATCGAAATACATATAATTAAATAAAATAAGACTTGACAGTAATTCCATGTCTTATATTTAATTAGGACATTGTATGGTGGAAAGATTGAATTGTACAGTAACTATTTACCCACAGGTTCTTTTATGATTAAAGTTGAAATCTATAGTATATGGAAAGTCATTGATCACTAGAGACGCTTATCCCTATTATAAAATAAATATTATTTATTTAAATAGATTATTAGTTTAATTTATTTATTTAAATAAGATTAGAATTATTCTAATTTATTTATTCACAACCGGTTTAATATGGAGAACCTAAATGGTCACACCAAAAAAGGAAGAATAATTATTTAAGAAGGTAATGGCATACTCGTAATATTATGTTAAGTGTAATTAATTTAATCTATGGTGATAGAATAAATTAAATAGCTTAATATTTATTATTTAATATTTTAGAAATATTAAATATAAATTAATAAGAGGAGTCTTATTATATTATTACAATAATTATTATTTTAATTTCTAAAGAAGTTTAGGAATTAATTTAATATTGGTACTCTCAATTATTCCTAATGAGATTAGTAGCCAAATTAATTAAAGGAGTTTAATTAATTAATCTCAATGTGTTGGGAAGCCTAATTAATTAAAAGAGTTTAAATAATTAAATGAAACTCAATTTCTAATTAGATTAGAAGGGTTGACCAATATCTATATAAGATGAGTCTTATATTAGATATCAGTAAGAGAAATTGTAATAGTTGGAGAGTATTCTTTTCTAAAAAGAATAGAAAACTAGGGTTTAGCCAACCACCCTCTTTCTTGAACAATTCCTCTTCCTTAGTGGATCACCTCTAGAGGCCAAACACTTAGGTGGCTAACGTTGATCAAAGGAAGCAATCCATCCCGGAGATTCAAGAAAATCACGAAGAGCAAGGAGTTAAACTCGTACCTGTGGAAGCTAGTTTCTACAAGGGTAAGATTTTGATTTATCCTTCTCTTTCTATTGATTGATAATTGAGCACAAAGCATGATTATGGTGAGGGTTTGTATAAAATTTATAAAACCTAATTTATCGCGCTTCCGCCTTTATTGTGTAATTTGATTACATGAATGTGTAACATATAAACCCAACATTACGGTCGTAATCAGATAGCACCTTATAGTAACCATCATGATTTGCCAAAATATAAGTGGTCTCATAATTGTCTTTTGGTAGGTTAATTGAGTTTAATGAGAGAATTAAAGAAGATGGGTAGTAATGGCTATGATAGCACAAAGACTCTAGTTTGGGGAAAGATTAGGGAGAAGTATGCATTTATAAAGCAAAAAACAAAAAAAATTGGAAAATTCAAAAAAAGAATAGAGAAAAATTAGAATAAACACTTTGTCTAGTATAGTTCTGTGGCTTTTGATACTTAAGTAAGTGCACCTTAGGGGATATCTCTACACCCAGCGCCCTAAAACCGTCTGGTTTGGGAGTCGTTGGTCTAAAGCTCGTTACACGTGTATCACTGAAAAGCCTAAAAGAACTAAGCATTGCACAGTTAGATGTAAACGCGGGAAAAGTGCGATAATCACCCCCGTGAGTGAATAATAGCAAAGCTAATCCCTTTTTGATTTTCTAGCTTGGTCTAAGTGAAGTCATAGCCAATACTTGTCCCATTCATTGAAATTTTTGAATATGAACTGTGATTGTTCATCTAAAAAGCGTATTATGTTAAGAACCACCGTAGAGAATTGTGCATGAAGTTTTTGCCAACCGTATGTGAACCAAGATGTGGGCCCACCTTTACAAGAATGTAATTATAAATTTATGCCGGTGTGTAGTAGAAATCAGAGCCATTTTATCTTGTTGTTATTCTCGATTGTCGATTGGATAGTTACCATCGTTGACCTGTACTTCAATGATACCAAACGTATGAGGCTACATGAAATGTACAAAGAATTCATTGATGTTGCGGTATGTGTAGATTTTGTTATTTTACTTTTATAAATATAAAATATCTTACTCGTTATTAACAAACTACTTTGTACATGAAGGTACAATTGATACCATTTTGTTTGCAAAATGGTAATCCGATGCGTGAGTGGCCCAACGATAATCAACGTGTGCAGGTAGCAAAGATCCGACCGATACAACATAACACAACAGACTATGGCATTGTAGTATGCAAGTATGTTGATTATTTCGTTTGGGCCAATGTTAATCTTTGCCAAGAGAAGTGGTCCTTAGAAGATGTAACGGTCTTATAGACACTCGAAATTTTGCATTCCCGTTACTAACCCTGTAGGAGGGCTGTATACACTCAAAATTTTGCACTCCTGTTACTAACCCTGCAAGAGGGTAAAATCATCTTTTTCCTTCAAGTCACTACACCGGGATGTCAGGTCAAACCCCGGTAACACCGGGATGTCAAGTGAAGCCTCAGTGACAATATAAGGATGTCAAGCAGCCCCGGCGACAATCCCGGGATGTCAAGCTTGACCCCGATCACTATACCAGGATGTTAAATCAAACCCCTATAACACCGGGATGTCAAGTGAAGCCCTGGTCACAATATTGGGATGTCAAGCAAACCCGGCGACAACCCTGGGATGTTAAGCTCAACCTCGGTCACTACACCGGGATGTCAAGTCAAACCCCGGCAACACCAGGATGTCAAGTAAAGCCCCAACCACAATACCGGGATGTCAAGCAACCCGGCGATAACCCCGGGAAGTCAAGCTCAACCTCGGTCACTATACCGAGATGTCAAGTCAAACACCGGCACCACTGGGATGTCAAGTGAAGCCCCGATCATAATACCGGGATGTCAAGCAGCCCCAGCGACAACCCCGGGATGTCAAGCAGCCCCGATGACAACCCCGAGATGTCAAGCTCAACACAAGTCACTATACCGGGATGTCAAGTCAAACCCCGGCAACACCAGGATGTCAAGTCAAGCCCCAGTCACAACCCGGGAGGTATAAGAGCCCCGATGACAACACTGGGAGATCAATTTAACCTTCGGAGACAACCCTGAAGCATCACATCATCCCAGAGACAACCCTGGGAAACCAAGTCAGCCTCGGAGATAACCTTGAGGACAAACAGAATCGACTGGGATCAAAACCTCGGAGACAACCCCGGGAAAATTGTTGAAGACCGTGCCAGTACAGGAGACAACCCCTGGAGGGGCAAAATGGTCAGTTTTCCAACATGAAGCTAATCCGGTCAAAATGAAGCTGAATTGATGCAATGAGGGTCAGAAATAACTATAACATTTATCCCAAGTGAGAACAACACAATACAGCTCAACGGACAAACTGCAAAGAAATGAAGATCCGGTTATAAACCCTTCTTCTTGGATTCAAAAAAAATTAAGTCCCATATCATTGTGACGCTCTTGAAAATGGCTTTTAGCACGCCTCAAACGGACGCTCTAAACAAAAGTTAGAAAGTCTAGAACTTGACATTGCGTTGCTCGAAGTGCACGTACTTCAAGATAATGGGACCCACCAGGTGGGGCCCACCCTGAGGAGCCGCAGGTAGACCTGCGGCTGCTGCGGGTAGACCCGCTACCATCGGGTCTTTAATTATAAGATCCCCATGCCAAAAAAGATGAAAAAAATAAAAAATGCTCTGAAACTCCGCCCATTTCTTTTCCTAGCCCAACTTCTAGTATTCCAAACATAGATTTTATTACTCTAACAAGTAGGTATACTCATATACTATAACATACCAAAAATTAACAGGTGGAAAAGTCCATTTGAAGCCTACCAAGGGGTAAAAATCCAGTGTAGCAGTCCATTGTAAGTAATTTTACGATCAGAACTCGTTTCCTACTTCATTACATATATTTGCACTTGCACGTAAAGTTTCATCTCCTGGTTTTGCCCGGAATTCAGTTCCGTGGCCGTTTTTGCTTACTTTTTAGTACATTTTAGTACATATATACGTTTTTTTGCATTTGCACAACTTGGACTGATGATCCGTGGTTTTTACTCGCTTTTATATATATACATATATGTACTAACTTGCACGGCCTGGATCACTTTTTCGTGGCCTTTTAAATTAATTATGTATATATTTGACTATATATATATATACTAATTTTCAATTATGTCAAGACCGGATTGCAAATCCGTGGTATTTACTGCCTTTATATATATAACTATATATATATAAATTTTTCTGACTTCGTTCTGCCTGGATTGCTAATTCGTGGCCTTTATTGCTTTAATATATATATACTAACTATATATACTAACATTTATACTTCAGTTTGACCTGGATTGGAAATTCGTGGCCTCTTTACCACTTTTATAAATATATATATATATATATATATATATATATATATATATATTTACACTATGTCAAGCCTAGATCATTCCGTGGCTCTTTTACAGCTTTTATAAATATATATATATATATATATATATTTACATTCTGTCAAGCCTGGATCATCCCGTGGCTCTTTTATAATTTATATATATATATATATATATATATTTATATTCTGTCAAGCCTGAATTATTCCGTGGCTCTTTTATGGCTTTTATAAATAGATATATATTTCTATTTCTTTTCGGGCCTGGGATTGCAAATCCGTCGCCCTTTACAACTTATATATATATATAATTATATATATATATATATTCTTTATTCATTGTGATTAGATATTTGCTTTAAATATTCATTTGATATGAATTTGCATTGATGTAAATATTGTGGATTAGATTTATCTAAATCTGGCCATTTCTACCTTTCAAACGGTTCAACATAGGTCCAACCCGAACCGGAAAGCTAGAATGGCTAAGATTTATTTAAATCTAGCTTTCTTTCTAGTCTTGTTAAATAAGAAAGCAACCTCGCGACCCTCAGATTTCTATCTAGTGGGAACAAGAAGATTTGGCTACGCGCATACCAGGATTTGACTGATGAATCCTTGGTTTTGCGACGTCGAGATGTAAATAAACATTTTCTGTAAGTATCTCTGTTATGCAGGTTCTCTTGGCCTCCTTATGTGAGCCTAGGAATCGTGGGATTCATGATCAAACTGATCAGAATCTGATTCCCACAATGGACAAACTCCACATTACAAATGTACCCTATCGGTTTTTCTGTAAAAAATGTACATTCGAAAGACCTTAAAACGGTTATCCGGGTTTAAGGTCTCAAACATAATGAAATATGGTTTGTCGTTCCAGAGTCACTCCGATGGCTGTTATGCCCATGAGAATATCGACACTTGTTTATAAATTCTGTGGTCGAGGATGCTTTGCAGCCCGAAAATCACCATCCAAATCGAGCCAAAGGCTAAAATAGAAGTATTAACATGTTTCAATTCCTACGTGAGCGAAACGGTTTGAAAACCACCTTTCAAAACATTATTTTCATATCTTGTCTAAAAAAGGACTTTTGCAAATCAATCAAACCCTTTGTATATAGGTTCAACGAAGCACAATAATACTTTTAAATCAAACAAGCGTAGGCCTAATTTCTTCTAGCATCCACACATACATTGTAATTAAAAAGGGAAATATTGAAAAGATGCGGTACCGTGTTTTCACGGGAGTCGGGGGTGCCTAACATCTTCCACCAGCTTAGCCAAGCCCCCGAACTTATAAAATTCGGTTTCAATAGCAAGTTTCGACAGTGTCCAACAATTGGGCCTACTTTCAAAGAAAACTCGGTTGAGTTGGTACAACTATTTCAAATCTACCAACGGGCAATTCTGTAAACCGTTCAATTCGTCGACATGATACATGTTGGCCTTTTCCTAAAAAACTTCACCCTGCATAAAACAGATAAGATAATAAGGGTAGAAATCAAAAGACTTAGGAAGAGAGAAAGATCAGGTCCAGAAGTTGACTGAATTTTTTCCCGACGTCGACAGGTGGCGACTCTGCTTGGGATTGTAGAGGGCTTAGGCCGTGTTCAAATCTTTTTAAAATTTCCTTTTATGATTGTGTGTAGATGCTGCATTTTACATTGAATGGATGTGAATGAATGCTTTACTTCTTTATAATAGTGCTTCGCACAATGTCATCATTTCATACGGTGAGACGCGATGTATGTGAATGAATGTTGTGTGATTCCTCCAGCAGGAGGCTAACCCGTAGATGTTTGATTACTGGACTCAAAGGAGACTAATCCTGTGAGGCTCAGGAAAGGCACCACTCAGATCCACTCCAATTGAAAGATCGAATTAATTTCCCCTCTAGTAGATTGCAATGATCTGAGGACCTTTATGCCGAAAAGCCACGTGAGTAGCCTAAGATAGGTCAGCCTCTGATTAACCAAATCCGCAGGGAAGCTTTTTCATGCCTTCACCTTTTAATTCAAATGTAAAATTTTCCAATTCCAATGTAAATTTTAAGATTCAATGTAAATATACATTTCATTATGAATCCTGTCATACTATCCTGTCATCAAAACAACTGACCTTTGTTTTACAGGATAAGACTAAAAAACCTCAAAAATAAACACATTGCATAGCATGCATCCGACCGATACCTACATCAGGAAATTAACACACCTATGTTTGTTGTAGGTAAAAATTGGTCCTGTCACCAGATCAAAATCTAAGAAAGCACTAAGTCCATCTCCAGACATGGCTTCAAGTGCTCAAGTTGAATCTACCCCTGTTTCCAAGGAAGAGTTTGAAGGACTAAAAAACCAGATAGTCGAATTGGCAATTTTCTTAAAAGAACAAAGCAAAGGTCTTCAAGAGAAACAAACAACCGGTCATACAAAACCATCTACACCCGGTGGCAGTCAAGAGATCGGGAAGAAAGACACTCAGATTTCTGAACACCAGAACCAGGATATGACCAACAAAACCCCTGAAACCACCAACCTTAGCAAAGAATAGGAAGCTGGTGATATTCTGAAGAAGGTCCAACAGATGGAAGAAACCATCCGGTCTATCAAAGAGATTGGGGCATTTGGGAGTGTTAATTATTCGGGCATATGTATATTCCTCGGGGATCGTTATCTAGAAAAATTTTAAGTCCCTAATTTTGAGAAATATGATGGATTAGGATATCTTTACACCGATTTAAAGGTATTCATTAGAGAGCTCGGATCCTATACAAAGGACGAGAAGCTCAAAATGCAATTATTCCAGAAGAGTCTGACCGAAGAGGATAGAGCCTGGTATGCCCGACTGGACAATTCAAAAATTCATAGCTGGGAAGAGTTAGCACATACCTTCCTCAATCAATACAGTTTTTAGTCCCAGATGGCTCCAGACAGATATCAAATAACCAAAATCAAAAAGCAAAGCGCTGAGTCATTCAGGGAGTACGCCCAACGGTGGAGGCGGGTGGAAGCACAAGTCACCCCGCCTATGATTGAGTCTGAGATAGTCATAACCTTCATCGACATTCAAGAAACTCCGTATTATGAAAGGGTCCTAGCAGGGATAGGAAAACCATTCGCGAAGATAATCAAGCACAGAGAAATGGCTGAAATGGGCTGAAATCTAGGAAGATAACGGATCTTACCGCCTTGGAGGCTGTTGTCGAGCATATCCAATCTAGAAGTTATGGGAGTAATTCCTGGAGAGCCCACAAGAAGAAAGAAGAAGAACTGTCCTTAGTACTGCAAGGACAGAATCAAAGGGGCAATTCGAGCAGTATGCCCATTCAAAGGAGGAACTATTCCCCTTTTCAGGCTCCAGCCCAACCTTATAATCCTCCATTTCAAAAAACTACGGAAGCCAGACGTCGGAGAATGTTCACCCCTTTAGGGGATTCACTCGAGAATGTGCTAAAATTATTGACAGCACAAAAGAAAATTGTTCAACTCCTTCCACTAACCAATACCGATGGACGGAATTTTGACCCAAGCAAAAAGTGTGCATACCATTCCGGATCCCCGGGCCATGATACACAAGACTGTTGGTCTCTCAATAACAAAATCCAAGACTTGATAGACAACGGAGAGATTGTGGTGACCAAACCCGAGCAACCGCATGTGCAGGATAATCCCCTCCCTCAACATAAAGAGGAGAGTGTCAATATGATTAACACGAAGAGTGGAGAGGGATCCAAGTACCTTCATTATGTTGGAGAATCAACTCAATCAAGTACCAATAGCCCAGACAGTTGGGAGCTCTTAGAAAGGTAGTTCTTGATGGAACAGGAAATCAAGTCTATCAAGGAACAGATTGGACAGTTAGCAGATTTGGTCGTGTATCAACATCAGGTAACCAGACAGCTGGTAAATCAGATCAACCAGCATGAAACGAGTCCTCTTACCCCTGAGATTAGCCCCCATTACTATGAGGGATCATTACAGGTTTCATGAGCATGAACACAGGGCCGACAAGGTGGCAAAGAAAGAGAAGTTTTAAGCAGATAGGGAGTTTTCCTTTCAGAGGAACTTCACTAATTTGAACCAGCCGATGAAGGAAATCCTTCAAATGCTGATCAATGAGGGGATGGTTGCAGATTTGTTCCCCCCGGTAAACCCTCGATCCAGAAAATTCAAGCCAGATAGAATCTGTCAGTATCACTCAAATGCACCCGGTCATGACACCGAAGACTGTTGGGGACTTCATCACCTGATTCAGAATATGATTGAAAATGGTGAGCTGATAAAAGTAAATAAAAATTACGGCTATCCCGATGATGAAACACCCTTTATTCCCATGACATGGAATCAGGGAACAATAGCTGTTATTTCCTGTGAGAAGGAACTAGCTGTAACACCCTTAATACTGCCAGGGAAAGGGGTCCAAGAAGCACAGAATTCTATGAAGGTAGCTGCACCTGAACCTTTAATACTGCCCTTCAGACAGCAATATCCGGTGATCAGTATAAAAAGAGTCCCATGGAACTATGGGGATGATGAAGGTTCGGCTTCAAATAACATTGCCATCATATCTAAGGAAAATCCGCTGTATCTGCCTCAGCGGGTGATCAATTCAGTCATCAAAGCTAAAGGGAAGGTAGCTGAAGAGAAGATTGAAGAATTCCTCATCAAAATGGGGCATAACGAAGTCAAGGTGGTGCAAAGCTTGAAAGAGGAACCCAAACAAATATCCATCTTAGACCTAGTTTTATCCTTGGTGGATCATCGTAACATTCTGGTGAAAGTACTGGAGGAAGCCCATCTGCCCAGGACAGTGGATGTTGAGAAATTTTGTCATGTGATATAACATATCTTCAACAATATATGTGATATCTTTCACTGACGATGATATACCCGCAGAGGGGATGGGCCATCACAAGTCACTGCACATAGCAGTGATGTCATCATCGTATGTGATTGGAGGTGTGCTTATAGATGGAGGATCATCCCTAAACATCTGTCCCTACGATACCTTGGAAAGAATGAAGATTAACCCAAATAGGATCAGAACCAGTCTTGTGGTTTTTTGAACTTTCGATGGATCTCGCCGAAAAGCTATGGGAGAGATTGAGCTTCCACTGGAGATTGGTCCTCACACTTTCTATGTATCCTTCCAGGTACTCAACATTACCACCGGATACAACTTATTGCTGGGAAGGCCATGGATCCACATGGCAGGAGCAGTTCCATCCACCCTCCATCAGCAACTCAAGTACATTATCAATGGCAACCTAATCACGGTGAATGTCAAACCAGAATACCCTGTCTGCATACAGGGAGACATGTTGGTGATCAATTTGGATGAAGAGATTGAACCTGCAAGTTTCCAAGCATTGGAGGTGAGCAATACTCGGTACCTACCTGTTGGGGCACCAACTCTGAAACCAAAAGTTTCTCCCAAAGTAATGACGGTTGGGCAGGAGATGGTATCTTTGGGTTTTCGCCCTGGAGAAGGGTTAGGAAAAAATCAACAAGGAATCAAGAGTCTGGTGCAAATCCGGAGCCAGACAGGAAAAGTGGGATTAGGATATTCAACCGGGTCAAACCACCAGAACCCACACAAGCATCCAAAAGTTCAGGCTTCCACGATTTTACTACCAAACCTCACTAATGTCGAATTTATGAAGCCAATGAGGAAGATTCCTGCTATTGTGTCAGCCATGTTGTTTCCTCCAGTCATACCAGTAAGTGAGAGAAATGCCACAAAGCCTGATGGGGAGAGCAAAAAGGGAAAAGAAAAGTTCCTACATGAAGGACGAGTTTGCTAACATGTATTGCCTGATGCACTACGAGGGCATGAACAATGATATCCCGGACAGTGATGAAGAGGAACAGATCCAAATCCTTCGCATCAAGAAGGGGAAGGGTGGCAGTTCAAAGAAAAACCCCGACCCTGATATAAAGGATGTCTCAATCGTCATCAAAGATGAGGCAGACAACTACAAAGCTTTTGTCCTCCCTATTCATGAGGTCCTAACATTTGACAATTGGAGCAGCGTCCATTGCCTCATCCAAAAAGGGTAAAAGGGTAGAAAGTCCATCTGCCCTGGAACGTGGTTTCATTTACTGCTTATTTTATTGCACAACTATAGCAGTAAATTTTATCATGCTTTTGCTAAATGCTTTGTATGTTTAAACAATCTCATATATTAAAGTGAAAGCATTTTTTTTTCAGGACTCCAGAATTGGATTTGTTTGTCACTGCTGATGAGATGCTAAACTTTCACAATGACTACAACTTTGATGTAGAACTAAACTTCGACTTGATGGAAATTGATCAAGAGGAGATAAATGACTAGGAGGTGCCCGAAGAGATCAAAGAATGGATCAAAGACAAACCCAAACCAAACCTCAATTAAACCACCACTGTCAATATCAAAATCTCAGAAAACCTCAAAGAAATCCAGATAGGCCAAGACCTCACCCCAGACTAAAGAACTGACCTGATTGAAATCTTATCTCAGTTCTAGGATGTGTTTGCATGGTCACATGAAGACATGATTGGCATGCCCACTGATATTGTCATCCATTGACTCCCCATCAAAGATGGATTCAAGCCAGTCAAGCAGAAGCCCAAGAGGTTGAAACCCGAATGGAGTCTGAAAGTCAAAGAAGAAGTTGTCAAGCAATTCAAAGCCGGCATCATCATGGTATCAACATACCCGGAGTGGCTGTCGAACATAGTTCCCGTGCCTAAGCCCGTAGGGAAGGTACGAGTATGCGTGGATTACAGGGATTTGAACAAAGCTTGCCTCAAGGATAATTTCACGATACCTTTCACCCACATCTTGATAGATAATACAGAACAGTATGACATGTATTCTTTCGTGGATTGCTTTCCTGGTTACCATCAAATCATGGTCGCTGAAGAAGACAGGGAGAAGACAGCGTTCATAACTCCCTGGGGAACCTTATGCTACAACGTTTATCCTTCTGCCTCATCAATGAAGGTGCCACGTATCGGCGAGCCATGATGGCCCTGTTTTATGATATGATGCATAAGGAGATAGAAGTTTATGTAGGTGACATCATCGTCAAATCCCAGAAGGAGGACGATCACATCAACTATCTCAGAAAGCTGTTCAATAGGTTGCGTAAGTACAACCACAAGCTGAATCCGACCAAGTGTTCTTTTGGTGTCAAATCGGGCAAGTTGCTAGGATTTTTGGTAAGCAATAGAGACATTAAGGTGGATCCCACCAAGATTAAAGCCATCACAGAGTTGCCCGTACCCCGAATAGAAAAGGATATACGCGGGTTCCTGGGGAGGATCAATTTCATAAGTAGGTTCATTTCCCAGCTCACAGCAACTTGTGAACCCATCTTCAAGCTACTAAGGAAGAATTCCTCCATAAAATGGAATGAGGATTGCCAAAAAGCTTTCCTTGCCATCAAAAAGCTGCTGATCGAAGAGCCTGTCTTGGTGTCCCCGAGGTATGAAGTTCCCTTGTTTATGTACTTGTCCGTCAATGCCAACGCAATGGGTTGTATGCTGGGACAGAAAGATGATAGTAGCAAAGGTAGAGCTATCTACTACATCAGCAAAAGATTCAGTAGCGGCGAACAGAAGTACACACTGATTGAGAAGACATGTTGTGCATTGGCATGAGCCGCCATGAGGCTACAACACTATTTGTATGGGCACACTACCTATCTCATATCCCGAATTGATCCACTGAAGTACATATTCAACAAGCCAATATTGAATTATCAATTATCCAAATGGCAGTTGATACTTCAATAATTCAACATTGTCTATGTGACTCAGAAGTACATCAAAGGTCAGGGCATTGCAGATCAACTAGCCGAAGCACCGTCCGGAGGTTTTGAGCCTTTGGAAACTTATTTCCTGGACGATGAAATCATGAAAATTCAACAAATACCTCAAGAGAATACAGTCCAACCTTGGAAAATATACTTCGATGGAGCAGTGAACCTGGAAAGTGCTGGAGCTGGGGCAGTCCTTATATCTGGTATAGGAGAACAGTATCCTGTGGCTACCAAATTATAGTTTGTCAACACTAACATCACGGCTGAGTATGAAGGCTGCATATTTGGGTTAAAATTAGCCCAATCCATGGGTGTCCAGCGTCTACTAGTCTTTGGAGATTCTGAGTTGGTTATTAGACAAACCACCGGGGCCTATCATACTAAATAATTGCATTTGTTGCCCTATCACTGGCAGGTCATCAACATATCCATGGATTTTGAAGAGATAACATTCATCCACATCCCTTGAGGAAGGAACTACTTTGCGGATGCATTGGCAACTTTGTCTTCCCTGATTAACATATCGGGTAGGAGGGGAGTTCCTGACATCAAATTAAAAATTCCAAAAGGCCCCAACATATGGGAATTACATTGGAGAAATATCATATGAAATACCTTCTATAAAACATCCTTGGTATCAAGACATCAAGGAATATCTCCGAGATGGATCTACACCCGCTGGGGTAAGCCAAGCCAGAAAGAAGTTGATTCACAAGATGGCTATAAAGTTTTATCTAAGCGGAGACGCACTCTATAAAAGGAATGCTGGAATAGGCCTTTTAAGATGCCTCGATAAGGATGAAGCCTAGAGATTGATGGATGAAGTCCACAGTGGAGTCTGTGGTCCACACATAAGTGGTCAATTTCTAGCTAAGAAGATAGTAAGAATAAGGCATTATTGGATCTCTATCAAAGATGACTGTGATGATCACGTCAGGAGATGCTACCAATGCCAAGTCCACGAAAATGCTATTCACGCTCCTTCAAATGAGCTGCACAACATGAGTTCGCTATGGCCTTTCTCTATGTGGGGAATGGATGTGATTGGGCTGATAGAACCCAAAGCTAGCAATGGACATCGATTCATCTTCACCATGATTGATTATTTCACCAAGTGGGTTAAAGCTGCCTCTTTTTCCAAAGTCACCAAGGAGGTAATCATTGGTTTCATCAGAAATAATGTCGTCTGTCGATATGGACAGCCGGAGGTGATCGTCTCAGACAACGCCAAGAACCTAAACAATCAGATGACGAGAGATTTATGCAGCAAGTTCCATATCAAGTATCTCAATTTCGTCATCTATCGACCCAAGATGAATGGTGCTGTCGAAGCGGCCAATAAGAACATCAAGAAGATCATGCAAAAAATGTCCGCCAAACACAAAGGATGGCCTGACCTATTGCCTCTGACTCTATTAGAATACAGGACGTCAATGCGTACCTCTGTTGGGGCTAAACCCTATTCATTGGACTATGGCATAGAGGCAGTACTTCACTTAGAAGTAGAAATGGAGTCCTTGAAAGTGTTAATAGACGCTTAGATGGAAGAAGATTAGTGGTTACAAGAGCTATACCACCAGCTGTCCTTGATAGAAGAAAAAAGGGCTACAGCCATTTTCCACAAGCAGTTATATCAGTAAAGGATTGCTTGATCATACAACAAGAAAGTCTGTATCCGGTAATTTAAAGAAAATACTTGGTATTGAAGAAATTCTGGCCAATCAAGATGAAGCCAAATGAAAGTTCTCCCCAAAATGGGAAGGTCCTTTCATTGTCAAAGAAGTGTTGACAGGAGGAGCTATCAGATTGTAAGAAATGGATGGGAACGAATTTTCCTAACTCATCAACTCAGACACCGTGAAAAGGTAATATGTCTAAAATACAAGCCAGGCATCATCCTGGTCCTGCGAATCGATCAAATCGGTTTGAGTTTTCACTAGAAAGATCGAACTATGAATGACCTGATCTCCCTTTGCCCTATAGTACGTAGGCAGCTATTCTTGGTGCGGTCAAACCAATCAAAAAGTTCAAAAACCCATCAAATCAAACTCAAAAAAAGACACTTCTCAAACCTCTTACAAAAAACTCAAACTACGAATGAATTAATCTCCCTCTCGAGAGTACGTAGGCAGCCATTCATGGTGCGGTTTGACCATCAAAGAAAAACAAAAACCCAATAAAATATCTGTCCCAAGACACACATCGAAACCCAATAAAACCCAAATTTTATCAAGTCTCCCTGGTCAACAGGCTCTGCTGAGATATTCTCTGACATCTCCCTGTCCATCCATCAAGGAGAATCTTATGATATATCAACAATAGCAAGTTATGAAAGAAGTGGTAATCACTCAGCAATGACAATACATATCCAACATGGAAGTGAATCAAAATATATTTCTCAAATATATAATATTATTTAATATATATATGGTATCATGTACATGATAAAAATAGTAGATCTAGTATGTGCAGGAAAAACAAAGCTAGTCTATGAACCCATGGACAAGCGGGATAGCAGTGCCAACATGGCATCCCTCTCAGAAGATGGAGGAGCAGCTGCAAGCTCAATATCCTCAGTCTCCATACGAGCAAGAACATCCACAGCCATCTGCATGGTTCTGCTGTGACCATCTATGAAAGTGCTCATATCTACAACCAGGCTGTGGGTATACAATCTGAGTGTCGTACTGTCTGCAATATATATATCCCGGGTAGCTATGGCCTCATCCCTCTCTACATAAGCAGCATCCCGGGCAACTAAGACCTCCTCAATCTCCTCAAAAGCTGCATCCCGGATAGATCGGACCTCATCTCTCTCCTCAAGAGCTGCATCTTGGGTAGATCAAGCCTCATCTCTCTCAACTAATGCCTCATCCCGAGTAGCTCGAACCTCGTCTCTAGCGGTAAAGGCTGTATCCCTGCTAGAAAGGACTGTTAACATCAACTCCCTAGCCTGATCTCTTTCGAAAGTCATCTGAGCTAGTGAATCAGTAAGAGCTCGATCTGTCCTAGCAGGAATGCTCAGAGGGTGTCACTGTCAAGCCGGTAAACAAACCATCCTCCTTAGGAGAATCAGGATCTTCCATAGGCTCCTCCGCATATGAATCAACACGCGGAGCTGATTGGATAAATGCAGCTGCTGCTATATCAGCCTCCAACCACGTCGAATACTATGGAGAGCAATCCGAATGGCTAGTAGAGAAATCAGCCCTCTTTTTATGAGTCCAACACTCATAAGTCCTGACCAGGTCGGCTGATGACAAAGATGAAGCTGATATTCTCTGATCCATAGCTGTCTAGCCGGCTGAAGCGATCGATCAAAAAGTCAATGGATATCACATGTCCTGAAATGATCTCCTCAGTGAAAACTCGTCATCTCAGACCTGACATAGTCATAAACAGCCTCTTTATATCACTGACTGCTATGCGGGCGCAAGGCAGATCCAGTGCCAAACCTGGAAGGCGCTTATACTCCTCTAAAGTAAGAGTCAACTCATGGAGGCCAAAATGAGAGACCTACCAATCAGGTATCCAACATGATAAGATGCCATCCATAAATCCATACGAAACTTGGAAAGCTAGAAGGGCTAGAGAATGCCCTAGCATCTGGTCTACTATCCCTCTGGCTATGATGGGCAGACTGTCATACCACGATTGTAATGAAGATGCCACCGAAGACGGCGGCGAAAGCTCAATACGGCTGATGGTGGAGGACGACATCTATATTACCGTATTATAAGACCATCCAGGGGTTAAATCTAAACTAACCTTTCTAAATGCATATCCATGACATAATACATGCATAATAACAATGATAAAAGTGATGAAATAGATAGGAAATATCATGCATATCTAGAATAAACTATCTACTGCAAGCATCATCTTTGTCTACTGATAAAATACAAAATAAAAAGTAAAGGGAAATGGGGCACAGCCACCCAACTACTAACAAAGGCCTATCAAAAGATATAGCGAGAAATGGGGCACAGCCGCCCATAAGCTAAACAGAGGCCTATCAAAAGATATAGAGAGAAAAGTTATCCGAAGAGATTAAGAATATCTGTCTCTGGGCTATTACTTCCTGAGTCACAAAGTCTCAGCCAGTGGGAATGTCCAGTCGATACAAGGGAGGATCCGAACTAGCAAAGCTGCTAGAAAATGGATCTGTGGAAGGGCTAGCTCCAGAGCTAGAAAAATTAAAAAAATCTACCTCGGATGGATCCCGGCCAAGGTGCCTGATGAACAAATGAGCCCTCTCTAACTGTTGGGTCAGTCCGATAATCTGGTCCAGATGAGTAGGATCTCGGAGGCAAGCAATCCAGTCTGTCATCATCACATACCCTGGCACCATGTCTGCCATAACCTGGGTAGCACGAGTCTGAGCCCCAATGGTACGAGGACTCCACCAGCTGTGAAATGCCTCCTGGCTGTAAGGACCCTCTAACAAGGTGAAGCCATCTACGCCCACCAATGGAATGTCTATGAGTGGCTGAGCTAATGGCCATTGATGCCAAGCAGGAGAAACAAAGGGAAGGCGAATATCTCCCGTAGTGCTCTGAATAGCACGCTCTCCTAAATAGAGCTCCCAGCATCCCTCTGTCAAAAATGGAACTCGACGAGTGGACAATGTAAACTCCTGGTCAGTGGGAAAGCCGTCCTCAAACCCGACTGTCAAAAAGTCTGAGGTATACGGGATCCACGAGATCGACTCAGCCGTCAATAGCTCTAGCTGCAGGCGGGAGTGGGTGAATCCCTCAGCTACAAGGACCTCCGTTAATGTGGAGTGATGCCAATGTCGTCCATTTGGATAGGTCTCCAGGCCTAGAGTAATGGCAGGACGTAAGCAAGGGAGCCTCTCATATGTGCAAAACTGGCCATACAAATATCAAAAATCCTCAGTGATCAAGACTGACAAACACAAACGAGGACATCAAAAAGGTACAAGAGAAATGTACTCACTAGCAGGAATGGGTAAAAACCTAGCCAAGCCTTCGTCACGCCATCCGAGCGCATGCGCATCCCTCAGAGAAAATAGGTAAAGGTGTATGTACCCCAATCAAAATCACTGAGGCGCTCTATATATCAAGTAGCGCTAACCAAGGCAAATGACACCGTCGAGGAGTTATCCGCAAGGAAACAACCACTGATGATCACCAAAAATAATCACCGCAGGATGCGATTTCTAACCCTCTGATCAACAGGCAGAGGCTCTATCAAAGCCCCGCTCTGGGCATCTACGCTCAAGGGACCAAAACGGACCGTCCGACCCTTGATGGCCGTAGCAGAAACTTTCAAGAGTGACCGAATGGCAGTGGGTGAAATGTTAGCCACAACCGGCACTGGCTCACCTGCAAACTCTATCCCAGTGATGAAACTCCAATCCATAAGCGTCATCATCACCTCGTAATCCAACAAATGGAGTGACTGGGTCTGGTGGAACCAACGCTCAGAAAAAGCCCTTAGATAACCCCAGGGGCAACGGCGTGGAAGAATAGAAAAGAAGGCCTAAAACCCCCAGGCGTCAATAATGGCCCGATACTTAGGATGCAGAGTATGGTACAGGGAATGGACATTGAACAAGTTCCCACTAGGCTGTGTTAAGTCGGGAACCTGCATTAAATAGCCAGTTCAGATCAAACCTATGCCCTAAAAATGGCAAAAGAAAGAAAGAAAATTCAGAAAGAAGAAAAACTTCAGTCACCTCGTTGGCATGAAGGTATCTCGATGGATGGCACCTCAAATCTCCAAGAAGCTCCTAAAGAGGCATCACAATGGCGAAAAGCTCCCCACGTGGAGCCTGAGCTGGGGTAAAATCAACAAATGGGACATCCTCATCATCCACATTAACCGGCAGCTCAGCCCAGATAGGACGAATCACAGACTCGGCCAAACGACGAGGCGGCCGGGCTGGACGTGGCTGAGGAACATCAAAACCTCTCCTCTGCCTAACTTCTGAAGTGACCCTGCTAGCACTGCCGGGTCTATCTGGCTCCATAATCTGGACAAAGTCTCAAAATTGCCTCAGAAAGGGTGAGGTAAGCCTTAAACCTGTGGCTTATTAAATTAAATCCTTGCTTTATGAATTTTTAAATCCTAGAGCATGCATTAGTTAACAAAAATCCTCAGTAGAGTCAAAATTGGATGCTCATTAAATACTCAGGCTTTTAAAAAAAATTCGCCAGAGTCTCATTTGTAAAATAGATTGTCCGCGTGCACACAGGCATGACTAGGTAGCCATTCAGTAGCACACCTACCCAAAAACAGAAACAATTCATATTTATAAAAAAAATCAAAAGTAAACTCCCCGTGACAGCTAAATTATCACAGACATTTTTAGTTGAAAATCCAGGCTTACTTGGCCTAAAAAAGGATGAGTAAACTGATCAAAAAGGGCATCAATTGACTGTCTCATAATTAAAAAAAATTTACATCAAAATGTTCAGCACAGTAAAATATGCATATTTATTATGTCTGAAATTTTTTATCAAGTCATATAGGCATACATATTTGATGCATTGTGTTTAAAAGCATATTACGTGGTTTATAACATTCTAACGGTCAAAACTAGAAAAGAAAGGATGTAAACGTTACCAGAGATGTGCAGAGCATTTGTAAGGTGGCGGAATCTAAAAAAAGCTTCCCGAACTCTATAGATCTGAAGAAGAAAATCGGATTTCCTTTAGGATTCAAACTTAAAAATGAATCGGAGAAGCCATGGCTGCCCATCTTAAACTCGCAAGAGGGAGCAGCCCCACCTGCGGCTACTGCACCCCTACCTGCGGCTCCCTAAGGTGGGGCCCACCCCCTCTAGTTTGGTCCAGTTTGAGTGGAAACGGAGTTTACAGAAGCTGAAAAGTCAAATCTAGAAAAAAAAACTACTACGCGATTGAGCAGCTTGGCCTGATATCCTGCGTATAAGCGGCGGATCCCTGACGAAGGGAAGAACTTCATATAAGCCATTGGTTATGATCCTGAATTGATATCCGTGGACCAATGAGGAAAACTACTGAAAAACTACGAAAAACTACTGAAAATTGCCGCTGTCAGAGCATCAGGAAGGTCCGACAGTATGAACAGCAGGTTCTGACTGTATCAAGGCATCCAGATTGATCTAAGGTGTGATTTGTCAGAAAGATTACCCCCATAACAAGATTGATCAAGGTTCGACAGTTCAGCCATTGGCGACAACCCCAACAAAGCATCGGGAACGGTTCGGTGTTATCAGCGGTTGAAGGCTACTTCAGCGAAGGTCAGGGGGTCTGACACTATCAGCCGTTGGTGACAACTCCAACCAAGCATCGGGAATGGTTCGGTGGTATCATCCGTTGAAGGCTACTTCAGTGAGGGTTAGAGGGTCTGATATTATCAGCTGTTAGCGACAACTCCAGCGAAGCATCAGGAATGTTCCGATGGTATCAGCCGTTAAAGGCTACTTCAGCGAAGGTCAGAGTGTCTGACATTATCAATCGTTGGCGACAACTCTAGCGAAGCATCTAGAACAGTCCAGGTGGTATCAGCCGTCGAAGGCTACTTCAGCGAAGGTCAGAGGGTTTGACACTATCAGCCGTTGGAGAGAACTCCAGCGAAGCATCGGGAATGGTCCGGTGGTATCAGCCGTTGAAGGCTACTTCAGCAAAGGTCAGAGGGTCTAACACTATCAGCCGTTGGCGAAAACTCTAGCGAAGCATCGGGAACGGTCCGGTGGTATCAGCCGTTGAAGGCTACTTCAGCGAAGGTCAGAGGGTCTGACACTATCAGCCGTTGGCGATAACTCCTGCGAAGCATCGGGAATGAGCCGGTGATGGAAACAACATACAAGTTTATCCCCACAGAGTACAGATGATGGAATCTGTTATACAAATCCCCAGAGGAAGCATCAAGAAGGATCGGTGATTCAACCGACCGTTGCAAACTACTGTTCGAGTAGGCACTGAGGAGGTTCGGTGATGGTCAAACCCTTCAAACTACCATTCGAGTCGAAATTGAGTCAAGGTCAATAGACCAGTGTAAACTATCATTCGGATAGGCATCCATAGGAACGTAGGGGTCAACTGAATGATAATTCAAATTGTTGGCGACAACTCCAACGTAGCGTCGGGAGAGGTCCGATGATGTAAACCGGTGGGAGCTATCATCAGAATAGGCATCGGGAATTTCCTATAGGGCAACTCGTAATAAAAAGAATATCCCCAATAGAGAAAGAGGTTATAAAACTTATCTGAAGGCGAAGAGTGTTGATGACAACCCCAACGTCGAGTTTAGAAATGTCCAACAGCATCAGCCAACAGAAAATCTTCTCCAAAAGGCTATCATGGATAACATCATCCCCAACAGAAAATGGCGTAAATAGACGGTAATAGCCTACCACCACAAGGGTAGCTAACATGTGTAATATAACACATCATGCCTTGCATTACATTTGCATATGTCATCTTTCCAGTGTTTAACATTCTTTATTATGTTCATTCCATTGCATTGCATAAACATGGTAAAGAGGGGCATCTGTAGACATTCAAAATTTTGCATTCCTGTTACTAACCCTGCAGGAGGGTAAAACCATTTTTTCCTTGCAGTCACTATATCGGGATGTCAAGTCAAACCCCGGCAACACCGGGATGTCAAGTGAAGCCCCGGTGATAATATCGGGATGTCAAGTAGCCCTAGCGACAACCCCAGGATGTCAAGCTCAACCCCAGTTACTATACCGGGATGTTAAGTTAAACCTCGACAACACCGGGATGTCAAGTGAAGCCTCGATCACAATACAAAGATGTCAAGCAGCCCCGACGACAACCACGGGATGTCAAGCTCAACCCCGATCACTACACCGAGATGTCAAGTCAAACCCCGACAACACCGGGATATTAAGTGAAGCCCGGTCACAATACTAGAATGTCAAGAAGCCCCGACAACAACCCTGGGATGTCAAGCTCAGCCCCGATCACTATATCAGGATGTCAAGTCAAACCCTGGTAACACCGGGATGTCAAGTGAAGCCCCGGTCATAACACCGGGATGTCAAGTAGCCCCGACAACAACCCCAGGAAGTTAAGCAGCCCCGGTGACAATCGTGGGATGTCAAGCTCAACCTCGGTCACTATACCAGGATGTCAAGTCAAATCCCGGCAACACCGAGATGTCAAGCCAAGCCCCGGTCACAACCCGGGAGGTATAGGAGCCTCGGTGACAACACCGAGAGATTAATTCAACCTTCAGAGGCATCCCCGAAGCATCACATCATCCCAGAGACAACCCTAGGAAACTAAGTCAGCCTCGGAGATAATCTTGAGGACGAACAGAATCGACTAGGATCAAACTTCAGAGACAACCCCGGGAAAACAGTTGAAGATCGTGCCAGTACAGGAGACAACCTCTAGAGAGGCAAAACGGTCATTTTACCAACTTGAAGATAATTCGATCAAAATTAAGCTGAATTGATGCAATGAGGGTCAGAAAGAACCATAACATTGATCGCGAGTGAAAACAACACAATACAACTCAACGGATAAACTGTGAAGAAATGAAGATCCGGTTATGAACCCTTCTTCTTGGATTTGGAAAAGGTTAAGTCCCATGTCATTGTGACACTCTCGAAAAGGGATTTTCGGAAAGGTATAGCACGCCTCAAACGGACGCTCTGATCAAAAGTTAGAAAGTTTCGAACCTGACATCGCGTTGCTCGGAGTGCAAGTACTTCGATACAACGGGACCCACCAAATGGGGCCCACCATGGGGAGCCGCAGGTAGACCCACAGCTGCCGCGGGTAGACCCGCTACCATCGGGTCATTAAATATAAGACCCCCCACTCGCCAAAAAAAGAAGAAAAAAATAGAAAACGCTCTGAAACTCCGCCCATTTCGTTTCCTAGCACGACTTCTAGTACTCCAAACTTAGATTTTATTACTCTAACACGTAGGTATACTCATATACTACAACATACCAAAAATTAACTAGTAGAAATGTCCATTTGAAGCCTACCAAGTGCTAAAAAGCCTGTGTAGCAGTCCATTGTAAGTATTTTCACTATCAAAACTCATTTCCTACTTCATTAAGTATATATGCACTTACACGTAATGTTTTATCTCCTGGTTTTGCCCGAAACTCAGTTTCGTGACCTTTTTTGCTTACTTTTTAGTACATTTTAGTACATATATATACGTTTTTTTGGATTTGCACAGCCTGGATTGACGATTCGTGGCTTTTACTAGGTTTTATGTATATATATACATATATGTACTAACTTGCACGGCCTGGATCACTGATTCGTGGCCTTTTAAATTAATTATATATATATTTGACTATATATATACTAATTTTCAATTCTGTCAAGCCCGGATTGCAAATCTGTGGTAGTTACTACTTTTATATATATAATTATATATATATAAAAAATTCTGACTTCGTTCGGCCTGGATTGCTAATTTGTGGCCTTTATTGCTTTAATATATATATACTAACTGTATATATTAACATTTATATTTCAGTTTGGCCTGGATTGGAAATCTGTGGCCTTTTTGTCACTTGTATATATATATATATATATATTTACATTCTAGTTGAGCCTGGAAAAATTCGTGACTTTTTACCACTTTTATAAATATATATATATTTACATTCTGTCAAGCCTGGATCATTTTGTGCCTCTTTTACAGCTTTTATAAATATATATATTTACATTATGTCAAGTCTGGATCATTATGTGGCTCTTTTATAGCTTTTATAAATATATATATATATATATATATATATTTACATTATGTCAAGCCTGAATTATTCCGTGGCTCTTTTACGACTTTTATAAATATATATATATATTTATATTTCTGTCCGGGCCTAGGATTGCAAATTCGTCGTCCTATACAACTTTTATATATATATATATATATATGTATATATATATATATATATTATTCATTGTGATTAGATATTTGCTTTAAATATTGATTTGATATGAATTTGCATTGATGTAAATATTGTGGATTAGATTTATCTAAATCTAGCCATTTCTACCTTTCAAACGGTTCAAAATAGGTCCAACTAGAATCAAAAAGTTAGAATGGCTAAGATTTATTTAAATCTAGATTTCTTTCTAGTTTTGTTAAATATGAAAGCAACCTTGCGACCCTCAGATTTCTATCTAGTGGGAACAAGAAGTTTTGGCTACGCGCATACCAGGATTTGACTGATGAATCCTTGGTTTTACAACGTCGGGATGTAAATATACATTTTATGTAAATATCTGTGTTGTGCAGGTTCTTTTGGCCTCATTATGTGAGCCTAGGAATCGTGAGATTCATGATCAACCTGATCAGAATCTGATTCCGACGATGGACAAACTCCACATTACAAATGTACCCTACCAATTTTTTTGTAAAAATATACATTCGAAAGACCTTAAAACGGTTATCTGGGTTTAAGGTCTCAAACATAATGAAATATGGTTTGTCGTGCTAGAGTCACTCCGATGGCTGTCATGCCCATGAGAAGACCGACACTTGTATATAAATTCTGTGGTCGAGGATGCTTCGCAGCCCGACAATCACCATCCAAATTGAGCCAAAGGCTAAAATGAAAGTATTATCATTCTTCAATTCCTACGTGAGCGAAAACCACCTTTCAAAACATCATTTTCATATCTTGTTTAAGAAAGGACTTTTGCAAATCAAATCAAACCCTTCGTATATAGGTTCAACGAAGCACAACAATACTTTCAAATCAAATAAGCGTAGGCCCAATTTCTTCTAGCATCCACACACACATTGCAAATAAAAAGGAAAATATTGAAAAGATGTGGTACCATGTTTTCACGAGAGTCGAGGGGTGCCTAACACCTTCCCCCCGCTTAACTAAGCCCCCGAACTTAAGAAATTCGGTATCAAGATCAAGTTTCGACAACATCCAGCAATTGAGCCTACTTTCAAACAAAACTCGATTGAGTTGGTACAACCATTTCAAATCTACCAACTAGCGATTCCGTAAACCGTTCAAATCGTCAACATGATATATGTTGTCCTTTTCCTAAAAAACTTCACCCTTCATAAAATAGATAAGGCAATAAGGGTAGAAAACAAAAGACTTAGGAAGAGAAAAAGATAAAGTGCAGAAGTTGACAAGATTTTTTCCCGTCGTCTATAAGGGCAAAACCGTCTTTTACCTTCCAGAGACAACCCTGGAAGTCCAGATCAAGCCAAACTCTGGTGACAACCTCGGGAAATCAAGTAAAACCCCGGCAAAAACCTTGGGAAATCAAGTCAAATCACATATCACTGTGTAGCTCTTCGAAAGGGCTTTTTGGAAAGGTATAGCACGCCTCCATCGGATTCCTAGATTGAAAGTTATGAAGGTTTTAAGCAGACAGCGCGTAGGTCGGAGTGCACGTACTTTGAGACGACAGGACCCACAAGATCGGGGCCACTCGGGTCCGCCGTAGGTAGACCTGTGGCTGCTGCAGGTGGACTCGCGACTCCCTGGTCTATAAATAAGACCCCCCACAGCCAAAAAGAAAAAGAAAAAAAGAGAAAAAAAGAAGAAATTTTGTCCGTTTCAGCTCTTAACCCTACCATCAGTGTTCCAAACTTCAATATTGTTCTTTCTAAACACTTGTATATGTATATATACTAACATATCAAGTTTTAACCGATGGAAACGGAGTCTTCAAGCTTCAAAAGCGGTTTAAAGCCTTCCTCGCTCTACACTGTGAGATTTCTTCAGATCTGAAGTTTTTTACTACTTTAATATATATATATATATATATATATATATATATATAACTTTTAATTTTGCCTGGATTGTAAATCTGTGACTTTTATCGCTTTAATATTTATATATAAGTATATATATATATATATATATATATATATATATATATATATATATGTATAAGTGTTCATTATGCCTAGATTATAAATCTGCGGCTTTTTACTGCTTTAATATATATAATCAGATATATATATATATATATATATATATATATATATATATATATATATATTATCTCGTTTGGCCTGGATTGCTAATCCGTGGTCTTTTTCAACTTTAATATATATAAGTTTATATATATATATATATATATATATTTCTATTGATCAGTCACGCCTGTATTGTAAATCCGTGGATTTTTTCTGCTTTAATATATATATGTATGTATATATTAATTTTTTTAATTTAACTAAATATCAGTTTTAACTGTTCATTTGATGTAAATTTGTACTAATATAAAGTTTGTGGACTAGATTTATCTAAATCTAGCTATGTCTAACTTTTAACCGGTTCAAAAGTTGTAAAATTGGAACTGTTGAGCTAGAATGGCTAAGATTTATTTAAATCTAATTTTCTTTCTAGTTTTGTAAATATTAAGCAACTACGCGACCCTAGATCTATATCTAGAGGGAACGGGAAGCTTGGCTACGCGCAAACAAGGATTTAACTGATGAATCCTCTGTTTTGCGACGTCTAGATATTAATTTGCATTTTATTTCAATCTATCTACTGTGCAAGCTTTGAAATGATATTTTTTGGGCCTAGGAATCACGGGATCTACGATTAATCACATGGATTTAGATCTGATTCCCACGATGGACAAATTTAAACTGTATATACAGCTTGCAGGCCTTTTGTAAATGTATATCAGAGGGACCTTAAAATAGTTATCCGGATTTAAGGTCTCAACATAGTAAATTGTGGTTTGTGGTGCTTGGATCACTTTGATGGCTTTCATGCCCATAAGAGGTCTGACACTTCTGTAGATATTTATTTATGCTTTGCATCTCCCATAAAATCCAAATCAAACCGAATACAGAATAAAAATGAAAGTATCAAAAGGCTTCAATTATTATGCGATCGTAAGGGTTTGAAAACCACTTTTCAAAACATCACTTTCATATCTTGTCTAAAAAGGACTTTTCACTAAATCAAACCCTTCGTATATAAGTCCAACGAAGCACAGCACTACTTTCAAATAAAGCATTTATGTCCAATTACTGCAATTCACAGACACACACACACACATTAAGGTGGCGACTTTGCTGGGGATGTATAGAGGGCTTAAGCCGCATTTCAATCTTTTCAAAAGTTCCTATTTATATGCATGTGTGTGGATGCTATCTTTACATTGAGTGGATGTAAATAAATGTTCTATTGCTTTATATTAGTGCTTCGTACAATGTCATCATTTCATACAATGAGACACGTTGTATGTGAATGTATGTTGTGTGATTCCTCGACCAGGAGGCAAACCCATCGACGTTTGATTACGGGACTCAAAGGAGACTAATCCTGCGAGGCTCAGGAAAGGCGCCACTCAGATCTGCTCCAATTGAAAGATCGGATTAACTTCCCATCTAGTAAATTACGATGATCTAGGACCTTAATGCCGAAAAATCGCGAGAATAGCCTAAGTTAGGTCAGCCTCTTATAAGCCAAATGCGAAGGGAAGTCTCTACATGCCTTTCCCTTTCAAATTCCATGTAAATTTCAAATTCCATGTAATTATAGAATAAATGTAAATATACATTCCATTCCCCGTCAAATTTCATTTTTGCACAGATATTAAATCCTATCATGCTATCCTGTCAGCAAAAATAACTAACAGCTATTTTGCAGGAAAAGATTAAAAAACCTCAAAAAATGACACATTGCATAGCATGCATCTTGTTAATATATATTAAAATTAACATACCTACTTTTATTATAGGAAAAAAATTGGTCCTACTACCAGATCAAAGTCTAAAAAGGTACGAAGCCTACCTCTAGGCATGGCTTCAAGTGCCCAACCTGAATCCACCCCTGTATCTCGGGAAGAGTTCAAAAGACTCAAAAATCAGATAGCGGAATTGGCTATCTTGCTAAAAGACCAAAACAAAAATACTCATGGTCAGAAAGTACCAGAGTCATCCACACAAGGTGGTAGTCAGGATACCGACAAAAAGAAAGAAAAGGAAGTTCATGACCCTGAACCACAAACTAATAAAAAACAAACAAAACCCCTAAAATCACCAATCTCAAAGAAAATCAAGAAACTGGTGACATTAGAAAGAAGGTTCAGCAAATGGAAGAAACCATCCGGTTAATTAAATGGATTGGAGTCTATGGGAGTGTAAATTAGTCAGATCTCTGCATCTTTCCAGGGGCTCGTTATCCAGAAAAGTTTCAGATCTCTGATTTTGAAAAATATAATGGATTAGGAGATCCTTCCACTCATTTAAAAGTGTTAATCGGAGAACTCGGATCCTATGTTGAAGATAAGAAACTAAGGATGCAATTATTCCAGAAAAGTTTAATCGGGGAAGCTAGAACATGGTATGCCTGACTGGACAATTCCAAAATCCACAGCTGGAAAGTGCTAGCACATGCCTTCCTAAATCAATACAGTTTTCAATCACAAATGGCTCCAGATAGGTATTAAATTACTAAGGTTAAGAAGCAAAGCAGTGAATCTTTCCTTAAATATGCCCAACGGTGGAGACGCCTGGCTGCTCAAGCCATTCCATCAATGAAAGTGATAGTAGTGTGTATACAAGCCAATCATGTATGATGATAAAGCACATACTTTGTAAATAATCTTATTTATTTATTAATAAAATATTCATTTAAGGCATTTAATTATCTACATGGTGCTATTTTTATAATATGTAAATAACTCATAGTTTTAAGCAATGCTTTTAGAATCATGATGAGATCATGCTAATGAGATCTAAATTCTTAGAAAGCTTAAAAACTAAAATAGTTCCCAATTGTGGGATTACTAAAATGGGGATTAGTAAATCCGGATAGATTGGTACATATGTTGCTTGCTCATTGGATGAGGATGACTGATCTCATGGTCATTTGTGTGGAGACACTAAAGCAAGTATGTAGGTGCTTATTGGAAAATAAGTTCACTGAACGTGACTCGCTATGGAATACCTAATAGAGTTTTGCTCGCCTGTCAATAGAAATTCCTAATGTGATAGTAGTACAAGTGATCCTTGGACTTGAGATCATCATAGTATCTTGTATGCAATAAATTATACTTTGACTTATTTCTTAAGGCCTTTTAAGGCATATATAGGGTATGCTTGGGTATAATGAGTTGCATATGAAGATAATGTATGATCAATAAAGAATCTACCACCTCTAGTAAAAGAGGAGATATGTCCTATGTGATTCGTTAAATGACAACCCAGGAATCCTTGGCCAAGGTAGAATGAAATTAAGAGGTTTCTAATTTGCATTATTTGGAGTTGTGCGTTTTCTAATCGAAATACATATGATTAAATAAATTAAGACTTGACAGTAAATCCATGTCTTATATTTAATTGGGACATTGTATGGTGGAAGGATTGAATTGTACGGTAACTATTAACTCACAGGTTCTTTTATGATTAATGTTGGAATCTATATTATCTGGAAAGTCGTTGATCGCTAGGGAGGCTTATCCCTATTGTAGAATAAATGTTATTTATTTAAATAGATTATTAGTTTAATTTATTTATTTAAATAGCATTAGAATTGTTGTAATTGATTTATTCACAACCGGTTTAATATGGAGAACCTAAAGGGTCACACCATAAAAGGAAGAAGAATTATTTAAGAAGAAAATGGCATGATAGTAATAATGCATTAGGTATAATTAATTTAATCTATGGTGATGGAATAAATTAAATAGCTTAATGTTTATTACTTAATATTTTAGAAATATTAAGTATAAATTAATAAGAGGAGTCTTATTAATATTATTATTATAATTTTTATTATTATTTTAATTCTAAAGGAGTTTAGAAATTAATATAATATCAGTACTCTCTCTCAATCCTAATAAGATTAGGATATAAATTAAGTAAAAGTGTTTAATTAATTAATTAAATTAAATCCTATTCTAATTGGATTAGGAGGGTTAACCTAATATCTATATAAGAGAGTCTTATATCAGAAATAAGGTACGTGAATTTTTCCAAGGGTTAGGAGTACACATATTCTATAGAGATAGAAACAAGGGTTAAGCCAATAACCCATCTTCCTGAGTTCTTCATCTTCCTTGGTGGATCACCGTTAGAGGCCAAACATTTGGGTGGCTGACATTGATCAAGGGAAGGAGCCACTACAGAGGAATCAAAGGAATCAAAGGAGTAGAACTTGTACATGAGGAAGCTTGGATCTTCAAAGGTATAATTCCATCTTCTCCTTCTATGTATTGAATGATAATTAATGCACAAGAAAGATCATGGTTAAGGGTTTGTAAGAAATTTTAAAATCTTATTTTTCATCCCTTCCGCTGCGTTTATATAATTTGATTGCATGCTTATGTTTCTAGCAAACCCAACAGTGGTATCAGAGCCAATCTTGTGCTAATTATCAGTCTATGTGATTCCATACATGTATGATATGCGACTGGATCGAGTTCTTGGGCAACAAAATTTTTCTGATTTTGCGAAGCTGCGCCGGTGCAAGCCTTTCTTGCTGCCCAGCTGCGCTTGTGTTTATACCTAGTTTTCACTCTGCGCAGCTGCGCCGGTTCCCAATACATTACTGGCGCAGCTGCGCCACTAGCAGAATCTAATTTTTTTTTAATTTTATTTAATTAAATGAATGATTTATTTAATTAATAAAGGTTTTAAATAAAGATGTTTATTTTATATGAAATGAGATTTCAGAATTGCTAAAATTAAAGAGTTTAATTTGAAATTGTTTTTGAATGAAATAAAGGAGTTTATTTTTCCAAAAACAAATTATAGCAAACTTTTGCCCATTAACTGATATTAATACATATATGGAATGAATTTACTTTCATGAGATGAATAAGTTTTATTGATACGTATGATGATATGTATGTTAATAAAAGGGATTGATTATGGACTATGACCAATGTGATTGGATTTTATTTTGGATGAATGCTTGAATGTATGGGTTTTATAAAATGGGGTCTGCGTACCTCGTCTTTTCTGGTTTTCTTCTTGGTGCAAATTCTATCTCCCTCCTATGTACTTCCCCTTGACTGCTGATCAAGGTTTCTATTTAATTATAAATAGTTTATGTAATAGAGATAGTTAGAATTATCTTGAAGAAACTAGAGACCAAGGAGCAAAGAGCGCGTGAAGACCCGTTTGTATGGAGCCCGGGTTTAAATGTAATAGTTACATTTAAATTTAAATTCTTGCACACCTAGGTTTGACCTTTTGGTTCACTTGGTCGCTCTAGTGAACCAAACTAGAATAAAAGTTCATAATCAATCCGAGTAGAATATAGTATTCTATATTGCATGCTAAATATTATATATATTATATTTTATGCAAACATGCTTCGCATGTTTAATAAAAGACGCGTATTATATATATATATATGTATATATATATATATATATGTGTGTGTGTGTGTGTGTGTGTGTGTGTGTGCATGCGCGCTAAACAAGATGAGACAAATAATAACAAATCTCTCAAAGATATTATATTAAGTCCAAAGCGTTCAAATGATATTTGGAATATCGAACGTCGCCTTCTAGTATGATATATTAATAGAGTATTAAATATTTAATATGAGCTTGTTGTGCTATCCACAAGGCGAGTATTGCGTATTTCAGATGTTAATTAATCACATTTGATGCTTATCAAGAAAATTAAACGATCTAGTCTTGTTGTGCTATCCACAAGGACGAACATTTTTCTTTTTTGAATTTATGGAAGTGTTAGGCTAGACTTAACTTAAATCATTTCAGTTCGGATGTGCACACACATGACCATTATGATTTAAGAGGCAAAATAAAAGGAGTTACATGGTGATGTAATTGACAAGAGTTGTCTACCTATTTATTTGTATATCGCTTGTTGTGCTATCCACAATGTTATATACATTTGAAATGGGATCCTTAATCTCACTAGCAAATCTTTAATTAGATGTTGCCGAACTATATAAGTGAGGGTAATATAGTTTGATGAAAATAGTGGGAGATACCAATTTAAAATAAAGACCTAAATTTATTTTGGTATGCAAAGTTAATAAAATGAATGTTTGCTAAAAATGTTTTCTTTTCACATGCAGAATTTTAAAAATGTCAAAATCACTAATCTCACTACGAAGCATACTTGATGCAAATAAGCTTACCGGGCCGAATTATGAGGACTGGCTAAGAAATCTAAGAATTATTCTCACTGCTGAAAAGATTTCTTATGTTCTAAATTCAACTATCCCTGAATCTGTTTCGAAAATAACCTCTGAGGAAGAGATTGCCACTTTCAATAAATGGCAAGATGATGCATCTGTGGCTCAATGCATCATGCTCGCATCCATGAATAACGAGCTTCAGCGTCAGCACGTAAATATGGATGCTCCTGCTATGCTGCTTCACCTCAAGGAGTTGTATGGTGAACAGAGTAGGACTGCTAGATATGAGATATCTAAGGAACTCTTTCGATCTCGGATGACCGAGGGTACTACCGTCGAGACTCATGTTCTGAAGGTAATCAATTTGATTGAACGCCTTGGATAACATGGGTTCGTCATAGATGGGGAGTTGAGTCAAGACTTGGTCTTGCAGTCACTCCCTGAGACCTTCTCGCAGTTTGTGGTTAATTTTCACATGAATAAGCTAGATGTCAGCTTGCCTGAGCTGCTTAACATGCTGAAAACTGCAGAAGGTCACTTCTCATCCAAGAAGAACCATGTCTTGATGGTGGATTCTTCCAATAAAAGGAAGAGGCCCAAGGTGTCTTCTGAAAAGAAGAAATCCAAGAAGGCTAAGGGAAAGGGGAAAGAAAAGGAACAAAAGAAACCTGAACCAGCTAAAGGAATGTGCTTTCATTGCAACGAGCCGGGACATTGGAAGAGGAATTGGAAGAAGTTTCTAGCAGAGAAGAAGCTTGGAGAAGCTTCGACTTCCAATCAAGGTTTTTTTATGATTGAAATTAATTTTTCTGAAAGTTATTATTCTACAAAATCCGCCCCAAAGACTCCATATGACAGTAAATCTGTTTCAGGGTATGTGTTTACCTTGAACGGAGACGCAGTGATTTGGAAGAGTTCCAAGCAGCAAACAGTTGCTGATGTAGTGACAGAGGCAGAGTATATAGCTGCAAGTGAAGCTGCAAAGGAAGCTGTTTGGATGAAGAAGTTCATAACTAAACTTGGTGTGGTTCCTAGCATTGGAGAAGTAGTTCCCATATACTGTGACAACACCGGAGAGGTTGCACAGGCTAAGGAACCCAGGTCTCATCAGAAATCCAAACACGTGTTGCGGCGATTTCACTTGATCAGGGAGATCATTGAAAGAGGAGACGTCACCTTGGAGCGTGTGGACTCTCAAGACAACATTGCAGATCCATTTACTAAAGCTCTAACACAACAGCAGTTTGATGGTCACTTAGAGAAGATGGGTATGAGATACCATAGTGATTGGCTTTAGTGCAAGTGGGAGATTGATAGTAGTGTGCATACAAGCCAATCATGTATGATGATAAAGCACATACTTTGTAAACAATCTTATTTATTTATTAATAAAATATTCATTTAAGGCATTTAATTATCTACATGGTGCTATTTTTATAATATGTAAATAACCCATAGTTTTAAGCAATGCTTTTAGAATCATGATGAGATCATGCTAATGAGATCTAAATTCTTAGAAAGCTTAAAAACTAAAATAGTTCCCAATTGTGGGATTACTAAAATGAGGATTAGTAAATCTGGATAGATTGGTACATATGTTGCTTGCTCATTGGATGAGGATGACTGATCTCATGGTCATTTGTGTGGAGACACTAAAGCAAGTATGTAGGTGCTTATTGGAGAATAAGTTCACTGAACGTGACTCGCTATGGAATACCTAATGAAGTTTTACTCGCCTGTCAATATGAATTCCTAATGTGATAGTAGTACAAGTGATCCTTGGACTTGAGATCATTATAGTATCTTGTATGTAACAAATTATACTTTGACTTATTTCTTAAGGCCTTTTAAGGCATATATAGGGTATGCTTGGGTATAATAAGTTGCATATGGAGATAATGTATGATCAATAAAGAATCTACCACCTCTAGTAAAAGAGGAGATATGTCCTATGTGATTCGTTAAATGACAACCCAGGAATCCTTGGCCAAGGTAGAATGAAATTAGAAAGAGGTTTTTAATTTGCATTATTTGGAGTTGTGCATTTTCTAATCGAAATACATATAATTAAATAAATTTAGACTTGACAGTAAATCCATGTCTTATATTTAATTGGGACATTGTATGGTGGAATGATTGAATTGTACGGTAACTATTAACTCACAAGTTCTTTTATGATTAATGTTGAAATCTATATTATCTGGAAAGTCGTTGATCGCTAGGGAGGCTTATCCCTATTGTAGAATAAATATTATTTATTTAAATAGATTATTAGTTTAATTTATTTATTTAAATAACATTAGAATTGTTCTAATTGATTTATTCACAACCGATTTAATATGGACAACCATAAAAGGAAGAAGAATTATTTAAGAAGAAAATGGCATGATAGTAATAATGCATTAAGTATAATTAATTTAATCTATAGTTATAGAATAAATTAAATAGCTTAATATTTATTATTTAATATGTTAGAAATATTAAATATAAATTAATAAGAGGAGTCTTATTAATATTATTATTATTATTATTATTATTATTATTATTTTAATTCTAAAGGAGTTTAGGAATTAATATAATATCAGTACTCTCTCTCAATCCTAATAAGATTAGGATATAAATTAATTAAAAGTGTTTAATTAATTAATTAAATAAAACCCTATTCTAATTGGATTAGGAGGGTTAACCTAATATCTATATAAGAGAGTCTTATATCAGAAATAAGGTACATGAATTTTTCCAAGGGTTGGGAGTACATATATTCTATAGAGATAGAAACAAGGGTTAAGCCAATAACCCATCTTCCTGAGTTCTTCATCTTCCTTGGTGGATCACCGTTAGAGGCCAAACATTTGGGTGGCTGACATTGATCAAGGGAATGAGCCACTACAGAGGAATCAAAGGAATCAAAGGAGTAGAACTTGTACCTGAGGAAGCTTGGATCTTCAAAGGTATAATTCCATCTTCTCCTTCTATGTATTGAATGATAATTAATGCATAAGAAAGATCATGGTTAGGGGTTTGTAAGAAATTTTAAAATCTGATTTTTCATCCCTTCCGCTGCGTTTATGTAATTTGATTGCATGCTTATGTTTCTAGCAAACCCAACAGAAAGAAACAGAATTGGTCATGACATTCATTGATATACAGGATGCTCCATTTTATGAGAGGGTCCTAGCAGGCATAGGAAAACCATTCTCAGAAATGATTAAGCATAGAGAAATGGCTGAAATGGGATTGAAATCCGGAGATCAAAGACCTTACTGCTTTGGAGACCGTGGCCGAGCACATTCAAGCTGGAAGTTATTGGAATAATCCTCGGAGAGTCCATAAAAAGAAGGAGGAGGATGTACCCTTGATTCTTCAAGGACAAAATCAGAGAGGCAGTCAAAACTTGCCCATTCAAAGGAGAAATTATTCCCCTTTTCGAACTTCTGCGATACCTTCAAATCCTCCTTTTCAAAAAGTCAAAGAAGTTAAGCGTTGAAAAATATTTTACACCCTTAGGGGACTCACGAGAAAATGTACTAAAGCTTTTTACAACAAAAAAGAAGATTGTACAGCTCATTCCTTCAACTAACCCAAGTGGACGAAATTTTGACCCAAGTACAAAATGTGCTTATCATTCTGGAGCTCCAGGCCGCGATACCCAGGATTGTTGGTCTCTCAAACACAAAATCCAGGACCTGATAGACATTGGGGAGATTATGGTAACAACACCAGAATAACTGCATGTTCAAGATAATCCTCTACTTCGACACAATGAGGAGGGCGTCAATATGATCATTATAGGAAACTGAGAAGGTTCCAAATACCTCTGGTACGTAGGGGAGTCCTCCCCAGCAAACAAGGATACGTCGGACATTTGGGAATGTTCAGAAATACAGTTTCAGATAGAACAAGAAATCAAATCTAGCAAGGATAAAGTTGGTCAACTGGTAGAGCTGGTAGTTTATTAACATCAGATAACGCGACAATTGATAAATCAGACCAAACAGAAAGAATCAAATCTTCTGACGCCTGAGATTAGTCCCATTGTCATGAAGGATCATTACCGGTTTCGTGAACAGGAACCCTGGGAAGACAAGGTTGCTAGGGAAAAAATGTTTTGAGCTAATAGAGAGTTCGCCTTTAAAAGGAATTTTACTCATTTGAATCAGCCTATGAAAGAAATTCTCCAAATATTGATCAACGAGGGGATAGTCACATAATTGTTACCCCCAGTGGACCCTCGATCCAGGAAGTTTAATCCCGATAGGATCTGTCAATACAGAAGATTGTTGGGGACTTCGTCACTTAATTCAAAATCTGATTGAAAGCGGTGAGCTGCTGAAAGTAATCCAAGATTATGGTTATCCTACTGAGGGAGCAATCTTTCCTCCTATGGCATGGAATTTGAAAGAAATAGTGGCTGTCATTTCCTGTGAGAAGAATCTAGCCATAATGCACCTGATCATTCGAGGAGAAGGGGACCAAGAGGGAAAAAATCATGTGAAAGTGGTTGTGCCCGAACCTCTAATATTGTCATTCAGACCGCAATATCCTGTAGTCAGCTTAAGAGAGTCCCATAGAACTATGGGAAAGATGAGGGATTAACATCAAACCACATTGCTATTATATCAAAGGAAAAACCCGTTGTACCTACCTCAGCGAGTTATAAAGTTGGTCATCAAATCCAAGGGAAAAGTGCCCAAGGAGAAATGACGAGTGCATGATATTCATTTATTTTAATTCCTTTATGCGTAGTCTATTATATGTTTGGTTGTTAATAAGGGCTTAATAGGTTTGTTTATGGGTTTCAGGTCAAAATGGAGATGGAATAATGAAAATGGGAATATTATTGGGTTTTTAATGCTAAGTTGGATTCATGGTCTTGGCTTGGGACTTGGATTTTATTGTAGAGATATTACTTAGCTTTTTGAAACATCTTGAATCGTCCCAATCGGAGTTCATATGGAAGAGTTTTGACCTTTTTACCAAGCAGAAGTTGAAACCTCAGAGTTTGGAAGTTGGAATTTACATAGCAGTCACTCGGAGCCGATTTAAACCTTGATCCAATCAAAATTTGTCAATGCTTAAAAAAATGAAAGTTGTATATCTCGTCGATAACTTCAATTTGATAGGTAGCGGGCCCTGTAACTCCTCCCGGATCAAAAGTTATGATAGTTTTACCAAAGGATGTCGCAGCAGAAAATGATCGACGCGAGGTGCGCCAAAAATGCACTAAAACCGGCACCGGGAGCGCTAGTACACCAGATGTTTTGGCACTATAGCGTGGGGTGCTCCCAAATTGGCCTAGGGACAACGCGGGGCGTGCCTGGATGCGGGGAGACAGCTTATTTAGGTGTTTTAGTGTCCAAGTTGAGTTGTAATAGGATTGTGGGATGCCTAAAGTGTTAGGGTTTCTCTTAGAACTATAAATACTTGATTATAACTTGGATTTGGGACATCTTGGATCTTGGAACTAGAAGGACGCTATTCATTCATTCAAACCCTAGTTTTGGAGAATCAAAGCATGTCAAACTAATCTTCTCAATTCAATTTTGAATGGATGTTGAACCTTATTCATAATTAATGGTTTGATCAAGTTTACTTTATTTATTTCTTCGTATGTGAGATTTATTCTGATTATCTACATAAACTTCTTGTATGCTATACTATTTGATTAATTTGATATGGCCAGTTAGATTAATCTGATAAATATCATCTGCTAGATTAAGATATATATTAAGCAAACGATGTATGTCTAATCATAAGTATCAATAAATGATACTTGATTGTGGATAAACTTTTGGGTATTGTTAAGGTTTTTAGAAGACAAGTCAAATAATTCCTGATTGTGCAATTGTTGTTTGGAACAATCTAATTCTCATTCTTCATGCTTCTATTGTATTAAATCTAGACTGATAGTTCTGGGTTATATGATAGTTAGGATCTTTTGTTGGCGATCATCGCATTAGATTTACACATAAGAAAAATTTTGAATAATTAGCGATCGCGATTATCTAGGGTTGTTAATCTCATTGAAGGATGAATATTGTAAAACTTGATTAATCCATGATTGTGAAAAGGTGATATTGAACTGAAGAATTGAATATTTTTACTTATTGATATTTCTTCTAAATTTATTTTTGTTAATTTAGTTATTCAAAACAAAACTCCCAATTCATTAAAAAATCATTGGATAAATATAAAACAAAACACTCTCTGTAGGATCGATCCTTGCTTGTTACTATTCTAATTCTTGAGTTAGTGGAATAGGAGTAAGGTTAAATTTTGGAGTGCTAAACGACAGCTTCCAAATTTTGGCGCCGTTGTCGGGAAGTGTTATTTGTTTTTGTTTATTCTTTGTTTTTTGTTTTTTGTTTTTTATTTTATTTTATTATTTTGTTTATTTTTGTTTTATGATTCATTCCTCCCACTCTATTGACTTAAATTTTGATCAAGAGATAGAGAAAATTGCATATACAGAAGAAGCTTTTGTTCCAACACATGAAAAGGAAAAGATGGAGGTGCCAAAAAACAACAGAACTTTAAAAGAACTGGCTACACCTAACCTTGATCAACCATCTTTGTGTATTGAATATCCTACTTTAGATGTTGCTTTCAAACTTAACTCTAGACTAATTCGTCTTTTGCCTATTTTTCGTGGTCTTACAGGTGAAAATCTATATAAGCATCAAAAGGAGTTCCATGTGGTGTGTTCCACAATGAAATCACAAGGAGTGAAAGAGGAAAAGATAAAGCTTAGACTTTTTCCGTTCTCATTAGTAGATTTGACTAAAGACTGGTTATACTATCCTCCTTCAGGATCAATACGACTATGGCCTGAGATGCAAAAGTTATTCTTGGAGACGTACTTTCCTACGTCGAGAGTTGCTAACATAAGGAAGGAGATATGTGGAATCATGCAGTTTAACGGAGAGAATCTCTTTGAATATTGGGAAAGGTTCAAGAAGTTGTGTTCAAGCTGTCCACCTCACGGAATCGATGACTATCACTTGATTCAGTACTTCTATTAGGGGTTGCTACCAATGGATAGAAGCATGATTGATGCAGCAAGTGGAGGAGCACTGGTTGACAAGACTCCAGAAGTTGCAAGGAACTTAATTGCAAACATGAAAGCTAACTCGCAATAGTATGGAACTAGGATGAATCATACACCTCAAAGGGTAAATGGGGTAAGTACAAGTAATATTGAACAATAAATTTTTGAATTAGCTGCTTTGGTTCAGTCAAATGGCTACAGGGAATATGCAAGTTGCAAAAGAGTGTGGAATTTGATCAAAGTCAGGACATACCAGTGATGTTTGTCCAATATTGCATGAGGATGAAACTGTGCAACATGTCAATGCTATGGGAACATTCTTAGGACATTATCAACATCAATATGATCCTTGGGCAAAAACTCACAATCCCGGATGGAGAGATCATCCCGACTTGAGCTACGAAGTACTTGCTAATTCTGGAACGTCTATGGAGGATATGTTCAAAGCTTTCATGAATCAGACGCAACAGTTCCTGTAAGAGACAAGGACTTCTATCCATATGTTAGAGAATCAGATAAGTCATCTTGCTACCACCGTTAGCAGTATGGAATCTCAAGGCTTAGGGAAGTTAACTCCTCAGTTTGTTGAGAACTTAAGTGCAATGGGATGTGACGAAGAGGAGCAGGAGGATTCAGTGCTTACTTCAGGAACAGACAATAATATAGAATTTGATGAAGAGAAGGAACAAGAGGAAGAGGGAAATGATTTGATAAATTCTGTAGATCTTTACAAGAAAGACATGGATTTATCTCCATCAATACAACCAATAGAAACAATGAGTGATACACACCATCGAACCTTTACTATGGAATTAGACAATGCAAAGTTCCAGTTCAGCGCATATGAGGCTAAAAGGTATCTTGGTAATGTTAAATCTATTTTGCTATTGATGTTGTGGATTATTCAGTGCAGGAATCTTTTGATCAAATACAATTATACAAGGAGGATTTGATGGCTGGAAAGGAGCAGGATCATGAATTACAAAATGTTCCTAATTTAGAGTTGAAACTGTTACCAGTCCACTTGAAGTTCACAAGTCCAGTTACATAGAATGAGAGGAAAGATGTCAAGCCAATGATAATAAATAAGGGCAGCTGCTTGGGAGACAACCTAAGAATTCAGATTTGATCTTTCTATCCTTTTTCTTTTTAATTTGTTAGTTGTAATTCTTTCTTCTTTGCATGATTTTCTTACATTGGGAACAATGTAAGGTTTGAGTGTGGGGGGAATGATTTAGGTTATTATTAGTTATTATTTTATTTAGGAATAATAATCTGATTTTGATAGAAAATTTGAAAATTTGATGCCTTTTGAAAAATTTGAGTTTCATAATTCTATTTGCCTATGTGTTCGAAGGTTAAAGTCAAAAACATTGAAAATCAATGCTAAATTTCAAAATATGTTTGATTCTTAATTGGTTAATGATTGAGAAAAACTAAGTCATGATCCATAATAATTGATTTAAATTGAATTTGTGTAGCATGAGTACTTGAACATGTTATATATGTTTATTTGGCTTAGTTATCTGTGGAGTTGTCTATGTGCACTAATCTCATGCTTTAGAACACTACAAAAAAATAGACATTTGCCAACGATTTTTTAGGTAACGACTTATAAAGTCGTTGCCAAAAATGCATGTTTAGCAACAAAATTTGTCATTCGTTGCTATTTTGAAAAGACTTTTATTTTTCGTAACGAAATTCATAGGTCGTTGCAAAATTTCGTTGCCAAATCATTGGCGGGAAAAAAAACTCCCCCGCCTATTTACTTTTTTTGTTGCCGATGAGATTTCTCCTCATCATCGGTAACAAAAACTTTTTTGTTGTTATATTTCGTTGCCTAATATGGGTCACATTCATTGTCAATAATTTTTGTTGTTGCGTATTTTATACATTTTTTTGCAACGACTAGTAAATTGTTGTCTAAAATTAAGATAAACCCAATAAACATGTTTTAGCCTCTTCTTCTTTTTTTTGGCAAAGCGCATCATTTTGTATTTTAAAATTATTATTTATTTGGACGCAAATTTATACAGTCAAATGTTTCACTCCCTCCTTCTCAAAATAAATACACAGTTTTAAGTTTTTTGGCTAGAGTTATAATTTTTGAAAGGATAAAATGCAAATGTGCCACTGAACTTTAGGTGTTTTTGTGTATTGAGCCCTTCCTTTTTGTCAACGAAAATCGAGCCCATTTCTCTTCAAAAATTTGAATATCGAGCCCTTGGGTGCCACATGTTCGTTGACCTACCTATGTGGTACACATGACAACGCTGACATATACTTTTCCAAAATTAATTCCCAAAAATATGCTACTCGAAAGAATTGAACCCACGACCTCCAATTTGAAATTTTGGTTAAAAGACCACCTAAGCACAACATGTCTAGCTGTTAGATTATCCCAATAAATAAGATTTGTACTAAATCAATCCATTGGTTATAATGATAATAATAATAATAATAATAATAATAATAATAATAATAATAATAATAATATAATATTATTATTATTATATTATTATTATTATAAGAATTATTATTTTTACTATTGTTCTTATTATTATTATTATTTATTATTATTATTTATTTTATTATTATTATTATAATTATAATTATAATTTATTGTTATTATTATTAGTATTTATTATTATTATTAATATTAATATTATTTTTATTTTTATTTTTAATATAAAAATATATAAAAAATAATCTCATTACTAAAAATAAATATATAAAGCTAATTCTCCTCCCTCTTTGTTCTTTATCTCAGTTTATTTTATTTAGTTGTTATGAATTGATTTAGTATATACTAATATTCTTTGGGTAATTTAATAGTTAAGCTTATGTTGCTTTGGTGGTCTTTTGATCAAAATCTCAAACTTGAGGTTTTGGGATCAAATCTGGGTAGTGACATCTTTTTAGGAATTAATTTGATTAAAGTTTGATATCAGCGCTGCCACGTAGGCACGTAAGCAAGTCAACGCCCATTTGACACATGAGGGCTGAATATCCAAATTGTGGCCACATTTGCATTTTATCCATTTTTGAAATTAAAATTGAGCACATATAGATGTATTTTCTAATTTATAAAAATTAGAGTTTGTAGTCAATTGGATATAGTTTTTAATGATCATATTCGCCCACTTATAATTTTGAAAATAAAAAGATAATTAATTTCTAAAATAATTTATATGAATTTTTTCTTGTAACTCGTTGTTTTACATATGTACGTTTTGACAAGGGCTGAGCAAGGAACCGAAAATCGCACCAAAACCCGACCAAATCGCACTGATTAAGTCGCATCAATGGTTCCGACGTAGACACTTCCTCTTCTATTAATCCATTAATGATTAACTCTTCCTTATTTCTATTATTCTACAAGAAAAATGACATGCAATTAAGGGACACATCCTTCACAAGAAATTGTATATCACTCACATGAGATTTACTTTGAAAAAAACTTTCCTTCACATAATTTCTCACATTAGAGCTCCTCGCTAAACGTATCATTCGCTAAGTTAATGATTAAATATTTTTTGTGAATGATATATTGCAAAAAATATGTTCTGCACAAATTATATATTGTAAAATATAATTTTTGTTTGGCGAGGCGATGATTTCCTCACAATTAATATTTTGAAATAACTAGTAAAAATGTCTTCCTTCATACATAATAATTTGTGAAGAACATATTTACTTTAGAAATATTAATCCATTTTGTTGCTTCTCTACGCCTAAGTATAACATTAAAACGAAATTCAGGTTCGATTCGAGCTTGACTCCGAAAAATGTGAGCGTGACTCATATATTCAAATTTAAGAATAAATAAAAAATAATTCAAATAAAAATATAAGTAGAATTTGAATAAGATTATACTCGACTCATTTAAGATTAAGTTCATTTTATAATTATATCTATTATAAAAGTAGTTATTATGAAGAGATTTGAATTCTAAGCTCGCGAATAGTTTGAATAGTCGTGTTGAATATTTTTTTAATATAATTTGAATCTGAGTCGAATTCGAGTATTAATTTAACTTTTCTAGTCGAATCCGAACAACTCTATATTCGGTTCAGTTCGACTCATTTACACCCTTACTCCTGAGTAATTGAAATTAAACTTTTAATATTTTGGAATTTTTGTTATAACTAATGAGTAATTTGATTATTACTAGTACTAAATAATATATTGGTTGTCTAACTTGGTAATAGTGGTATGATAACAAATTTGAATTGGTCACGAGTGGTTTTATATAGTTTGATCGTAGTCAGTTATGGTTTGACTTCATTTAAAGAAATACTAATTAATACTATATATATATATATATATATATATATACAATTTATATATTAACCAAGTGCAGAGGTGTTATCAATTAGTATATCTTCCTCTAATTACATGTTCATTATTCCGTATTTTAGTTATTTTATATATGAATGCTTGACAGATGAATTTTTAAGTGTAAATATGTATATCCTCTTATGAGATTCTTTGGTATCATGTTAAAAGGGTATTAATTAGTTATTTTTTAATGAAGTCAAACCGTATAAAAAATAGAGCAAAATTTTTCAACAAAAACAGCTTAGTAATAAACTGTTATGATTATCCCACACCCAAATATGAAAAATTTATCAAAAATTTGTACAAGTTATTCCAACCAATAAAAAGAATGTCTAGAATAAAAAAAACAAGATCTCATCAATAAAATTTATTTGTAGTTGGATTTGGGGATTTTGTTTTTGTTTTGTTTTTTGTAGGGATGATGAGAGAAATTACGATGGGCATAAAGCTGGCTCACTTCACTTTGCGAGTGATACCTTTTATGAGAATTTACCCAATCTCGTTCAAGCCGTTAAAGGCAAAGATACCTTAGTCTTTCACTGCGGCCTCAGCCAGGTTTTTGTTTGTTCGATTCACATGTTTTTAATTTTAAATGCAGCTTGATGTGATTAGGTAGGTATGGGTTTATTTATTCATATCAATGCTGGTACATTTATGGTGAAATAGTTGATATTGCCACAGAAAAGAATGGGCTGATATGATTCAATTTGTTTATTTATTCATTGTTTTTCAACCGTTGCCTAATGTTTTCGTGGAATTAACCATTGTAATATTTTTATTGTCAGTTGTAGAGATCTTATTTATTTTATGCAAATATCATTTATGTAATCAATTATTCAATTACAATTTACCATTCATACATGGACCCTGCGACACCACTCACTCTGGTCATCTTGAATATTAGTGGGACATGGCAGAGTAGATAATGGACTTGTCATTTCTAGATTTTTTTCTTGACAACTTTTTGGGTTTATTATTTTCTTATCCTTTTTTAATATTAAATTTCTAGTGCCCTTTTTAAGTTACGAGTAAAATACACTCTAGATTAAATTGGGTTTCATGTTCTCTAATGTTTGTTCCTGACTTTTACATTGATGTCATTCTTCTTCATCTTCCTTCTTGTCCCTTCTGACAAATGACTTTGATATGGTATACAAAATTATCTTGCTTGGTGTTGATTAGAGGTTGTTTACTATAGTGGAACCGTCAATAATGTTTTGAGAATGGAGAGCACCTTAATATGTGGCACATATCTTCCATGTCTTAATTTATCAGCAATCTTAAGCAGCACTTGAAGGCTGAAGCAATTCTCAGGATTCTCCTTCAATGCTTGTTAATGTTTTTTTTGGTTTTCATATACAGCTCTTAATGTTGTTCTCTCCTCCACAGGGCATTGCTGTTGCACTCAAGTGTGGAGCAACCAAGGCACAGTTCGACAGCACGGTAAACTGAATTTTCCTTTTCAGAACCTTAGATCATTACTCTGTTTGAGGGCTGCTGAAACTCTTTAGAATATAATGCTTGCAATTTTTAGAAAATATAATAAAAAAGAAATGCCATTCATACATATGCCAATCTTATTGGTGGAAGTTGGAATACTCATCTTTGTTTTGGTATCACGGAAGGCTGACTTTTTTGCTTTAGATTTGTTAATAATCAAGTCTTGGCTACTTGTTTACTTTACCATTCAAGGTGAAAAATGTGCCCAACTACACTAGCTTTGGGTCTTTCAGATAATGGCTAAATATTCATCTAACCAAACGTCTGGATTGGTACATTTGACGTGCACTACCAAATGTATTGGAAGAAATTTGTATTAAAGCACATTTTTGAAAATGATCTCGCCATTCTTTAAAACTGGCATAGCCTTGTTTAAGCCTCTTTTCTAGTTTACACCACCATAACTGTAAGAGGTGATTATATCTACTGGTTGATTTACCCCGATCTGTTTGGCTGTATTTTTCTCTATTTTCATCTTTGACTTCATTGCGACGAATTTTGTAGCATATATATATAGGGAGCATTTTAAGAGCATAACTCTTAAAAGACATAACAAGCATAACACCTTTTAGCGACGAACCAAACCGTAGCATGTCCGTCGTCATAGGTCCGTCCGACATCATAGGTCTTATCTGACGGAAAATATATAGCGACAGACGGACCTATGGCGACGCATTTAGCGACGGTTTGGTCCGTCGCTAAAGAGGAGTTATGCTCTTTAAGGAGTTATGCTCTTGATCCTTGCTCTACATATATATATATATATATATTCACCACAATACTTGCATTTTGAAAAAAACTTGGCAGTTTAATTACAGTGAGTTGCTGCAAATATTCTGTATTCTTGCTCTCCTGTTCCTCAATGTTAGGCTGCGTAATATTTATTTGCTATATCCTTTTTGTTATGATTCTCATGGCATCCCTTCACTAATTATATTTTGGAACTTATCTTACAGGTGGGAATACACCCTTCTTGTCTAGGTTAGTTAAATTATATTTGGACCCTAACACTTGTTAGACTATGTCAAATTTTAATAATGTTATATACCTCGATTTTTTCACGAAGCTCTAATGCTGGTAAATACTCTAATTGTAACGTCGCAGTTTGAAGATTTTGCAAACCATAATGCTTTTGATCTGTTGGCAAAATATGGCACTACCCACCTGGTCTTCAATGATGATATTCAGGTAAGATGTAACTTGGTGGTGACTATTGTCGATTTTTGGGATCCTTTGAGTCTGACTTCTCATTCTCCTTGTTGCAAGGCAGTTAGTTACTCACATGATTTACTTAAAATCTCCATGAAGAGGTAATAATATACACATATTATGTATGTGTGTGTGTGTATATATATCAATATCTTTAAAAAATTTGAGAAGGTTAAAAATGTATTCCATCTGTTGAATATTCATATATTTATAATTTTCGATTGATATACTCCTGATAGGTCTGCTAGCCATGACTATTTTATCAATTAATAACTCTTGTATCCTTAAATAAATAAATAATAGATATTGAAAAGTAGCCTTTTCTAATGGTACTATTTTCCTAAATGTCCACAGTACTCCTTCAGAAAAAAACTTTTCTGATGTTGCTTGATTTTTTACTCTTTTTTTTAATACTCGTAACATTGTCTATTACTGTAAAAAAAAAATTAATCCTCATAACATTGTCTATTACTGTAAAAAAAAATTAATCTTCGTAACATTGTCTATTAATGTAAATCCCCTCTTCACTACTCTTCCCTATTGTCTTTCCTTGTAGTATTACTCGACATCAAGGGGCTGCAAGTATGAAAATGCTTATAGATACAATCACAATAGAGGAAAAAGTGTCGCGGCTCTAATTTTAGAGTTTAACTTTCTTGGCCTGCCAATTCGACAGGTAATAATCTTATTTTCTTCTTGTTTTCGTTTTATACAAGATATTTGTTAGGCATTGTTATTTATAAAAAATGAAAGAGCAGCCTATGTTATAAAAAACCTACTGCTATTGAAAGAACAGTTTATGTTATATGCTATAATGGCTTAGCTTTGTCGAATAATTTTTTTGTTGAATCTAATATGAGAGGGAATGGTACGGTACAATGTTGTATCTGTTTGGAGGTGGGGAAAATATATTTTTCGTTTTTGAAATAATGTTTGTTAGCCTTCTACTGGAGTATACAAATATTATCCTTTCGACCTGTTTTGCATTTGAAAATGTGGTTTATGTTGTTCTATACTTGGTGTGTCATTTGGACATGCTATGCTCCTTCACTTTTCTTTCCTAATTCTACCAAAATCTTTCGTCTCTAGTTGTTTTGCTGCTGATTGAGTAACCATGGCTACGTAAAGCAACCATGCTGCCCACATTTGGGACAATTATATTGTTGTTTTTTTGGTACTGCTGATTGTTGAAGTCTTGTTTAGATTTTTTAAAATTATTTTGTCTGATGCTTAACTGTGTTATGAAAATTTAGTTCACTGACCAATGTTTAATTTAATATGTCTGAAAATTACATTCGTCCCTTTTTTCATATATTTAGATGCGACAATAGAGAATTAATGTATCAACTGCTCACCATTATATTATGTCATTGTATAATTGTGAAACACTCTTGATTTGCTTCTCGTTAACCACTAAAGGTCTAATACTTCACTCAAGTGTTTATTTTTTTTGCTTGTAAGGAATATTCCATTGTCAACCTGATTATCACCCCAACATGATGTAGACACATTGCATTTTTTCTACAAATATTTCATGCCAGATAATGTTTTTAATTAATTTTTTATTGCTAATATTTTTAACATATTCTATTTTTGAATGTTTATTCGCACGGACTTATCAGGGATTCTCAAGTGAGTAGAATTTATAATATAGTTCTCTACTTTATGTTTCAGGAATACATGAAATTACGTCAAGGTTGGTCTAAATTAAGCTCTTTTTACCTATATTGAAGCTAGTAAAGCTCGGCTTAACAAGATGAAGGTCTTCATCCAGTTTCTTCAGTAGCACAAAATGTTCGTTTATATGCTTTTGAGAACATATTGAAAATGGTACATCATTTCATGCCTTACGTGACTAAAGAACTTTGATAGTTTAGATAATTGATTGTAAGGATGATGAATGATCATGTACTAGATGATTTTATTTAGTTAATAATATTTGAGTTTTTTTTCTATTTCAGCCATAATTTGTTATGGAGTCAGTGAGACACAATTTATTTTGTTTGTAAAATAATTTTGATATTCGTTATATAACAGGATCATCAATAATGGATTTGGCAATGATACAATCAAAATCTATTTCGTTACCAAACGACAATGTATAGTGTCGTTGCTAATTGAGAATTTTTGTTGCTCTCGAAAAATAATCAGCATCGAATATTATCGTTGCTAATTGATCATAATTATCCATAATAAAAACCAACAACAACGAATAATTTCGTTGCAAATTAATACATGACCGATTAATTATGCACATTTAGCAACGAAAATCGTTGTCAAAAAGTATACAATCAGCAACGAAAATTTGTTAAGGTAACAATTTTCATATTGTTTAGCAACGACAAATATCGTTGGCAAATGTGTATCAAACGCAACAAATTTTATTTTTCGTTGGCAAAAAAAAGATTATTTTCGTTGCCAATTAGACAGATTTTGCAACGAAAGTTACTTTTCAGTAACAATTTCTTAATAAATTTGCTACAAAGCATTTCGTTGCGAAATGATCTATGATTTTACACGAAAAGAAACTTTCGTTGCGAAATATCTCACTTTATGCAATGAAAAAAAATATTTCGTTGGTAGACAATTAGCAACGCTCATTGCGCAACGAATGGTCTAACGACCGAAAAATCGTTGCAAATGACATTTGGCAAAGAAATTTCGCACCTTTAGCAACGAAAATTGTTTGTTGCAAAATCACCATTTTTTTGTAGTGGAACTATTGAACTGCTTATGTTTTTTGCAGGACCATATTAAAAAAATAATATCGAAAAAGTTGAAAATCAAGGAAATTGTTGGAAAAGAGAAAAAGAAGCAAAAGAGAAATCATGTGGTGGGATGAGATGGAGCGCAAAACGCACTCTTCCATAAACACATGCGAATAAGTGAGATGTAGCATAAAATGCACTCACTTACAAAAGAAAGATTGAGGAATGTGAAACACAGCATAAAATGCATTCACCGGAACAAAGAGTAAAATAAAAGGGTTTTGGTAAAAAATAAAGAAGGAAAAGTATGAATTAAGTCTTGACTGGTGTGCACGATTTTTGCTTCATGGTAACTAAGTTGAGTAAGTGTGTGGATCATAAAAGAGTGCTTATGTGAATATAATTTGACTTAATGAAATTCAATGATAAAAAGGCATGGTTATTATTTTGAGTTAATTGATGAAGCATTGATTATGTTTTTGTGGGTTTAGTGTTGATAATCATGATTTGATCTTGAAATCTTTTGACGTTATAGCTGAGTAGAGTTTTTGGAAATCAAACTTTTGGTTTACACGAGGACGTGTAAAAGCTAAGTGTGGGGGAATTTGACGAGTGCATGATATTTATTTATTTTAATTCCTTTATGCATAGTATATTGCATGTTTGGTTGTTAATAAGGGCTTAATAGGTTTGTTTATGGGTTTCAGGTTAGAATGGAGATGGAACGAGGAAAACGAGAAGATTGTTGCATTTTTAATGCTAAGTTGGATTTATGGTCTTGGCTTGGGACTTTTATTTTTTGTAGAGATATTCCTTAACTTTTCGAAACATCTTGAATCATCCCAATCGAAGTTCATATGGAAGAATTATGACCTTTTATCAAGCAAAAGTTGAAACCTCAGAGTTTGGAAGTTGCAATTTACATAGCAATCACTTGGAGCCAATTTCAACCTTGATCCAATCAAAATTTGTCAATGCTCAAATAATAAAAGTTGTAGATCTTGTCGACAGCTTCGATTTGATAGGTAGCACGCCCCGTAACTCCACCCAAATCAAAAGTTATGATAGTGTTACCAAAGGATGTCGCAACAGAAAATAACTGGTGCGGGGCGCACCAGAAATGCACTAAAACCAGTGCGGGGCGCACCAGTACACCAAATTTTTTAGCACTGTAGCGCGTGGGGCGCCCAAATTGGCCTAGGGACATCGCGGGGCATGCATGGCGGCAGGGAGACAGCTTATTTAGGTGTTTTAGTGTCCAAGTTGAGTTGTAATAGGATTATAGGATGCCTAAAGTGTTAGGGTTTCTCTTAGGACTATAAATACTTGATTATAACTTGGATTTGGGACATCTTGGATCTTGGAACTAGAATGAGGCTATTCATTCATTCAAACCCTAGTTTTGGAGAATCAAAGCATGCCAAGCTAATCTTCTCAATTCCATTCTGAAGGGATGTTGAACCTTATTCATATTTAATGGTTTGATCAAGTTTACTTTATTTATTTCTTCGTATGTGAGATTTATTCTGATTATCTACATAAACTTCATGTATGCTATACTATTTGATTAATTTGATATGGCCAATTAGATTAATCTAATAAATATCATATGCTAGATTAAGATATATATTAAGCAAACGATGTATGTCTAATCATAAGTAGCAATTTATGATACTTGATTGGGGACAAGCTTTTGGGTATTGTTAAGGTTTTTAGAAAAAAAGTTAAACAATTCCTGATTGTGCAATTGTTGCTTGGAATAATCTAATTCTCATTCTTCATGCTTCTATTGTATTAAATCTAGACTAATAGTTCTGGGTTATATGATAGTTAGGATCTTTTGTTGGCGATCGTCGCATTAGATTTACACATAAGGAGAATTTTGGATAATTAGCAATCACGGTTATCTAGGGTTGTTAATCTCATTGAAGGATGAATATTGTAAAACTTGATTAATCCATGATTGTGAAAAGGTGATACTGAACTGAAGAATTGAAGATTTTTACTTATTGATATTTCTTCTAAATTTACTTTTGTTAATTTAGTTATTCAAAACAAAACTCCCAATTCATTGGAAAATCATTGGATAAATATAAAACAAAACACTCTCTGTGGGATCGATCCTTGCTTGTTACTATACTAATTCTTGAGTTAGTGGAATAGGAGTGAGGTTAAATTTTGGAGTGCCAAACGATAGCTCCCAAGAAAATTGAAGAATTCCTCAGCAAGATGGGGCATAATAAAATCAAAGTGGTGGAAAGTTTAAAAGAGGCACCCCGACAGATATCCATTTTGGGTCTGGTCTTATCTTCGAAAGATCATCTCAAAATCTTAGTGAAAGTTCTGGAAGAAGCATATCTACCTAAAACGGTAGATACTGAGGAATTTCATCATGTGATAGAACACATTTTCAACAGCAATGTGATATCTTTCACTGATGATGACATACCAGCGGAAGGGACTAGTCATTACAAATCATTACACATAGCAGTGATGTCTTTAGGATATGTGGTCGAAGGTGTATTGATAGATGGAGGATCATCCCTAAACATCTGTCCTTCCAACACATTAGAAAGAATGAAGATCAATCCAAATCGAATCCGGACTAGTCATATAGTCATAAGGGCCTTTGATGGATCTCGGAGAGAGGTTGTAGGAGAAATCCAGCTTCCATTGGAGATTGGTCCCCATACTTTCTACGTATCCTTCCAAGTACTAAACATCACCACAGATATAATTTACTGTTGGGAATACCGTGGATCCACATGGCTGGAGCAGTTCCGGCCACCCTTCATCAACAAGTCAAGTACATCATTAATGGCAATCTGGTAACTGTTAATGCCGAACCAGAATATCCTATCCATATACGAAGCGATATGCCTGTGATCAGTCTTGATAAAGGAGTTGAGCTTATCAGTTTTCAAGCCCTTTAAGTGAGTAACACTCAATACCTACCTATTGGGGCCCCAGCCTTAAAGCCAAGAGTTTCCACCGAAGTAATGTCGGTTGGTCAAGAAATGATATCCTTGGGTTTCTGACCTGGAAAAGGGTTTGGAAAGAGTCAGCAAGGAATCAGAAGTACAGTTCAAATCCCTAGCCAGACAGGGAAGGCTGGATTAGGTTATTCCTCTAGATCAAACCATCAGAACCCGCACAAGCATCCACCAATTCCTTCCTCTGCCATTCTACTACCAAACCTTACTGATACAGGATTTGTGAAGCCTATGAGGAAAATTCCTGTTGCGGTCGCCGGTATGCTAATTCCTAAGGCTAAACTGCTCACTGAGAAAGAAGTACCGAAGCCTGATAAGGAAAGGTTCCTACGGGGAGGACAAGACCCATTTTCAAAGATGTATTATCTTGTGCATACTGAGGGGATGCACAATGGTATCCCAAATGATGATCATGCTAAAAATTAACTCACACTCCCTTGTATGGACAGAGCTGAAGGGAGTGTCCCAAAGAAGAATGCTGACCTTGATGAAAATGTTGTCTTAGTTATCATCAAAGAGGAGATGGACAACAGCAACCCCTTCATCCTCCCAGTCAATAAGGACTTGTCTCTAGACAATTGGAGCAGCCACTCCGTGCATCAATCGAAGAGGGTAAAAGGGCAGAAAGTCCATCTTCCCTGAAGTGTGGTTTTTTTTTTCTTGCTTATTTTTGTTGCACAGCGATAGCAGTTACTTTTGTCATGCTTTTGCTAATGCTTTGTATGATCAAACAGTTTCATATATTAAGTGAAAGCATTTTGTTTTCAGGACTCTATAGTTGGATTTGTTTGGCCTTGCTGATGAGATGCCAAATTTTCACAGTGACTACGACTTTGATGTAGAGCTGGACTTTGACTAGATGGGGATTGATCAAGAGGAGATAGATGACTATGAAGTGCATGAGGAGATCAAAGAATGGGCCGAAGACAAACCCAAACCAAACCTCGATCAAACCATCACTGTCAATATCGAAACCTCAGAAAACCCTAAAGAAATCCAAATAGGCATTGACCTTACCCCAAACCAAAGAAAAGACCTGATAAGCCTCCTAATTCAATTTCAGGATGTGTTTGCATGGTCACATGAGGACATAATTGATTTTTCTACTGACATTGTCATTCATCGACTGCCCATTAAAGAGAGATTCAAGCCAGTCAAGTAGAAGCTAAGGCGATTGAAACCTGAGTGGAGTCTAAAAGTTAAAGAAGAAATTGTGAAGCAATTCAATGTCGGCATCATCATGGTGTCAACCTACCCTGAGTGGTTATCCAATTTAGATATTGTGACTAAGCCCAGAGGGATGGTATGAGTATGCGTGGATTACAGTGATTTGAACAAGGCTTGTCTCAAGGACAACTTCCCAGTGCCTTTTATCCACATACTAATAGACAACGCTGCTCAATATGGCATGTATTCTTTTGTTGAATGTTTCACCGGGTATCATCAGATCATGTTTGCTAAAGAAGACAGGGAGAAAATAGCCTTCATTACTCCCTGGGGAACCTTTTGTTATAGACGTCTATCTTTTGGCCTTATAAATGCCGGTACCACTTATCAGCGAGCCATGATGGCCCTTTTTCATGACATGATGTAGAAAGAAATAGAGGTCTATGTGGAAGATATCATCGTCAAATCCCGGAACGAAGACGACCACATCAGCCATCTCAAATAGCTTTTCAACTAGTTGTGCAAGTATGACTTAAAACTAAATTCGGCCAAATGTGCCTTCGATGTCAAATTAGGAAAGTTGTTGGGATTTCTAGTGAGCAACAGAGGCACTGAACTGGATCCCGCCAAAATTAAAGGAATCACCAAGATGCCCGTGCCCCGAACAGAAAAGGAAATACGGGGATTCCTGGGGAGAATCAATTTCATAAGCAGGTTCATCTCTCAACTCACGACAACGTGTGAACCCATATTTAAGCTTTTAAGGAAAAACTCCTCCATGAAGTGGAATAAAGATTGTCAAAAAGCCTTCCTTTCCATCAAGAAGTAGTTGATCAAAGCCTCTGTCTTGGTACCCCCAAGAGATGAGGTTTCCCTGTTTATGTACCTGTCAGTCAATGCCAATGCTATGGGTTGTATGCTGGGGTAGAAGGATGATAGAAACAAGGAAAACGCTATCTATTACCTCACAAAAGATTCAGTAGCGGCGAGCAGAAGTACACTTTGATTGAAAAGACATGTTGTACGTTAGCATGGGCCGCCATGAGGTTACAACATTATCTCCAAGGGCACACGACCTATCTCATATCCCGCATGGATCCTCTGAAGTTCGTATTCAGCAAGCCCATGTTGAATTGTTGATTATCCAAATGGCAGTTGATCCTCCAACAGTTCGATATCATCTACGTGACTCAAAAGTCTGTCGAAGGTCAAGGAATTGCGGATTAATTGGCTGAAGCACCATCAAGGAATTTTGAACCCTTGGAAACTTATTTTTCGGATAATGGGGTAATGACAATTCAACAAATCCCTCAAGAAAATACAGTCCAATATTGGAAAATGTATTTTGATGGACCCGTAAACATGGAAGGTGTCGGAGCAGAGGCAGTTCTTATATCTCTTATAGGAGAACAATATCATGTGGCCATCAAGCTGCAGTTTGTCAACACCAATAACACAGCTGAGTATGAAAGCTATATAATGGGATTGAAATTGGCCCAATCCATGGATATCAAACGATTACTAGTCTTTGGGGATTCTGAGTTGGTTATCAAACAAACCATCGGGGCGTATCATACCAAAGAATTGTATTTGCTGCCCTATCATCGACAAGTTATCAAGATAGCCATAGAGTTTGAAGAAATAACCTTCATCCATATCCCTCGAAGTAGAAATGACTTTGCTGATGCATTGGCAACATTGGCTTCCTTGATCCACATATCTGGTAGGATGGGAATTCTTGACATCAAATTTACAAGCCAAAAGGCCCCATCATATGGTAATTACATTGGAGAAGTATCAGATGAAATACCTCCTATCAAGCAGCCTTGGTATCAGGATATAAAAGAATATCTGAGAGATGGATCTACGCCCACTGGTGCAAGTCAAGCTGAAAGGAAGCGGATTCATAAGATAGCTATGAAATTCCATTTGTGCGGAGACGCATTCTATAAAAGGGATACTGGAATAGGCCTTTTAAGATGCCTAGATAAAGATAAAGCCCAAAGACTCTTGGATGAAGTCCATGGTGGAGTATGTGGTCCACACATGAGCGGCCCTTTACTTGCCAGAAAGATACTGAGAACAGGTCATTACTGGATCTCTCTTAAAGATGACTGTGATGATCATGTCCAAAGATATTATCAATGCCAAGTCCATGGAAACGTTATCCACGCACCTCCGAACGAATTGCACTGCATGAGTTTACTGTGGCCCTTTTCTATGTGGGGAATGGACGTGATTGGGCCAATAGAACCCAAAGCCAGCAATGGTTATTGATTCATATTTACCATGATCGACTACTTCACCAAGTGGATAGATGCTACCTCCTTTCCCAAAGTCACCAAGGAGGTAATCATTGATTTCATCTAAAATAATATTATCTGTCGATATGGACAACCGGAGGTGACCGTATCAAACAATGCCAAAAATATAAACAACCAGATGATGAAAGAATTATGCAGCAAGTTTCAGATTAAGCATCTTAATTCCATCATCTATCGTCCCAAGATGAGTGGTGCTGTCGAAGCAGCCAACAAGAATATCAAGAAAATTATGCAAAAAATGTCCGCCAATCATAAGGGATGGCCTGACTTATTGCCTCTGACTCTGCTAGCCTACAGAACGTCAATGCACACTTCTACTGGGGCTACCCCCTACTCATTAGTCTATGGCATGGAAGCAGTACTCCCCATAGAAGTAGAAATGGAGTCATTGAGGGTGTTAATAGATGCTCAGATGGAAGAAGACCAGTGGTTGCAAGAGTGGTACCACCAGTTATCTCTGATAGATGAAAAAGGGCTACAACCATCTTTTATAGGCAATTATATCAGCAAAGGATTACTCAGTCATACAACAAGAAAGTTCGGCTTCGACAATTCAAAGAAAATGACTTGGTGTTGAAGAAAGTCCTTACCACTCAAGATGAATCCAAAGGAAAGTTTTCTCCAGATTGGGAAGGCCCATTCATTGTCAAAAAAGTGTTGATAGGAGGAGCCATTAGATTGCAAGAAATAGATGGGAAAGAATTTCCCTAGCTTATCAATTCAGACACCGTGAAGAGGTACTATGTCTGAGACACCTGCAAACCGCCATTCAGGTCCTCTAAAAAAAGAAAAAAGACAGCAGAAATAAGTTTAATTAGTTCTTTACAACAGGCCTGAACTACGAATGACCTGATCTCCCTCAACCCGGGAGTACGTAGGCAGCCATTTACGGTGCGGTCAAACCAAACAAAAAAAATCCAAAAACCCCTCAAACCAAGCTCAAACCCAAATAAACACTTTTCAAACCATTTAGGCCAAGCATGAACTACGAATGATTTGATCTCCCTCAACCACGGGAGTACATAGGCAACCATTTATGGTGCAATTTATCCTTCAAGAAAAAAAACAACACTTTTTGAAAACCAGTCCCAAGACACCAAGCCTTAGATAAAACCCAAATACTATCAAACATCCCTGATCAACAGACCCTTCTGAGGTACTCTCTGACATCTCAATGTCAGTCCATCAAGGAAAAGCTCATGATAGATCAAGACAGCAAGTCAAGAAAAAAGTTGTAATCATTCAGCAATGACAAAATATATTCGAAAGGGAAGTGAATCAAAATATATTTCTCTGTCATATAATATTGTTTAATATATACAATGTACCCTGTACATGATAAAAATGGCTGACCTAGTATATACAGGAAAATAAAAGCTAGTCTATAAACCCATTGATAAACGGGATAGCAAGTCCAACATGGCATCCCTCTCAGAAGATGGAGGTGCAACTGTAAGCTCCTGCCCTAAGGTCTCCATGCGTGCAAGAAGAGCCACAACCATTTGTATAGTGCTACCATGATCATCTATCAATGCACCTATATCTGCAATAATGCCATATGTGTAGGATTTAAGTGTAGTACTATCAGCAATAGAAGCAGCCCGGGCCGCTAGAGCTTCATCCCGCTCAACAAAAGCTATGTCCTGGGCAGCTCGAGCATCATCCTTCACAGCAAAAGCTGCATCCCGAGTGGCTCGAGCATCGTCCTTATCGATAAAAGCAGCATCCCTGTCAGAAACGGCTGTCAACATCAGCGCTCTAGCCTGATCCCTCTCAAAGTTCATCCGAGCTAACGAATCTATATGAGATGGATCCACATCAGTAGAAGTGCTCGGGGTGTCACTAACCAAAGCTGTTGTCAAACCAGTAAATAACTCATCCTCGATAGGAGAATCAGGGTCGTCCATAGGCTTCTCCGTATCAGAATCAATACTTGGCTCTGAGTGAACAACCATGGCCGATGCAATGTCTGCCTCTAGCCATACAGAGTACTCTAAAGAATAACCCGGATGACTAGTCAAAAAATCAACCCTCTCGTGACGAGTTCAACAATCATAAATCCTGGTTAAATAATCTGCTGACAGAGATGAAGCTGATAGCCATTGATCCATAGCCCCATCAAAGTGGTGAATGTCCTGAAACTGGTCGAATTGTCCCATGACATCCAGTGGATGATATGTGGTCACCCCTCTCAAACCAACCAGGGGTAGATAATCCATGCCAACTGCATGAGTAATGAAGCTATAAGGAGAGCTGAGTCCTAAACATGACAAGATCGCAAAGGGATCCTCGATCATCATCAGAAAATCTGTTGACTTATTGCATACTCTATCCAAAATGTTTTGATGATGACCATATTATATGTCTAATCATGCTCTATGAAATTTCAGGAAAAGAAATGGGATTACAGGAACTTCAAAGAGGAAAACATAAAGACTTAAAGACTTTGAAGGATGAAAGTCATATTGTGTCCTAGGAGATAAATATAAGATCTTTGTATTAATTACTTTCCAATAAAAGGCTTTAGGTCATTTTTGCATTCACACACACACACACACACACACACACACACACACACACACACATATATATATATATATATATATATATATATATATATAAATACACATTGGAATAATGGAAAGGTTTTAAACATAAAAGTATTAAAACTGTGTATAAAAGAGGGTTACAAAATCATGGAATAGAAAGATATAGAAATAAATGCCATAACTCTTGGGTTCACATAAAGTTGCATAATCTAAGGGATACAGTTAGATTACCCAACTGACTTAATTAAGGCTATTCCGTATATATGGAAACAAGTTAGTATTCTTCATAATAAGCATGTGTCTGCATGGGAAAAATGGTAAGTAAATCAAATCGTTTTATTTGTTTTTAACTCGTGAGAGACTGTAATTACAGATTTGTAGGCATATACATGATTTTAGCTATTTCATTATTCTTTCACAAACCACCTCTATATCAGACCACAGGCATACAAGAAGGGTTTTACGAAATCCATTTATTCTATCCAACCGCCTTTATATATGGTATATAACTGGAACACGTGATGGGCACAAATCAGTTATCACGTAATCTATGCAAAGGGTTATGATTAAAACACTTGATAAATTTTTAAAGCCTAAATTATCGTCTATCACATAAATCATGCTAGGGTTGTCAAACGGTCTAGTAAAATATTACATACACATCCAACGGTAATTTTTGAGGACTGGCTATAAAAGAGAATGGACTGTCACTTAGCATTGTACAAAAACATACAGACCTAGTTACATACATTGAAAATATTCAAGTGTTTTTCTATCACCTCATCACACTACTGTTGCATCTATTCCTTGAAGAAGAAATCTGTCTGAAATAGCAGTTGTGTTTTCTGAACGAGAACTGGTAATATCTTTTAAATTTATCATTGCATACTAGAGCCTTGCATTGTTAAGTAATTATATGCCTTGATCAATAAACCTCTATTTGTATTTTCATTTTTATATAATTAATTATATCTAAATATGTATAGTAATCCGATTTTGGATTACGGTGTTGTTGCAATCAAGTTTAAGGAAGCATAGGTGCTTAAGAGTGCATAGGTGCACAAGGAGCAAGGGTGCTCAAGGGTTTGAAACTTGTATTGTACTTGAAGTTAATTAATAAAAGAGAGTCTCCAATACTAGTTGGTATTGGACGTGGATTAGGCTATTATTATAGAGGGTAGTAGTTGAACCACGTAAAAATCCTTGTCTTCATGTGATTACTTATTGTGTGGATTTCTCTCTTCATTTAACTTATTATCAATCCAGCGGCCTGCATTCAGAATCTGTCTAGCAAAGTAATCTAGCAACCTGCATTAATATAAGTGTCACATTTAGCATTTTGCAAACTTACAAAATCAATTTAACACTCTACTTTGATAAATTGATATGCAAGGATTTTTAATCCAGCACCCTGTATAGAATAAACAAGAGAATTTTTATTAATTCATAAGTTTGACATTGTCTATTCCACACTTTTTCAAACCCCCCTTCTAAGTGTGCCTACTTAAATTTCATTTGGTATCAGAGCATGGCTCTACTTATCTTGGTCTTAAAGGTGACTTGTAGGGAAAGATTCTGACATGGCACAACTTGGGAACACTCATCAAGAAGGACAATCAACAAATCGACCACTATTGCTCTATGGAACGGAGAACTATAACTTCTGGAAATTCCGAATGAGGATCTACTTAAAACGAGATCGATAGGAATGGTGGGTGGTAGAGAATGGACCAGTCACTCCAAGAAAAGATGATGGTACTCCAAAGGCTCTACCAGAAATGGACTCAACAGAATTCTACATGGTTTTATATGATTCAAAGGCTATGAACACAGTTTTTAGCGGCATGGTACGATCTAAAATAGATAAAGTTTCATCATGCAACACAGCAAAGGAGATGTGGGATACTCTAGTGGTAAGTCATGAAGGTACATCCAAAGTACGAGAAGTCAAGCTAAGCATGCTCATGCATGACTATGAAATGTTTAAACTAGAGAGAGGCGAAACAATCAAAATGGCTCAGGCAAGATTTCTAGTGCTTATAAACTACTTAAAGTTGCTTGAGAAATCAATTCCACAAAGTGAAATCAACCGTAAGTTACTTCGGGCTATGCCCAAAAGGTTTGCATCTAAAATCACTACTCTTCAAGATTCTGTTAATATTTCATCTATGGATACCTTAACGTTGTTTAGAGAATTGGAAGAATATTAACATCAATTAAAAAGATATAATGACGAGGAGGAAGTTCCTCGAAAAATAGTGCTAGCTCTTATTGCAGGAATTAAAGAGGAACTTGAAAATAATTCAGACGATGAAATAGCCATGATGTCAAGAAGACTCAAAGGATTACTTCAAAGAAAGAATCAAAGGAAGAATGGATTCAATACAAACAAATTCAAAAACAAGCAAACCAAAGAAACATGTTTTGAATGTGGATGACCGGGTCACTTCAAGAAGGACTGCTTTCAGCTTAAAACAAGGGAAAGCTAGGTGCTAAAGAATTCAAAAAGAACAAAGCCTTTTTAACATAGAGTGCTGATGAAGAATCCAAAGTGGAGATAGATGCAAATGATGAACTAGCTCAAGTATGCTTCGTGGGACTCGAAGGTGAATCCAGTGAGGTATCTCTTTATGATTTTAGTATTTTAAAGCGTGAAAATGAAAAGTTAAAAGAAAAGAATGCATACTTAAAAGATTTAGTAAACACACTAATGGGTGAAGTAGAATCACTAATAGATGAAAAGAAGGAAATGGAAAAGATGACATACACAAATGAAGAAAAAGTACTAACTGCAAAAAATGATTATTTGGATAACTTCAACAAAATACTTTTTAACAAGGTAAAACAGTTAAATGATGAAGTTGAAAAACTAACAAAAAAATAAAAATAAGAGATGTATGCATTGATGCGTTTAGCACTGAATCTCATTGTAAAACACCTCCAACTAATGAGCTTCAAAAAGAAATAGAGTCACTAAAACTCTCTATAGCTAAATTTGTAAGACCCCAACTTTTATGAATAAAAATTTAATTTCCTCTATATATTATTTTGAAATAGTAAGGGGTTGATTTGATGAATGTGGTAAGTTATGGGGTGATTTGTGCAATTTTTACAAAGTAAGCAAGTGGCCATAAAATATTCATTGTGTCGGGAAATATTCGTTCGGTCGAGGGAATATTCTTTTTGTCGAGAAATATTCGTACGACGGCGCAATCAATTTGTGGGCCCCATAACAGAAAATTATCAGATGAAGAAAACGACAAGAATAAGTTTTTCTAAAAATAACGGCGTGGTTGTTACCATTAAAATTGTTGAAATACCCGGTGGTTAAAATACAGTAATACGCGGTGTTGCATAGTAACACACGGTATTGCACAGTAATTCTAATTATTGATTCTTACGTAAGAAGTCACTACTCAATAATTGTTACAGTACTGTTCAATGTTTTATATTATTGATTCAATAAATGCTACATTGATAATTGCATAATATTTTATTGATTCAATAATTGTCGTTGCATAATATTTCACATTATCAAATCAATAATTCATATTATTTGAATAATATTATTAGACAGCATTATTGGCAATGTCTAAGAAAATTCTGTCTAGAAGGGGTTATTTAATTGCGCGCCAGTAAGGAGAAATCTTTATTGGAAGGCCCCCTCTTTCTTGGGAACGACCTGGTTGTCAATTTTGTAGTTCTGTAATATTATTTGTGAATAATTAATTATTAATTTATTTGATAAGAAAATATTTATTTTTGTAGATATAAAAGAAAGAATTAGTGTTGAGGTGTTTTTATCAGTATTTATTGTAAATTTGGCTTATTATTTGGACCCCCCACTTACTCATTTTTTAAAATAATCGGTAAAAAGTTATAAAGCATATATATATATATATATATACGTATTATATATATATATATGTATATAAATATGTGTGTGTGTGGAGTGTGTGTGAGGGTGTGTGTGTGTGTGGAGTGTGTGTTAGGGTATGTGTGGTGGATGGTGATGTGTGTAAATATATATATATATATATATATATATATAATATAATATAATATAATATAATATATTTTATTTAAAGTTTGTGTTTTATTAGAATATTTTATTGCACAGTAATGAATAGTAAATCAAAAAAAATTTGCCGGTTGCAGCGCCCATGAAAAATTTACTATTGGTCCGTGATTTCTAAAATTCAAATAGTATCCTTCCATTCTCCTATAAATAGGATACTTAGTTTAGAAATGAAAATACACCAGAATTAGAGAATTCTTCTTCTATAATATTGAGCGTATTTCTTTTGAGTTTAAGGAAACTGTGAGTGTTGCAAATAGTGCAAATTTTCTTCAAGAATATCTCCGCTATACCAGTCGGTATACTCTCCTTTTAAGGTAAGGTGTATAATTTATTTCATATTCGCTTACGATACTATTTTTCTTATTCGTAAGGAATATTTTTTTCGTTCAATATTCGTAAGGAATATTATATTCGTTCAATATTCGTAAGAATATTATTTTCATTCAACAGTTGTAAGGGATGTTATTTTCTTTCGTAAATGATGTTATTCTTTTCAATATCATTATACCAAAATATTGGTATGAATTTTATTATGAAATTCTTACTTTTACCATCGGGGTTACTATTCACGTATATGACACTATTCACGTATACGGCACTATTCACGAAAAAAATTAAATTCTCTTCTATTTGTCCAAGTTGGCTATTATGGGTCCTATCTTTGATTGGATCCAAGTTTTGATCTTTATTCTTGAATTTTGCTCCATAAAGTATCATTATGGAGTATTCTTAAACTTGGATAAACTAAATTACGAATCCCTAATCTTTGTTCTTTATCTCACTAGATTTGTTATTAATATTATTTTTCATCATCCTCAGTCTGAAATGGTGATATAACTAAATATCTTTGGCCTATAGAGCAAAGATGAATGATTATCTGATGAATATCTTTGGCCCGTAGTGCAAAGATGGACAGGTGTTGAGATGAACATGACCAACTGGTGATACAAATGAATATCTTTGGCCCGTAGTGCAAAGATGAATATTTGATTTGAGATGTATATTAATTGATGTTACAGGGACAAAATATTGATGATGGACTTTTAAATCATAGAAGATAGTAGACTTCATTCTCTACTTAATTCTTCTAATGAATTGTTATTTTCGCTGCGAATATTGATCTAAAACTTGTTGTCCATAATATTTTATCTGATTTATTGAAGGCTAATGATAATTTATTTTTCATTATCTTAGTCATAATATTCTTTACTGGGCTAGTTGAACTCACCCTTTTCATCTATTGTCCTCTTCAGGGAATGAGAATGTTGCGGGGACTAGTCGGGGAACAGTGTGATGATCAGAGTTAGATCCATAGAAGTCCTCACTATTCTATAAAATAATGGGATAATAATTGTAATGAAAAAGGAATGAATTTGAGTGTTTATATTTCGTATTATATACGATTTTTATTGAAGCTCCTAGTTTGTGTGGTCGTATTTTGCACGATCGTACGTTATAAAGATTGTATTTGAATTCTGTATCATGTATTTGGCGACTCAGAATGGGTTGGTATTGAACCTTTTTTGGGGGCGTCACAGTTGGTATCAGAGCTTAGGGATATGATCTCTGGCGGAGATCGGGGAATAGAACTAGGAGGGGAGAGACGAGTAAATCCTTCACTAGTGTGTCCTACCTAAGCTTAATTGTTATTTAATTGGTCGGTTGGAAAATAGGGTTAATATGTGATATGTTAAATTATTTAATTAACCCTTATTTTGTGGCAGTATTTGAGAATGGCAGCTGGAGATTTAAGCAATGGAGTGAATGAGACAGTTGAGACACCTTTAATCACCAACCAGAAGAACGTGCAACAGGAAGGCAATACCACTGATCAGACGATGAACGATGGGATATTTAGAAGCTTTTTGCAGTTCATACAAAATCAGACGAGGGAGACTCGTGCGCAAAATAGGGGTGAAAATAATAGCAACTCGTGGCTTGTCACTGCCAAGCAGTTCAAGGAGTTGGGACCACCAGAGTTTCATGAAAAGCCAGATCCAATCAAGGCAGAGACGTGGGTTAAGCAAATTACCAAGATATTTGATGTCTTGCGATGCACAGAGGAACAAAAGGTTCCATTCGCCACGTTTATGTTCCGCAAAGAAGCAGATTACTGGTGAAAATCTGTGAAGCGTACCCAGCCTGCTGCACTCAAGATGTCTTGGGAGGAGTTCCAAAAACTGTTCAATGACAAGTACTTTCCAGAAAGTATTCGTCATATGAAGGAGGTAGAGTTTATTAAACTTGAACAGAACAACATGTCTGTGTCCCAGTACGAGGCTAAGTTCGCGGAGTTATCCCAATTCGCATCTCATTTGGGGGATAATGAGGAACGTATAACGCGGATGTTTCGTTTAAAACCCAAAATTCGTCAATACATCATTTCTCACAAACTTTGTTTATATTTAGATGTGGTGAACAGGGCCTAATTGTTAGAACGAGATAATGATTATGTTCAACCAAGGGATAACAACCAAGGTCGTACCGATGGCAACATTCATCGGAACAACGATAACCAGTAAGGAGGAAATTATCAGGCTAGAAGCAGTAACCACTTAGGTGGTAATCGTGGCCATGATAAAAGAAGAAGTGAGTCGGGGGGAGATTTCAAGAAGAGAGGGTACAACAAGGAGAACGTGAAAACGTCGACAGCAGCACCAGCATCAACTATTTCTAGGGGAGGAGAACGACCACCGATCATATGCTATAAATGCAGACAAAAAGGACACATCAGTTCAAATTGCCCACTGCAACTCAAGGTGTGTTATAACTGTGGAAAAGAAGGTCATATAGCTCGAGAGTGTCCTGTAGAGAAATCAAGTACAGCGGGGGTGGTGATTCCAAAGGCCATCCCGGACAAGTCAAAGTCTGTAGTTTAGGAGAGAGCGTTTGTCTTGACTTCTCAAAACGCGAGGAACCCGAACGAAGTTATTACGGGTAAGTTAATCGTAAACTCTTGCGAAGTCTATACCTTATTAGATACAGGTTCTGCGCATTCTTTTATTTCACCTGCTTGTGTTCAACGTTTGAACTTGACTTTTGAGAAATTAGACTTTGACTTATCTGTTGAAACTCTGTTGGGTGAAACTTTCGTTACATCCACAGTTTACAAATCTTATTTGATTCAAGGTTGGTACCCTCAGGCCTCACCCTACCTGTTGATCTTATATCTTTAAAAATACTTGCATTTGATGTGGATTTTTTTTAATCGACTGGTTAACCACTCATCTTGCCAAAATTGATTATTTCGTAAGGTTGTTAGCTTTCATTCAAACAACCAGACCACTAAAATCAATCAATATCATTTCAAGTCGTAAATTTATTCGTTTATTGAAAAACGAATGTCAAGCTTTCTTAGCCCATGTCACTTATCTAAACCAGAATACGTCAGGTTTGAATGATATTTCTGTTGTTAATGAGTTTCTTGATGTATTTTCCAAAGAACTTCCTGGTCTATCCCAAGAACGTGAAGTTGAATTCTTTATTGACCTTGAACCCGGTACAAAACCCATTTCTAAAATCCCATATCGAATGGCTGCTATTGAACTTCAGGAGTTAAAGGTCCAACTACAGGAGTTGTTAGACATTGGTTTCATTTGTCCTAGTACATCTCCTTGGGGTGCTCCTATTTTATTCGTAAAGAAAAAAGACGGGTGTATGCGACTTTGTATTAACTATCGGAAGTTGAACCATGTCACCATCAAGAATAGGTATCCGCTACCTCGTATTTATGACCTGTTTGACCAGTTGCAAGGTGCACAATTCTTTTCAAAAATCGATCTTCGTTCTAGATATCATCAGTTAAAAATTAGAACTGATGACATTCCAAAGACTGTCTTTAGAACTCGACAAGCGCATTACGAATTTCTAGTTATTTTTTTTGGATTGACCAATGTCCATGGTGCGTTCATGGACATGATGAACTGAATATTTGAGAAATGTTTGGATCATTTCGTGGTTGTCATTATTGATGACATCCTAATATTTCTTTACTTAGAACGAACTCAATATGCGACAACGACGTTGGCTCGAGCTGTTGAAAGATTACGAAAAGCGAACGTGATAGCTGACGCGTTGAGTAAAAGATTGTATGCGGGAACGAGTGCGATGCTGGCAAAACAAAGGCCTATGTTGTATGATGTACAAAGGACGGAGATAGAGTTAAAGACACTAGGGACCCACGTGATGATGTCAAGTATACGCGTAGAACCAGCTTTAATTGATAAAGTTAAAGCTACTCAAGCTACAGACCCGAAGCTGATGAAGATGAAGAAGAAGGTGCACGAAGTTGCTATTCCAGAAGCGAGAATTGATGAAGAAGGAATACTTCGAGTTAACTTCAGACTTTTTGTTCCTAACGATGCTGATTTGAAGTATAAAATCATGATGGAGGCACACAACACACCGTTTGCAATCCATCCTGGAAGTACCAAAATGTATCGTGATCTTTGACATACATTTTGGTGGAGCAATATGAAGAGAGAGATCGCGAAGTTTATCTCGAGGTGTTTAACGTGTCAACGTGTCAAGGCGAAGCATCATGAGCCATAAGTGAAGAGCCCCGAGCCTCTCGCTGGTGACGTCTTGTGTGGGATGCACCGAAGCCAGACTCTCCGTAGGGGACGCCATTTTGTGCAAACTGATAGGTACCATTGAGAGGTACTATGGTTGAAGCACCATGAGAGTCACAGTTGGAATCGAAGAAATGACCTAGGAGTTAAAATCAGATATGAAAACGAGGTACCCTCACATTTTCGACATACTAGGTACGTACGTCAATTTCGAGGACAAAATTTCATAAGGAGAGGAGGTTGTAAAACCCCAACTTTTATGAATAAAAATTTAATTTCCTCTATATATTATTTTGAAATAGTAAGGGTTGATTTGATGAATGTGGTAAGTTATGGGGTGATTTATGCAATTTTTACAAAGTAAGCAAGTGGCCATAAAATATTCATTGTGTCGGGGAATATTCGTTCGGTCGAGGGAATATTTTTTTATCGGGGAATATTCGTACGACGGTGTAATCATTTGTGGTCCCCATAAAAAAAAATTGTCGGATGAAGAAAATGACAAGAATAAGTTTTTCTAAAAATAACGGCGTGGTTGTTACTGTTAAAATTGTTGAAATACCCGGTGGTTAAAATACAGTAATACGCGGTGTTGCACAGTAGCACACGGTATTGCACAATAATTCTAGTTATTGATTCTTACGTAAGAAGTCACTACTCAATAATTGTTACAGTAATTACTGTTCAATATTTTATATTATTGATTCAATAATTGCTACATTGATAATTGCATAATATTTTATTGATTCAATAATTGTCATTGCACAGTATTTTAGATTATCAAATCAATAATTCATATTATTTGAATAATATTATTATACAGCATTATTGACAATGTCTAAGGAAATTCTGTCTATGAGGGGTTATTTAATTGCGCCAGTAAGGAGAAATCCTTATTGGAAAGCTCCTCTTTCCTGAGAACGACCTGGTTGTCAATTTTGTAGTTCTGTAATATTATTTGTGAATAATTAATTATTGATTTATATGATAAGAAAATATTTATTTTTGTGGATATAAAAAAAAGAATTAGTGTTGAGGTATTTTTATCAGTATTTGTTGTAAATTTAGCTTATTATTTGGACCCCCCACTTACTCATTTTTCAAAATAATCGGTAGAAAGTTATAAAATATATATATATATATATATATATATATATAAATGTGTGTGTGTGGAGTGTGTGTTAGGGTGTGTGTGGTGGATGGTGATGTGTGTAAATATATATATATATATATATATATATATATATAATATTATATTTTATTTAAAGTATTTTATTGCACAGTAATGAATAGTCAATCAAATTTGTTTCGCCGGTTGAAGCGCCCGTGAAAAATTTACTGTTGGTCCGTGATTTCTAAAATTCAAATAGTACCCTTCCATTCTCCTATAAATAGGATGCTTAGTTTAGAAATAAAAATCACACCAGAATCAGAGAATTCTTCTTCTATAATATTGAGCGTATTTCTTTTGAGTTTAAGGTAACTGTGAGTGTTGCAAATAGTGCAAATTTTCTTCAAGAATATCTCCGCTATACCAGTCGGAATACTCTCTTTTTAAGGTAAGGGATATTATTTATTTCATATTCGCTTACGATATTTTTTTTCGTATTCGTAAGGAATATTATTTTCGTTCAATATTCGTAAGGAATATTATCTTCGTTCAATATTCTTAGGAATATTATCTTCGTTCAACAGTTATAAGGGGTGTTATTTTCTTTCGTAAATGATGTTATTCTTTTCAATATCATTATACCAAAATATTGGCATGAATTTTATTATAAAATTCTTACTTTTTTCGTCAAGATTACTATTCACGTATACGGCACTATTCACGTATACGGCACTATTCACAAAAAAAAAATTAAATTCTCTTCTATTTGTCCAAGTTGGCTATTATGGATCCTATTTTTGATTGGATCAAAGTTTTGATCTTTATTCTTGAATTTTTCTCCACAAAGTATCATTATGGAGTATTCTTAAACTTTGATAAACTAAATTACGAATCCCTAATTTTTATTCTTTATCTCACTGGATTCGTTATTTATATTATTTTTCATCATCCTCAGTCTGAAATGGTGATATAACTAAATATCTTTGGCCTGTAGAGCAAAGATGAATACCTGATGAATATCTTTGGCCCGTAGTGCAAAGATGGACAGGTGTTGAGATGAACATGACCAACTGGTGATACAAATGAATATCTTTGGCCCGTAGTGCAAAGATGAATATTTGATTCGAGATGTATATTGATTGATGTTACAGGGATAAAATATTGATGATAGACCTTTTAAATCATTGAAGATAGTAGACTTCATTATCTACTTAATTTTTCTAATGAATTGTTATTTCCGCTGCGAATATTGATCTAAAACTTGTTATCCATAATATTTTATTTGATTTATTGAAGGCTAACGATAATTTGTTTTTCATTATCTTAGTCATAATATTCTTTACTGGGCTAGTTGAGCTCACCCTTTTCATCTATTGTCCTTTTCAGGGAATGAGAATGTTACTGGGACTAGTCGGGAAACAGTGTGATGTTCAAAGTTACATCCATAGAAGTCCTCACTATTCTATAAAATAGTGGGATAATAATTGTAATGAATAAGGAATGAATTTGAGTGTTTATATTTCGTATTATATACGATTTGTATTGAAGGTCATAGTTTGTGTGGTCGTATTTTGCACGACCGTACGTTATAAAGATTGTATTTGAATTTTGTACCATGTATTTGGCGACTCAGAATAGGTTGGTATTGAACCTATTTTGGGGGTGTCACAAAATTTGTACACGGTGAAGAAAACTTGAATGCCATGCTAGGAAAACAAAGACCGAGTTATAAAAAGTAAGGAATTGGGTATAATCCAATATATAAAAAGGAAGTAACAATGCTTAAGTCTAAATCATCATTTAGATTGAATTACTGTTCACCATTCACTACATGCAAAAATTGTGGCACTAAAGGTCATCTAGAAATAAACTGCTCAAAGAAGAAAAAGATTAAAACTCTATGGATAAAGAAACATGATTTGATCTCAACTAACACAAATGGACCCAAAAAGATATGGGTACTAAAAAGATGAATTGTACATTTCCTTAACACGTATATTTTAAGGCAAGGGTATCTTCTCAAAAGTGGATTCTCGATAGCGAGTGCTCTCGACATATGACAGGTGACAAATCAAAGTTTGTGGAGCTACATCTCAAGAAAAAACATGGAATCGTCACTTTTGGAGACAATCGATCATGTGAAATAGTCGGGAAAGGTAAAATTGGTAACGGTAAGGTTAATATTAATAATGTCCACCTTGTTAATGGTTTAGAATTTAATCTTATAAGCGTGAGTCAATTAATGGACATCAAGTAAAATTTGAAAAAGATAAATGTACAATTTCTCATGGTACTAATAACATTATGCTAGTTGCAAAAAGAGAAGGGAATATATATACTCTTGATTTCAAGCAACAGGAGGAAGAACTATGTCTTGCTACTATTCAAGATGAAGCAAAACTATGGCATAGAAGGATGGGACATGTTCATATGGATTTGATCAAAAAGCTATCTTCAAAGAATCTACTGAAAGGATTACCCAAGATAAACTTTGAAAAGAAAGGTATATGTGATCCATGTCAACTCAAAAAACAAGTAAGGACATCATTCACAGCAAAGAACATGGTATCAACTTCCTCTCCTTTACAATTACTCTATCTTGATTTATTTGGACCAAAAAGGCATGCTAGTCTAAATGGTAAATTTTATGCATTTGTGATAGTAGATGATTTTTCTAAATACACATGGGTATTGTTTCTAAGAACTAAAGATGAAGCATTTAAAGCATTTGAGAAACTAATAAGAAACTTGTAAACAAAATATAGTCTTAAACTTATCAAGATCAGAAGTGATCATGGTACTGAATTTCAAAAAGACTTTGTTATATTTTGTGATCAAAAGGGAATAAGTCACGAGTTCTCAGCACCAAGAACTCCTCAACAAAACGGAGTGGTAGAAAGGAAGAATCAAACCTTACAAGAGACAGCTAGAACTCTAATACATGAAAGTAAACTTCCAAAGAAATTCTGGGCTGAAGCAGTTAACACATCATGTTATGTACTAAATAGAGTACTTATTCGTCCAATTATTTTGAAAACACCTTATGAACTATTAAATAACAGAATTCCAAATATAAGTTATTTCAAAGTTTTTGGATCCAAATGTTTTATTCTTAACACCAGTGATAACTTGGGTAAATTTGATGCTAGATCATATGAGGGAATCTTCATTGGTTATTCTGTAAGTAGTAAAGCATATCGCATATATAATGTTCAAAAGATGTGTATTGAAGAATTTAAACATATTAAATTCAATGAGTCTAACAATGATCTTTCAAAAGATAGAGAAGAGGATGCAGGTAATCTAGAGACTGCTGCAAATCCAACCTATTATATAGAGCAAAACAGCAAGTCAAAGGATCTTATCCAGCAAGCTGAGTTAGACGAACAGCCGGACCATGAGTCAGAAACTACTCCAAACACGGAAGAACAAATTCAGGATAATGATCTCCAACAAGAAGAAGTAATTCTTGACGTTCAATTGCCAAAATCAGCAAGGTACATCAAAAATCATCCTCCAGAGAACATTATTGGAAATATAAATGAAGGGGTTACCACAAGAAGAAGAGCACAAAATCTGTGTGCGTTTTCAGCATTTCTATCTCAAATTGAACCCAAGAATGCCAAAGAAGCTATTCTTGATGAAAACTGGTTACTAGCAATGCAAAAAGAGTTGCAATAATTTGAAAGATGTCAAGTTTGGGAGTTGATGCCTCCTCCAAAAGATGTATCTATTATTGGAACTAAATGGGTATTCAAAAACAAACTGGATGAGTATGGAACAATTACAAGAAACAAAGCTAGACTAGTGGCTCAAGGATACAACTAACAAGAAGGAATAGACTATGAAGAAACATTTGCCCCTGTGGCTCGGTTAGAATCTATTCGGATACTATTGGCCTTTGCATGCTTCAGAAAGTTCAAACTACACCAAATGGATGTAAAAAGCGCCTTCCTCAACGGATATATAAATGAAGAAGTATACGTAAAATAGCCTCCTGGATTCGAGCATGAAAAGTTCCCACATTACGTATACAAACTAAAGAAGGCACTCTATGGGCTAAAACAAATTCCAAGAGCTTGGTATGAGAGATGGAGTAAGTACCTCATATCAAGTGGGTTCATAAGAGGTAAAATTGATTCTACATTATTTATTAAACGCCAAAATAAAGATATTATTCTTGTACAAATATATGTAGACGATATCATATTTGGTGCTACTAATAACTTTCTTTGTGAGTGGTTTTCAAAATGCATACACAAGGAATTTGATATGAGCTTAATGGGAGAACTCAATTATTTTCTGGGCCTTCAAATCAAACAAAATCAAGAAGGTATCTACATTCATCAAACCAAATATACAAGAGAACTACTCAAGAGGTTTGGATTTGATAACACAAATTCAAAAGCCACACCAATGAGCATAACGGTAAAACTCACAGCATATGATAAAGGTACGGATGTAGAAATAACAAAGTACAAAGGTATGATCGGATTATTATTATATTTAACTGCATCCCGACCAGATATAATGTACAGTGTATGTTTATGTGCTCGCTTTCAAGCAAAACCCAAAGAATCACATCTACAAGCGGTTAAACGGATATTTAAATATTTAAGTTGCACTACGAATTTAGGTTTATTTTATCCAAAGTGCAGATAATTTTGATCTCATGGGTTACTCAAACGCTGACTATGCAGGTTACCAAATAGATAGGAAAAGTACAACCGGTGCCTGTACATTTCTGGGGCAAAGTCTCATTTCATGGCATAGTAAGAAGCAAACATCAGTTGCTCTATCCACCACTGAGGGTGAATATCTAGCAGCAGGAAGTTGCTTCTCTCAAATTCTCTGGATGCGTCAAACATTATGTGACTTTGATATTGTGTGTGAAAACGTGCCTATATATTGTGATAATACAAGCACCATTGATATCTCAAAAAATCTAGTTTTACACTCACACACAAAACACATAGAAGTCCGACACCATTTTCTTAGAGACAATGTGTCCAAAGGTACAATAAAATTAATCTTTATCCTAACTGAGCACCAACTAGCAGATATATTCACAAAACCACTAGGTGAAGAAAGGTTCTATACTCTAAGAAGAGAACTTGGTATGTGTCTGGTATAGATATATGGTCTGCATGTTTTAAGGAAATTAAACACGCAAGATATCTCATTACAAGATTTGTTGCATTGATTAAAGATCTATTTAGATCCTTATCACCAAACACGGCTTCACGCTCTCCTAGATCTCGGAAACATGTATATGTCTTAAATATCAGACTGTATCTCTTCAACTCTTATGTCTCTTCATCTGTCCGGTTCCTTTCTAACTGTTTCAGAAACCCTTCCTTTTTCTCTTCTCACAAACCCTACCTTTCACAATGAGAACCAGGCTGGCAAAGTGTCTGAAAGAAGAATCAGACGCCGATCTTCCCTCTAAGAAACCCGTTCACTCGTCACGCAGAATGAAACAAAAACAACCACTGCTAACCACCATCTCCGGTGACTCTTCCTACTCTGCAGAATCCGAAGAAAGTCCTTCTTCTCTTCCACCGGTCGGTACCTCCATTATGTCAAAACGTCGTCGAATCAAAGAATCAACACCCGGATCTCCCTCTATGTCGGTAATACCCTTACCCCTCTCTTTGCATGATGTTCCAGAAAAAATTTTCACAAGACATAACTTCGAACTACGTTTTAAAAATTCTATCTGTCAAAAATTGTTCGTTTATGAGAAAACAATTGATATGTTCTATTATCAAAACTCTCCTCTGCAACATTTCTTTGAATCATGTGGTTTAGCTTCTTTGATTTTTCCTCCATCTATGGCTTATCCAAAGTTAGTTAAGCAATTTTATACAAATCTCGAGCATAATGGTGACTGTTATACTACCTATGTGAAAGGAAAATCATTATTTTTTACTGCTATGGACTTGGGAAGTATTCTGTCTATCCCCTTTTTAGGTGACTGTCCTTTTACCCTTAAAGGACCGGTCTATTCTCATTACTCCCCTCTTGACAAACTTCAAACTGTAATGGATGACCCCACTTTAACTACTGTGACTCTACCCAAAACTGTTGATGTGGCCCCCATTGTTATGGTCTTACACAAATTATTGAGGTATAATCTCTTACCTCGTATCGGAGGTGGGGCTGACTTTACATATCAGGACTTGGTTTTAGTTGCTCTGCTTTGGAAAGGAAAACCTTTTAACTTTGCTCTTATGATGTTGCATCACATGATAAACTGCATCAAATATTCTAAAAAGTGTCTCCCATATGGTTGTGTTCTCACAAACTTGTTCACTCACTTTTAAATCTCTCTCGATAATGAAGTCTCAATCACCATAACTGACTCCATTGATTCTGTGAATCTCAAAAGTTCTCATCTCACTCTGGTCAATGGGAAATTCATTCGGACCGTTCTTGATATTCCCACAGCCCCTCACACCATCTCATCTAATCCCTAATCTTCCTCTCCTGAAATCTTAAACTTTCTCAATACCCTTGTTACAAATTAAGCTAATCTCCATGCTGATGTGAAGGATATCCAACACAGACTCTCGGTGTTAGAACAGGGTCGTCTTCCAATTGGCCGAGAAGAATTGCAGACCATCTACCGAGCAGTTGAAGATGAATTCATTGATCTGCAGGCAGGTTTCGAGTTACATACTCATGCAATGGTTGAAGCTATGTAAAAGAAAATGAACAGGAACGCGTGCCAGCTAAGTCATGAAATCAAGTTCGTCTGCAACCAGGTTGGGTACTTAGGCAGATTCACTGAACGTCGCATGAATGACTTAAGCACAGAACTGCAGGCTGACACGGTTAATTCTCGCATTCCTGAGTGGCCCCAGTGCAACTGGTTGGCTGAATACTAAGGTGATTTTTTGGACATGCCTCTGCCTCCACCCACTGTAATTCCTTGTCCTCCACGATTTGCTGATACTATGTCCTTGGAGGAAATTGAACATCGTCGGCTGCACCGTCCGTACTTCACTGCACGGGAGCCAAACAATGTTCATATTATCGAGGAAGAAGACTAGTTTTCTGCTGCTACAGTCTTCTTTTTGATGGATGCCAAAGGGGGAGACCAATTATGACTTTTCAAAGACTGATTTCTTAAACTTCCTTATGCATGTTTTTTAAAAAACTATGATTTTAATTTTCTGCTGTCTGGATGATATATTTTTGGCTGGGTAGTATTTTTGTTAAAAATCTTAAAGTGCCTCTACTGCAGTATGAAGATTGGTTACTCTAATGGTTTACTACATGTACATTAAAACTGCAATATGCAGAAAATATAAATCAAGTGATTTATTCTAAAACGTTAAAGATATGCATGAATTTAGGGGGAGCCATAATTGTTTTGTTGTCATCATCAAAAAGGGGGAGAATGTTGACTTATGTCATACTCTATCCCAAATGTTTTGATGATGACCATATTATATGTCTAATCATGCTATATGAAATTTCAGGAAAAGAAATGGGATTACAGGAACTTCAAGGAGGAAAACATAAAGACTTAAAGACTTTGAAGGATGAAAGTCATATTGTGTCCTAGGAGATAAATGTAAGATCTTTGCATTAATTACTTTCTAATACAAGGCTTTAGGTCATTTTTGCATTCACACACATATATATATATATATACACACATTTGAATAATGGAAAGGTTTTAAACATAAAAGTATTAAAACCGTGTGTATAAAAGAGGGGTACAAAATCATGGAATAGAAAGATATAGAAATAAATGCTATAACTCTTGGGTTCACATAAAGATGCATAATCTAAGGGATACAGTTAGATTACCCAACTGACTTAATTAAGGCTATTCAGTATATATGGAAACAAGTTAGTATTCTTCATAATAAGCGTGTGTCTGCATGGGAAAAATGGTAAGTAAATCAAATCGTTTTATTTATTTTTAACTCATGAGAGACTGTGATTACAGATTTGCAGGCATATACATGATTTTAGCTATTTCATTATTCTCTCACAAATCGCCTCTATATCAGACCACAGGCATACAAGAAGGGTTTTACCAAATCCCTTTATTCTCTCCAACAGCCTTTATATATGGTATATGACTGGAACACGTGATGGGCACAAATCAGCTATCACGTAATCTATGCAAAGGGTTATGATTAAAACACGTGATGAATTTTTAAAGCCTAAATTATCGTATATCGCATAAATCATGCTAGGGTTGTCAAACGGTCTAGTAAAATATTACATACACATCCAACGGTAATTTTTGAGGACTGGCTATAAAAGAGAATGGACTGTCACTTAGCATTGTACGAAAAACATACAAAGCTAATTACATACATTGAAAATATTCAAGTGTTTTTCTATCACCTCATCACACTACTGTTGTGTCTATTCCTTAAAGAAGAAATCTTGTCCGAAATAGCAGTTGTGTTTTCTGAACTAGAACTGGTAATATCTTTTAAATTCATTATTGTATACTAGAGCCTTGCATTGTTAAGTAATTATATGCATTGATCAATAGACCTCTATTTGTATTTTCATTTTCATATAATTAATTTTATCTAAATATATATAGTAATCCGATTTTGGATTACGGTGTTGTTGCAATCAAGTTTAAGGAAGCATAGGTGCTTAAGAGTGCATAGGTGCACAAGGAGCAAGGGTGCTCAAGGGTTTGAAACTTGTATTGTACTTGAAGTTAATTAATAAAAGAGAGTCTCCAATACTAGTTGGTATTGGACGTGGATTAGGCTACTATTATAGAGGGTAGTAGTTGAACCACGTAAAAATCCTTGTCTTCATGTGATTGCTTATTGTGTGGATTTCTCTCTTCATTTAACTTATTATCAATCCAGTAGCCTGCATTCAGAATCTGTCTAGCAAAGTAATCTAGCAACCTGCATTCATATAAGTCACATTTAGCATTTTGCAAACTTACAAAACCAATTTAACACTCTACTTTAATAAATTGATATGCAAGGATTTTTAATCCAGCACCCTGTATAGAATAAACAAGAGAATTTTTATTAATTCATAAGTTTGACATTGTCTATTCCCACACTTATTCAAACCCCCCCCCCCCCTCCTAAGTGTGCCTACTTAAATTTCAAAATCCAACCAAGATGCTGCATCTGTATACTCAGTCGGTTGAAAAGAATAGGATATGGCTATCTCATGAGTAAAACAATACCCGTGATGTCTAAAAGTGTTGATCGATCTCAAGTGTGTCATGAATTCATGAATAATAAAACGACACTCCCCCTGAAGAACCCCACATAATGGGTATGAAAAAATGTGGCCGACTCCAAGGTCTCCCCTAATATCATAGGCAAGATGGTACAACCTCTGAGAGCCCGAACCACTGTAATTAGGCCAATGTCCAAATGGTCCATGTATAGCGGCATATATAAGTAAGTTGTGACACACATCAATAGAATATCTATGCGAGCAATCTGCCACTCCCTTGCAGTGATAGTAAAGTCTGCTGAATATCGTGTATAGTTCTCTAGAAAGCCAAATCGATCAATCAAGAAATCCAAGGACACCACATGCCCTGAAGAGATCTCATCCGCGACAACTCTACGTCGCAAACCAGTCAGGGTTATAAACTGTCGTCTCATATTGCTGATGGTCATCCTAGCATAAGGCCGATTCAATGGCAAATCATTAATGCGCTCATACTCCTCTAACGTAGAAGTCAACTCATCGATACCGAACCTGAAAATTTGTCGCTCAGGTATCCAACAAGATAGCATGCTGTCTACGAAGCCCACTGGTACCTGGAAAGCTAAGATGGCCATGAAATATCCCAACATCTGATCAACTATCGCCCTATCTGTGGGAGGCAAACTGTCATACCAAGATCTCAAAGAAGAGGCTATCAATGTGGGTGGCGTGTGCTCAATCCGGATGACGATAAATGAAGACATTTGTAAAACCATATCATGAGACCATCTAGGGGTCAATGCTAAACTCACCTATATGAATGCATATCCATGACATAATGCATTCATTACAATAGATGATAATGATAAATGGCAATAGGATGTAATAGATAAGAAATATCATATATTTCTAAATACATTGTCTAATAAAAGAATCATCTTTGTCTGCCACTAAAATGCAAATATAAAAAGTACAGGAAAATGGGGCACGGTCGCCCAATGACTAACAGAGGCCTATCAAAAGAGATAATGAGAAATGGGGCACATCCTCTCAACAACTAAAAGAGGCCTATCAAAAGATATAGCGAGAAACATATCAGAAGAAATCTATGATATCTATATCACCTAGCCGATTAACCTGCTGTAACTCTTCTTGAGTCACTGAATCTCTACCAGAGGGGATGTCGGGCCGATAGAGAGAAGGATATGCACCAGTAAAACTTCCAGAATACGAACCACCTGAGGGGTCAGCGCCGGAGCTGGAAAGATCAAAAGAATCTGCCTCCGAAAGATCCCTGATGAAAAAATATGCCCGCTCCAATCGCTGGGTCAAACTAGTAATCTGCTCCAAATGAGTAGGCTCTCGAATACAGGCTATCCAGTCTGTCATCATCACAGACCCAGTAACCATGTCTGCCATGAACTGAGTGGCGTGGGTCTGAGCCCTAATAGTGCAAGGACTCCACCAGCGATAAAATGCCTCCTGAGTGTGAGGGCCCTCTGACAATGTGAAGCCATCCAAACCCATCATGGGAATATCTACAACCGGCTGAGATAGGGACTAATGTCGCCTAGCAGAAGGAAAGAATGGAATACGAATCTCTCATGTGACGTTCCTGATAGCATGCTCTCCCAAGTAGAGCTCCCAGCTTCCATCAGTCAAAAGAGGAATTCGACGAGTAGATAATATGTACTCTACCCCGGTCGGGAATCCATCCTCAAAATCGACTGTCAGATAATCAGGGGTGTAAGGAACCCACGTGATAACAGCAGCGGTCAATAGCTCCAACTGCAAGCGGGAATGAGTAAACACCTCTGCTACAGGGACCTCTGTAAAGGTGGAATAATGTCATCATCGTCCTCGTGGATAGGTCTCCAGACCTAGAGTAGTAGTTGGGCGTAGGCAAGGGAGCCTCTCATATGTCCAAAACTAGAGGTGCAAAGATCTAATGTCCTCAGTGATAAAGATTGGTAATCCAAATAAGAGAAATTGAAAGGTGAAAGAGAAATTACTCACCAGCAGAAAAGAGTAAAAACCCAGCCAAGCCTCCGTCACGCCCTCAGAGCATAGGCGCATCCCACGAAGAAAATATGCGAAGGTGAAGGAGCCCGAGTTAAAATCTCTGATGCGATCCACATCCCGAGTGGCGCTGACCAGAGTAAAAGAGACCGTCGAGGAGTTGTCCGCTATAAAACAACCCCTGATGATGACCAAGAACAATAGCCAAAGAATGCAATCTCTAACCCTCTGATCATTAGACAGTGGCTCAGTCAAAGTCCCACTCGTGGCATCCACACTCAAAGGTCCAAAGCGGACAATCCGACCCTTGAGGGCCGTAGCTGGAACTCCCAAAAGGGATCGAATGACAGCAGGTGAAATATTAGCCATCAAAGGCACCGGCTCACCTTTAAAGTCTAACCCCGTGATGAACCGTCAGTCCATCGTGTCATCATAACCTCACAGTCCAATAAGTGGAGAGACTGGGTCTGGTGGAACCGACGCTCAGATAAAGCCCGCAGATTACCCCAAGGGGGGAGGAATAGAGAAGAAGGCCTCGAGACCCCAAGAGTTGACGATGGCCTGGTACCCCGGATGGAGAGTCTGGTACAAGGAATGAATGCTAAACCAGTTCCCTCTGGGCTGAGTAAAGCAGGGAACCTGCATTAAATTGCAAATCAACATTAAGCCATTGGCCCAAAAATGGAAAAGGAAGAAATTCCAAAATGAAAATTTTAGTTACCTTATTTGCATGGAGATAGATTGAAGGATGGCATCTCAAATCCTCCAAAAGATCTAGAATCATCATGACGATAGCTGGAAGCTACGACGCGGGGTAGTCAAAGCCAAAGTAGGATCCACGATAGGGACATCCTCCTCCTCGTCCTCGATATCCGGCCTCTCAACCCGAATAGGACGAATCACTGACTCAGTCAATCGGCGAGGCTGCAGGACTAGACGAGGCTGAGGGACATCAGAAGCTCTCCTCTTCCTCACACCTGCAGAGACCTTATGAGAGCTGCTTGGTATAACTGAATCCATAACCTGAACAAAATCTCCAAATCACCTCAGAAAAGGTGAGGCAAGTTTCAAACTTACAGCTTGTTAAAATTAAATCATTATTTCATGCATAATCTAAGTCCTAAAGCATGCATTAGTTTAACATACATCGTTAGTAGAGTTAAAATTGTATGTTCATTAAATGCTCAGGCTTGTGAACAAATTTCGCCAGAGTCTCCTTTGTAAAATGGACTATCCGCATGCACATAGGCATGACTAGGTGGCCATTCAGTAGCACATCACCCCAAAATCATGAGCAGTTCATATATATGAAAAACATCAAAATCAAACTCCCTATGGTAGCTAAATTTTCATGTGTATTTTTATTTGAAAATCCTGCTAATTTGTCCTCAAATAGGATGAATAAACTGGCGAAAAAGGGCGTCAAATGACTGTTTCAGAAATCAATTTTTTTCACATCAATACGTTCAGAATGCTAAAATATAAACATTTACTAAGTTTGATAATTTTTATCAAGTTATACGAGCATGCATATTTGCTATATTGTGTTTAGAAGCATTCTATATGAAATCTAGAGTTCTGACGGTCAAAACTTGAAAACAAAGAATGTAAACGTTACCAGGGTTGTGCAAAACGATTGTACGGTGACGAATTTTGCAAAAAGCAGCCCGAATGCAGTAGATCTGAAGAGGAATTTTTGGATTTTCTAAATGGTTCAACTTAAAAATGACTTGTGAAAGCCACAGGGGGACTAAAATAGACCTGCGGAGAGCCGCGACTCTATCTATGGCTGTCGCAGGTAGACCTGCAGCCACCCAGGGTGGGCCCCACCCCCTCCAATTTGGTTCAATTAAGGTTAAAGAAGAGTTCCCGAAAGCTGAAAAGTCAAATCAGGGAAAAAAATGTTACGCGATTGAGCAGAAAAGGTCTTAAACCCTGAATTCGGGTATCAAACTTCTGATTGAAAGAAAATCTTCATGTAAGCCATTGGTATAAGCCCTAATGTGGTATTTAGAAGGCCAATGATGGAAATTATAGAAAACTGCCTCTATCAAAGCATCAAAAAAGATCTGGTGATGAAAGCCGTTGAGAATTGCTTCAACGAAGATCAGAGTGTCTGATATTGCAAACCGTTGGTGACAACTCCAGCGTAGCATCGGGAAAGAGCAAATGATGAAAGCCATTGAGAACTGCTTCAATAAAGGTTAGATTGTCCGATATTACAAATCGTTGGCGACAACTCCAGCGTAGCATCGGGAAAGATACGATGATGAAAACCATAGAAAAACCTCTTCCCCTGGGAGGATCAGTGATGGAATCTGTTATAAAAATCTCCAGCAGAGGTATCAAATCAAATTCGTTCAGACTGACTATTGTAAACTATCATTCGGGTAGGCATCGAGGAGGTTCGGTGATGGTCCAATCATTATCAACTACTATTTGTGTCGATAGTAAGAATTCTATCCCCAGCAGAAACGTTGGCATCAACCAGACAACAATCCAAACTGTTGGTGACAGCCCCAACGTAACATCGGGAAAGATCCGATGATGTAAACCAGTGTAAACTATCATCAGGATAGGCATTAGGAATCTAAAAAGAGGTCAGTTGTCAGAAAAGGAACATCCCCAGCAGAGGTAAAGGCAGAAAATGTATCCAAAGAAAAAGAATGTTGGTGACAACCCCAACGTCGAATTCAAAAAAGGTCTAGTGGTTTCAGGCATAGAAAAATCTCCCCATCAGGGATCCTGAAAATATCTCTACAACATTTCGTAGAATTAGTTGTGGTAACACCGATGGACATTTTAAAACCATTAGCTTCAACCCAATGTAGCATAGGGAAAAGTCGGTGATGAAAGCTCTATAAACTACCGTTCGAGTAGGCATCGGGAAAGCTCGATGATGAAAGCTTTGCAAACTATCGTTCTAGTAGGCATCGAGAAAGTTCAATGATGAAAGCCTTGCAAACTACCATTCGAGTAGGCATCAAGAGAGTTCAGTGGAAGCCATCATTGACGACGCCATCCCAAGTAGAAGTGGCGGGAGCTGTCAGAGATAGAATACTGAGGCAACCAACCCCAAAAGAGCATATAGCATTCATAACATAGCATATCATATATTGCATTAAATTTGCATGTATCATATTTCTAGTGTCTAGCAATCTTTATCATGTTCATTCCATTGCATTGCATAAACATGATAAAGAGCGGCATCTATAGACACTAGAAATTTTGCATTTCTATTACTAACCCTGCAGAAGGGCAAAACTATCTTTTACCTTCTAGAGATAACCCTGGAAGTCCAGATCAAGCCAAACCTCGATGACAACCCAAAAAAATTAAGTCAAACCCCGGTGACAATCCCGGGAGATCAAGTCAAAGGTGACAACCTCGGGAAATCAAGTCAAACCCCGGCAACAACCCCGGGAGATTTAGTCAACCTTTGGAGTCTACTGAAAAGCATCAAATCAATCCCCAGAGACAACCCTGGGATATCAAATCAGCCTCGGAGATGACCTTGAGGAAGAATAGAGTCGGCTGGGATCAAACCTCGAAGACAACACCGAGAAACAGTCGAAAGCCCTATCAATCCTAGAGACAACCACCGGAAGGGCAAAATGGTTATTTTACCAACTTAACATCAAAACAAGTCCAAATCAAGTCAAATCATTGCCATGAAGGTCATATAGAACCATAACGTCAATCCTGAGTGAAAACAGCAAGACAGCTCAACAGAAGGACTGCGAAGATTCAAAGATCTAGTCATGGACCCATCTTCCTGAATTCAGAAAAGGTAAAATTTCATGTCATTGTGTAGCTCTCGGAAATGTCTTTTCGAAAAGGTATAGCACGCCTCCATCGGATTCTCGGATTGAAAGTTATAAAGCTTTAAGCAGACATCGCATTGGTCAGAGTGCATGTACTTCGAGACAATAAGACCCACGGGACTGGGGCCACCCGGTCAGCCGTAGGTAGACCGACGGCTGCCGCATGTGGACCCGTGGCTCCCTGGTCTATAAATAAGACCCCCCACCAGCCAAAAAGAAAAAGAAAAAAGAGAAAAATAGAAGAAATTTTGTCGTTTCAGCTCTTAACCCTACCATCAGTGTTCCAAACTTCAATATTGTTCTTTCTAAACACTTGTATATGTATATAAACTAACATATCAAGTTTTAATCGATGGAAACGGAGTTTTCAAGCTTCAAAAGTGGTTTAAAGCCTTCCTCGCTGTACACTATGAGATTTTTTCAGATCTGAAGTTTTTTACTACTTTAATATATATATATATATATATATATATATATTTATAAGTGTATATATGTATATATTTATAACTCTCTTTTTTGCCTGGATTGCAAATTCGTGGCTTTTCTTACTTTAATATATGTATATATAAGTATATATATATTTAGAAGTGCTATTTCGGTCTGGATTATAAATCTGTGACTTTTTTTGCTTTAAAATATATATAAGTATATATATATATATATATATATATATATATATATATATAAATGTTTGTTAGTTCCCAGAGGCACAATAGTTATCTAGAAGGGGGGTTGAATAGATATTTTAAAACTTTTTCTTTTTCAAAATACTTGCCAGGATTGATTAAACTGACTGCAGCGGAATATATGTTTGTTCCCCTTAAGATAATGCAATAATGGTTTGATAAGAAGTTATGAAAGTTATAACAGATATAGCAATTATTAAGACACAATGATTTTAAGTGGTTCAGAGCACTCAAGGCTCCTAGTCCATTCTTCTACTCTACGAGTAGGAAATCCACTAAAGATGTCTTTACAACTTTGAATCACTAAGATTCCTTCAAGATCAACAATCTTGGAACTTCTTTAGTTCACTTATAACTCTTCAAGTCCAGCAGACTTGGTACACTTAGTTTGAGAGTTATTTTCTGGGGTATGCTACTCAGTTGCTATTAAGCATCAGTTTTGAAGAACTGAGTAGCAAAGCAAATTTTTCTTTAGGATCGTAGTGTTTGGACGTTAAGAGTTCTTGAGCTTGTTAGTTCTTTGCTTCCTTAATCTGAATCCCTGTCTGATTTGCTTATGAAGGAGCCTTTGAATTGTTTCCATTGAAGGCATTCGTTGCAGCATTAAATGCTTTAGACGTTTCTAAGCACTGATGTTGACTTCCTACAAATCTGTTGTCCAGCCGTCTGGCCCACCGACACAGCAGACTGCTTTCTCACCTAACACCTGAAAAGGTGTTTTCAGCAGGCATGCAGTCCTTTCCTTAGCTTCTTCAATACACTTCTTCAATACATACTAAGGATGAAAGTTGGATCATTGGGACTACCAAAATGTCAACGTCTATAAGCCTTTCTTCATTTGTTACTCTTCCTCTTTCATCAGATAGACAAACTTTGATGCTGACTGGAGGGGTCACCACGATCATGGTCTTTGTACCATGATCGATGTGTGTTGGCTTGCTTATGCTTAATTTAGCTTAAATCGTAGAGAACACTACGATTTCTCTTAAACTCTGATAGATTATGATAATCACTTGCTTGTCTTGCAGACTCCACGCTTCCGAGAGCTGACTGCGATTCTTGACTTGGCTCGGCAGGCACTCAGATCATCTCTATGATTCTGAGTGTGGCTTACAAGACAGACTACGATTCTTAAACACTTTCATTGAAGCTCCATGATTCTGCCTTGGCTTTTGAAGACTTTTGACTGGCTTGGCAGACTACGATTCTGTCAAGGCCTAACATTTACATCTCAAAATAGATCAACCTAACAGTTTTGATCTTTTTTTTATACATTCATTTACAGAATGATAAACATTAAAGCACATATCAACCTAACAATTTTGATCTATCATCTAAGTCCTTGTACATATGTTCCTTGAAGGACTTTACACATAAGCATATATATTTACTTTCAACATCAAATTTGAATATGCAATTCCCAACAATCGCCCCCTATTTGATGTTGACATAACCAAGGAGATTTGTATCATATCATCAAATTCTAAATGCAGGATGCTAGAAAGTAAATATGACTTAGTGTTTCAGTGAGCAGCTAAAATTCCTAGAGAATAAACATGAATTTATTATTGTTTGAAAAAGATATTACAATCTAGCACAGATACAATAATACAAAACAAACTTTAACTTATCTCTATTTTCTCTACCTCTTGTTCTTCGGAGGGTAGGCATACTCTGCAGCTCTTCTTCTTCTGGTTTGCTCATCTCTCCATGCAATGTCGTCTAGCTCACTCTGGCTCAACCTTTCTAAATGATCATGTTTGTTCATAAACATAGGATCTCCAATGGGCATGCTGAGGCCAGTAGAGGATACTCCTTGTGAGCTAGGAGCTGGACCTTGACTTCCTCTATAGGGTTCAGCCATGAGAGGTGGACGGTTCTACTGCAGTTGATCAATTCGTGGAGGATGATAGCTAGGACTTCTGGGGTTACTCCTCGATGATTCACCAATTTGAGTTTGCTTTCCTTTGCTTCTGCCTCTGCTGCCTCTATCTCTGTCTCCTTCCTCATTATTCTCCCCCTTTATGTCAGCATCAAGGGTTCGAATATCTTCTAAGTGGCGGTGGACACCTTGCAGTAGCTCATTCATCTGAGAGCGAATTTGGGCAATGTCACTACGATTTTCCTCGACTATAGCCTCAGTATTTCATCTCTGTTGTTGAAGTTGCTCCATCACTTTTGTAGTCAGCTGAACTTGAGTCATGGCAAAGGTTTGGAATTCTTGTAGTGTGAGACGCAGCTCGTGAATCTATTTAGTCATGAGAGCATTCTGAGATTCTTGAGTTTTCTGAAGAATCTCTACAGATTCCTTATGTTTTTTCATAGCTGCAAAGTGAATGGCATCCCTTTGACTGAGACTATCACTCATTTCTCGTACAATCTCCCTCAGTTTCTTTAATAGCTCTATTGCCAAGTTCCCCGGCAAGGTTTTGACAGAGTCGATTATATAGTCGAATCTTTTGTAAAGTGCCAGTGAGTTAGCTTCAAGACTCTCCTCTGTCTCGAGGGCCATATGGCTTGTTAACTCAGCAAGTTCCTCTTTGGTAGGAAGCAGCGACAGACGATCAAGAATTCTTTAAGCATCAAGAGGAGAGGTCGTAGTGTACCCCCTTGTCCTTGACATGCTTATGAGTGCAAGAGTCATGTCGAAGTATTCATTATTGGAGGACGAGGGAATGTCTGACTAGGTGAGAGGTGTGGCAATTTGGTGTATGGGAGAAGTGTTTGGTTCAGGGTCTGGTGTATATGGTTCGTTAATTTGTTCTAGAGACTCGACGATTTTAGTGGCAGGTTATTGTTCAACCAGCATGAATCGTAGTTAGTCGTCCAAATTTGGTGGCTTGATGGTTGAGGTCTCAAGCACTTGTTCGACGATTCTGGTTATTTTCTCGACAACCATAGGATCATTGACAGTTGGCTCTATACGGGCAAGTTAGTTATTTGGTTCATCAGTTACAGAGTTTTAGGACTCTGTAACTGGAAACTAGTTTAGTGGGTGAAGAACCACTTCCAACCATCTTGGCAGTTCATAGAACTGATTAAAGTGTGATGAAGGACAGTGGTTAATAATGCAAGAGATGGGAGTAGAATGTACCTCATGTTCAGGCTCTGAAGATGAATCATTTGTGATCAGCTTCCGAGCAAAGTTAAGGTTCCTTGGGAAATCGTAGGCTAGCACTGAAATTGTTGGATAAGCCTTGAAAGTCCAAAACATATGATCCCAAAAGTTGAGAATCATAGCTCTATGATAGGGCATCATAGGCAAGTAGTTGAACAGCTAATTGTAGTTAGTTGTCCTTTCTCCATCCCTGTAAACAGCCAGAATCTCAAGTTCATCATCTTCTTCTTCATCTCTATCTTCATCATTTTCATCCGGAACTTCCACCACATCTACCATCTCATCATCAACAATATCCACCAGTTCAGCATCAGCAGACACTACGAACTCTTCAGGAACTGAGGGAACTTCATGATCATCTACTGGTAGCTCCCCCTCAACTCTTGCATTCTCTTATTCTTCTAACAGCTCCCCCTCAGCTGTAGCACTTTCTTGAACAGGAACTTCTGGAGACTCCTCCTCAACATTTTTAGTGCTCATCTCAATTGCTTCTGGCATTACTTCTTCAGAATGAGCCATTACTTCTACCAGCACTTCCTTAGTATGAACAACTTCAGGCAGCTCCTCCTCAGCATGGTCCCAGCCTGATCAGATGCATCAGGATCTTCGGCACCCTTGAGTTAGGCTTCTACATCAGCAATAACTCTGATCTCTTCCAAAGTTGGACCAGATGCTTGAGGTTTATTGCGTTGTTCAGCCTTCTCAGCAACAATCCTTCTATCATCTTCCTTCAAAATTTCCTCATTTGCAAGGACATATTTCTTGACAAGCTTCTTCTTTATCCTCTTAGGCTTATTCATAGCCTCAGTTCTTTTTTCAGCTTCAACTCTGACAGTTTGTTCAGGCTGAGAGGCTGTTGCAGCACCTCCTTCTGGAATTGAAGTCAGTCTAGACTCCAAGATTGGTGCGAACTCCACGACCTCAGTAAGTGAAGGCTTCTTGGTTCGGTGACTGCGTTTCTTCTTCTTCTGAGGCTCAAAACTTCTTTCAGCCTTATCCTCACTTGTCTCCATCTTCTTCTCCTTCAGAACCTATTCTGGTGATGCGGTTGCCTCAAGAGTGAGTTCCCTTTCAGTGATAAGACCTCGAATCCCAATACCAGAACCAGAACCCCTTTAGGGTGCATCAGTGGTTGAGCTTTGAGGCTCTTCAGTTATATGAATATCTTCATGCACTATCCTCTTCCCTTTGCTCTTTCTGACCAGAGCCAAGGGTTCTTCTTGGTTAACTTCTTCTTCTTCCCCTTCCAATTCTGAAATAGCTGTTGGGTCATTTTCCTGTTGGGATTGATGGGAGCACCTTCTTTATCCCCAATCTTATCACCCAGGTTAGATTGCAGGATAATGCTAATGAATCTCCCATAGAGCATCTTGGCAGAGCTCTTAGTCTTCTTTGGGCTGAGCATCCACTTCCCAAACCATTCCATTAGCAGAGCACCATAGTTGAGTTAAATTCTGAAGCAGATGGCTGTCATGAGCTTCAGTTGTTTCTCATTTACAGAGTCGTGACCAGAGCCCTTGCAGCATATGCATTTTCCAACAATGTCAGCCAGGAATTCATATTTCTGGGGAAACTCTTTCTTCTTGTAGCCCTTGATTCCTTCGAACTTAGAGTGGTGCATCTTCTGTAGGCCTTCATGGAAGTCGATGACATCCATTGACGAAAGACCTTTTGATTTAAAACCTAGGGCTAGGTTTATGCTTTCAGCATTGAGTCGAATCTGCACACCCTTGACTTTATTGGTAATAACATCGTCTTCGAAGACCCCATTGCAGTAAAACTCCTTCACCAGCTTCGGGTAAATCCTCGTACTGGTGCTCAAAGCTTCTTCAAGACCAGCTTTCTTTAAAAGTGACAGAATCTTGTGGAACTGAGGGTCAGCAGTCTTGAACTCGTCAAAGCACAGCTGATAACCAGGAACAATGTTGGAAGCAGCCATTGATTTTGTTGATTTTCCTATGACGAACAAGCTTGGCTTAGCTTACTAAAGCTTAGGGTTTCTTTTAAGAAAGAGAGAGAGCCATAAACTTTTGAAATTCAAGGGTAAACTGACAAATGACAGTTCAAAATGAATTTATAACTTCCCTCCATATGATCTACAGAGTGGGACACGTGTTGAGTTCTGCTGGACTCCACAGATTTAAGTTGAATGAAAAGTACGATTCTGCCCTTAGCTCCCCCTGAGCTAGTGAATCCTTTCGAGAGGACTACGATTGCCGAGGCTACTCCACGATTGTTGAGTTCATTGCAAAACCTGCTCTATGACCGTTGACTCTACGGTTTCCTGTGATTCATCCTGAAATACCATCCCTTCTAGGTTAAGGTTGCTCAGGAAGGGCCAACCTCTTAGTCTGACACTAAGGGTCAGGTTTGTCCCTGAGGCGCTTATCAGAAGGGTTGCTTAGACTTGGTAATGTTGTCATCACAGTGAGCTTTTCTGTCATGTCGAGATCACTCCACGATCGTGGTTTCTCTTAGTCATCTCTACGATTTTAACATAGCATTTCTATCTGCATGGTTAGCACCAACTAGAACATAGAATTCAGGGTTGTAGATTTAACATACCTAACTCACTTATTAATTTATTAAATCTAGATTCATCTAAGGGCTTTGTAAAAACATCATCAAGTTGATTTTCAGTAGGGATGTAATGCAAAGATATAGTTCCATTTTGAAAATGATCCCTAATAAAATGATATCTTATCTCTATATGCTTAGTCCTAAAATGCATGACAGGATTATGTGTTATTGCTATGGCACTTGTGTTATCACAGTGAACAGGTATAGATTTGAAATCAAACCCATAGCCTGCTAGCTGGTTCTTCATCCATAGAATTTGAGCACAACAGCTGCCTGCAGCAATATATTCAGCTTCTGCTGTTAAAGTTGATACTGAGTTTTGCTTCTTGCTGAACCAGGACACTAGTCTATTTCCTAGCAGTTGACAAGTGCCACTGGTACTCTTTCTATCTATTTTGCATACTGCAAAGTCAGCATCTGATTATCCTATTAGTTCAAAGGAGGACTCCTTGGGATACCAAAGTCCCAAGTAAGGTGTGCCTTTAAGATACCTGAAAATCCTTTTTACAGCAGTTAAGTGTGATTCCTTAGGATTACCTTGAAATCTAGCACATATACATGTTGCAAACATTATATCTGGTCTATTGACTGTTAAGTATAGAAGGGAGCCTATCATACCTCTATACTGAGTAATGTCAATACATTTACCTTTCTCATCTTTATCAAGCTTGGTTGCTGGAGCAATTGGTGTTTTCATGGGAGAGGCTGATTCCATGCAATACTTCTTAAGTAAGTCTTTGATGTACTTGGATTGATTAATGAAGATACCTTCATCAGTCTGCTTTACTTGCAGTCCAAGGAAGAAATTCAGCTCACCCATCATGCTCATTTCGAATTTGCTCTGCATAAGCTTGGCAAATCTCTCACAGATTTTCATCAGTAGAACCAAAGATAATATCATCTACATATATTTGAACTAGTAAAACTTTATCTTTGTGCTTCCTAAGAAATAATGTGGTGTCTACTCTACCTCTAGTGAATCCTTTTTCAATAAGAAAGTTAGTTAGTTTTTCATACCATGCACTAGGTGCTTGTTTAAGTCCATATAAGGCTTTGTCTAGTCTATAGACATAATTAGAGGAAGTTGGATTGATGAAACCTGGAGGCTGCTCCACATATACTTCTTCTTGAAGTTCACTATTCAGAAATGCACTCTTGACATCCATCTGGAAGACTTTGAACTTCATGTGGGCAGCAAATGCAAGGAATATCCTAATTGCTTCAAGTCTGGCAATAGGTGTAAAGGTCTCGTCGTAGTCGATGCCTTCTTCTTGAGAATAACCTTTAGCCACCAGCCTTGCTTTGTTCCTTGTGATCACCCCGTCTTCTTCCATCTTATTTCTGAAGACCCATTTGGTGCCAATGACTGGGTTATTCCTTGGTCTAGCAACTAATCTCTAGACTTTACTTCTTTCAAACTGATTCAGCTCCTCTTGCATGCTTTTATCCAACTTGAATCTTCCATCGCATCTTCTATCTTCTTGGGTTCCATTTGAGACAGAAAGCTCAAATAGAAACACTTATTCTGAGTTGCAGACCTTGTCCTGATCCTTGCAGTTGGATCTCCAATGATTAGGTCTTGAGTGTGATCTCTTGCCCATCTGTTCCCTATTGGAACATCTGTTCTGGTGCCTTCTTGTCTGAACACTTCAAGATTAACTTCTGGCTCTTGTTGTAGAGAATCGTCGTCTGGTGCAGCTCTCTCTACGATTTCTTCTTCAGCCTCAACGATTCCACCTTATTGGGCTGTGATCGTGGTGTTGGGCTCGACCACCTCAATCGTGGTATCTGGATCGTCGGTCACAGTGTAAGACCCCAATTTTTATGAATAAAGATTTAATTTTCTTTATATATTATTTTGAAATAGTAAGGTGTTGATTTGATGAATGTGATAAGTTATGGGTGATATATGAAAATTTTGTAAAGTAAGCAAGTGGTCATAAAATATTCATTGTGTCGGGGAATATTCGTTCTGTTAGGGGAATATTCTTTTTGTAGGAGAATATTCGTACGACGGCGCAATCATTGGTGGGCCCCATAACGAAAAATTGTCGGATGAAAAAAATGACAAGAATAAGTTTTCTAAAGATAATGGCAAAACTTTTACCGTTAAAATTGTTGAAATACCTAGTGATAAAATACCAGTAATACGCGTTGTTGTACAGTAGCACACAGTATTGTACAGTATTTTTTTTAATTATTGATTCTTACGTAAGAAATCACTTACTCAATAATTGTTACAGTAATTACTGTTCAATATTTTATATTATTGATTTAATAATTGCTACATTGATAATTACTGTTCAATTTTTTATATTATTAATTCAATAATTGTCACGACACAGTTACTTATATTATTTAATATTATTAGTTAGCATTATTGGCAATGTCTAAAAAGTTCTATCAAGGAAAGGGGTTATTTTATTTAATTGCGCGCCAGTAAAGAGAAATCTTTATCAAAAAGCCCCCTCTTTCCTAGGAAAAATCTGGTTGTCAATATTGTGAGTTATAATATTAAATGATGACTAATTGTTGAAAGATTGTGTTAATTAAAGATGAGTGAATTGTGGTGGATAATTATTCAATTTTTGTTATAAATAGAGGAATTGTTGTAAGGACCCCCATGTGCCAATTTGTCAAACCGTCGGTATAAATTGATATCAGTTTTTGTTTTATTATTATTATAATAGTAATAAAACAGAAAACTTTTTATATAAAACAGAAATTTTTTTATTATATATATAAAGTTGTTTGTTTTATTAGTATATAAATAGAATATATTATATTATATATAAATTTTTTATTTTATTAGAATATTTTATAGCATAGTGTTGCACAGTAAAATCAGAAAATTAGACGAATTCAAACCCGTGAAATTTATACTGTTTGGTCCGTGATTTTTTTTCTTAAATAGTACTCTGCCATTCTCTTATAAATAGAGTGCTTAGTTAAAAATGAAAATCACACCAGAATTAGAAGTTTTCTCTCTCTATAATATTGAGCGTATTTTTGTGAGTATTTAGATACTTTGAGTGTTGTTATACAGTGCAAGTTTCCTTCAGCATTATATCCAGTCAGAAGTACTATTCTTTTGAGGTAAGAGATGTTATTTTTTTCAAAAATGATGTTATTTCTTTCAATATCATGACACCGACATATGGGTATGAATTTTATTGTGAAATTTTATTCACGTATACGGCACTATTCACGTATACGACACTATTCACGAATACGGTACTATTCACAGAAAAATAAAAAAAAATTCTTTGTCCAAGTTGACTATTATGGTTCCTATATTTGATTGGATCCAAGTTTTGATCTTCATTCTTGAATTTGGCTCCACAATTGACTATAATGGAGTATTCTTGAACTTGAATAAACTAAATTACGAATCCCTAATTTTTGTCTTTTATCTCACTGGATTCGTTCTTTAAAATATTTTCATCATCTTCAGTCTTAAATGGTGATATAAAAGAATATCTTTGACCTGTAGTGCAAAGATGGATGATTATTTGATGAATATCTTTAGCCTGTAGTGCAAAGATGAATGATTACCTGATGAATATCTTTGGCCCGTAGTGCAAAGATGGACAGGTGTTGAGATGAACATGACCAACTGGTGATACAAATGAATATCTTTGGCCTATAATGCAAAGATGAATATTTGATTCAAGATATATATTAATTAATGTTACATGGATAAAATATTGATGATGGACTTTTAAATCATAGAAGATAGTAGACATCATTTTTTACTTAACTCTTCTAATGAATTGTTATTTTCGCTGCAGTTGTTGATCTAAAACTTGTTGTCCATAATATTTTATCTGATTTATTGAAGACTAACGATAATTTATTCTTTATTATCTTAGTCATAATATTCTTTACTGGGCTAGTTGAGCTCACCCTTTTCTTCTATTTTCCTCTTCAGAAAATGAGAATGTCGCAGGGACTAGTCGATGGACATAGTGTTGTTCCAAGTTAGAGCAGTAGCAGTCCTCACTATTTTTACAAAATAGTGTGATAATAATTATAATTAGTGAGAACTGAAATTGAGTGTTTATATTTCGTATTGTATGCATTTGTATTGACACTCACATTTGTGTGGTCGTATTTTGCACGATTGTTTTATATAAAAGTATATATTTAGATTCTGTACCATGTATTTGGCGACTCAGAATGGGTTGAGTATTGAACCTATTTTGGGGGAGTCGCAGTTGGTATCAGAGCTTAGGGATATGGTCTCTGGCGGAGATCAGGGAATAGAACTAGGAGGGGAGAGACGAGTAAATCTTTCACTAGTGTGTCCTACCAAAGCTTATCTGATATTTAATTGGTCAATCGGAGCATAGGGTTAATATGTGACAAGTTAATTTGTTTAACTAACCCTTGTTTTGTTGCAGTATTTGAGAATGGCAGCTGAAAATGTTAACAATGGAGTTAATGAAACCGTTGAGACACCTTTAATCACCAACCAGGAGAACGTGCAACAGGAAGGCAATATTCCTCATGTAAACAACACCACTGATCAGACGATGAATGATGGGATGTTTAGAATCTTTTTGCAGTTCATGCAAAACCAGACGAGAGAAACTCGTGTGCAAAATACGGGTGGAAATAATAGCAACTCGCGGCTTGTCACTGCCAAGCAGTTCAAAGAGTTGGGACCACCAGAGTTTTTGGGAAAGCTGGAACCGATCAAGGCGGAGATGTGGGTTAAGCAAATTACCAAGATATTTGATGTCTTGGGATGCACGGAGGAATAGAAGGTTCCATTCGCCACCTTTATGTCCCATGAAGAGGCAGATTACTGGTGGGAATCTGTGAAGCATACCCAGCCTGCCGCACTTAAGATGTCTTGGGAAGCGTTCCAGAAACTGTTCAATGATAAGTACTTTACTAAAAGTATACGTCATATAAAAGAGGTAGAGTTTATCAGACTGGAATAGAACAACATGACTGTGTCCCAGTACGAGGCTAAGTTCGCAGAGTTATCCCGATTTGCGTCTCATTTGGTGGATAATGAGGAGCATATAACGCGGATGTTACTAAGAGGTTTAAAACCCGAAATTCGTCAATACCTCATTTCTCATAAATTTTCTCTATATTCAGAAGTTGTGAACAGGGCTCAATTATTAGAGAGAGATAATGAGTCTGTTCAACCGAGGGACCACAACCAGGGTCGTACCGGTGGCAGCAGTCATCGAAGCAATGACAACCAGCGGGGAGGAAAGTATCATGACAGAAGCGGTAACCACTCTGGTGGTAATCGTGGCCATGATAGTAGAAGAAGCGAGTCGGGGGGAGATTTCAAAAAGAGAAGGTACAACAATGACAACGTAAAGATGTCAACACCAGCATTAACTATTTCTAGAGGAGGAGAACGACCACCGGTCGTATGTTATAAATGCGGGAAAGAGGGACACATCAGCCCAAACTGCCCCCAATAATTCAACGTGTGCTATAACTGTGGAAAGGAAGGTCATATAGCTCGAGAGTGTCCTGTAGCGAAACCAAGTCTAGCAGGGATGATGCCTCCAAAGGCTGTTTCAGACAAGTCAAAGTCGGTGGTTCTTGGAAGAGCGTTTGTCGTGACTGTCCAAAACGTAAGGAACCCGAACGAGGTGATCACGGGTAAGCTAATCATAAACTCTTGCAAAGTTTACACCTTGTTAGATACCGGTGCTACCCATTCTTTTATTTCACCTGCTTGTGCTCAATATTTGAACTTGACATCTGAGAAATTAGACTTTGACTTATCTGTTGAAATGTCGTTGGGTGAAACCTTCGTTACATCTACAGTTTACAAATCCTGCTTGATTCAAATTGGTACCCTCACCCTACATGTTGATCTTTTATCTTTGAAAATACTTGCATTTGATGTGATTTTAGGAATTGACTGGTTAACCACTTATCATGCCAAAATTGATTATTTTCGTAGGGTTATTAGTTTTCATATTCCTAATCAATCTGTTGTGCGAATTCAAACAACCAAACCACTAAAATCAATCAATGTCATTTCAAGTCATAAAGCTATTCGTTTATTGAAAAATAGATGTCAAGCTTTCTTAGCCCATGTCACTGATCTAAACCAGAATATGTCATATTTGAATAGTATTTCTGTTGTTAATTAGTTTCCTGAGGTATTTCCCGAAGAACTTCTCAAACTACCCCCAGAACGTGAAGTTGAATTCTTTATTGACCTTGAGAACGGTACAAAACCCATTTCTAAAACCCTATATCGAATGGCTCCTATTGAACTTCTGGAGTTAAAGGTCCAACTATAGGAGTTGCTAGACATCGATTTTATACGTCCTAGTACATCTCCTTGGGGTGCTCCTGTTTTATTCGTAAAGAAGAAAGACGGGAGTATGCGACTTTGTATTGACTATCGGGAGTTGAACCATGTCACCATCAAGAATAAGTATCCACTACCTCGTATTGATGACCTATTCGACCAGTTGCAAGAAGCACAATTCTTTTCAAAGATCGATCTTCGTTCTAGATATCATCAGCTGAAGATTATAACTGAGGATATTCCGAATACTACCTTCAGAACTTGATACGGGCACTATAAATTCTTAATCATGTCTTTTAGATTGACTAATGCTCCTGCTACTTTTATGGATATGATGAACCGTGTATTCAAGGAATATTTGGATCAGTTCGTGGTTGTCTTTATTGATGACATCCTCATTTACTCCAAAAGCCGTGAAGATCACGAACAACACTTGAAGTTGGTACTTCAAAGGCTTCGTGAAAACAAGCTTATGACAAGTTGAAGAAATGCGAGATCTGGCTTGAGGAGGTAGCATTCCTTGGGCACGTGGTATCAAAACATGGAGTATCTGTTGACTCGGCGAAGATTGAAGTAATACAAAGTTGGGAGCAACCTAAGTCGGTGACCGAAGTACGTAGCTTTCTGGGCTTAGCTAGTTATTATCGGAGATTCATGGAAGGATTTTCTCGAATCGCTACTCCATTAACTCATCTGACTCTAAAAGATACAAAATTCAGATGGAGCAGAGATTGCGAGAAGAGCTTTCAAGAGCTCAAGAGAAGACTTATCTCAAAACCTGTTCTTACAATACCATCTGGTTCGGATGGATTTGTCATCTACAGCGATGCTTCGGGCAAAGGGTTAGTATGTGTTCTTATGCAACATGGGAAAGTCATAGCCTATGCCTCGCGACAACTCAAGGAATATGAGAGGAATTATCTTACTCATGATTTAGAGTTGGCAGCAGTCCTTTTCGGGTTGAAGATCTGGAGACACTACCTGTATGGGGAGAAAGTGGAGATTTATACGGATTATAAGAGCCTTAAATATGTCTTCACTCAAAAGGAACTCAACATGCAGCAACGACGTTGGCTTGAGCTGTTAAAAGATTACGACCATACCATTCAATACCATCCTGGAAAAGCGAACGTGGTAGCTGACGTGTTGAGTAGAAGATCATATGCGGGAACGAGTGCTATGCTATCAACACAAAGTCCCATTTTGTATGACTTACAAAGGATGGAGATAGAGTTCAAAACTCCGGGGACCCACGTGATGATGTCAAGTATACGTGTAGAACCAGCTTTTATTGATAAAGTTAAAGCTGCTCAAGCTACAGACCCGGAGCTGATGAATATGAAGAAGAAGGTGCAAGAAGGTACTATTTCAGAAGCAAGAATCGATGAAGAAGGAATACTTTGAGTTAACTCTAGACTTTATGTTCCTAACGATTCTGATTTGAAGTATAGAATCATGATAGAGGCACACAACACACCGTTTGCAATCCATCCTGGGAGTATCAAAATGTATCGTGATCTTCGACATACATTTTGGTGGAGTAATATGAAGAGAGAGATCGTGGAGTTTATCTCGAGGTGTTTAACGTGTCAACGTGTCAAGGCGGAGCATCAAGTGCCAAAGGGTCCATTACAACCACTTGAGATTCCAAAATGGAAGTGGGAACACATTAACATGAATTTCGTTACGGGTCTTCCCAAGGTTTCTCAAGGTATAGATGCGATTTGGGTTATTGTCGATAGATTAACCAAGTCTTCTCATTTCTTGCCTATACGAAAAACTTATTCACTGGAACGTCTTGCTCGTATGTACATAAATGAGATTGTGAGGTTGCATGGCATGCTAGTATCCATAGTTTCGGATCGTGACCCAAGATTCACTTCACAATTTTGGATCAGTTTGCAGAAAGCTATGGGCACCGATTTACGATTCAGTTCTGCATATCATCCTCAAACGGATGGGCAATCGGAAAGGACTATTCAAACTCTTGAAGATCTATTGAGACTCTGTATTTTAGACTTCAAAGGGAGTTGGGATAAGTACTTACCGTTGATGGAATTCTCCTACAATAACAGTTATCAGGCAAGTATAGGCATGGCTTCATTCGAGGCATTGTATGGACGAAAGTGTCATTCTCTAGTATACTGGGATGAGGTGGGTGAAGCAACATTGTTGGGACCGGAGTTAGTACGTCTGACTACGAAAAAGATCCAAATGATCCAGCAACGAATACAAATGGCACAAGATCGACAAAAGAGTTATGCGGACCTTCATCGAAGGGACATGAAATTTAATGTTGGGGATCATGTATTGTTACGTATTGCTCCATGGAAAGGAGTTACGAGATTCAGGAAAAGAGGAAAGCTCAATCCATGATTTATTGGTCCATTTAAAATCCTTGACTGAGTAGGAAATGTGGCCTATAGACTCGCCTTACCTCCAAGCATGTCTCGCGTTCATAACATTTTTCACATATCCGTGCTTCGTAAATATGTGAAAGACCCAAACCACATTACTGAGTTAGAACCAGACGAGATAGCCGAAGATTTAACGTACGAGGAGGTACCTGTCAAGATCTTGGATATGAAGGAACATGTCCTACCCTCGAAGATCATACCTCAAGTTAAAGTTTTGTGGAGGAACCATGATATCGTGGAAATTACCTGGGAGTTAGAATCGGAAATGAAAGCTAGATATCCTCACCTTTTCAAAATACCAGGTACGTACGTCAATTTCGAGCATGAAATTTTATAAGGAGGGGAGGTTGTAAGACCCCAACTTTTATGAATAAAGATTTAATTTTCTTTATATATTATTTTAAAATAGTAAGGTGTTGATTTGATGAATATGATAAGTTATGGGGTGATATATGCAAATTTTGCAAACTAAGCAAGTGGCCATAAAATATTCATTGTGTCGGGGAATATTCGTTCGTCGGGAGAATATTCTTTTTGCCAGGGAATATTCGTACGACGGCGAAACTTTTATCGTTAAAATTATTGAAATACCTGGTGATAAAAGAACAGTAATACGCGTTGTTGCACAGTAGCACACGGTATTGCACAGTATTTTTTTTAATTATTGATTCTTACGTAAGAAGTCACTTACTCAATAATTGTTACAGTAATTACCGTTCAATATTTTATATTATTGATTTAATAATTACTACATTGATAATTAATGTTCAATATTTTATATTATTGATTCAATAATTGTCACGACACAGTTACATATATTATTTAATATTATTAGTTAGCATTATTGGCAATGTCTAGAAAGTTCTGTCGAGGAAAGGGGTTAGGTTATTTAATTGCACGCCAGTAAGGAGAAATTCATATCGAAAAGCCCCCTCTTTTCTGGGAACAATCTGGTTGTCAATATTGTGAGTTATAATATTAAATGATGAATAATTGTTGAAAGATTGTGTTAATTAAAGATGAGTGAATTGTGGTGCATAATTATTCAATTTTTGTTATAAATAGATCAATTGTTGTAAGGACCACACCATGTGCCAATTTGTCAAACCGTCAGTAGAAATTGATATCAATTTTTGTTTTATTATTATTATAATAGTAATAAAACAAAAAACTTTTTATATAAAACAGAAAACTTTTTATTATATATATAAAGTTGTTTGTTTTATTAGTATATAAATAGAATATATTATATTATATATAAAGTTTTTGTTTTATTAGAATATTTTATTGCATAGTGTTGCACAGTAAAATAAAAAAATCAGACGAATTCTTGCCAGTGAAATTTATACTGTTTGGTCCGTGATTTTTTTCTTAAATAGTACCCTGCCACTCTCCTATAAATAGGGTGCTTAGTTAGAAATGAAAATCACACCAGAATCAGAAGTTTTCTCTCTCTATAATATCGAGCGTATTTTTGTGAGTATTTAGATACTTTGAGTGTTGCTATACAGTGCAAGTTTCCTTCAGCATTATATCCAATCAGAAGTAATATTCTTTTGAGGTAAGGGATGTTATTTTTTTCAAAATTGATGTTATTTCTTTCAATATCATAACACCGAAATTTTGGTATGAATTTTATTGTGAAATTTTTACCTTATTATATTGGGGTTATTTTTCACGTATACGGCACTATTCACGAATACGGCACTATTCACGAATACGGTACTATTCATAAAAAAATTAAATTTTCTTTTCTTTGTCCAAGTTGGCTATTATGATTCCTATCTTTGATTGGATCCAAGTTTTGATCTTCATTCTTGAATTTGGCTCCACAATAGATTATTATGGAGTATTTTTGAACTTGAATAAACTAAATTACGAATCCCTAATTTTTGTCCTTTATCTCACTGGATTCGTTCTTTAAAATATTTTCATCATCTTCAGTCTTAAATGGTGATACAAAAGAATATCTTTGGCCTGTAGTGCAAAGATGGATGATTATTTGATGAATATCTTTAGCCTGTAGTGCAAAGATGAATGATTACCTGATGAATATCTTTGGCCCGTAGTACAAAGATGGACAGGTGTTGAGATGAACATGATCAACTGGTGATACAAATGAATATCTTTGACCTGTAGTGCAAAGATGAATATTTGATTCAAGATATATATTAGTTGATGTTACAGGGATAAAATATTGATGATGGACTTTTAAATCATAGAAGATAGTAGACATCATTTTCTACTTAACTCTTCTAATGAATTGTTATTTTCGCTGCAATTGTTGATCTAAAACTTGTTGTCCATAATATTTTATCTGATTTATTGAAGACTAACGATAATTTATTCTTTATTATCTTAGTCATAATATTCTTTACTAGGATAGTTGAGCTCACCCTTTTCTTCTATTGTTTTCTTTCGAAAATGAGAATATCGCAGGGACTAGTCGGGGGACATAGTGATGGTCCGAGTTAGAGCAGTAGTAGTCCTCACTATTTTTATAAAAATAGTGTGATAATAATTGTAATTAGTTATATTTCATATTGTATACGTTTGTATTGACACTCACAGTTGTGTGGTCGTATTTTGTACGACAGTTTGATATAAAAGTTTGTATTTGGATTCTGTACCATGTATTTGGTGACTCAGAATGGGTTGAGTATTGAACCTATTTTGGGGGCGTCACACGCAGTGTCTTATGGTGCAGACTTGTCTGAGTCTGTTTCATCATAGATAATGTGGATCAAGACTTCAACGCTCAGCGTCTTCTTATTGAACACTCTATAAGCCTTGCTGTCTGTGGCATATCCAAGAAAGATTCCTTCGTCTGACTTGGGTTGAAACTTAGTCAGATATTATTTTCCATTGCTGAAAATGTAGCATGCACAGCCGAACATATGGAAATAACTGACATTTGGCTTTCTTCCTCTCCACATCTCGTAGGGAGTCTTCTTCAACATAGAGTGAACAAGAGATATGTTCTGAGTGTAACACGCAGTGTTGATGGCTTCTGCCTAGAAGTATTCAAGCAGATGAGCTGCTGCTAGTAGAGTTCTTCCTGCTTCGATCAGCATTCTGTTCTTCCTTTCAGCTACTCCATTTTGCTGTGGAGTTCGTGGAGCTGAGAAGTTGTGGCTGATGCCATTGTCTGCCCAGAACTGATCCATTTCTGAGAAGTTAAACTCTCTACCATAATCACTCCTTATGGCCTTGATCATCTCTCCTTTTTCATTCATCACCAATTTGAACATCTTGATCAATTGGGAGCTTGTTTCATCTTTAGAATTAAGAAAGAACACCCATGTGAATCTGGTGTAGTCATCTACTACGACCAGTGAGTATCTCTTCCCTCCAAGGCTCACAGTTGGAATTGGCCCGAAAAGATCCATATGAAGTAACTGAAGGGGCCTATCAATTGAGTTGACTGCTTTGCCTTTGAATGAGCTCCTTGTTTGCCTTCCAAGCTGGTAGGCGTTGCATGGCCTTTCTTTGACGAAGCTGAACTTGGTTAAACCTGCTACAAGATCTTTGAAGGCCAGTTTTGACATGCTCTTGAAGTTGAGATGGGATAACCTTCTATACCAAAGCCAGCTTATTTCTTCAGAGGCTTTAGCAAGAAAGAATACTGTCTCATCAGAACTTAGATGAGCAAGATCAACAGTGTAGACGTTTCCTTCTCTGGTTCCGGTCAGCTTAATAAAGGAGGTATCCAAATCTCTGACTTGACATTGATTGTTGAGAAAAGTGACTTGATGACCTTTATCGCAGAGTTGGCTGATGCTCAGAAGATTGTGCTTTAGTCCATCTACATATGCCACCTTGCTGAAGGACACAACACCATTTCCAGCTGAGCCATATCCTCTTGTCTTGCCAGAGCCGTTATCTCCAAAGATGACTGTTGGTCCCTCCTTCTCTTTGAAGTTAGACAGGAGAGCTTTGTTCCCTGTCATGTGACGAGAGCACCCACTATCCAGATACCATGTTGTGATCGTGGAGCTCAGTTCCTATAGACAGGTTAAGCTTTCATGTTGGTACCCAGACTTGCATGGGTCCTACGATGTTAGTACCCTTGGGAACTCAAATTTGCTTGACTTTGGGCCTATCATACAGAGGGTTATAGTAATATAATGCAGCTTTATGATCATTTCTACCATATACAAAGCATCTAATATAATGAATGCTTGTGTGTGTGTGGATTCTTTCTCCATTTGGACTTTTATGGATTCTTGGTGGCCTTACCCTTATATTGATTCTTCTTTTTCCATGCAGTCTTGGGATTCAGGGTTTGTGATGAGTTAATCTCAACTCCACGAATCCTTCCTGGTTGGTTCATGGAGTCAGTTTTGCTTGACTCCACGATTCTTCGAGGTTGGAGAGTGGTGATTGAGTTACTTTTCTCTTTTCTGAACCCCAGGCCAGCATGGGATCCATTTTGTCTAGGGACATGACTTGGATCAGAAGAGCAAGGGTGTATAGGTTGTTCCTTTTGTGTGGATTTCATAAATGTAATGCTTCTATTTAAGTTAGAAGCACTACTTCTGTTAGTATCCTTTATCTTTTCCATGCGTGGTTCTGGTGTAGATTCCCCAAAGCCTAAACTTGTTCTGTTAGATGCACTTCTCTGACTGGAGATCAGGGATTCCATGGATGAGGAAGACCTATTCCACATTGAGATAGTCTTTTCTAGTTCCTCAATCTTAGAGGTTAGTTTTGACTCTCTTTGAGTGCTCAGTTCATTGGTCTATCTTAAGAGTTTATTCTCAGCTTCATGTTTAGAGAAAGAGACAGAGCTAAGTAGAGCTGTTTCCAGTTCTCTTTGAACTTTCTCTTTCTCTTTTTGAAGACCCGAATAATCCTTAGACGGAACTATGAACCATTTCATATATTGATGCAGATCAGATGTTATGTCATGTGGTACAGTTCTTAAATCATCAATGTCTACATCAGGAGAGTTAAAGTCAAATACCTCATCTATGCTTACCTCATGATGGTCAGTGCTTTTCTTGTTGTTTGCATCTTTGGCCATCAGACACAGGATGGCAGCTTGAGGTTCTTCATCATCTTCAGACTTAGCATTGGTGTCGTTGTCTAAGTCACTCCATGAACCTCCAGCTACAAGACCTTTGTCTTTCTTCTGATTCTTTTTGTAGCCTTTGAACTCCTTTTTTTGATTCGTCTTCCTTTTCAGCTCTTCTCTAATAGGTTTGTTGCAGTTTGTGATGAAGTGGCTAGGCTTCTTGCAGTTGTAGCATAAATCATTGATCTGCTCCTGGCTGCTGTTGTTGTTGAATCTCTTAGGTCTGCCGCTTCTTCCTTTGCACATGATCTTTTGAGTCTTCTGACCAGCATTGCAATATCCTCATCATCATCTTCCTCAGAGACAGATTCATTTTCATCATGAGCTTTAGAGGTTTCTTCTGTTGCCTTGAGAGCAACTCCTTTATCCTTCTTTCTTCCTTTAGATAGAGACTCTGCTAGTTGAGTCAGCTGTAGTTTGTAGGTAAGAAGGTTGCCATAGAGTTGTTGAACAGTCATTTCATGCAGGTTCTTTGATTCTATGATTGCAGTGGTTTTGGCATCCCACTTTCTTGGTAAAGACCTCATGAATTTGATGATAAGATCTTTGTTGGGATAAATCTTTCCAAAAGCTCGAAGAGAGTTGAGCAGCAAATTGAATCTCTCGTAAGTGGAAGTGACGTTTTCTCCTAGAACATGGGTAAACATCTCATACTGTTGAGTCAGTAGAGATTGCTTGTTTTCTCTGACTTCTTCAGTTCCTTCATGCATGATGAGCAGTGTTTCCCAGACTTCTTTGGCAGTTTTGCAATTAACCATATTTTCGAACAGATTATCCTCTAAAGACTAGAACAAAATGTTCTTAGCCTTTTTATCTAGCTGGACATCTTTCTTCTCGTTGTCAGTCCATTCAGCTTTGACCTTGATCAGAACTTTGTTTGGATCGTCTGGAGTTGGTGCAAGCTTTGTTGGAATATAGGGCCCATTCAGAACGGTTTCAAATAGATCATCATCTATTGAATCCATGTAGGCTTGCATTCTAACTTTCCAGTTGGCAAATTTGTCTCTGTTGCACATTGGTGGTTTGCTGCCTCCACCGGTCTTGGTTTTGCTTATCAGATGTGCCATTGGATCTACTCAAGCTTTGTAGGCTAGATGAGAGAACCTGCTCTAATACCAATTGTTAGTTCCCAGAGGCACAATAGTTATCTAGAAGGAGGGTTAAATTGATATTTTAAAACTTTTTTTTCAAAATACTTGTCAGGATTGATTAAACTAACTGTAGCAGAATATATGTTTGTTCCCCTTAAGATAATGCAATAATGGTTTGATAAGCAGTTATAACAGATATAGCAGTTAATAAGACACAACAATTTTAAGTGGTTCAGAGCACTCAAGGCTCCTAGTCCACTCTTCTACTCCACGAGTAAGAAATCCACTAAGGATGTCTTTACAACTTTGAATCACTAAGATTCCTTCAAGATCAACAATCTTGGAACTTCTTTAGTTCACTTAGAACTCTTCAAGTCTAGTAGACTTGGTACACTTAGTTTGAGATTTATTTTCTGGGGTGTGCTACTCAGTTGCTATTAAGCATCAGTTCTGAAGAACTGAGTAGCGAAGCAAGTTTTTCTTTAGGATCGTAGTGTTTGGACGTTGAGATTGAGCTTTTTAGTTCTTTGCTTGATTAATCTGAATCCCTGTCTAATTTGCTTATGATAGAGCCTTTGAATTGTTTCCGTTAAAGGCATCCGTTGCAGCATTAAATGCTTCAGACGTTTCTGAGCATTGATGTTGACTTCCTGCAAATCTGTTGTCCAGCCGTCTGGCCCACTGACACAGTAGACTGCTTTTTCACCTAACACCTGAAAAGGTGTTTTCAGCAAGCATGCAGTCCTTTCCTTATATTCTTCAATATGCTTCTTCGATACATACTATAGATGAATGTTGGATCATTGGGACTACCAAAATGTCAACGTCTATAAGTCTTTCTTCATTTGTTACTCTTCCTCCTTCATCAGATAGACGAACTTTGATGCTGACTGGAGGGTCACCACGATCGTGGTCTTTGTACCATGATCGCTGTATGTTGGCTTGCTCATGCTTGATTCAGCTTAAATCGTAGAGAACACTACGATTTCTCTTAAACTCTGATAGAGTACGATAATCACTTGCTTGTCTTGCATACTCCACGCTTCCGAGAGCTGACTGCGATTCTTGACTTGGCTCGGCAGGCACTTGGATCATCTCCACGATTCTGATTGTGGCTTCCAAGACAGACTACGATTCTTGAACACTTTCATTGAAGCTCCACGATTCTGCCTTGGCTTCTGCAGACTTTTGACTGGCTTGACAGACTACGATTCTGTCTAGGCCTAACATTTAAATCTCAAAATAGATCAAGCTAACAGTTTTGATCTCTCTTCTATACATTCATTTACAGAATGATAAACATTAAAGCAAAGATCAACCTAACAATTTTGATCTATCATCTAAGTCCTTGTACATATGTTCCTTGTAGGACTTTACACATAAGCATATATATTTACATCAAATTTGAATATGCAATTCCCAACAGTGTTTATTATGCCTGGATTGTAAATCTGTGTCTTTTTACTGCTTTAATATATATAATCGTATATATAAATATATAAATATATATATATATAGGGAGCATTTCAAGAGCATAACTCTTAAAAGACATAACAAGCATAATACCTTTAGCAACGGACCAAACCGTCACATGTCCGTCGCCATAGGTCTTATCCGACGGATAATATATAGCGATAGACGGACCTAAGGCGACGCATTTAGCGACGATTTGGTCCGTCGCTAAAGGGGAGTTATGCTCTTTAAGGAATTATGCTCTTTAAGAGTTATGCTCTTTAAGAGTTATGCTCTTGATCCTTGCTCTATATATATATATATATATATTAACTCTTTTGGCCTGGATTGCTAATCCGTGATCTTTTAAAGCTTTAATATATATATATATATATATATATATATAAGTATATATATATTTCTATTGATCAGTCACGCCAAGATTGTAAATCCGAGGCTTTTTCCTACTTTAATATATATATATATATATTTATATATATATTAGTTATTTAATTTAACTAAATATCAGTTTTAACTATTCATTTGATGTAAATCTGTACTAATATAAAGTTTATGGACTAGATTTATCTAAATCTATCCATGTCTAACTTTTAACTAGTTCAAAAGTCGTAAAACTGGAACCGTTGGGCTAGAATGGCTAAGATTTATTTAAATCTAATTTTCTTTCTAGTTTTGTAAATAGTAAGCAACTATGTGACCCTAGATCTATATTTAGAGGGAACGGAAAGCTTGGCTACGCGCATGCAAAGATTTAACTAATGAATCCTCTATTTTGCGACGTCTAGATATTAATTTGTATTTTATTTCAATCTATCTATTGTGCAAGCTTTGAAATGATATTTTGTTAGCCTAGGAATCACGGGATCTACGATTAATTACATGGATCTAGATCCGATTCCCACGATGGGCAAATTTAAACTGTATATACAGCTTGCAGGCCTTTTTTAAATGTAAATCAGATGGACCTTAAAACGGTTATCTAGATTTAAGGTCTCAACATAGTAAATTATGGTTTGTGGCGCTCGGATCATTTTGATGGCTTTTATGCCCAAAAGAGAGCCAACACTTTTGTAGATATTTATTTAAGTTTTGCATCTCCCATAAAATCCAAATCAAGCCGAATACAAAATAAAAATGGAAGTATCAAAAGGCTTCAATTACTATGCAAGTGAAAGGTTTTGAAAACCACTTTTCAAAACATCACTTTCATATTTTGTCTAAAAAGGACTTTTCATTAAATCAAACCCTTCGTATATAGGTCCAACGAAACACAACACTATTTTCAAATAAAGCACTTAGGCCCAATTACTACAATTCACACACACACACACACATAATAATTAGGAAAATTGAAAAGACGAGGTAACTGTGTTTTCACGGAAGTCTGGGGGTGCCTATCACCTTCCCCCCGCTTAATCAAGCCCCCGAACTCTATGAATCTCGGTTTTCAAGACAATTAAACAGCATCTAGTAATTGGGCCATATTGCAAAATCTTTCAAAACTCGGTTAAGTTGGTACAATCACTTAACTCATACCAACTGGCGACTCTTTCTAATTCAGACCAATAAAATCAAATCTTTTTAAATCGCCGACATTATATGTCGGTCTTTTCCTAAAAATCTCACCCTCAGATCAAACAAATCAAAATAGAAAACATAAAGATAAGAACACATAGGAAAAGGAAATCAAGAATTTTTCCTGACGTCGACAGGTCTTTCGATACCGAATCGCGTGGAAACTCTATAAAAAATTCGCAAGAGTACTTCCGGAGACTGAGATATAGAAAATGTTGTAATTTTATCTCATGTACACGAATTCTGATTTATATGCACTGTGTGAATAAGATTATCTATTTGGTTGAACTTGATATATTTTCAAATTCAGAATTTAAGTAAAATTTTTATTTCATAATGTTCAATTGATCAAAAAAATATAAGTCTATCAATTTGACTATTAAAATTAAGTAATAATCTTATAATTTAGAACTAAAGAAATAATTAAAAATGTATGACATGTTGATAGAATTGGGATTATTTTTGTTTAATTATCAAATATTATTAACAAATAGAAACGAGGTAAAGAAAAAAAATTGGGACAATAAAATTTATATGGGAAACGAGGCAAAAAAAAAAGGTGCCGCTACACCTAGTCACGGCTAAGCCAATAAATGATTCAATTAATATTAATTGTATATGGATTCGCCAATATGAATATGATTGACCAAATTTAGTTGGCCTCCAATAAACAAAACATATTAGTGCAAGCACCAGAAACGAGCCAAAGGAGAAAAAAAAAATGTAGTGCCGGTACAGCTAGAAGCGGCTAAGACCTCCAATAAGGGGAAAAAAATGTAGTGTCGCTATAGCTAAAAGCGGCTAAGACCATAGAATTGGGACAACAATTAATATTATTTTATTCGGGAAACAAAACAAAGCAAAAAAAAAAAGGTCGCTACAGTTTGTAGCGGCTAAGCCAATAATAGACTTCAAATAATATTACTTTACACGAAAAATGAGGCAAAGCAAAAAAATAAAAATTTACGATGTATATCAATTTTAATGAGTAATTTACGAGATGTTGTATTTAATAAAAAAATGCTAACTCAAATTTTTTTTACCAAATGTTGTATTTAATAAAAAAAAATTACCAAATGTTGAGTTACAAGAGTTCAATAAAATATGTATATCAAAAAATTACTCCAAAAAATTTGATAAGATGATATACATTATTTAATGAATAAGACAATTGTTACATATAATTTTTTTTTCTTACAATGGTTAAGCAATGGGACTCGTACCCATTTTATTTTTCCTTACACGGGTAATTGATACTTAATATCGCCCTTATTGTTTAATATCTCCTTTTTTGCGTATATATTCTTTAAACTTACATTTTCAATAATTTTGATCTACTTGTTAATTGCCTCACACGTTTTCCTAACAAAATGAGTTTAATCATAATCTCAAAATGAGTAGTAAAACTAATAAAATAACATTTTATTAAGTCTCTTATTTAAGAGTTAAAGTTAAAAATAGTGACAGTGTATACAAAAACAGAGTTGTGCTTACAAAATATCGTTAATGAAATATTCCATCCGTTTAAAAAAAAATTATAAATAATATTAATTGAATTTAAGATTAATTCATATTATATAACTCATTTTAATATAATACTGTACGGAACAAGAACTCATTAGTTATTACTATTATGAATATTAAAAGTCATATTAATATAAATAATAGAAGTAGTAGTATTACATCTGTGTAATATTAATATTAATAATAATAATAATAATAATAATAATAATAATAATATTAATATTAATAATATTTTCTTAATATTATTACTATAATATTTGTAAACAAATTCATTAACTTCTCAATGATATTTTCGTTAACATATTTACAAAAAAAACATAACATAAATAATACAATGAAGGATATTTTTTTGGCTCAGGAATCCCTAGCACTCGATAGTGGTTTTGCTTATCGTGGTCGGTTTCAAAACCGCAAATGACACATTTTCGATGAGGCTTTGAAGGTATGATTTTCTCGAGTGCACTCTTTAATCTAGATTGTTTTTTGCCGCCCTTTGTTTGAGAAATAATAGACGACAAATACTCATCTTCTTTTGCTTCCTCCTCTACATCTTTATCGTCATTATCGTAACTCATATCTTGAGGTGGATCTCCAACCGTGCGATCAATGTCGTCGTCTGTCAGTTCAGTAATATTCTCATCCGGATCATACTGATCAACTAACAATTTTTCTAGTGCATTCATTTTAAGAACAATTTTGTAACCTCGAACAAAGCAAGCAGCTTTGCTCGCTAACTCTTGGTAATCACTCATCAAATGATTATAGCGCATTGTTTGATCTTGTTTTTAAGTCAGCAGCTGTGGAGTTAAAGAGTAATTCTTCACCATTGCTCTTATTCGCATCTCTTGTCCACCGAAGAATAATCATGTCGCTTGGTATTTCTGAAATACTCTTAAACATGAAATATCTCAAGATGTGTCTGAATAATTCACCAGAATGAGAAAAACATTAGGCAATTACATGTTATCGATCCCAACTGACGATTGTTGACGATTTTTTTATATCTTCCACCACTTTCAGTTGCATCTGCAATATACACGGCATAGACCTTAGTATCAGTGGCACACAACTCACTAACTTTACTAACATTGTATTTCATGGAATCGACGAATTGGCGTTGAAAACATCTAAACATTTCTTTTGTGTACACATGTGCAGCATGAACTTCCAAAGATGAACCGAGTACCATATTCCTTTTCCAATGTTTTTTATGTAGTCGGTCTTCCTCTCTTTGATAAATTATTTTTCTATAGCCTTTTGACTCTACACTACAAATTCTTTCATACATGTTGAAGCATTAACATACTCATCAAAAAAATGATTCATGCTCTCGCTTCTTCCAGTGGTTGTCATTTTCGCGGCAAAATATTGAAAGTAGTATGCATACAAGCCAATCATGTATGATGATAAAGCATATACTTTGGAGGCAATCTTATTTATTTATTAATAAAAATATTCATTTATTAAAGGCATTTAATTATCTACACGGTGCTGTTTTTATAATATGTAAATAACCCATAGTTTTAAGCAATGCTTTTAGAATCATGATGGTGATCATGCCAATGAGATCTAAATTCTTAGAAAGCTCTAAAACTAAAATAGTTCCTAATCATGGGATTACTAAAAAGGGGATTAGTAAATCCGGATAGATTAGTACATATGTTGCTTGCTCATTGGATGAGGATGATTGATCTCATAATCATTTGTGTGGAGACACTAAAGCAAGTATGTAGGTGCTTATTGGATAATAAGTTCACTGAACGTGACTCGCTATGGAATACCTAATGGAGTTTTACTCGCCTGTCAATAGGAATTTCTAATGTGATAGTAGTACAAGTGATCCTTGGACTTGAGATCATCATAGTATCTTGTATGTAATGAATTATACTTTGACTTATTCCTTAAAGCCCTTTAGGGTATATAAAAGAATATGCTTGGGTATAATGAGTTACATATGTTGACAATGAATGATCAATAAAGAATCTACCACCTCTAGTAAAGGAGGAGATATGTCCTATGTGATTCGTTAAATGACAACCCAGGAATCCTTGGCCAAGGTAAAATGAAATTAGAAAGGAGTTTCTAATTTACATTATTTGGAGTTGTGCATTTTCTAATCGAAATACATATAATTAAATAAAATAAGACTTGACAGTAAATTCATGTCTTATTTTTAATTGGGACATTGTATGGTGGAAGGATTGAATTGTATGGTAACTATTTACTCACAGGTTCTTTTATGATTAATGTTGAAATCTATATTATCTGGAAAGTCGTTGATCGCTAGGGAGGCTTATCCCTATTGTAGAATAAATATTATTTATTTAAATAGATTATTAGTTTAATTTATTTATTTAAATAAGATTAGAATTGTTCTAATTGATTTATTCACAACCGGTTTAATATGGAGAACCTAAAGGGTCATACCATAAAAGGAAGAATAATTATTTAAGAATGTAATGGCATAATCGTAATAATGCATTAAGTGAAATTAATTTAATCTATGGTGATAGAATAAATTAAATAGCTTAATATTTATTATTTAATATTTTGGAAATATTAAATATAAATTAATAAGATGAGTCTTATTAATATTATTATAATTATTATTATTTTAATTTCTAAAGGAGTTTAGTAATTAATTTAATATTAGTACTCTCATTTATTCCTAATAAGATTAGGAGATAAATTAATTAAATGAATTTAATTAATTATTTCCCATGTGGTGGGAAGCCTAAATTAATTAAAGGAGTTTAATTAATTAAAAGAAATCCCATGTCTAATAGGATTAGAAGGGTTGACCAATATCTATATAAGAGGATTCTTATAATAGATATTACTTGATGCAATTCCAATTGTTGGAGAGTACTCCTTTTCTATAGAGGATAGAAAACTAAGGTTTAGCCAAACACCCTCCTTCTTGATAATTCATCTTCCTTGGTGGATCACCTCTAGAGGCCAAACACTTGGGTGGCTAACGTTGATCAAAGGAAGGAATCTAACCCGAAAATTCAAGGAGATCTCGAAGAACAAGGAGTTAAACTCGTACCTGTGGAAGCTTCGTTCTACAATTGTATGATTTTATAACTTCTTATTTATCGTTTTAAATTAATAATTTGCATAAAGGATGATCCGGGTAATGGTTTTGTAGAAATTTTTTTAAACTCTGATATACCATGCTTCCGCTAATTTTTGCAATTTGATTGCGTCACAATTTCTTACAAACCCAACAAATATCTCTCTGTATACGCAGGAATCATTTTCTCTCGTACATCATACGAACTTCCAAGCCACTCATTGTTATACAATTCATAGTTCCTTATCAGAATATGCCAACGCTCTCCAAACTCCCCGATGGACAATGAATTATACACACAATTATTAAAATGATCTTTGAATGATGGGTGCTTAGAATAAATATGATGCAATTTCTCAGGAAATTTATTGCTAATATGTGAAGAACACAATAAATGATAACTAGAAGGGAGTACCATAGCAAAAACATTACTCATAGCTTTATCTTGGTCAGTGGTGATGGTTATAGGTGCCTTGTAGTCCATGGCTTCGAGCCATGTCATTAATACCTAAACGAAAGTGTCCTCTGTCTCGTGCCTTAATAATGCAAATCCAAACAATATAGGCAGATAACAGTGGTTGACCCTGAAAAATGGAACAAACGGCATGACATACTTATTTGTCCGGTACGTACTGTCAAATGTCACAACATCTCCGAACTGTTGATATATAAACCTTGATCGGGCGTCAACCCACAAAGTACAAGCTATGTGATTGTTTTCATCGGGTTTCACTCGAAAAAAAAATTTACTATCACTTCCGGATGCAAGTTTTTTCAAATAATTTACAGCAGCTTGTGCATCATTTTCATCAGCAGAATCACGCTTTAAATCTCTCACTACATTATGAACATTTACATTAGAGAGAGGAACATTTTACATCCCACCACCTATTGTGCTCAAAACATTCATCAAACTACCAAGACCAATATCGGACTTATTTAAAGTGTCAATTAATTTTCTTGCAACCGGAGTAATACTTTTGTGTGTCTCAATCAAATCTACTTTAGTAGGGGTCACTAAGTGATGACTGTGCTATAATTCAACAACAGAAATACGCCAATTATCTTCTTTCTTATTGTGGACAACATATATTCTAGCTTTGCATAATGTGCATTCTATAGAGTCTCTCTGTCTACTTATTTTATTACTACCATCTTCATCATCTGGTAAACTCTTGAAAACAGTTGGTGTACCGGTTTTTTTACATACATACAACTTAGATGACACATCATTCGTATGAGCATGTTTATGACTAGTTGCAATTCTAATCTCAAATCCATTTTTACGAGCATATGATCTATAAAAAGTTTCAACTTCTTCTAACTTACAAAATAATTGACCAACGTATGGAACCATTTCAGATTTACTACTTTCAACTTCACTTACAAACTCAGATGTATTTTCACAATCTAAACTTGAAACAGAATCTGAAGAACTAGACAAAAATAATTTCTTATGGATATTATATGCCACTTTGAAAAACTTACTTATAAATAAGAATGGAAATTGTCGGATCAGAACTTTAGGTTGAACTTGGGAAGTGAAAGTGGGCAACTAGATCAAAAAAAGCAAAGAAGAAGTGAAAAAAGGAAATTAATATTCGAGAGAGTAAACCAAGCTGCAAGAGATGTGGGAAAGGAAGGATAGGAAGGTAACCTGAGAAAAGGCCATGGATTGTAAGAGAATAAAATGGGAAAATTTGTCCAGCCGCTACAACTTGTAGCGGCTTATTCAATTTTTGACCAAGTCAACTTTTCCCATTTACCATTTCCCACTTTTCCCATGTCAACTTTTCCCATTCTCGAGGAGGTTTAAAAAATTGAAGCTGCAAGAGAGGAGTGTCCAACCGCTACAACCTCTAGCGGCTTATTCAATTTCAAGTCAGCAGCTTTTCCCACTCTTGCCCATGTACTACAAAGGAAGGTTTGTTAAAAAAAATCAACATTTAACCGAGGAAATAACCAAACGGAGGAAGCAGGAAAAAAATTAAAGGCCTAACCGCTACAAGCTGTAGCGGCAAGTATATTTAAAAATTTTTTATTTTTTGTAATATTATTTGGCAAAGTGGGTCCCGTTAGTAAGTTAGTTTGATCATTATTAAAATAACAGATGTTAGAGCTTGTTATGTGTGCCCCTACATGTTGTAGCGGCATGCCATAGAAAGATTTTAATCTCAGCCTTCCATGTTATTGATCAACAGCTAACATGTTGGTTGCTGGAATAATGACTCTAGCAACCAGTTGCCATATATATATATGAATGAACACTGAAAATGAAGATGAAAATGAAAAGTCAATGACTCGTGTAATCTATCATTAGCAGCAACTGGAGTTGCAATTTACAAATAGTTGTTTAACCTAGTTAATAGGAATATGCGAGATTTTTTTGGTGGATTAATGGGTTAAATTTAATCAGATTCATGATTTGACTTATTTAAAATATTGATCCAATGAATCAAATTATCACAAATTAGTAAATAAATGAGCTGGAGTTTTGATCTAATAAATTATATTGAATCAGGTCAAATTAGGATCAAGATTTGTCTCATTGACGATCCATAATCATATTTTTATTTCAATCACTACATAGAGTTATTTGGTTAAAATTAATTTATTTTCTCTCTTCCACATTTTATCTCTATTTTCTCTCCTTTATTTTTTTACCCATATTTTAAAACTTTTATTCAAATATTTAATTTTTCTTTTTGATTGCGCACACATAAATAGTGTGTCATAAATACTAATATCTATAAATGAGAGTGAATGACTATAAGAATGGCTCATGCCCATTTATAGGATGTATTTTTTCCTATTCTTTTACTCATAATTAGCTCATGATCCAGTGCGAAGCACGAGTTTTGTTTTGTTATAAAATTATTATATTATTTATAATTTTTTATATTATACTATACTAATATATTAGTTCTACTAATAATAGATTAATATTGTGTACAATGATTTTTTTTATAAAAGAATATTTCCTTCTGAAATATCATGTTTAACTAGTAATGTATAACCAATTATTTATAAAAAAAATTAAATAAATTTAAAAATATAAAATAATAAGTCTTCTACTTAATTATATAATATAAATCATATTATTCATCTTTCAAATGATTTATTTGTTTCTATATTCCTATATTCATATATTAATGTAATAATAAAATCTTAATTAAACTCAAATAGTTATACTTATATAATTTAATAATATAATATTATTATTATTTTTATCAATAATATGAATTTTAAAGAACGTTAACTAAATTAGAAAATGTATTAAGAGATAGTGGTAAGTAGATAATTATGATAGTAAGAATGTAGATGAAATTTTTTTGAAATTAAATAATAAATAAAAAAATAGTTTCTTTTATTAAAGTTTATGTTTCTATTCCAACATTTTAGAGTTGTAAGACCATTCTCAAGTTTTAAGGTTGAGAGACTATTATGTGCTATATATTTTTTATATATATGTTTTATTTGTAGTTAGAATTTATTGCTAAATTTTAATATTTATTATCGTTAAATTTTAGAGGTCACTCTTAAAAGTAGGGTATATTGATTCATGGTTTTGATTTTGCAAATGAATTTATTTGCTTTGAGACATAATGTATAAGACATGATGTATGTGAAAGTAGTACGCACACAAGTCAATCATATTTGATATAATAAAACATATATTTTGTAACAATCTTATTCGTTTATTAATAAAAAAAGTTTATTTATTAAAGGTTTTTATATTATCTGCATTATGTTGTTATATTAAATATGATAAATCTATAGTTTAAAAAAATATTTTTAGAATCGTGATGATGATCATGGTAATGAGATCTAAATTATTAAAAAAACTTTAAACTAAAATAGTTCCCAATCATTGGATTACTAAAAATGGGATTAGTGAATCTGGATATATTGGTGCATGCGTTGCTTGCTCATTAAATGAATATGATTGATCTCATGATCATTTGTGTGGAGACACTAAAACAATTATGTAGGTTCTTATTGGAGAATAAGTTCACTGAACGTGGCTCACTAAGGAATACCTAATGGAGTTTTACTTTCCTATCAATAGGAATTTCTATAGTAATAGAAGTACAAGTGATTCTTAGACTTGAGATCATTATACTATCTTGTGTATGATAAGTTATACATTGACATATCCCTTAAAACCCTTAGGGTATATCAAATGGTATGCGTGGGTGTAATAAGTTATATATGGAGATAATAAATGATCAATAAAGGATCTACCACTTCTAGCAAAAAGCAGAGAATGTCCTATGTGATTCGATAAATGATAACCCATGAATCCTTGGCCAATGTGGAATGGAATTAAAAAGGAGTTTATAATTTGTATTATTTGGAGTTGTGCATTTAAGGATCGAAATACATATAATTAAATAAAATAAAATTTGATAGTAATTACATGTCTTATATTAATTGGGGATATTGTATGGTGGAAGGATTGAATTGTAAGTTAACTATTAACTCAAAAGTTCTTTTATTATTAATGTTGATATCTATATTATCTGGAAAGTCGTTGATCGTTAAGGGGGCTTATCTTTATTATAAAATAAATGTTATGTATTTAAATGAATTAAATAGTTTAATTTATTTATTTAAATAAGATTAGAATTGTTCTAATTAATTTATTCACAACCGGTTTAATATGGAGAACCTAAAGGATCACACCATAAAAGAAAAATATTTATTTAAGAAGCAAATGACATAATTGTAATAATAAATTAACTGTATTTAATTTAATCTATGGCGATAGAATAAATTAAATAGCTTAATATTTATTATTTAATATTTTAGAAATATTAAATATAAATTAATAAGAGGGGTCTTATTATTATTATTAGTTTAATTCCTAAAGGAGTTTGAGAATTAATTAATAAGAGGACTCTCATATATTCCTAATAAGATTAGAAGGCTAATTAATTAAATGAGTTTAATTAATTATTCCTAATTAGATTAGGAGCCTAATTAATTAAAGGAGTTTAATTAATTCAAATAAAACCCTAATCCAAAATAGTTTAGGAGGGTTGCCTACATCTATAAATAAGAGGAATTTTATTTTGATTTAGGGTGAATGATAATTCCAAGAGTTGTGAGAGTACACATAATTATATAGAGATAAAATCTAGTGTTTTGCCAAATATCCATCTTCTTGAATATTTGTTCTTCCTTGGTGGATCATCTCTAGAGGCCAAACACTTGGGTGACTAACGCTGATCAAATAAAGGAATCTAACCCGGTGAATTCAAGGAGAGTACGAAGGATTTGGAGTTGAACTTGTACCTGAGGAAGTTTAGTTCTACAAGGATATGATTCTATAATTTCGTCTCTTTCCTTTAATTAATAATTACGTATAAATGATGATCCGGGTATATGGTTTGCAAAATTTTAAAACTCTGATTTTTCACGCTTCCGCTCTATGTATGTAATTTGTTACATGTTCATGGATATAACAAACCTAACAGTGGTATCAAAGCCAAACTTTATGCGAGTTATTAATTGTTTTGATTCGATATGTATGTTGATATGTGTTTAAAATAATTTTATTGGGCATAATTATTGGCAAATAATTATGTTTTTGGAGAAAAACTGCATAATTTGCAAACTGCAAAATTGTTTCTGGAGACCGGCGTCGCAGCACCTGATTAAAGTTTAATCACGGCGCAGCGCTGGAAAAAAGTTTTTGAAAACGCAGTGATCTGGCGCCGCAACGCCCGAAGCCAGTTCATTTCGCTGCACCGCAGCGCCGTTACCCAGAAAGATAAATAAATTTTATTTTATTTATATATTTGATTTCTAATTAAGATAAAATATTTATTTTAAATTGAAAATGGATTCCATATTTTTTTAGTAATTCTAAATTAAAATAAAGTTGTTTATTTTGAATTGGAATAGGATTCCATGTTGATTAAATAAATGAGTTTATTTTGAATCATAATTTTATGCTAACTAAAATTTTCCCTTTAAATCAATATCAATTTATATATTGAATGTTTATTATTTATGAGATGAATGTTATTTATTGATGCATATGTTGATATGTATGATAATAAATGGGATTGATTATGGACTATTGACCAATGTGATTGAATTTTATTTTAGTTAAATGCATGAATGTATGTGTTTTATTAAATATGGTATGTGTACCTCGTCTTCTCTATTTTTCTTGATGTGATTTCTATCTCCCCCCTATGTACTTCCCATTGACTGTTGATCAAGGTTTCTATTTACAAAAAATAGTTTATGTAATAGAATTAGTTAGAATTACTTAAAGAATTGGAGACCAAGGAGCAAGGAGCGCTTGAAGACCCGTTTGTAATGGAGCCCAGGTTTAAATGTAATAGTTATATTTAAATTCAGTTCTTGCACCCTAGGGTTTGACCTTTTGGTTCACTTGGTTACTCTAGTGAACCAAACTAGAATAAAAATTCATAATCAATCCGAATATAGTATTTTATATGTGCATGCTTATACTATATATATATATATATATATATATATATATATATATAATAAATATTATGCAACATATTTCACATGTTAACTAATATGACACGTATTTTATATATATATATGTGCATGCGCACTAAACAAGATGAGACAAATAATAATGAAACCCCTCAAAGAATTTATATTAAGTCCTAAGCGTTCAAATATATTTAGAATATCAAACGTCGGCTTCTAGCATGATACAAACGATAGAGTATCAAATTAATTATTATAAGTTTTTTGTGTCACAACAAGGCTTATCTTAATTTTTTTTAAATGTTGTATTATCACATTTGATGCTTATAAAGAAATTGAACGATGTTGTTTTGTAGTCACCACAAAGGACAATATTTTTTTATTTGAATATATAGAAGTGCTAGGTTAGACTTAACTTGGACAATTTTGATTCAAATGTGTCACCACTTGATCAAAATAATCTAAGATGCAAAATAAAAGGAGTTACATGATGATGTAATTGACAAGAGTTGTCTACTTATTTATTTATATATAGTTTGTTGTGTCATCACAAGGCTATATACATTTGAAATGGGATCCTTATTCTCATTAGCAAATCTTTAATTAGATTTTGCCTAACTATATAAGTGAGAGTAATATAGTTTGAAGAAAATAGTGGGAGATACCAATTTAAAACAAGACCTAATTTATTTTGGTAATTAATTAATAAAATGAATGTATGCTATAATGTTGTTAAATTACAAATTCATTTACATAATTTTACAATGTCTAATTTACTATCAATACTGAGCATATTAGATGCTAATTAACCGGACTGAATTAAACAGATTGGTTAAGGAATTTGAGAATAGTTCTCAAGGCTGAAAAGCTATCTTATGTCCTTAATAGTCCTATCCCTGCAATGGTTGCAGAAAATGCCTCTGAGGAAGAGATTGCTACTTTTAAAAAGTGGTAAGATGATGCACAGTTGGCTTAATGCATCATGCTTGCATCCATGAGTAATGAGCTTCAGCGTCAGCATGAAACTATGGATGTTCCTACTATACTCATGCACTTCAAGTAGTTGAATGGTGAGGAAAGTAGGACTAATAGATATCAGATATCAGATATCTAAGGAGCTCTTCCGATCTAGAATGACCGATGACACTACAGTATAGGCACATGTCCTTAAGATGGTCAATCTGATTGAACAATTAGGACAACTGAGTTTTTTCATAGATGGAGAATTGAGTCAAGATTTGATCTTGCACTCACTCCTGGACTCCTCATAATTGTTGTGAATTTTTACATGAACAAGCTAGATGTCAGCCTCGTTGATTTTCTTAACATGTTGAAAACTATTGAGAGTCACTTTCCAACCAAGAAAGACCAAGTCTTACTAGTAAGGGCCAAAGGATCTTCTAAAAAGAAGAACGATTTAAAGAAGGTAAATAGAAAGACAAAAACAAAGGATAATATAAACAAAAATGATACGGATAACAAAGCAGTTTACTTCCACTGCAATAAGCCTGGACACTGAAAAAAAAAACTACGAGAAACATCTTGCAGAGGCTAATCAGAAGAAGCTTAGTGAAGCTTCGGTTACATATACAGGTTTGTTCATGATTGAAATAAATCTTTCAGTAAGTAAAGTTTGTACTTGGGTATTAGATACCGGTAATGGTTCTCATAAATACAGATTTATGAAGGGACCAAGCCGAAGTAGAAAGCTAAACAAGGGGAAGTCATCCTACGTGTGGGGAATGGAGCAAAGGTTGGTCCATTAGCTGCAGGAACTTATTGTTTAGCACTGCCTACGGGCAAGTCCATTAGTTTAAATAATTAATATTATGTTCCAACACTTACAAGAAACATTATTTCAATTTCTGTATTGGATATGGATGGTTTTGATATTATAATAAAGAACAACAGTTGTTTCATTATAATAAAATATTTTATAAAGTGTTGGAAATTTACTAAATGGACTTTATATACTTAACTTACATGAAAATAATTTTGCAAATAAAACAAACTAGTAAAAGAAAAGGAGATGATCATTCAAAGAATTGAATATATATTTGGTGAAATACAAGTCTGAATCATTTGAAAGGTTTAAAGAAGTCAGAAGTAAACTAATTGGCAAGGTATTAGGATTCTTCAATTGGATCGAGGAATAAATACTTTTGCACTAAGTTTTAAGATCATCTTAAATGGTTTTCTCACAATGGACGCTTTATGATACACAATAATTGATTGTTGTATCTAAAAGGAAAAATCGTACCTCATTGGACTTGGTGCAGTCCATAATGATTTTTACCGACAATCCAGTATCCTTCTGGGTAATGCCCTGTGAACGGATGCATGTCTACAAAATAAGGTAACCTCAAAATCCGTTCCCAAGACTTCATAAGAGTTATGGACAGGGAGGATTACTAATCTAAAGTATGTTAAGATAAAGAGTTGTTCAGCTTATGTGAAAAGGTTTCAAAAGGATAAGCTTGGGACAAGATTTGACAAGTGCAGATTTGTGGGACATCCTAAAGTAAGTTTAGGGTATATGTTCTATAATCCTACTTAGCAAAAGGTGTTTGTTGCAAAACACGCTGCCTTCTAAGATATAGGTGTTTATCATTGAAGGGTTAGTGGGAGGATAATAGATCATGAAGGAGTTCAAGAACCAGAAAACACTATTAGTCAAAAGGAGGAACCTGTAGATAGACCTATTGTACGACAACTGAATCATAAATCTGGAATAGTACTGAAGATACCTGGGAGGTCTGAATTTATCATAGATGATGATGATGAGGTATGCATCATAGAGGATGATGATCCAGTTATATACGATGAGGTTAAGAGTTATAAACACTCAGAGAAATGGCAGATGGCCATAAAATTTGAAATGGATCTTTGGAGAAAATGGCAAGGTGGAGACCTATAAGGCCAGATTGGTTTGAAAAGTTTTCAAATAAAGTCAACGAGTTGAATATGATAAGACCCCATTACCGGTAGTAATGCTCAAGTCTATTTGAATTTTACTTGTAATTGCAGCTTCTTATTACTAAATTTGGCAAATAGACGTGGAGACGCCCTACCTCAAATATAAATTATTAGAGGAGAATGTATGTATGATACAACCAGATGGATTTATTTTAATGGTTGAAGCAAATCATGTAAATGAGCTATAACAATCCATTTATGGATTGAAGTAAACTTCTCAAAGATGGAACATTCGTTTTGATGAGACAATCAAAAAAGTTTGATTTTATCAAAAATGAGAATGGACCTAGTGTGTACAAAAGGGTCAGTGGGAGCGCTGTGACATTCCTAGTATTATATGTTGAAATATTACAGATAAAAAATGAGATACCAATGTTATAATCAGTAAAGATAAAGTTTTCTAAACAATCCTCCATGAATGATTTGGGAGGATCATCCTATAAATTGGGGATATAAATCTATATAGATAGATTTAAAATGAAGGTCGACTTGACCCAAGGAACGTATGTTCATTTGATGCTAAAGGCATTTAGCATGGCAAACTCCAAGAAAGGTCTCATGATGATGAGTCATGGAGTGTATCTCTCTAAATTATCCTCAATAAAAGAGAGATCGCATGAGTTACTATGTATGCAATGAAATGTACTAGACCTGATGATGTTGGGTCAAATTCTGGAGAAGATCACTGTAAGACAGTGAAAAACATCTTAAAGGACTTAACTGGCACTAAGAATTTGATCATGATTCATGGTGTGTCTGAATTAAAACTAGAGGGCTAAATAAACTCAAGTTTTTCAGACTGGCCAAGACGACAACAAATCCATTTAAGAGTAAATCGTTACCTTGAATGGTGGTGCAGTGAATGGAAAAAGTTCTAAATAGTAAATAGTTGCTGATTTAGTGACAAAGACAAAGTATATAGCTATAAATGAAGCTGCAAGTTGATTGTCTGGATGAAAAGTTCATTAATGAACTAGGAATGGTTCCTAAGTATTATCTTGGATCCAAACATGTATTGCGACACTTTCATTTGATTAGAGAATCATTGAAAGAGGAAAAGTCACTATAGAGATAGTGAACTCTCAAGAACAACATTATATATCCATTTAATGAAGCTTTATCCAACAACGAGATGATCGTCACTTAGAGAAGAAAGGGTATTAGATATCATGGCGAATGACTTTAGTGCAAGTGGGAGATTGGAAGTATAATGCACACAAGCCAATCATATTTGATATGATAAAGTATATACTTTATAACAATCTTATTCGTTCATTAATAAAAGAGATTATTTATTAAAGGCTTTTATATTATCTGCATGATGTTGCAATATTAAATGTGAAAAATCCATAGTTTTAAGCAATGCTTTTAGAATCATGATGATGATCATGCTAATGAGATCTAAATTCTTAGAAAGGTTAAAACTAAAATAGTTCTCAATCATTGAATTACTAAAAAGGGGATTAGTGCATCCGAATAGATTGGTACATACGTTGCCTGCTCATTGGATGAGGATGATTGATCTCATGGTCATTTATGTGGAGACACTAAAGCAAGTATGTAGGTGCTTATTGGAGAATAATTTCACTGAGTGTGGCTCGCTAAGAAATACCTAATAGAGTTTTACTTGCCTGTTAATAGGAATTCCTATAGTGATAGTAGTACAAGTGATCCTTAGACTTGTTATCATCATAGTATCTTGTGTATGATAAGTTATACTTTAACATGTCCCTTAAGACCCTTAGGGTATATCAAAGGATATGCTTGAGTGTAATAAGTTATATATGGAGATAATGAATGATCAATAAAGAATCTACTATTTTTAGTAAAAAGCAGATAATGTCCTTTGTGATTCGATAAATGACAATCCATGAATCATTGGCCAAGGTGAAATGAAATTAGAAAGGAGTTTCTAATTTATATTATTTGGAGTTGTGCATTTAAGGATCGAAACCCATATAATTAAATAAAATAAGACTTGATAGTAATTCCATGTCTTATATTAATTGGGACATTGTAAGGTGGAAGCATTGAATTGTACGATAACTATTAATTCATAGGTTCTTTTATGATTAATGTTAAAATCTATATTATCTAGAAAGTCATTGATCGCTAAGGGGGCTTACCATTATTGTAGAATATATGTTATTTATTTAAATGAATTAAATAGTTTAATTTATTTATTTAAATAAGATTATAATTGTTCTAATTGATTTATTCACAATAGGTTTAATATAAAGAACCTAAAGTGTCATACCATAAAAGAAAAGTATTTATTTAAGAAGCAAATGACATAATCATAATAATAAATTATCTGTATTTAATTTAATCTATGGTGATAGAATAAATTAAATAGCTTAATATTTATTATTTACTATTTTAAAAATATTAAATATAAATTAATAAGAGGAGTCTTACTATTATTATTAGTTTGCTTCCTAAAGGAGTTTGAGAATTAAATAATAAGAGTACTTTCATATATTCCTAATAAGATTAGGAGGCTAATTAATTAAATAAGTTTAATTAATTATTCCTAATAAGATTAGGAGCCTAATTAATTAAAGGAGTTTAATTAATTCAAATGAAACCCTAATCTTAAATGGTTTAGGATGGTTGCCTATATCTATAAATAAGAGATGTCTTATTTTGATTTAGGGTGAATGACAATTCTAAGAGTTGGGAGAGTACACATAATTCTATAGAAATAAAATCTAGGGTTTTGCCAAACACCCATCCTCTTGAATATTTGTTCTTCTTTTGCGGATCACCTTTAGAGGCCAAACACTTGTGTGGCTAACGTTGATCAAATGAATGAATCTAACCCGGTGAATTTAAGGAGAACACAAAGGATTTTGAGTTAAACTCGTACCTGAGGAAGCTTAGTTCTACAAGGGTATGATTCTATAATTTCGTCTCATTAATTTACGTAATTATTACGCATAAAGGATGATCCGGGTATATGGTTTGTAAAATTTTAAAACTCTGATTTTTCATGCTTTCGCTCAATATATGTAATATGTTACATGTTCATGGATATAACAAACCTACCAGTATGAAGATAATCTGTGCTCGGCATTAGTATATACTTATATGTAGATTAAATTATATATATATATATATATATATATATATATATATTATCTATATGTATGTAAGTTGTTACGTGCCCAAATTCGGGTTTACACAACTCAATTTGAGTCGTCAAAATACAAAACACTTACAATAACTCACATAATCATAATTATTACAATATCGTGTATTACATGGTACACACACTAAGTCTTCATTATAAATATTAACACACTATTTTACAATTTGGTGAGGACTAAAACAACTACTAACTCAAACCCTCACTTCATTCTCCTGTTCTCCCAACTAGCCTCGGCTACAATTTTATTTTCAGAAAGAAATTAGAAAACAAAAGAGTGAGCTCGAATAGCCAGTAAAAGATATCATGACTAACATAATGAAAAATAAAATTATCTTTAACTTTCAACAATGATTAAATCAGAGATTTTAAAAATACTAGACATCATAAATCTTTAACAAATAATTTCCAGCCGAAGAAGCGATCCATTAGAGAGTCAAAGAGACAATAATGTCTAATATTTTTTTCAAATTAAAATTCGTCATTTGGACTCCATCATCAATAACACCAATGGTCATGATCATGTCAAACAACGATTCCTCTTTGCACCTAGGTCAAAGAGAACTTTCACTACGTGCCATTGCCACACAGGCTAAAGACACCCAATAATTATATTTTCTTTGTACTCAGGCCAAAGACATTTGTCGACGTCAGTAAAAAAATGCGCGGGTCGAGTCGGACCCGAATCTTTCTCTCTTTTCCTAAGTTCTGTTTCTACCCTTATTTTATCTTTTTTTTATGAAAAAGGGTGAAGAGTTTTTTAGGAAAAGGCCAACACGTATCATGTTGACGATTTTTTTACAGAGTCGCCAGTTGGTAGATTTGAAATAGTTGTACCAACTAAACCAAGTTTTGTTTGAAATTAGGCCCAATTGCTGGACACTGTCGAAACTGAATCTTTGAAATTGAAGTCCTAAGTTCGGGGGCTTGGTTAAGTGTGGGGAAGGTGTTAGGCACCTTACAACTCCCGTGAAAACACGGTACCGCATCTTTTCAATATTCCCTTTTTTTATTTGCAATGTGTGTGTGTGAATGCTGGAAGTAATTGGGCCTGTGCTTGATTGATTTGAAAGTAGTATTTTGCTTCGTTGAACCTATATACGAAGGGTTTGATTTGATTTGATTTGCAAAAGTCCTTTGTTAGACAAGATATTTAAAATAATATTTTGAAATCCGATTTTCAAACCCTTATGCTCTCATAGAAATAGAAGCCTGTTGATACTTCCATTTTATCTTTTTAGCCTTTTGGCTCAATCTGAATGGTGATTGTCTGGCTGCGAAGCATCCTCGATCATAAAATATATACAAGTGTCGGTCTTCTCATGGGCATGACGGCCATCGGAGTGACTCTAGAACGACAAACCATTATTTCACCATGTTGAAACCTTAAACCCGGATAACCTTTTTAAGGTCTTTCGGATGTACATTTTTACAGAAAAACTGGCAGGGTACATTTGTAATGTGGAGTTTGTCCATCGTGGGAATCAGATTCTGATCAGTTCGATCATGAATCCCACGATTCCTAGGCTCACAGAGGGAAGCCAACAAAACCTGCACAGCTCAAATATGTACAAAAATGTATATTTAAATCTAAACGTCACAAAAACCGAGGATTCATAGTCAAATCCTGGCTTGCGCGTAGCCAAAGCATCTCGTTCCCATTAGATAGCGATCTAAGGGTCGCGAAGTGGCTTTCTGAATGAATAAAACTAGAAAAACTGCTAGATTTAAGTAAATCTCAGCCACTCTAGCTTCCCGATTCTATCTGAACCTATTTTGAACCGTTTGAAAGATAGAATTGGCAAGATTTAAAAAAATCTAGTTAGCCCAAATAGATGTCAGCGCCGATTCATATCAAATGAATATTTACAACATCAATTTAATCACAATGAATAAAGAATATATATATATATATATATATATATATATATATATATATATTTATAAAAGCTGTAAAAAGTCACAGAGTAATCCAGGGTTGACATAATGGATATATATATATATAAGCAATAAAGGGCGACGGATTTCAAATCCTATGCCAGGACTGGAATGAAAATATATATTTATAAAAAAATTGTAAAAGCCACGGAGTAATCAAGGTTGGATAGAATTAAAATATATATAGAAAAACTGTAAAGGAGCCATGAATTAATCCAGGCTCAACTGAAAATGTAAATATATATATATATATATATATATATATATATATATATATATATATATATATATATATATATATAAAGCTGTAAAGGGCGACGAATGTTAAATACTATGCCCGGACAGAAATGTATATGTATATATATATATATATATATATATATATATTTATAAAAGCGGTAAAAAGGCCACAGAATGATCTAGGCCAAACTGGAATATAAAAGTTAATATATACAGTTAATATATATATATATATATATATATATATATATATTAAAGCAATAAAAAGGCCACAAAGTCAAAGTCCAGGCCAAATGAAGTTAAAAAAACTTATATATATATATATATATATAAAAGTAGTAACTACCATGGATTTGACATCCGGGCTTGACAAAATTAAAAGTTTAGTATATCTATAGTTAAATATATACATATTAAAGCCAAAACGGACACGAGTCCATGACCCAGTCTGAAAAATTCAAATATATATATATATATATATATATATATATATATATATATATATAAGCAGTTAAAAGCCGCGGATCGTCAATTCGGGCTGTGCAAAGACCAAACAACGTATTTATATACTAAAATGTATGAAAACGTAAGCAAAAAGGGTCACGAAACTAAGTTCCGGGCATAATCAGAAAACAAAACTTAACGTACAAGTGTATAAATGCCCAATGAAGTAGTATGAACTTCCTGATTGTAAAAATACTCACAATGGACTGCTACACGAACATTTTGCCAAATCGTAGGCTTCAAACGTCCATTTCCAACGGCTAATTTTTGATATGTGGTAGTATATAAGTATACCTACGTGTTAGAGTGATAAAATATGGGTTTGGAGTATAGGAAATAGGGCTAAGAAACGAAATGGGCAGAGTTTCAGAGTGTTTCTGAATTAATTTGGACTTGGGGGTGCACTTATATTTATAGACCCGATGAAAGCGGTCCTACCCGCGGCAGTCGCGGGTCTACCTGCGGCACCACGTGGTAGGGCCCGGGTGGTGGGTCTTGTCGCCTCGAAGTACGTGCACTCCGAGCAACGCGAGGTCAGATTTGAAACTTTCTAATTTTTGATCGGAACGTCCGTTTGAGGAGTGCTATACCTTTTCGGAAAGCCCTCGTCGAGAGTGTCACAATGATATGGGACTAAACATTTTTCGAGTCCAAGAAGATGGGTTCATAACCAGGTCTTCGTTTTCTCGCAGTTTGTCCGTTGAGCTGTCTTGCACTATTTTCACTCGGGATTAATGTTATAATTCTTTCTGAACCTGATGGCATTAATTCGGCTTAGTTTTGACCGGATAGGCTTCAAGTTGGTAAAATAACCATTTTACTCTTCCAGGGGTTGTTTTCTGTACAAGAACGGTCTTCGACTGTTTTCCCGGGGTTGTCGTCGAGGTTTGAATCCAGCCGACTCTGTTTGTCCTCAGAGTTGTCTCCGAGGCTGACTTGGTGTCTCCAGGGTTGTCTTTGGGGATGATGTGATGTTTTGGGGTTGTCTCTGAAGTTGATTTGGCCTCCCGGGTTGTGACCGGAGCTGACCTGTTCCTCCTGGGTTGAGACTGGGGTTGTCCTGTACCTCTCGGGTTGAGATCGGGGTTGACCTATACCTCTCGGGTTGAGATCGGGTCTAACTTGTACCTCCCACGTTGAGACCAGCGTTGAGTTTTACCTTTGGGGTTGAGACCGGGGTTGACCTGTACCTCCCGGGTTGAGATCGGGGTTGACCTGTACCTCCCGGGTTGAGACTGGGGTTGACCTGTAGCACCTGGGTTGAGACCGGGATTGACCTGTACCTCCTGGATTGAGACCGGGGTTGACCTGTACCTCCCAAGTTGAGAACAGGGTTGACCTGTACCTTTCGGGTTGAGACCGGGGTTGATTTGTACCTCCCGGGTTGAGACTGGGGTTGAGTTGGCATCCCGATATTGATACCGAGGTAGTTGACATCCCGATATTGAGACCGGGGCTGAGTTAATATCCTTGTATTGATACTGGGGCTGAGTTAACAGTTTTGCCCTCCTGCAGGGTTAGTAATAGGAATACAAAATTTCGAGTGTCTATAACACGACTGAAGAAAATTTCTAGTGTCTACAGATGCCCTCTTTATCATGTTCATGTAATATAGTGAAATGAATAGGATAAAGATTGCTAGACACTAGAAATATGATAAATGCAAATGTGATACAATGTATGGCATGATATGTTATGAATGTTAGATACCTTCGAGGGATGGGGCTAACACTAACTGTTTACGTCATTTTCTGCTGGGCATAATGTTGTTTGTGGTAACCCCTGGTGATAGGCTATCATTGTTTATTTATGCCATTTTCTGTTGTGGATGACGTTATCCACGATAGACTATTGGGGAAGATTTCCTCTAGGCTAATGCAAGGAATTCCTGAGATTAACGATAGGGTGGTCACCTACGACTTGTGTCTTCAAATCAATTTTCTTACTTTTCCTCCGCTCGGGATGTTCCTCTTTTGCTGAGTTACCTCATTGGAGATTCCCGACAGCTACTCAAATGATAGTTTGCAAGGCTTAACCATCACCGAACCTTCTCGATGCTTCCTCTGAGGATTTGTATAACAGATTCCATCATCTGTCCTTTGTGGGGATAAACTGATACACTATTTTTGTTACCGGTTCATTCCTGATGCTTCACAGGGGGTTGTGCCAACGTCTGATAGTTTCAGGCAGTCTAACCTTCGCTGAAGTAGCCTTCAACGATTGATATCATCGGACTGTTCCCGATGCTTCGCTGGGGTTGTGCCAACGACTGATAGTGTTAGGCAATTTGACCTTCGCTGAAGTAACCTTCAACGGTTAATGTCACCAGACCGTTCTCGATGCTTCGCTGGGGTTGTGCCAACGGTTGCTAATGTCAGCAATATGACCTTCGCTAAAGTAACCTTCAACGGTTGATGTCACCAGACCATTCTCGATGCTTCGCTGGGGTTGTGCCAACAGCTGATAGTGTCAGGCAATCTGACCTTCGCTGAAGTAGTCTTCAACGAATAAATGTCACCGGTTCGTTCTCGATGCTCCGCTGGGGTTGGGCCAACGGCTGAGATGTCAGGCAATCTGACCTTCGCTGAAGTAGCCTTCAACAGCTAAATATCACTGGTTCATTCCCGATGCTTTGTTGGGGTTGTGCCAACGGCTGATAGTGTCAGGCAATCTGACCTACGCTGAAGTAGCCTTCAACGGTTGATGTCACCGGACCGTTCCCAATGCTTCGCTGGGGTTGTGCCAACAACTAATAGTGTCAGGCAATCTGACCTTCGCTGAAGTAACCTTCAAAAGTTGATGTCACCGGACCGTTCTCGATGCTTCGTTGGGGTTGTGCCAATGACTAATAGTGTCAGGCAATCTGACCCTCAGTGACTTGGGGTACTCTTTCTGACAAAACACACCCTACGATCAGTCTGAATGCCTTGATACAGTCGAAACCTGTCGTTCATACCATCGGACCTTCTCGATGCTCTAACATCGACAATTTTCAGCAATTTTATTTGCAGTTTTTTAGTAGTTTTTTTAGCAATTCTCATCATTGATCCCCGGATATCGCCGGGATGATAACCAATGATTTCCATAAAGCTCTTCTTTCCTTCAGGAATCCGTTGCTTAAACGCAGGATTTCAGGACAATCCGCTCAATTGCGCAGCAGTTTTTTTCCAGATTTGACTTTTCTGCTCCTGTAAACTCTATTTTTACTCAAACTGGATCAAGTTGGAGGGGGTGGGGCCCACCTTGGGGAGCCATAGGTAGAGGTAAGGCATCCATAGGTGGGCCTTCTCCCTCCTACGAATTTAAAATGGGCAGCAGCGGGCTCTCAGATTCATTTTTAATTTTAAGTTTCGATAGAAATCCGATTTTCTTTTTCAGATCTACGGAGTTCGGGCAGCTTTTTCAGATTTCGTCAGCGCACAAACGTTCTGCACATCTCAGGTAACGTTTACATCCCTTCTTTTCCAGTTTTAACCGGTAGAATGTTGTAAACCACGTAGTGTGCTTTTAAACACAATGTATCAAAAATGTATGCTAATATGACTTGATAAAATTTTTTAGACTTTATAAAAATGCGTATATTACTGTGATGCACGTTTTGATGTAAGAAAATTTGAATTCTGAGATAGTTAATTGGTACCCTTTTTTATCAGTTTACTCGTCTTTTTTGAGGCCTAGTGAGTCTGGATTTTCAACTAAAAATGTCCATGGTAATTTAGCTGCCATGTGAAATTTATTTTTGATTTTTTTATTATAAATATGAACTGTTTCTATTTTTGGATAGGTGTGCTACTGAATGGCCACCTAGACATGCCTATGTGCATGCGGACAGTCCATTTTACAAAGGAGACTCTGGCAAAAAAAATTCAAAAGCCTAAGCATTTAATAAACATGCAATTTTGATTCTACTGGGGATTTTGGTTGACCCATAAATGTTTTAGGACTTAGCAATGCATACAATACTGATTTAAATTAATAAGCCATAGGTTTTAGGCTTACCTCACCCTTTCTGAGGTGATTTGGAGACTTTGTCCAGGTTATTGAGCCAGATAGACCCGACAATGCTAGCAGGGTCATCCCAGAAGTTAGATGGAGGAGAGTCTCTAATGTTCCTCAGCCACGGCCAGCCCAGCCTCCTCATAGATTGGCTGAGTCAGTGATTCGTCCTAACCGGGTTGATCCATCGATTAGCATGGATGACGAGGAGGCTCCATTTATTGATCCCGCCCCAGCTCAAGCTCTATGTACGGAGCTCCCAGGCATCATGGTGCCACTTCAGGATCTGCTAGGAGATTTAAGGCGTTATCCATCGAGATTTCTTCATTCCAACGAGGTGATTGAAGTTTCCCTTCTAGATTTCCTTTCTTTCTTTCTTTTGCCATTTCAGGGCACAAATTTGATATGGGTTGGCCTCTTGATGCAGGTTCCCGGCTTTACGCATCCCAGAGGGAACTGGTTTAACATGCATTCTCTATACCACACTCTACATCTAGATTACAGGGCCATTGTAGATACCTGGGGGTTTCTGGCATTCTTTTCTATCCTTCCCCGCCGTTGCCCCTGGGGTTATCTGAGGGCTTTATCTGAGCGCTGGTTCCACCAGACTCAATCTCTCCATTTACTAGATTGTGAGGTGATGATGACACCTATGGACTAGAGGTTCATCACAGGGATAGAGTTTGCAGGTGAGCTAGTGCCTGTTGTGGCTGACATTTCACCTACTATCGTTCTTTCCTTCTTGGGAGTTATTATGACGGCTATCAAGGGTCGGATAGTACATTCTGGTCCCTTGAGCGTAGATGCCCAGGGTAAGGCTTTGACCAAGCCTCTACCTAATGATCAGAGAGTTAGAAATCGCATCCTGCGGCGACTATTTTTAGTGATCATCAAGGGTTATTTCCTTGAGGACAACTCTTCGACGGTGTCCTTTGCCCTAATCAGTGCCACTCGACATGTAGAGAGCCTCAATGATTTTGATTGGGGTACCTATAACTTTGCCTATTTCCTCTGAGGGATGCGCATGCACTCAGAGGGTGTGACGGAGGCTTGGTTAGGCTTTTACCCATTCCTGCTGGTGAGTACATCTCTCTTGTACCTTTTTGATTTACTCATTTATATATGTCAGTCTTGATCACTAAGGACTTTTGATATTTGTATGGCCAATTTTGGGCATATGAGAAGCTTCCTTGCCTATGTCCCGCCACTACTTTGGGCCTGGAGACATATCCTCGGGGACGACGTTGGCACCACTCCACTTTGATGGTGGTCCCTGTAGCTGAGGGATTCACCCACTCTAGCCTACAGTATGAGCTATTGACGGTCGACTCAATCTCGTGGGTCCCATATACCTCAGAGTTTTTTACAATCAGGTTTGAGGGCGACTTTCCCACCGGCTGGGAGTTTGCATTATCCACCCGCAAAGTCCCATTTTTGACAGAGGGAGGTTGGGAGATCTATTTAGGAGAGCGTGCTATTCGGAGCATCACGGGGGAGATCTGTATTCCCTTTGTTCCTCCTGCTTGGCATCATTGGCCACTAGCTCAGCCACTCACAGACATTCCTATGATGGGCGTAGATGGCTTTACCCTGTCAGAAGGTCCTTATAGCTAGGAGGCATTTCATAGCTGGTGGAGTCCTCACACTATTGGGGCTCAGACTCGTGCTACCTAGTTCATGGCAGATATGGTGCCGGGGTCTGTGATGATGACAGATTGGATAGCTTGCCTGCGAGATCAAACTCATTTGGACCAGATCACATGATTGACCCAGCAGTTGGAGAGGGCACATTTGTTTATCAGGCACCTTGGCCGAGAGCCATCCGAGGTAGATTTTTTTGCTCCTTCCAGCTCTGGAGCTGGCCCATCTGCAGGTCCATTTTCCAATAGTTTTATAGGTGCTGATCCTCCCTTATATCAATCAAACATTCCCACTGGCCGAGACTTTGTGACTCAGGAGGAGCTGGAGCGGGTTGATAGCCTAGATGCAGATATTCTGGATCTCTTTTGATAGCTTCCTTCTCTATATCTTTTGATAGGCCTCTGTTTAGATATTGGGCGGCTGTGCCCTATTTTGATAGGCCTCTGTTAGTAGTTGGGTGTTTGTGCCCCAGCTCCCTGTACTTTTTATTTTGGATTGTATGAGTAGACAGAGATGATGCTTGCAGTAGATAGTTTATTCTAGATATGCATGATATTTCCTATCTATTGCATTATGTTTTATCATTGTCATTATATATATATTATGTCATGGATATGCACATAGATAAGTGAGTTCAGATTTGACCCCTGGATGGTCTTGTGATACAATAATACAGATTTCATCCTCTACTGTCAGTCGCATTGAGCACTTACCACCCTCCTTGGTAGCATCCTCACTAAGGTCATGGTATGATAGTCTTCCCTTCCCAGCCAGAGGGATAGTAGATCGGATGTTGGGGCATTCCTTGGCCCTTTTAGATTTCCAGGTTCCATACGGATTTATAGATGGCATCCTATCTTGCTGGATACCTGATCGATAGGTTTTCCATTTTGGGCGACATGAGTTGACTCTGACCTTGGAGGAGTATAAGCGGCTTACAGGTTTAGCACTGGACCTGCCTTACGCTCGCACAACTATTAGCGACATGAGGAGACCATTCAGGCGTACATCGGGTCTGCGACATAGAGTAGTTATTGATGAGATTATTTTAGAACATGTGATCTCTATCGACTTTCTGATCGATCGCTTGGGCAAGCCAGATAGCTATGAGCGACGCGTCGGGGATTTTTTAATTTTGGCAGAGGAATGACAGTTGGCCCGGGTAGAAGTTTTGTTGATGTGTGTCACGGCTTACGTATACATGCCATTATACTTGAACCATTTGAATATTGATTTGATGGTCATGGTCCACGCCCTTAGATAGGGTAATACCATTCTACCGATGATACTGGTCGAGACCTTGAGGTCGGCTACCTATTACAGCACCCATCCAGAGGGGTTTTGTAGAGGTAGCTCTGTCCTGCTGTATGTATGGCTCATAACCCATTTGTGTCTGATTGGCACTTTTAGGCACCACGGGTACTGCTTTACCCATGAGATAGAATTGTCCCACTCCTTCTAGCCAGCGAAATGTTCGAATGCAGCGACATGGTCAGCTTTTTTGTCAAATATTGAGCTCCCCTTTTTGATCCTGCCATGCTCAGGGTTGGTCTCCCCTTACATCTTCATCACCCATACAGTTGGCATGGACTATCTGCCCTTAGCGGGATTAAGAGGGGTGACCACCTACCATCTGTTGGCAGTTATGGGTCAGTTTGATCAGTTCTAGAGCCTACACCAGTTTAAGGGGGCTATTGACCAGCGGATATCTTCTTCGTCTCTATCATCAGCTGACCTGATAAGGATTTATGAGTGTTAAACTCATAGGGAGAGGGCTGATTTCTCTACTAGCCATCCGGACCGCTCTCCAGAGTATTCAACGTGGTTGGAGGTTGATATAGCTGCAGCTGCAGTTATCTAGTTAGATCCGATCATAGATTCAGATCATGAGGAGCCTATAGAGGATCTTGATTCTCCCACAGAGGATGAGTCTTTCATTGATTTGAAAGTGGCTTTAGTTAGTGACCCTCCGATTATCCCTGCCGGCACAGATCCAGCTATTGTTGATTCACTAGCACGGATAACTTTCGAGAAAGATCAGGCTGGGGCAATGATGTTGACGACCCTGTTTGGTAGGGATACAGCTTTTCCCGCCATAGACAAGGCTCAGGCTACTCGGGATGCAGTATTGGTTGAGAGAAACGAGGCTCTATCTACCCGAGATATAGCTCTTGAGGAGAGAGATGAGGTCCGATCTGTCAGAGATGCAGCCTTTGAGGAGATTGAGGAGGTTTTAATTGCCAGGGATGCTACTTTTATGGAGAGGGATGAGGCTATAGCCACCCAAGATGTATATATTATAGCCCTCAGGTCATATACAGATAACCTGGTTGGAGAGATGAGTGCATTTATAGATGGCCATAGCAGCACCATGCAGATGGCAGTGGATGTCCTTGCTCGTATGGAGGCTGAGGGTATTGCACTTGCAGCTGCTCCTCCATTTTCAGAGAGAGATGCCATGTTGGTATTGTTATCTCGTCTATAATTAGGTCCATAGACTAGCTTTATTTTTTATGCACATATTAGATTAGCCATTTTTGTCATATACAGGACACTGTGTATATATCAAACAGTATTATATATCAGAGAAATATATTTTGATTTACTTCCCTGTTGGATATGTATTGTCATTGCTGAGTGATTACCACTTCTTTCATGACTTGCTGTTGCTGATGTATCATAAGCTTCTCATTGATGGATTGACAGTGAGATGTCAGAGAATATCTTAGATGGACCTGTTAACCAGGCAGGCTAGATAATATTTAGGTTTTATAAGGTTTCGTTGTCGTAGGATTAGTTTTCTTATTGGTTTTTTGTTTTTCTTTGAAGGTCATATTGCACCGTGAGTTTCTACCTACGTACTCTCGGGTGGAGGGAGATCAGGTCATTCGTAGTTCAAGTTTTGTGTGAGAGGTTTGAGAAATATCTCTTTTGAGTTTGGTTTGATGAGTTTTTTTGAGTTTTTGTTTAGTTTGACCGCATCAGGAATGGCTGCCTACATACTCCAGGGCTGAGGGAGATCAGGTCGGTTGTAGTTTGATCTTCTAGTGAAAACCAAAACTGACTTGATCGATTCGCAGGACCAGGATGAGGGCTGGCATGTGTTTCAGACATAGTACCTTTTTATGGTGTCTGAGTTAAAATGTTGGGGAAAATCGCTCCCATCTATTTCTTGCAATCTGATAGCTCCTCCTGTCAACACCTCTTTGACAATGAAAAGGCCTTCCCAATTTGGGGCGAACTTTCCTTTAGCTTTATCTTGATTGGGCAGGACTTTCTTCAGCACTAGGTCATTTTCTTTGAATTGCTAGATTCGGACTTTCTTGTTGTACAATCGAGAAATCCTTTGCTGATATAACTGTCAGTGGAAAATGGCTGCAACCCTATTTTCATCTATCAAGGATAGCTGGTGGTATCGCTCTTGCAACCACTGATCTTCTTCCATCTGAGCGTCTATTAACACTCGCAAGGACTCCATCTCTACTCTATGGGAAGGACAACTTCTATGCCATAGACCAATGAATAGGCGGTAGCCCCAGTAAAGGTGCGCATTGATGTTCTTTATGCTAACAGAGTCAAAGGCAACAGGTCAGGCCATCCTTTGTGATTGGCGGACATTTTCTGCATGATCTTCTTGATGTTCTTATTGGCTGCTTCGACAGAACCATTCATCTTGGCCGATAGATGACGGAACTGAGATGCTTGATGTGAAACTTACTGCATAAGTCTCTCATCATCTGATTGTTTAAGTTCTTGGCATTGTCTGATACGATCATCTCCGGTTGTCCATATCGACAGACGACATTATTTCTGATGAAACTAATGATTACCTCCTTGGCGACTTTGGAAAAAGAGGCAGCTTCAACCCACTTGGTGAAGTAATAGATCATAGTGAAGATGAATCGATGACCATTGCTGGCTTTGGGTTCTACTGGAGTGATCACATCCATTCCCCATATGGAAAAAGGCCATGGTGAACTCATGTTGTGCAGCTCGTTCAAAGGAGCGTGGATGGCATTTCTATGGACTTGGCATTGGTAGCATCTCCTGACGTGATCATCACAGTCAGCTTTGAGAGAGATCCAGTAATGTCATGTTCTTAATATCTTATTGGCCAGCAGGTGACCTCTCATATGTGGACCGCAGACTCCACCGTGGACTTCATCCATTAGTCTCTAAGCTTGCTCTTTATTGAGGTGATAAGTGGTTTTATAACCACTTATTTCGATATTAACTCACTGCGATTGTTGCTTAAACTCAAGTGTTATCGTAGCTTTTCATGCCTTTTTACTTTCTTTTGCAGATTTATATTTAGGAACTCTTCGGGTGCATATTTTGAGCTTAAAAGGATGAAAAGGTGCTAAAAAGGGGACAACGCTTAAAGAGTAAGCTAGGCATGAGGGATTGATAGAAGCTAGGAGCAGTTAGAATCAAGAAGGAATTCAGGGAGCCGGCGCAGCTGCACTGGTCAAGCTTGGTTGCTGAGTTCATTTTTTAGCCAGCTGTTTTGATTTTTGGCTGAGGCATTGCAGGCAGACTCGAGCGGGCAGCATGTAAGGGCTATTTTGACTTGTATTTTCATGATATGCTCCCATTGGGAGTTCAAGCCCTAATTTTCTTCTTCTATTTTCATTTTCTTTTACATTTCTTATCTAGGAGTATAATAGAAGTAGAGATTAGACTAGTTTATAGTAGTTAATGTTCTAGGGTTTTATTAGACTTGATGGTTGAAATATTTGAAGAACATCAAGGATTCGTATTTTGATCAAGAGGAATCAGATTTGCATTTCTTACCCTTATTTTCTCTTTAATTCATATTTGTGTTCTTTTGATGCTTATTCAACATGTGGATGGTATGTTTGAGTTGTCTATTGTGACGCCCCCAGAATAGGTCCAGTCAACCCAACCCATTCTGAGTCGTCAAATACATGGTACAGAATTTAAATACAAACTTTTATATCACACGGTCGTGCAAAATACGACCACACAACTGTGAGTGACAATACAAATATGTAGAAAATATTAATATTCAAACTAAGTCCTCATTACAATTATTATCACACTATTTATCAGAAATAGTGAGGACTACTACTGCTCTAACTCGGACCATCACTCTGTCCCCCGACTAGTCCCTGCGATATTTTCATTTCCTGAAGAGGACAACAGATGAAAAGGGTGAGCTCAACTAGCCCAGTAAAGAATATTACGACTAAGATAATGGAAAATAAATTATCGTTAGTCTTCAACAATTCAGATAAAATATTATTGACAACAAATTTTAGATCAATAATCGCAGCGGAAATAACTGTTCATCATCAATATTTTATCCCTGTAACATCAATCAATATACATCTCGAATCAAATATTCATCTTTGCACTACAGGCCAAAGATATTCATTTGTATCATCAGTGGTCATGTTCATCTCAACACCTGTCATCTTTGCACTACGGCCAAAGATATTCATCAGGTAATCATTCATCTTTGCTCTACAGGCCAAAGATATTCAGTTACATCACCTTTTAGGACTGAGGATAATGAAAAACATTTTAAATAACGAATCCAGTGAAATAAAGGATAAGATTAAGGATTCGTATTTTAGTTTATTCAAGTTCAAGAATATTCCATAATAGTACTTTGTGGAGTAAAATTCAAGAATGAAGCTCAAAACATAGATCCAATCAAAGATAATAACCATAACAGACAATCTGGACAAGTAGAAGAAAATTTAAATTTTTCGTGAATAGTGCCGTATACGTGAATAGTAACCCCGACGGAAAAAGTAAGAATTTCATAATAAAATCCATGACAATATTTTGGTATAATGATATTGAAAAGAATAACATCATTTACGAAAGAAAATAACATTCCTTACCTCAAAAAGATAGTACCTCTGACTGGAATATCGAATATAATACCGAAGAAAACTTGCACTGAATAGTAACACTCAAAGTATCTAAATACTCACAAAAATACGCTCGATATTATAGAGAGAGAAAACTTCTGATTCTGGTGTGATTTTCAATTCTAACCTAAGCACCCTATTTATAGGAAAAGCTTAGGATGCCAAAGGAGACTAAATTAATAAAATAATATTTTATTTTTAAAAATTCCCGCCGCCTCATGACCAAAAACAAAAGCCATCAGCCACCAACCAAAAGTGGGGCCCACCATTTTATTTTAAAAAATATTTATTTTCCGAAACTTCAATAATTCATAATAAATAGCCCCTTTGCCAGAAAAATACAAATTATATGTCCTTCTATAGGAAATTTAATTCTCTACAACTTTGTAGAAGGAAGGTTTTCCAAATTCCAAACATAAATTATCCGAAATCCATAAACGGATGATTTTTCACACCAAAATACTGATAAAAACACATCAGCGCTAATTCCTTCTTTTATATTCACAAAATAAATATTTCCTTATCATATAAATCAATAATTAATTATTCACAAATAATATTACAGAACTACAATATTGACAACCAGGTCGTTCCCAAGAAAGAGGGGGCCTTCCGATAAGGACTTCTCCTTACTGACGCGTAATTAAATAACCCCTCCTAGACAGAACTTCCTTAGACATTGTCAATAATGCTATCTAATAATATTATTCAAATAATATGAATTATTGAGTTGATAATGTGAAATACTGTGCAGTGACAATTATTGAATCAATCATATAAAATAGCAACGTAGCAATTATTGATATAAAATATCAACGTAGCAATTATTGAATCAATATAATATCAATGTAACAATTATTGAGTCAATAATATAAAATATTGAACAGTAATTACTGTAACAATAATTGAGTAAGTGCCTTCTCACGTAAGACTCAATAATTCGAAATACTGTGCAATACCGTGTGCTACTGTGCAACACCGCGTATCACTATATTTTAACCACCGGGTATTTCAACAGTACTAACGGTAACAACTACGCCGTTATTTTGTAAAAAAGTTATTTCTGTCGCTTTCTATATCAGACAGTTATTTCGTTGTGGGGCCCACAAATAGCTGCGCCGTCGTACGAATATTCCCCGATAACAAGAATATTCCACGACCAAACGAATATTCCCTGACAACCAGAATATTTTATAACCACTTGCTCATTTTAAAATATTTGCACATTTCACCTATAACTTTTTAATATTTATCAAAACAACACCTTACTGTTTCGAAATAATAAAGAAAATTAAATCTTTATTCATAAAAGTTGGGGTCTTACAACCTCCCCTCCTTATGAAATTTCGTCCTCGAAATTGACGTACGTACCTGGTATGTCCAAAAGGTGAGGATACCTGGCTTTCATTTCCGATTTCAACTCCCAGGTCATTTCCTCAATTGCATAGTTTCTCCACAAAACTTTAACTTGAGGTATAATTTTCGAGCGTAGGACATGCTCTTTCCTATCCAAGATCTTGACAGGTACCTCCTCGTATGTTAAATCTTCAGCTATCTCGTCCGGTTCTTCACATATTTACGTAACACGGATATGTGAAAAACGTTATGAACACGAGACATGCTTGGAGGTAAAGCGAGTCTATAGGCCACATTTCCTACTCGGTCAAGAATTTCAAATGGACCAATGAATCGTGGGTTGAGCTTTCCTCTCTTTCCAAACCTCGTAACTCCTTTCCACGGAGCAACACGTAATAACACATGGTCCCCAACATTAAATTCCACGTCCTTTTGATGAAGATCTGCATAACTCTTTTGTCGATCTTGTGCGGTTTGTATCCGTTGTCGGATCATTTGGATCTTTTCCATAGTCATACGTACTAACTCCGGTCCCAACAATGTTGCTTCACCCACCTCATTCCAGTATACTGGAGAGAGACACTTTCTCCCAACAACGCTTCGAATGGAGCTACGCCTATACTTGCCTGATAACTGTTGTTGTTGGAGAATTCCACCAATGGTAAGTACTTATCCCAACTTCCTTTGAAGTCTAGAACACAGAGTCTCAATAGATCTTCAAGAGTTTGAATAGTCCTTTCCGATTGTCCGTCTGTTTGAGGATGATAAGCCAAACTGAATCGTAAATCCTTGCCCATAGCTTTCTGCAAACTGATCCAAAATCGTGAAGTAAATCTGGGGTCACGATCCGAAACTATGGATACTGGCATGCCATGCAATCTCACAATCTCATTCACGTACATATGAGCAAGACGTTCAAGGGAATAAGTCTCTCATATCGGCAAGAAATGAGCAGACTTAGTTAATCTATCAACAATAACCCCAATCGCATCTATGCCTTGAGAAACCTTGGGAAGACCCGTAACGAAATCCATCGTAATGTGTTCCCACTTCCATTTTGGAATCTCCAGTGGTTGCAATGGACCCTTCGGTACTTGATGCTCCGCCTTTCCACGTTGACAAGTTAAACATCTCGAAATAAACTCTGCGATCTCTCTCTTCATATTGCTCCACCAAAATGTATGTCGAAGATCACGATACATTTTGGTACTCCCAGGATGGATTGCAAACGGTGTGTTGTGTGCCTCCATCATGATTGTATAATTTAAGTCAGAATCGTTAGGAACACAAAGTCTGGAGTTGACTCGAAGTATTCCCTTTTCATCGATTCTTGCTTCTGGAATGGCACCTTCTTGCACCTTCTTCTTCATCTTCATCAGCTCCGCATCCGTAGCTTGAGCAGCTTTAACTTTATCAATCAAAGCTGGTTCTATGCGTATACTTGACATTATTGCACTTGTTCCCACATATGATCTTTTACTCAACGCGTCAGCTACCACGTTCGCTTTTCCAGGATGGTATTGGATGGTATGATCGTAATCTTTCAACAGCTCAAGCCAACGTCGTTGCCGCATGTTGAGTTCCTTTTGAGTGAAGAAATATTTAAGGCTCTTATGATCCGTATAAATCTCCACTTTCTCTCCGTACAGGTAATGTCTCCAGATCTTCAACGCAAAAACGACTGCTGCCAACTCTAGATCATGAGTAGGATAATTTCTCTCATATTCTTTGAGTTGTCGCGAGGCATAGGCTATGACTTTCCCATGTTGCATGAGAACACATCCTAACCCTTTGCCCGAAGCATCGCTGTAGATAACAAATCCATCCGAACCAGATGGTATTGCCAGAACAGGTGCCGAGATAAGTCTTCTCTTGAGCTCTTGGAAGCTCTTCTCACATTCCTCGCTCCAAATGAATTTTGTATCTTTCTGAGTCAACTGAGTTAATGGAGTAGCAATTCGAGAAAATCCCTCTACGAACCTCCGATAATAACCAGCTAAGCCCAGAAAGCTTCGTACTTCGGTCACCGACTTAGGTTGCTCCCTGCTTTGTATTGCTTCAATCTTCGTCGGGTCAACAGATACTCCACGTTTCGATACCACATGCCCAAGGAATGCTACTTCCTCAAGCTAAAACTCGTATTTCTTCAGCTTGGCATATAGCTTATTCTCACGAAGCTTTTGAAGTACCAACTTCAAGTGGTGCTCATGATCTTCACGGCTTTTAGAATAGATGAGGATGTCATCAATAAAGACAACAACGAATTGATCCAAATATTCCTTGAATATACGGTTCATCATATCCATGAAAGAAGCAGGAGCATTAGTCAATCCAAAAGACATGACTAAGAACTCATAATGCCCGTACCGTGTTCTGAAAGCAGTCTTTGGAATATCCTCAGTTTTAATCTTCAACTGATGATATCTAGAACGAAGATCGATCTTTGAAAAGAATTGCGCTCCTTGCAACTGGTCGAACAGATCATCAATACGAGGTAACGGATACCTATTCTTGATGGTGACATGGTTCAGCTCCCGATAGTCAATACAAAGTCGCATACTCCCGTCTGTCTTCTTTACGAATAAAACAGGAGCACCCCAAGGAGACGTACTAGGACGAATAAAACTGATGTCTAACAATTCTTGTAATTGGATCTTTAACTCCTGAAGTTCAATAGGAGCCATTCGATATGGGGTTTTAGAAATGGGCTTTGTACCGGGCTCAAGGTCAATAAAGAATTCAACTTTACGTTCTGGGGGTAGACCGGGAAGTTCTTTGGGAAATACATCAGGAAATTCATTTACAACGGAAATATTATTCAAATCTGACGTATTCTGGTTTAGATCAGTGACATGAGCTAAGAAAGCTTGACATCCGTTTTTCAATAAACGAATAGCCTTGGGATTTAAAATGATATTGACTGATTTTAGTGGTTTGGTGGTTTGGATTCGCCCAACAGGTTGATTAGGAATATGAAAACTAACAACCTTACGAAAACAATCAATTTTGGCATGGTAAGTGGTTAACCAGTTAATTTCTAAAATCACGTCAAATGCAAGTATTTTCAAAGATATAAGATCAACAGGTAAGGTAAGGGTACCAATCTGAATCAAGCAAGATTTGTAAACTGTGGATGTAACAAAAGTTTCTCCTAACGGAGTTTCAACAGATAAGTCAAAGTCTAATTTATCAGAAGTCAAGTTCAAACGTTGAGCACAAGCAGGCGAAATAAAAGAATGGGTAGCACCGGTATCTAACAAGGTGTAAACTTCGCAAGAGTTTATGATGAGCTTACCCAACGCCCTAAGGCTGTCTGGTCTGGGAGTCGTTGGTCGAAAGCTCGCTATATGGATATCATTGAAAAGCCTAAGAGGACTAGGCATTGCACAGCCGAATGTGTACACGGGAAAGTGCGCATACACCCTCGTGAGTCAATAAAAAGAATAATAAACTCCCTGTTGTCTCTTAACTTAAGTAACACATGGTCTGAGTTAGAAATTATCTGATTTACTGCTTGTCTTGAATTGAAACTGGTTTTCCCCCTAAGAAGCATAGTATGTGGTATATATTTGTTCAAAGCATGTTTTATGGTTGCTAGGCACACGACGCACATTGCATCAGTGCTGACAGATCTGGATTTGCAAGGTTATGCTTTTGATCTTGTCTTGAGTAGCTTATCTGTTTGATTGGCCTGTGATTTTTCTGAGGCATTGCATTTGAATATCTATTCTGACTGAAACCTGGATTCACCTTCATCTTAGTATAGGTTGCATACACTCTAGTTACTTGCATTGCATCTGTGTTTGGTTTTGTTTATGTTACTTGAGGGCAAGCAATGTTTAAGTTTGGGGGTATTTGATAAGTGGTTTTATAACCACTTATTTAGATATCAACTCACTGCGATTGTTGCTTAAACTCAAGTGTTATCGTAGCTTGTCATGCCTTTTTACTTTCTTTTGCAGATTTATATTTAGGAACTCTCCGAGTGTATATTTTGAGCTTAAAAGGATGAAAAGGTGCTAAAAAGGGGACAACGCTTAAAGAGTAAGCTAGGCATGAGGGATTGACAGAAGCTAGGAGCAGTTAGAATCAAGAAGGAATTCAGAAGGGCAGCAGGAGAGTGCAGCAGCAAAACAGCAAAGCAGCAAAGCAAAAGCAGCAGAATTTCAGCATCTTCCCCTGCGCAGCTGCACAGGCATTGGTCAGGGAGCCGACGCAGCTGCGCCGGTCAAGCTTGGCTGCTGACTTCATTTTTTAGCCGGCTGTTTTGATTTTTGGCTGGGGCATTATAGGCAGACTCGAGCGGGCAGCATATAAGGGCTATTTTAACTTGTATTTTCATGATATGCTCCCATTGGGAGTTCAAGCCCTAATTTTCTTCTTCTATTTTCATTTTCTTTTACATTTCTTGTCTAGGAGTAGAATAGAAGTAGAGATTAGACTAGTTTATAGTAGTTAATGTTCTAGGGTTTTATTAGACTTGATGGTTGAAATATTTAAAGAACATCAAGGATTCGTATTTTGATCAAGAGGAATCAGATTTGCATTTCTTACCCTTATTTTCTCTTTGATTCATATTTGTGTTCTTATGATGCTTATTCAACATGTGGATGGTATGTTTGAGTTGTCTATGACTTAAAGTATACTTTGAGGTTCGAATGGAACTTAATGAGTATTCTATGTTGATTTCTCTTCCATGTTGGTTCTTATTGATTATTATGTGATTGTCTACTGCGATATATGCTGTCATTGCTTAATTGAGTCATGACCAATTACTGTAATAACCCACATGGGATTGAAAGACGAAGTGTGGGTTTAGATCTAATCGTAGTAGCAGGCGATTGTACGTTCACATGACGTTGGATGTATGACTTGTGCTTAGGATAGACATATACCAAAGCGCTGCCCTTAGTCAAATGAGAACTTGACTTTAAACCCTATTTATTTATAAACACCATAGACATATAGGGGTTTAGATAATGTGGGTGTTCACGTGCGCTCTATCATCTGTGGATTACACGTGATATGGATCAGGTGCATCGAGAGATGGCCTTCTCTCACTTTCGTGTTCTCGGCTAGCACACTTAACGATTGATTTGACCTAATTGGAAGTGAAACGACTTAGATGAATCATTAGGGGAAATTGGAATCTCATGCCTTCATTATCTGATTTTTCCCTAGGATTAATTAGTTTAAGCTTAATTCCTTGTCTAGTTAACTTAGTTTAAATTTAATCTCTTTACTGCTCGTTTAAATAAGACCGAGATGATTACGGACTATTGATTTGGCGACCTTTTATCTGTTAATTCCTCGTGGGAACGATATCTGTACTTTCACTTTATTACTTGTTGACTACGTATACTTGCGCGTTAATTGTCGTTATATAAAACGGACAACAAGTTTTTGGCGCCGTTGCCGGGGAATTAATTCGATAACTGTTTGCCAACATTAGTTTAATCAAATTAGTCTTAATTTAAACATTTTTATTTTGTTTAATTCTCTTCTCATATTCTCTTCTCAGGTACAATGGACTTGAATTTCTATCCATGGAATGGTACAAGGCAAGAGCAACCAAGGGAAGTATACAATTATGGCGTCAACCCAATCGCAACACTTTCAGCACAACTAGAGGAGCTCTCGAGGAAGCTGGATACTGTTTCAGCTCAACAGAGTCGAGAGCCAATTATTTCTCATGAGTATGGTGCTGGGAGCTACATGAGCCATCAAGAGCCTATCAGTTATGGACAGGAGCAGTATGGGTCTGGTTACTCCTACACCAAGCCTTATCCCACTTATCAGCCAGATTGGGGGTATCACCCAGATCCTTCAGTAAACCCCTCATCAGACTATTATCAAGACCAATATTGGGATCCAAATCCCGTTTACACCCCAGAATGTACATTCCAGACTCCAGTTTATGAGCCTCAACAAAATTTTGAGGGTGACACAGAAAATGCAAGCTTGGAGGAAGGAGGTGGCATATCACTGAAGGACATCTTGATTGAGCAACAGAAGTAAGTCAAGAATATCCAGAACTGGGCAGAGCAAATTAGTAGGGCCTTGATGATAGAGGATGAGCAAGGGCAGACCCATCTTGTGAGCTATCAAGAACAATGCAAGCCAAGTCCAAATTGTGCACCCGAACCCACTTATCAATCCCCATGTTTACATGGAGAACAGTCAACAATGGACTTCATGTATGCAAGCTCAGAAAACCAAGAGGAGTTGTTTGGGAGCCAGGAACCATCAAACCAAAATTTTCAATAACAGATGGCCCCAATCAACTATGTTTCTACCAGTGAGCCTCAATACAGGGAGCCCGTGGCTGAAACAGAAAAATGAAGGATTGGACACTATGTGGGGTAGCTCATTAGCATCAACAAAGGAGATCTTGGTCGAACAAGAGCAGTCAATTAAGGATCTTTAGACTTGGGTAGAGCAAATTAACACATCTTTAAGGAATAAGGAGGTGATTGAGCAAGTAAATGAAGCTCAAGATAGTCAAAGTCCAATGCCTTAGATGTTTGAAGCTGTGAGTAATGATCCCCAGTATACATGGTGCTATGACATGGATGTAGAGACTGATGGGGAATCCGAAGTGCAATTGGAACTAGACGAGCGAAAGGCAATGGATGTCGAGGAGCCAATTGGGGCTGTGGAGTATGAATGTGAACCAACAGTGACAATCCCCCAAGAGCCTCCTCCGCCTAAGTGGAACAAGCCAGTCAAGTTCGCACATCCTTGCCTCCTTGGTAGCCATATCACAGAGACGGGTCTCGATGACATGAAAGATTCCGTAGTCTTGACACCGTGGTGGTCAGAAGAAAAGAGAATAGAAGAAGAGTCCGTTGTGTGTTCTATGCCTCCATGCTTCGATCATTTCACATACACAACGGAACCATTGCCTAGCTCCCTTACCTTCCGTACGTGGAATTCTTGTTCATATCATGTGCTAGGTAGTTTAATTCCCAGTCCTCCTCTATTGGGAAGCCTCCAAAAGCACATTGCAGTTCTGATGGATGGAGGGGTTCTCCAATATCGTCGGGGAGTCGGATAGCAGTAGTCAGACACAGTCCAGCTAGAGGACCATAAATCAAGCGCTAGATTGGAGGCACCCCATCATTTCTCTCTCTCCATACCTGTTTAATTCTCTGTAGTATAGATCGTAGTAGTAAATATTTCTACAAGGTTCAACGCCTATATTTTTTGGTTTTAGGCATGAATGCGTATATTTTTTGTTTAATGATGCACTGGCACATTTCGTATGCGCACGTAGAAAATTTTTTGGGATTCAAACAGTAAATGGACACATTTTCGTTGCACGTACATGTTGCATATATTTTTGGGACTTAAAAGTGTTGTGATCATATTTTTGAAAATGAGCTTGTGGCTTATGTGCACATATTAACATTTTTTTTGGATTTGATATGCCTATGATTATCGTCCTTAGTGTTTAATGTAACGATTGAGATTTTATATTTAATTTTAAATATTTATTAAGTTAAATAAATATTTTATGTGATTTATTTATTGAGTTAAATAAGTAAATTATGTGATTTATGGAGTGATTTAATTAAGTGTTATATATTAATTAAATGAATGTGTAATATTTATTTAATTAATGTATATTAATTTTATATTATAGTTCTAATTTAATTTAGATAATTAAATTGGATGAGATATGTGATGAAGTGTTACATAGATTATAAGTAGCGAGTAATTATAATTATGTGGCAATGTTATGTGATTAATTGATGTTAGATTTTAATTGATTAAATTAGATGATTAATATTAAATTAATTAAAATGTGACATTAAAGTATGTGCTAAATAATTTGTTAAAATAAAGAAAAGAATTTTTAAATTTGTTTTGCCAAACAAGGCCCTTGTATTTGTTTTAAACCTATTTCTACCAAACATGGCCTTAGTGACTAAAATCTGTTTTTAAATAAAAGGTTTGCCAAACATGACCTTATGACTTTTAAAATTCAAAACAAATTATAACTGCTAATTATTTAATTTAGACATTATATATTTGTCAGTTACGTTGCATGTTATTATGTCTATTATATACATATATTATCACGTAACAGTTATATTTTCCTAAACTACGTTAGTTTTTCCTAAGTCTAAACTAAGAAAAGAGAAGACAGAGAGGAAAAGAGAGGAAACACTGTGAATTTTTTTAACAAAGAAGGTGGAGAAGAGTTGGAATTTTGAGAATCAAAGTAGGATTATCAAAGCTATTCTTACCCTCTATCAAAGCTTAATCAAGAATTAAGGTAACAAGTCACCTCTTGTTTTTAGTTCTTGTATTCTTGAGTTTTTGGTAAATAATTGGGATTGTAATTGATAAATTTGTTATTACATGTTATATGAATTGAGGGATGTTGTAATCCATTACATGTATGCTATTAATGATTGTTTTCAAAATCAAAGTACTGTAAAAACAAGTTTTATGTGTGAAAATAGTGTTCATATGTAGTTCATGTATTTGGTTGAGTTTTAGAATAAAAGTTATGATTTAATTATTTTTAATATGCCTATTGGAATTATTAGGATGTTATATCCTCAATCATGAAAAGAATACATGTGTTATAAGTTGAAATTGATTGAGAATTGGATTTACAGTGACTTATTTTGTAAAAGTATGAGTTTATATGAAAATATCAAAATTTGAGTTTTTAAAACACTGATTCTTGTTACTTAGGTGATTTTTGTTTTTTAAGTACATGTTGTACATATGTATTGTTGCATGTATGTGTCTTATGTTGTTTGTATTGTTTGGTATTACCGGTTGTTGGATTGTATGGGTTGTTCGGTAAAGCAGAGAGCCGTGGCTGTCTGCGTCTGGCCGAGTTGCTGCGCAGCTGCGCCGGAAGCAAGGCCAGAAGCAGCGCAGCTACGCCGCTTGCCCATCTCTGATCCAACCCTTGCGCAACTGCGCCGGTGCCCAGGCTGCTGGCTGCGCAGCTGCGCCGTACACAGTGCTTGGGCAGTGGTTTTAGTTTATTTGTGCAGATTATTATTTAGCCTTAGTTTAATTATTCATTGATAGTGGACATATATTTAAATGATATAACATGTTCTTATATGATTGTGATAAATTCATATTTGAGAAAAAGAAAACCTAATATAGTATTTAAATTATAAACTATAATTGTTTAATTGTAAAATAACTTACTTAATTATAATTGGATTAGTTATAATTAAGAGTAAATATTTAATTTAAATTATAATTCTGTGAAATTATAATGTATAGAAGTTAATTTATTTTAATCAATTAGATGTTAATTTAAATTAAAATTTAAGTAATTATGATTTGATTAAGTGTTTGAATTATAATAGTTTAATTATAATTTAGTTAAATACATAATTAATTTAATTATGTGAATATGTAAGTGATATAATTAACTATGTGATAGTTAATTATTATTATTTATTTAATTAGAGTGAGTTAACCATGAGGGTTAACCACTTATGTGAATTAGTTATGTATTAACTAATTTAGATTATTATAATTGAATGTGTATAGGAAGTGTTTAAGTACGTGGTTGAGTTAAGTAGCTTGCGCTTAAGGCAAGTTTTCTAAACCCTGATCTTGTATTAATTTTATGCAAGTTTTCTAAACCCTGATCTTGTATTAATTTTTTTATGCAAGTCTTCTAACCCTAAACTTGTTAATTCTATATAATATCTTGAGTTCATATATTCATTGTTGAGAATGTTCTTTCCATATCTGTATTGGACAATTGTTTATTTAACTGAAATGATCTTAACTTATTGTTCAAGTAAGATCAAGTTATTATTTTAAATGCTTTACGTTGGTTCTAAAGCATATGCTAGTTCATAATTCTGTTATTTATGAATTATTGAAAGTCGATTCAACTATCCTTAGTTGATGAATGTGAATTCTAAATTACCCTTGTAAGCTTATCCAAACCAAACTTTCTTTGGTGCGGACTTGAATTCAAATTACTGAGTTGAACAACCCTATTTACTAGGGAAGGTTACTACGCATAGCGTTAAGATGTTTGTGCACAATACATGGTACAAAGGGCTGATCCCCCTAAGTACGAGTTAAGGTCCATAGTCTTATTGACTGTAAAAGGTTTAAATAGAAATATTTATAACCTAGGACAAGAGTTCAAAGGTCTTATGACACTTAGATAAATTCTATTTTTGAATTGTAATTGCAATGAAAGAATTATTATTAAATTCTTTATTGTTGAAGCGAATCATATTATTCAGATTCTGTGAAAGGTATCCTTTCATGTATATATTATTGTTAAACTCCAGTGAGATGTGGTTTGCTCACTCTTGCATTAAATAACAATTTCAGTTAAGGTTGATAACGCTGATGCTCCGTCTACGAGTAAGGGCAAGGGAAAGCAAAGCAAGTGAAGACTTGTTTTATTTAATTGAGAACGATTGTAATAAGACATGAATGTTATGTTTTTATTTTCGCACTTTATTATATTCATGTCAGGGTTAGAGTAACCCGAGATTTATTTTACAAAGGTTGTAACCCTTGTTTTAAGGGAGATTTAGTTATTTTAATTTAAGTTGTAGTTACTTTGCATTATTCATTGGGTAGATGTATGTTATATTAGAAAGTGAACACCAAATCATGTGAAAACGAAATACCCCGATTTGGGGGTGTCACAGGTTTGTATCAAAGCTATAGGTTATGAAACCTTAGGTGGGGAAACCTTAGGTAGTAGCCTTATAGGTAAGATCAAAAAGATAGATGTGATAGGTAAAAGATAATAAACTACCTTATGTGCTATGTGTTTATATTATAGTATTCGAAGACTGACGAATCGATATCACGTAATAATGAACTTTAAAATTCTTTTGTGAGGATGTCGAACGTTGGAGAATCTAGTCAGGCTAAAGAGGATGTACCTCAAGTGCCTAGAGATGAGGAGCCCCGTGACATACATGTTGTCTAGGAGCAGCTGGTTAGGTGAGAGCCATCTCCAGTGATCACCATAGCTGTCCGGGAGCGTGAGCTGACACCTATTCCAGAGGATGAGAACGAGGACGAGTCTGAAGAGGAGGAAGAGGATCCCGAAGAGGAATTCCCACCTCACTCTACTAGTGCTGAGATGTACGAGGCAGTCTACTATAGCAATGTGGAGCTTCATGGATGCGTAGGAGATCTCGAGGAGACTATCTAGCAGCGAGACGAGATGATCGAGGAAATGGCAAGTGACCTAGGAGATGCACAGTGGAACCTGATACATATGGAGGTTGATAGAGATGCTGCTCGATTTGAACTGGCAAAGATGAAGCAAGACATCCAGGAGGAGTCGAGGATGCGTGCCAGAGCTGAAGAGTCAAGCTTGAGGACTAATCAACGAGCCGATCGAGCCGAAGGTGAAGCTAAAGCCAAGAGAGCCAAGCTGAGGGAAACGAAATATGCTTTTTATACAGCGATAGAGAGAGCTCAGGACCGTATTTTCTACTACCCAGCTCAGTTCCAAGGTTTACCGTGGTATGTGGTGGACCGAAGAACGGCGTTTCGGGTATTGGAAGAGGAACGCAGAGAGGCTGTGCGACGTATTAATATGCCTAGGCAGTAGCAGTAGTAGCAGTAGTAGCAGTAGTAGAGTTGGTTTATGTGTTGCTTTTTGTAGTAAATAAAGTAAATCCCATAATTTGAGATAAGAATGGGATGAGTTAATAATGTAATCCTGCAACTTTTCCAGTTCAGGAAAGGATGATGTAAATGGCAGAAATGCTATCTGTTTGATGTTTTTATTAAACTACGAGTAATTAATAAAAGAAGTTTATGGACGTGCTATGTGTTATATGTGAACTGAGCCATTTAAACGTTTAAGTATGAAGTTGAATATTTAAAAATTGAGTAAAGGATCTAATAATAATATTTTCTTAACAGAAAATGCCTCCTAGAAGAAGAATAACACGTCAAAACCCCGAGGGTTCGACGAACAACAACAATAACGATGGGACGAACCCCAACTCGGTTCAGCAGTTGGTGAACCTGTTGACCGGAGCTCTTGCGAATCAGCCGCAAGTGCAGGGAACAACGTTCAAGGAATTCAAGGCAGTAGGACCGCCTGAGTTTAAAGGATCGACTAACCCTATCGAAACTCAGACATGGGTTATGGAAATAGAGAAGGTATTTGACGTGGCTAGGGTAGGGGAAGACCAAAAGACAGCGTTCGCGGCTTTCATGTTGAAGTCGGATGCTAGCTTTTGGTGGCAGGCTAACAAGACCCGAGAGGGAGAGGGAGTCATCACGTGGGAACGTTTCCAGGAAATGTTCTACGAGATTTACTTTCCAGCGAGTTCGCATGACCAGATGGAGGTCCAGTTCCTAGAGCTTAAGCAGGGAGGAATGCCGGTGTCCGAGTATGCAGCTAAGTTTAACAAATTGGCCAGGTTCGCTATTTACCAGGTCAGCACTGACGCTAGGAAAACGAGAAGGTTTGAGCAGGGACTGAAGCCCTGGCTCTACAACAAGGTTTCCATGTTCCAGCTGAATACCTTTGCAACGGTGCTAGAGAAAGCCATACTTGCTGAGGGAGGAAGCGAAGCGGTGACGAAGTTCAACCAAGATAAGAAGAAGAAGAATGAGGTAGAAACCAAGATTAGGGGTAGCAGCGCTGTGAACCAGAAGAGGAAGTGGTCTGATAATACCTTTGCTGGGAATCAGCAGGGAAGCCAGCAGAAGAGTAAGTTTGAAGCATGTGCTACATGCGGTAAGAATCACACTGGCGTGTGCATGAAGGGGAAGCGGGTGTGCTTCAATTGTGGTTAGGAAGGCCACATTGCACCTAATTTCCCAAACCCAAAGAAGGGAGCTTGCTTTACATGTGGATCCAAAGATCACATGGCTCGCAACTGCCCGAAGAAGCTGACGGCAGGGTCAACAGGGAGCGGAGGGAATGGAAGCGGCAGTTCCTTGACCATTGCTGCACCATTGCAAACTGTTCGACCCACTGCACGGACATTCAATATGACGGTGCAGGATGTTGTGCAATCAAAAGACGTGGTGCCAGGTATTATTCCTGTTAATAGAATAAATGCATATGTATTATTTGATTCGGGTGCTACTTGTTCATTCATATCTGATGATTTTGCTAAAACCTTAGACTTACCTCTAGAGGAGTTAGTTTACCCTTTGAACATAGAGATTGCAAATAGGGAGGTTATTCCTGTTAGGAGCGTTTATAAGAACTGTAGATGGACATTAAGGGTCAGGAACTTAGAGAAGATTTGATTCCGATTAAACTTGGGGAATTCGACGTTATACTGGGTATGGATTGGTTGTTCAACCATGGGGCGGTAATCGACTGTCAGAAGAAGTCGGTGAACCTTACGACTCCGTCGAAGTTGGTGTTCTATGGTAGAAAATTTCCTAGACAAGCGAGTTGTCTAACAGTTATGCAAGCTAAGAAACTTCTGACGTAAGGTTGTGTAGGATATCTAGCCTACATAGTAGATACGCATAAGGAAAGCCCGAAGGTGGAGGAAATATCGGTAGTTAAGGAGTTTGTAGACGTTTTTTCGAGCGAATTGCCAGGACTTTCGCCGGATAGGGAGACAGAGTTCGTGATCGATTTAGCGCAGGAAACTGCTCCAATTTCGAAGGCTTCGTACCGAATGGCTCTAGTCGAGATGAAGGAACTGATGGTTCAACTGCAAGAATTACTAGACAAGAAGTATATCCAACTGAGTGTTTCGCCGTGGGGAGCGCCTATTTTATTCGTAAAGAAGAAGGATGGATCGATGCGTCTCTGCATTGATTATAGGGAGTTGAATAAAGTTATGATCAAGAATAGGTATCCTTTACCTAGGATCAATGACTTGTTTGATCAACCGAAGGGTGCGAAGTACTTCTCGAAAATCGATTTGAGAAGCGGGTATCATCAATTGAAGATGAGGAAGGAAGATATACCTAAAACGGCTTTTAGGACTCGATATGGTCATTACGAGTTCTTGGTAATGTCATTTGGTCTTACGAATGCCCCAGCTGCATTTATGGACCTAATGAATAGGGTGTTCAAGCCATTTCTGGACAAGTTTGTGGTAGTGTTCATAGATGACATCCTGGTTTATTCCAAGACCGAGGAGGAGCATGCTGAACACTTACGACTAACCTTAGAAGCCCTGAGACGAGAGAAACTTTACTCTAAATTCTCAAAATACGAATTCTGGTTGGAACGTGTGCAATTTCTTGGCCACGTGATCGACAAGGATGGTATTTTGGTGGATCCGTCGAAGGTTGAGGCCGTAATGAGTTGGGATCAGCCGAAGACGCCGTCTAAAGTGAGGAGTTTCTTGGGATTGGCTGGTTATTACCGAAGATTTATCCAAGACTTTTCTAGAATCGTAACTCCGTTGACAAATTTGACTCGTAAAATAGTTAAGTTTGTTTGGACGGAGAAGTGTGAGGAGAGTTTTCAGGAGTTGAAGAAGAGGCTGAGTACTGCGCCTGTATTGTCTTTACCGGATAGTTCGAGGAATTTCGTAGTATATAGCGATGCCTCACATAAAGGATTTGGCTGTATGTTGATGCAGAGTGGCAAAGTCATTGCCTATGCATCACGTCAGCTGAAGGATTACGAGAAGGGGTATCCGACCCATGATCTAGAATTGGCGGCAGTAGTGTTTGCCCTAAAGATTTGGAGGCACTACTTATATGGAGAGAAGTGTGAAATATACACAGATCACAAGAGTCTGAAGTATATATTTACCCAGAAGGATCTGAACATGCGTCAAAGAAGATGGTTGAAACTGATTAAAGACTACGATTGCGAGATACTTTACCATCCGGGTAAAGCTAACGTCATCGCTGACGCTTTGAGCAGAAAAGGTCGGGAGAAGCTGAACGTGTTAACCGATCAGGATCGGTTAATAGAACAAATGGCTAGATTAGAGTTGGAAGTGAAGTTTTCGAAGAAATTGGATGAGATGTTATTTCAAGTAACCACTGGTTCTACTCTAGTAGACAAGGTGAAAGAAGCACAACTTCACGATGAAGAATGCGGGAATGTACGGAAGAGGATAACCGTTGGCAAAGAGTTCAAGTTCAAAATCGATAATAAAGGTCTGTTATGATTTGAAGGTAGAATATGGGTACAGCCAGGACCAGAGGTCAAAGAGGAGATTCTGAGCGAAGCTCATAGTTCTAGATATTCTATTCACCCTGGGAGTACGAAGATGTACCAGGATCTCAGGCATCATTTTTGGTGGCCGAATATGAAGAGGGACGTTGCTGAAGGCGTTGTGATATGCTTGACGTGCCAAAAAGTCAAAGCAGAACACCAGAGACCAAGTGGACTGCTGCAACCGTTAGAAATTCCAGAGTGGAAGTGGGAGCATATCACGATGGATTTCGTGGTAAGTCTTCCAGCGACTCAGAAGGGATTTGATGCGATATGGGTTATAGTGGATCGACTGACGAAGTCAACCCACTTTCTGCCAATCAGGGTTAAGTACAACCTGGATAAGCTAGCAAAGTTATACGTCAAGGAAATTATTTCTAGACATGGTGTTCCAGTGTCGATTGTGTCTGACAGAGATCCGCGTTTTACGTCTAATTTTGGGAAGCATTTACAAGAATGTTTGGGAACGCAATTGCGAATGAGTACAGCATATCATCCTCAGACTGATGGACAGAGAGAGAAAGAGAACGATTCAGAAGCTTGAGGATATGCTGAGAGCTTGTGTGATGGACTTCAAAGGAAGCTGGGAGGATCATCTACCGTTGGTGGAGTTCGCCTATAATAATAGTCATCATGCGAGTATTGGCATGCCGCCTTACAAAGCGTTATACGGCTGAAAATGAAGAACTCCTTTGTGCTGGGATGAAGTCGGTGAACGTCAATTGTTGGGACCAGAATTGGTACAACAAACCGCCGAAATTGTGAAGATGATCAGAACGAGATTAGTTGCTGCTCAAGACAGACAAAAGAAGTATGCTGATCTTCATCGACAAAATCGAGAATTCTTACTCGGAAGTTTCGTGTTCCTGAAAGTATCTCCCTGGAAGGGGAAGATTCGATTTGGTAAGAAGGAAAAGTTGAGTCCTAGATTTATTGGTCCTTTTGAGGTGTTGCGAAAAGTTGGCGAGGTGGCTTTACGAGATCACATTACCTCCGGAGCTCGAGAATATACATAATGTCTTCCATATTTTTGTGTTAAGACCTTACAAGCACGATTATAAACATGTAATAGAATATGAACCTTTGCTATTTGATAAAGACTTAACGTATGAAGAAGTGCCTGTTCAAATAATTGATAGAAAGGAACAAGTACTTAGGAATAAAGTGATACCTTCTGTTAAAGTAATATGGAGGAACCACAGTGCTGAAGAAGCTACGTGGGAACTTGAAGATGTTATGATGAAATCTTATCCGCATTTATTTGCTTAGTTGTGTGTAATTCCTTATATACTTATTCTGGGGACAGAATCTTTTTAAGGAGGGAAGAATGTAATAGACGATTTTTTTTTTATATATGATTCAGGGGACAGAATCCTTTTAAGAAGGGAAAATTGTAACGATTGAGATTTTATATTTAATTTTAAATATTTATTGAGTTAAATAAATATTTTATGTGATTTATTTATTGAGTTAAATAAATAAATTATGTGATTTATGGAGTGATTTAATTAAGTGTTATATATTAATTAAATGAATGTGTAATATTTATTTAATTAATGTATATTAATTTTATATTATAGTTCTAATTTAATTGAGATAATTAAATTAGATGAGATATGTGATGAAGTGTTACATGGATTATAAGTAGCGAGTAATTATAATTATGTGGCAATGTTATGTGATTAATTGATGTTAGATTTTAATTGATTAAATTAGATGATTAATATTTAATTAATTAAAATGTGACATTAAAGTATGTGTTAAATAATTTGTTAAAATAAAGAAAAGGATTTTTAAATTTGTTTTGCCAAACAAGGCCCTTGTATTTGTTTTAAACCTATTTCTACCAAGCATGGCCTTAGTGACTAAAATCTGTTTTTAAATAAAGGTTTGCCAAACATGACCTTATGGCTTTTAAAATTCAAAATAAATTATAACTGCTAATTATTTAATTTAGACATTATATATTTGTCAGTTACGTTGCATGTTATTATGGCTATTATATACGTATATTATCATATAACAGTTATATTTTCCTAAACTACGTTAGTTTTTCCTAAGTCTAAACTAAGAAAAGAGAAGACAGAGAGGAAAAGAGAGGAAACACTGTGACTTTTTTTAACAAAGAAGGTGGAGAAGAGTTGGAATTCTGAGAATCAAAGTAGGATTATCAGAGCTATTCTTACCCTCTATCAAAGCTTAATCAAGAATTAAGGTAACAAGTCACCTCTTATTTTTAGTTCTTGTATTCTTGAGTTTTTGGTAAATAATTGGGATTGTAATTGATAAATTTGTTATTACATGTTATATGAATTAAGGGATGTTGTAATCCATTACATGTATGCTATTAATGATTGTTTTCAAAATCAAAGTACTGTAAAAACAAGTTTTATGTGTGAAAATAGTGTTCATATGTAGTTCATGTATTTGGTTGAGTTTTAGAGTAAAAGTTATGATTTAATTGTTTTTAATATACCTATTGGAATTGTTAGGATGTTATATCCTCAATCATGAAAAGAATACATGTGTTATAAGTTGAAATTGATTGAGAATTGGATTTACAGTGACTTATTTTGTTAAAGTATGAGTTTATATGAAAATATCAAAAATTGAGTTTTTAAAACACTGATTCTTGTTACTTAGGTGATTTTTGTGTTTAAGTACATGTTGTACATATGTATTGTTGCATGTATGTGTCCTATGTTGTTTGTATTGCTTGGTATTGCCGGTTGTTGGATTGTATGGGTTGTTCGGTAAAGCAGAGAGCCGTGGCTGTCTGCGTCTGGCCTAGTTGCTGCGCCGGCAGCAAGGCCAGAAGCAGCACAGCTGCGCCACTTGCCCATCTCTGATCCGACCCCTGCGCAGCTGCGCCGGTGCCCAGGCTGCGCAGCTGCGCAGCTGCACCGTGCACAGTGCTTGGGCAGTGATTTTAGTTTATTTGTGCAGATTATTTTTGAGCCTTAGTTTAATTATTCATTGATAGTGGACATATATTTAAATGATATAACATGTTGTTATATGATTGTGATAAATTCATATTTGAGAAAAAGGAAACCTAATATAGTATTTAAATTATAAACTATAATTGTTTAATTGTACAATAAGTTAATTATAATTTGATTAATTATAATTATGAGTAAATGTTTAATTTAAATTATAATTCTGTGAAATTATAATGTATAGAAGTTGATTTATTTTAATCAATTAGATGTTAATTTAAATTATAATTTAAGTAATTATGATTTGATTAAGTGTTTGAATTATAATTGTTTAATTATAATTTAGTTAAATACATAATTAATTTAATTATGTGAATATGTAAGTGATGTAATTAACTATGTGATAGTTAATTATTATTATTTATTTAATTAGAGTGAGTTAACCATGAGGGTTAACCACTTATGTGAATTAGTTATGTATTAACTAATTTAGATTATTATAATTGAATGTGTATAGGAAGTGTTTAAGTACGTGTTTGAGTTAAGTAGCTTGCGCTTAAGGCAAGTTTTCTAAACCCTGATCTTGTATTAATTTTTATGCAAGTTTTCTAAACCCTGATCTTGTATTAATTTTTTTATGCAAGTCTTCTAACCCTAAACTTGTTAATTCTATACAATATCTTGAGTTCATATATTCATTGTTGAGAATGTCCTTTCCATTTATGTATTGGACAATTGTTTATTTAATTGAAATGATCTTAACTTATTGTTCAAGTAAGATCCAGTTATTATTTTAAATGCTTTATGTTGGTTCTAAAGCATATGTTAGTTCATAATTATGTTATTTATGAATTATTGAAAGTCGATTCAACTATCCTTAGTTGTTGAATGTGAATTCTAAATTATCCTTGTAAGCTTATCCAAACCAAACTTTCTTTAGTGCGGACTTGAATTCCAATTACTGAGTTGAACAACCCTATTTACTAGGGGAGGTTACTACGCATAGCGTTAAGATGTTTGTGCACAATACATCGTACAAATGGCTGATCCCCCTAAGTACGAGTTAAGGTCCATAGTCTTATTGACTGTTAAAGGTTTAAATAAAAATATTTATAACCTAGGACAAGAGTTCAAAGGTCTTATGACACTCAGATAAATTCTATTTTTGAATTGTAATTGCAATGAAAGAATTATTATTCAATTCTTTATTGTTGAAGCGAATCATATTATTCAGATTCTGTGAAAGATATCCTTTCATGTACATATTATTGTTAAACTCCAGTGAGCTGTGGTTTGCTCACTCTTGCATTAAATAACAATTTCAGTTAAGGTTGATAACGCTGATGCTCCGTCTACGAGTAAGGGCAATGGAAAGCAAAGTAAGTGAAGACTTGTTTTATTTAATTGAGAATGATTGTATCAAGACTTGAATGTTATGTTTTTATTTTCGCACTTTATTATATTCATGTCAGGGTTAGAGAAACCCGAGATTTATTTTACAAAGGTTGTAAACCTTGTTGTAAGGGAGATTTAGTTATTTTAATTTAAGTTGTAGTTACTTTGCATTATTCATTGGGTAGATGTATGTTATATTAGAAAGTGAACACCAAATCATGTGGAAACGAAGTACCCGGATTTGGGGGTGTCACATATAATTTTCTCCCTTTATGTTAATTTTATGCTTAATATTTATAGTTAATAGTTATTGTAAAATTTTGATAATAGTAATTTAATAAAGTTTTTGTATGCATTCTTCAGGTTATATTCATTTGGTAAAAAGCCTTTGGTGCACTGCAAATGAGAAACTTCAATGAATCCCAGTCAAGGGAATTTCTTAAACCTTGGCGCGCCCGTGCTAAGCCATGCCAACCCGCGGCGCGGCCGCCTTGATTTCTAGACAGGAATCCGAATTCTATACCCTGCGCAGCTATGCCCTTTTTCCTCATGTCCTTTGCGCAGCTGCGCCATTATCCTCCTGCCAAAAAATTTGTGTTTTCAAAATGAATCCGGCTCACTTTATTTCATTTCTTCCCAGCTTATTTGAAAGACTTGGCAGCTCTTTTTCTCTCGTCTAAGACCCAAAGCCTGGACTCTTTATCACTCGAACCCCCCTATCTAACCCTCATTACCCTAAGTCTCCATCTTCATCAAAATTCTGTGCACCTCTCCTCTGCCGTCAGTCCTACCCCATTCCAACCGAACCTCTAAGCATTCAAGGGCAGCAACTCGTGGATCCATTTGAGTGCATCAACTATTTGATTCCAGATTCTGATAAAGAGTAGGACTGATTGCTTGACAGAATTCTGAATATATTGTTCTGTTCATTCATCACTGAGATTGCAAATTCAAAGGCAGTGAGGGTTGGGCTTGTTCAAGGCAGAATTTGGGATTTCAATTTCCTGCACCCCAAGTGTTTGATACAAGCTCAGTGAGAAATCGGGGGGCACTTTTGATAGAATTTGAGGCACACTTGACCGAATTTGATAGTAAAAAGAGGTAGATTTTTGGGTTCCATTGGAGAGTTGCATTTGATATGAGTATGACAGAGGGTTGAAGGTAGGTTTTTGACTATTTGAAACAGAGCAATTTCCAAAAATTGGGGGCATCCTTCTTGGCAAAATTAGGGGCAGAAATTTTGACAGAGGTTAGGATAATTTTCAGAGCATCGAAACCAAAAGCAGATAGGGTGTATTCCCAGTGTTTGATCATCAGTGGGTTTGCATTCATTCAGTTGCTTATTGCATTTCACTTTTAATATGCCCAAGCAAATTCGAACTCCATCACCACCTTCCCCTCCTCCACAGACTAGTGAGCACGGCGAGGGTAGTTCCCACGAGACCTTGGACGCCTTCAGATTTATAGACTTGACTGCTCAACGCTACTTCATAAATGTTCTGGATAGAAGACATGTGTGAGGGAAAGGGGACTGAAGCCAGGAAATCAGGACGGGCTTATGAAAAGGCAAATCATTGAGCACGGATGGGCACTAGTTACAGTTACACCACTGCCAGCCCCGATTCCCCTGGTTAAAGAATTCTGCGCCAACGCCCACGAGGCACAAAATGGGATATCGTACGTAAGGGGGTAGCAAGTATCATACACAAAAGAGGCGATAAATGATATTTTTCATAAGGACACTCTTCCTTCTGGCCCGACAAATTAGGTAGAGTCTCAGAGGATAGGGACTGACTTGGACCTCCTAATTGAAGAGCTATGCAGGCTAGGCACGCAATGGAAGACTTATGCGGGCACCGGCAGAAAGGTCAGCTTCCCACAGACTGCCCTGAGTCGCTATGCGAAGGCGTGGTATAGCTTCATATGTGCTAGTATTCTCCCCTCCAGCCATCATGCCGACGTCACCACTGACAGAGATACCTTTCTAGACGACATTATCAAGAACAAGCGAGTTGACATTGGACACATCATCAATCAATCCATGCTGCGATTTATGAGAGGAAGCACTTCAGGGGGGATTCCGCATGCTTCAAAGATTACATGCTTATGCTTAGTGGCTGGAGTAGTGTGGGAGGACGAGGCTCTACTGGATCCAATGGGGGATATTGACCACAAGGCCATTAAAAAATACACTATCTGGGAGGGCGCAGTTTCTCATCCTCGAGGACTGGGGTTTATGCGAGGTGATGATTCTGATGAGGATGAGGACGATGAAGAAGACGAAGAAGATGAGCCAGAGAGCAGGCTCAGCAGGCAGCAGGGCAGACTCCCGCACAGTATGCTATGCAGCAGAGGGAGATTCGACAGCTGAGGAGACGGATGCATACCACGTACATAGACTTCCAGACCTTTACATCCGGTTTTTCCCAGGCTTTATCTTATGCATTCGGGCAGTTGGGCATACATGCAAAGTTTCCTATATTTGGCACCGGCAGTCAGTACCATCCTCCAGACACACCACCAGAGTAGATTGAGGAGGAGGAGGAGGAGGATGACGAGTCCGAGTAGGGGAGTTCCCTTTTACTCTTTTACCCTTTTACCTTCAATGCGGGCATTGAACACTTTAAGTTTGGGGGTATTAGGGGGTTTATTTGCATGTAGTTTAATTTATATCATAATGCATATTGTTTAGTTCATTTAGTGCATGTAGTTCGTATTTTGTTAAAAATTGTCAAATTTTTAACATTTTTGTTTTGTTTTAGTTAACTGTGTTAGGACATGTTGCATGACATACTACATAAATCCAGGTTGAAGTTGGTTTGTGAGTTAGTGGCCTATGATGAAAACTAAAATTTCTTAATTTTTGAACTAATGTGAGACTTAAGCTTGATTTTATTGTCATATATGTAAATCTTTATTTGTCAGATACTGTGTAACCAGTAAGCATGATAGAGTAACCAACATGACATGCTAAGTTTAAATGTTCACATACTTGCCTTCTGGTGGGAAATTTGGGTTTTAAAGAAAGAGTCAGAGATCATATGATAATAACGAAGACTGTTAAAAGCTTAAGTTTGGGGGAAAACAGGGGTTTTGCATGATTTATGCGGGGAGATGGAGCGTAAGACGCACTCCCTTGCAGGAAAAGAAAAAGAAAAAGAAAATAAAAGAAAATGCATTGAAAAAGAAAAAAATAGAATAAACACTTCGGTTACGTCGAGTTCTGTGGCCTTTGATATTCCAGCAAGTAAGCCCTCGGGGTGTCTCTACACCCAACGCCCTAAGGCTGTCTGGTCTGGGAGTCGTTGGTTTTAAGCTCGCTATATGGATATCATTGAAAAGCCTAAGAGGACTAGGCATTGCACAGCCGAATGTGTACACGGGAAAGTGCGCATACGCCCTCGTGAGTCAATAAAAAGAATAATAAACACCCTGTTGTCTCTTAACTTAAGTAACACATGGTCTGAGTTAGAAATTATCTGATTTACTGCTTGTCTTGAATTGAAACTGGTTTTTCCCCCTAAGAAGCATAGTATGTGGTATATATTTGTTCAAAGCATGTTTTATGGTTGCTAGGCACACGACGCACATTGCATCAGTGCTGACGGATCTGGATTTGCAAGGTTATGCTTTTGATCTTGTCTTGAGTAGCTTATCTGTTTGATTGGCCTGTGATTTTTCTGAGGCATTGCATTTGAATATCTATTCTGACTGAAACCTGGATTCACCTTCATCTTAGTATAGGTTGCAGACACTCTAGTTACTTGCATTGCATCTGTGATTGGTTTTGTTTATGTTACTTGAGGGCAAGCAATGTTTAAGTTTGGGGGTATTTGATAAGTGGTTTTATAACCACTTATTTAGATATCAACTCACTGCGATTGTTGCTTAAACTCAAGTGTTATCGTAGCTTGTCATGCCTTTTTACTTTCTTTTGCAGATTTATATTTAGGAACTCTCCGAGTGTATATTTTGAGCTTAAAAGGATGAAAAGGTGCTAAAAAGGGGACAACGCTTAAAGAGTAAGCTAGGCATGAGGGATTGACAGAAGCTAGGAGCAGTTAGAATCAAGAAGGAATTCAGAAGGGCAGCAGGAGAGTGCAGCAGCAAAGCAGCAAAGCAAAAGCAGCAGAATTTCAGCATCTTCCCCTGCGCAGCTGCACAGGCATTGGTCAGGGAGCCGACGCAGCTGCGCCGGTCAAGCTTGGCTGCTGACTTTATTTTTTAGCCGGCTGTTTTGATTTTTGGCTGGGGCATTGTAGGCAGACTCGAGCGGGCAGCATATAAGTGATAGTAGTGTGCATACAAGCCAATCATGTATGATGATAAAGCACGTACTTTGTAAACAATCTTATTTATTTATTAATGAAATATTCATTTATTACAGGCATTTAATTATCTACATGTTGCTGTTTTTATAATATGTAAATAACCCATAGTTTTAAGCAATGCTTTTAGAATCATGATGATGATCATGCTAATGAGATCTAAATTCTTAGAAAGTTTTAAAACTTAAATAGTTCCCAATCGTGGGATTACTAAAAAGGGGATTAGTAAATCCGGATAGATTGGTACATATGTTGCTTGCTCATTGGATGAGGATGATTGATCTCATGATCATTTGTGTGGAGACACTAAAGCAAGTATGTAGGTGCTTATTGAAGAATAAGTTCACTGAACGTGATTCGCTATGGAATACCTAATGGAGTTTTACTCGCATGTCAATAGGAATTCCTAATGTGATAGTAGTACAAGTGATCCTTGGACTTGAGATCATCATAGTATCTTGTATGTAACAAATTATACTTTGACTTATTCCTTAAGACCTTTTAAGGCATATATAGGGTATGCTTGGGTATAATGAGTTACATATGGAGATAATGAATGATCAATAAAGAATCTACCACCTCTAGTAAAAGAGGAGATATGTCCCATGTGATTCGTTAAATGACAACCCAGGAATCCTTGGCCAAGGTGAAATGAAATTAGAAAGGAGTTTTTAATTTGCATTATTTGGAGTTGTGCATTTTCTAATCGAAATACATATAATTAAATAAAATAAGACTTGACAGTAAATCCATGTCTTATATTTAATTGGGACATTGTATGGTGGAAGGATTGAATTGTATGGTAACTATTAACTCACAGGTTCTTTTATGATTAATGTTGAAATCTATATTATCTGGAAAGTCGTTGATCGCTAGGGAGGCTTATCCCTATTGTAGAATAAATATTATTTATTTAAATAAATTATTAGTTTAATTTATTTATTTAAATAAGATTAAAATTGTTTTAATTGATTTATTCACAACCGGTTTAATATGGAGAACCTAAAGGGTCACACCATAAAAGGAAGAATAATTATTTAAGAAGGTAATGGCATAATCGTACTAATGCATTAAGTATAATTAATTTAATCTATGGTGATAGAATAAATTAAATAGCTTAATGTTTATTATTTAATATTTTGGAAATATTAAATATAAATTAATAAGAGGAGTCTTATTAATATTATTACAATTATTATTATTTTAATTTCTAAAGGAGTTTAGTAATTAATTTAATATTTAGTACTCTCATTTATTCCTAATAAGATTAGGAGACAAATTAATTAAATGAATTTAATTAATTATTCCCATGTGGTGGGAAGCCTAAATTAATTAAAGGAGTTTAATTAATTAAAAGAAATCCCATGTCTAATAGGATTAGAAGGGTTGACCAATGTCTATATAAGAGAAGTCTTATAATAGATATTAGATTGATGCAATTCCAATTGTTGGAGAGCACTCCTTTTCTATAGAGGATAGAAAACTAAGGTTAAGCCAAACACCCTCCTTCTTGATAATTCATCTTCCTTGGTGGATCACCTCTAGAGGCCAAACACTTGGGTGGCTAACGTTGATCAAAGGAAGGAATCTAACCCGGAAATTCAAGGAGATCACGAAGAACAAGGAGTTGAACTAGTACCTGTGGAAGCTTCGTTCTACAAGGGTATGATTCCATAACTTCTTATTTATCGTTTTAAATTAATAATTTGCATAAAGGATGATCCGGGTAATGGTTTTGTAGAAATTTTTTAAACTCTGATATACCATGCTTCCGCTAATTTTTGCAATTTGATTGCGTCACGATTTCGTACAAACCCAACAGTGGCATCAGAGCCAAATCTTTATGCAATTATTAATTTATTTTTGATTTCATATACATATGGGTATGTATTTAAAATAATTTATTGGGCATAATTTTATTGTATAAAATTATATTTTTTTATAAAAAAAAAAAAAAAAAAAAAAGAAAAAAGAAAAAAGAAAAAGTCTTTTTTTGGGACGAATCACAATTTTTTTTGTGTGCTAATCTTGAATTCTGCAAAGAAAAGGTGTTGTCTCTTTCTTACTCCAAAAAGAAGGTGACCCATCAGGAAAGGACTTTTTTAATAAACCTGCAGGACTCTTTTAATAAAAGAAGGTGACTTCTTTTTAAAAAATAAATATGATATATTTATATATTATATTCTAAATAATTTTATAATTAAAATAAAGAGTTTATTTTAATCTTGAAATTGGATTTCATGCAATTTAAAATTGCCCATTAAATGATACTCATATATATATGGAATGTTTTAATTCATGAGATGAATATTTATTTATTGATATATATGGTGATATGTATGAAAATAAATGGGGATTGATTATGGACTATTTGACCAATATGAAGACCCGTTTGTATGGAGTCCGGGTTTAAATGTAATAGTTATATTTAAATTTAAATTCTTGCACTCCTAGGTTTGACCTTTTGGTTCACTTGGTGGCTCTAGTGAACCAAACTAGAATAAAAGTCCATAATCAATCCGGGTAGAATATAATATTCTATATTGCATGCTAAATATTATATATATTATATTTTATGCAAACATGCTTCGCATGTTTAATAAAATGACGCGTATTTTATATATATATGTGCATGCGCGCTAAACAAGATGAGACAAATAATAACAAACCCCTCAAAGAAATAATATTAAGTCCGAAGCGTTCAAATGATATTTGAAATATCGAACGTCGCCTTCTAGCATGATAAATTAATAGAGTATTAAATATTTAATATGAGCTTGTTGTGCTATCCACAAGGTGAGTATTGCGTATTTAAGATGTTAATTAATCACATTTGATGCTTATCAAGAAAATTGAACGATCTAGTCTTGTTGTGCTATCCACAAGGATGAACATTTTTCTTTTTTGAATTTATGGAAGTGCTAGGCTGGACTTAACTTAAATTATTTTAGTTCGGATGTGCACACACTTGACCATTATGATTTAAGAGGCAAAATAAAAGGAATTACATGGTGATGTAATTGACAAGAGTTGTCTACCTATTTATTTGTATATCGCTTGTTGTGCTATCCACAAGGTTATATACATTTGAAATGGGATCCTTATTCTCACTAGCAAATCTTTTATTAGATGTTGCCGAACTATATAAGTGAGGGTAATATAGTTTGATAAAAATAGTGGGAGATACCAATTTAAAATAAAGACCTAAATTTATTTTGGTATGCAAAATTAATAAAATGAATGTTTGCTAAAATGTTGTTTTTCACATGCAGAATTTTAAAAATGTCAAAATCACTAATTTCACTGCGAAGCATACTTGATGCTAATAAGCTTACCGGGCCGAATTATACGGACTGGCCAAGAAATCTGAGAATAGTTCTCACTACTGAAAAGATTTCTTATGTCCTAAACTCACATGTCCCTGGAACTGTTCCAGAAACAACCTCTGAGGAAGAGATTGCCACCATTGTAAAGTGGCAAGATGATGCATCTGTAGCTCAATGCATCATGCTCGCATCCATGAATAACGAGCTTCAGCGTCAGCAAGAAAACATGGATGCTCCTACTATGTTGATTCACCTCAAGGAGTTGTATGGTGAACAAAGTAGGACTGCTAGATATGAGATATCTAAGGAGCTCTTCCGATCTCGGATGACCAAGGGCAAGGTGAACATAAAGGAACAAAAGAAATCTGATCCAGCTAGCAAAGGAATGTGCTTCCATTGCAACGAGCCGGGTCATTGGAAGAAAAACTGCAAGAAGTTTCTGGCAGACAAGAAGCTTGGAGAAGCTTCGACTTCCAATCAAGGTTTGTTCATGATTGAAATTAATTTTTCAGAAAGTCAAAATTCTACTTGGGTATTGGATACCGGCTGTGGTTCTCACATATGTAATAATGTGAAGGGACTGGTCAGAAGTAGAAAGCTGAACAATGATGAGGTGATCCTACGAGTAGGGAATGGAGCAAAGGTTGCTGCATTAGCTGTAGGAACTTATTATTTAGCAATGCCTTCGGGCAAGTCCATTTATCTTAATAATTGTTATTATGTTCCGAATATTATTAAAAACATTATTTCAATTTCTGTATTGGATATGGAAGGATTTAACGTTGTTATAAAGAACAATAGTTGTTCTATTTATAAAGACGATGTTTTATATGGTATTGGAAATTTGCGAAATGGACTTTATACACTTGACTTACAAGAAAATATATTTCAAATTGAACAAACTAAGAAAAGGAAAAGAGATGATATTAATTATACCTACATGTGGCACTGTAGACTCGGTCATATCAATGAAACAAGATTATCCAAGTTGCATAAAGATGGGCTCCTCGAGCTATCCGATTATGAATCATATCCAACTTGTGAATCTTGTCTCATGGGTAAAATGACTAAATCTCCTTTTAGTGGAAGAGGAGAAAGAGTTACAGAGTTGTTGACATTGATTCACACAGACGTTTGTGGGCCTATGACAACAAGTGCACGGGGTGGGTATTCTTATTTTATTACTTTCACTGATGATCACTCAAGATTTGGATATGTGTATTTAATGAAATACAAGTCAGAATCATTTGAAAAGTTCAAAGAGTTCAGAAGTGAAGTAGAGAAACAAACGGACAAGAGTATAAAGATACTTCGATCAGATCGAGGCGGAGAATACTTAAGCAGTGAGTTTCTCAATTGTCTCAAAGAAAATGGTATAATCTCACAATGGACTCCTCCAGGTACACCACAGTTAAATGGAGTATCTGAAAGGAGAAATCGAACACTGTTAGACATGGTTCGATCCATGATGAGTTTTACCGACCATCCAATTTCCTTCTGGGGATATGCCCTAGAAACGGCTGCATACCTACTTAACAAGGTACCTACCAAATCCGCCCCAAAGACTCCATATGAGATGTGGAAGGGAAGGAAACCAAATCTTAAGCATGTTAAGACTTGGGGTTGTCCAGCTTATGTCAAAAAGTTTGAACATGATAAGCTACAGACTAAATCCGAAAAGTGTAGATTTGTGGGATATCCTAAAGAAACTGTAGGGTATTATTTCTATCATCCAACTGATCAAAAGGTGTTTGTTGCGAAACATGCTGCCTTCTTGGAAAAGGAGTTTATCCATGAAGGGGTCAGTGGGAGTAAGATATATCTTGAAGAAGCTCAAGAACCACAAATTACCACGGATCAAAGTTAGGTACCTGACCAAGTAGAAGAACCTACTATACCACACCCTGTTCGTAAATCTGGAAGAGTACCGAAGATACCTGAGAGGTATGGATTCGTTGTAGAGGATGACGATGAGGTACGCATCATGAATGATGATGATCCATTGAATTACGAACAGGCCATGAGTAATAAACACTCAGGGAAATGGCTTGAAGCCATGAAATCCGAAATGGACTCCATGTATGAAAACAAAGTATGGACTTTGGTTTCACCACCTGAAGGCATTAAGCCTATTGGGTGTAAATGGGTCTTTAAAAGAAAGACTGGAGCGGACGGCAAGGTGGAGACCTATAAGGCCCGACTGGTTGCAAAAGGTTTCAAACAAAGACAAGGAGTTGATTATGATGAAACCTTTTCACCAGTAGCTATGCTCAAGTCCATTCGGATTTTGCTTGCGATTGCAGCTTATAACGACTATGAGATCTGGCAGATGGACGTGAAAACGGCCTTCCTCAATGGGAAACTTGAGGAGGATGTGTATATGACACAGCCAGAGGGATTTGTTTCAAAGGTTGGAATAAATCAAGTCTGTAAGCTGCAACGATCCATTTATGGATTGAAGCAAGCTTCTCGTAGATGGAACATTCGTTTTGATGAGACAATCAAAGAGTTTGATTTTATCAAAAATGACGATGAACCATGTGTGTACAAGAAGGTTAGTGGGAGCGCAGTTTCATTCCTTGTATTATATGTTGATGATATATTACTGATAGGGAATGACATTCCTATGCTACAATCAATTAAAATCTGGTTATCTAAACACTTCTCCATGAAGGACTTGGGAGAAGCATCCTATATTTTGGGGATAAAGATCTATAGAGATAGATCTAAAAGGATACTTGGTTTATCCCAAGGAACGTACATTGATGCAATGCTAAAGAGATTTAGCATGGAAGATTCCAAAAGAGGACTCATGCCGATGAGCCATGGAATACATCTCTCCAAGAAACAGGCCCCAAAGACACCTGAGGAGAGAGACCGAATGAGTAAGATCCCTTATGCTTCTGCAATAGGATCTATCATGTACGGTATGATATGTACTAGACCGGATGTTGCTCATTCACTTAGTGTAATGAGCAGATACCAGTCGAATCCAGGAGAAGAGCACTGGAAGGCAGTGAAGAATATCCTAAAATACTTGAGAAGGACTAAGGATATTTTTCTTGTCTACGATGGGTCTGAATTAAAACTCGAGGGCTTCACAGACTCAAGTTTTCAAACGGACCAAGATGACAGTAAATCTGTTTCGGGGTATGTTTTTACCTTGAACGGAGGCGCAGTGAGTTGGAAGAGTTCCAAGCAGCAAACAGTTGCTGATTCAGTGACAGAGGCAGAGTATATAGCTGCAAGTGAAGCTGCAAAGGAAGCTGTTTGGATGAAGAAGTTCATAACTGAACTTGGTGTGGTTCCTAGCATTGGAGAAGCAGTTCCCATTTACTGTGACAACACAGGAGCAGTTTCACAGGCTAAGGAACCGAGGTCTCATCAGAAATCTAAACACGTGTTGCGGCGATTTCATTTGATCAGGGAGATCATTGAAAGAGGAGACGTCACCTTGGAGCGTGTAGACTCTCAAGACAACATTGCAGATCCATTTACTAAAGCTTTAACACAACAGCAGTTTGATCGTCACTTAGAGAAGATGGGTATGAGATACCATGGCGATTGGCTTTAGTGCAAGTGGGAGATTGATAGTAGTGTGCATACAAGCCAATCATGTATGATGATAAAGCACGTACTTTGTAAACAATCTTATTTATTTATTAATGAAATATTCATTTATTACAGGCATTTAATTATCTACATGTTGCTGTTTTTATAATATGTAAATAACCCATAGTTTTAAGCAATGCTTTTAGAATCATGATGATGATCATGCTAATGAGATCTAAATTCTTAGAAAGTTTTAAAACTTAAATAGTTCCCAATCGTGGGATTACTAAAAAGGGGATTAGTAAATCCGGATAGATTGGTACATATGTTGCTTGCTCATTGGATGAGGATGATTGATCTCATGATCATTTGTGTGGAGACACTAAAGCAAGTATGTAGGTGCTTATTGAAGAATAAGTTCACTGAACGTGATTCGCTATGGAATACCTAATGGAGTTTTACTCGCATGTCAATAGGAATTCCTAATGTGATAGTAGTACAAGTGATCCTTGGACTTGAGATCATCATAGTATCTTGTATGTAACAAATTATACTTTGACTTATTCCTTAAGACCTTTTAAGGCATATATAGGGTATGCTTGGGTATAATGAGTTACATATGGAGATAATGAATGATCAATAAAGAATCTACCACCTCTAGTAAAAGAGGAGATATGTCCCATGTGATTCGTTAAATGACAACCCAGGAATCCTTGGCCAAGGTGAAATGAAATTAGAAAGGAGTTTTTAATTTGCATTATTTGGAGTTGTGCATTTTCTAATCGAAATACATATAATTAAATAAAATAAGACTTGACAGTAAATCCATGTCTTATATTTAATTGGGACATTGTATGGTGGAAGGATTGAATTGTATGGTAACTATTAACTCACAGGTTCTTTTATGATTAATGTTGAAATCTATATTATCTGGAAAGTCGTTGATCGCTAGGGAGGCTTATCCCTATTGTAGAATAAATATTATTTATTTAAATAAATTATTAGTTTAATTTATTTATTTAAATAAGATTAAAATTGTTTTAATTGATTTATTCACAACCGGTTTAATATGGAGAACCTAAAGGGTCACACCATAAAAGGAAGAATAATTATTTAAGAAGGTAATGGCATAATCGTAATAATGCATTAAGTATAATTAATTTAATCTATGGTGATAGAATAAATTAAATAGCTTAATGTTTATTATTTAATATTTTGGAAATATTAAATATAAATTAATAAGAGGAGTCTTATTAATATTATTACAATTATTATTATTTTAATTTCTAAAGGAGTTTAGTAATTAATTTAATATTTAGTACTCTCATTTATTCCTAATAAGATTAGGAGACAAATTAATTAAATGAATTTAATTAATTATTCCCATGTGGTGGGAAGCCTAAATTAATTAAAGGAGTTTAATTAATTAAAAGAAATCCTATGTCTAATAGGATTAGAAGGGTTGACCAATGTCTATATAAGAGAAGTCTTATAATAGATATTAGATTGATGCAATTCCAATTGTTGGAGAGTACTCCTTTTCTATAGAGGATAGAAAACTAAGGTTAAGCCAAACACCCTCCTTCTTGATAATTCATCTTCCTTGGTGGATCACCTCTAGAGGCCAAACACTTGGGTGGCTAACGTTGATCAAAGGAAGGAATCTAACCCGGAAATTCAAGGAGATCACGAAGAACAAGGAGTTGAACTAGTACCTGTGAAAGCTTCGTTCTACAAGGGTATGATTCCATAACTTCTTATTTATCGTTTTAAATTAATAATTTGCATAAAGGATGATCCGGGTAATGGTTTTGTAGAAATTTTTTAAACTCTGATATACCATGCTTCCGCTAATTTTTGCAATTTGATTGCGTCACGATTTCGTACAAACCCAACAATAAGGGCTATTTTGACTTGTATTTTCATGATATGCTCCCATTGGGAGTTCAAGCCCTAATTTTCTTCTTCTATTTTCATTTTCTTTTACATTTCTTGTCTAGGAGTAGAATAGAAGTAGAGATTAGACTAGTTTATAGTAGTTAATGTTCTAGGGTTTTATTAGACTTGATGGTTGAAATATTTAAAGAACATCAAGGATTCGTATTTTGATCAAGAGGAATCAGATTTGCATTTCTTACCCTTATTTTCTCTTTGATTCATATTTGTGTTCTTATGATGCTTATTCAACATGTGGATGGTATGTTTGAGTTGTCTATGACTTAAAGTATACTTTGAGGTTCCAATGGAACTTAATGAGTAGTCTATGTTGATTTCTCTTCCATATTGGTTCTTATTGATTATTATGTGATTGTCTATTGCGATATATGCTGTCATTTCTTAATTGAGTCATGACCAATTACTGTAATAACCCACATGGGATTGAAAGACGAAGTGTGGGTTTAGATCTAATCGTAGTAGCAGGCGGTTGTACGTTCACATGACGTTGGATGTATGACTTGTGCTTAGGATAGACATATACCAAAGCGCTGCCCTTAGTCAAATGAGAACGTGACTTTAAACCCTATTTATTTATAAACACCATAGACATATAGGGGTTTAGATAATGTGGGTGTTCACGTGCGCTCTATCATCTGTGGATTGCACGTGATATGGATCAGGTGCATCGAGAGATGGCCTTCTCTCACTTTCGTGTTCTCGGCTAGCACACTTAACGATTGATTTGACCTAATTGGAAGTGAAACGACTTAGATGAATCATTAGGGGAAATTGGAATCTCATGCCTTCATTATCTGATTTTTCCCTAGGATTAATTAGTTTAAGCTTAATTCCTTGTCTAGTTAACTTAGTTTAAATTTAATCTCTTTACAGCTCGTTTAAATAAGACCGAGATGATTACAGACTATTGATTTGGCGACCTTTTATCTGTTAATTCCTCGTGGGAACGATATCTATACTTTTACTTTATTACTTGTTGACTGCGTATACTTGCGCGTTAATTGTCGTTATATAAAACAGACAACAAGTTTTTGGCGCCGTTGCCGGGGAATTAATTCGATAACTGTTTGCCAACATTAGTTTAATCAAATTAGTCTTAATTTAAACATTTTTATTTTGTTTAATTCTCTTCTCATATTCTCTTCTCAGGTACAATGGACTTGAATTTCTATCCATGGAATGGTACAAGGCAAGAGCAACCAAGGGAAGTATACAATTATGGCGTCAACCCAATCGCAACACTTTCAGCACAACTAGAGGAGCTCTCGAGGAAGCTGGATACTGTTTCAGCTCAACAGAGTCGAGAGCCAGTTATTTCTCATGAGTATGGTGCTGGGAGCTACATGAGCCATCAAGAGCCTATCAGTTATGGACAGGAGCAGTATGGGTCTGGTTACTCCTACACCAAGCCTTATCCCACTTATCAGCCAGATTGGGGGTATCACCCAGATCCTTCAGCAAACCCCTCATTAGACTATTATCAAGACCAATATTGGGATCCAAATCCCGTTTACGCCCCAGAATGCACATTCCAGACTCCAGTTTATGAGCCTCAACAAAATTTTGAGGGTGACACAGAAAACGCAAGCTTGGAGGAAGGAGGTGGCATATCACTGAAGGACATCTTGATTGAGCAACAGAAGTAAATCAAGAATATCCAGAACTGGGCAGAGCAAATTAGTAGGGCCTTGATGATAGAGGATGAGCAAGGGCAGAACCATCTTGTGAGCTATCAAGAACAATGCAAGCCAAGTCCAAATTGTGCACCCGAACCCACTTATCAATCCCCATGTTTACAAGGAGAACAGTCAACAATGGACTTCATGTATGCAATGCTCAGAAAACCAAGAGGAGTTGTTTGGGAGCCAGGAACCATCAAACCAAAATTTTCAATAACAGATGGCCCCAATCAACTATGCTTCTACCAGTGAGCCTCAATACAGGGAGCCCGTGGCTGAAACAGAAAAATGAAGGATTGGACACTATGTGGGGTAGCTCATTAGCATCAACAAAGGAGATCTTGGTCGAACAAGAGCAGTCAATTAAGGATCTTTAGACTTGGGTAGAGCAAATTAACACATCTTTAAGGAATAAGGAGGTGATTGAGCAAGTAAATGAAGCTCAAGATAGTCAAAGTCCAATGCCTTAGATGTTTGAAGCTGTGAGTAATGATCCCCAGTATACATGGTGCTATGACATGGATGTAGAGACTGATGGGGAATCCAAAGTGCAATTGGAACGAGACGAGCGAAAGGCAATGGATGTCGAGGAGCCAATTGGGGCTGTGGAGTATGAATGTGAACCAACAGTGACAATCCCCCAAGAGCCTCCTCCGCCTAAGTGGAACAAGCCAGTCAAGTTTGCACATCCTTGCCCCCTTGGTAGCTATATCACAGAGACGGGTCTCGATGACATGAAAGATTCCGCAGTCTTGACACCGTGGTTTAGAAGAAAAGAGAATAGAAGAAGAGTCCGTTGTGTGTTCTATGCCTCCATGCTTCTATCATTTCACATACACAACGGAACCATTGCCTAGCTCCCTTACCTTCCGTACGGGGAATTCTTGTTCATATCATGTGCTAGGTAGTTTAATTCTGAGTCCTCCTCTATTGGGAAGCCTCCAAAAGCACATTGCAGTTCTGATGGATGGAGGGGTTCTCCAATATCGTCGGGGAGTCGGATAGCAGTAGTCAGGCACAGTCCAGCTAGAGGACTATAAATTAAGCGCTAGATGGGAGGCATCCCCATCATTTATCTATCCATACCTATTTAATTCTCCGTAGTATAGATCGTAGAAGTAAAAATTTCTACAAGGTTCAATGCCTATATTTTTTGGTTTTAGGCATGAATGCGTATATTTTTTGTTTAATGATGCACTGGCACATTTCGTATGCGCACGTAGAAATTTTTTTGGGAGTCAAACAGTAAATGGACACATTTTCGTTGCACGTACATGTTACATATATTTTTGGGACTTAAAAGTGTTTTGATCATATTTTTGAAAATGAGCTTGTGGCTTATGTGCAAATATTAACATTTTTTTTGGATTTGATATGCCTATGATTATCGTCCTTAGGGTTTAATGTAACGATTGAGATTTTATATTTAATTTTAAATATTTATTGAGTTAAATAAATATTTTATGTGATTTATTTATTGAGTTAAATAAATAAATTATGTGATTTATGGAGTGATTTAATTAAGTGTTATATATTAATTAAATGAATGTGTAATATTTATTTAATTAATGTATATTAATTTTATATTATAGTTATAATTTAATTGAGATAATTAAATTAGATGAGATATGTGATGAAGTGTTACATAGATTATAAGTAGCGAGTAATTATAATTATGTGGCAATGTTATGTGATTAATTGATGTTAGATTTTAATTGATTAAATTAGATGATTAATATTAAATTAATTAAAATGTGACATTAAAGTATGTGCTAAATAATTTGTTAAAATAAAGAAAAGGATTTTTAAATTTATTTTGCCAAACAAGGCCCTTGTATTTGTTTTAAACCTATTTCTACCAAACATGGCCTTAGTGACTAAAATCTGTTTTTAAATAAAAGGTTTGCCAAACATGACCTTATGACTTTTAAAATTCAAAACAAATTATAACTGCTAATTATTTAATTTAGACATTATATATTTGTCAGTTACGTTGCATGTTATTATGTCTATTATATACATATATTATCATGTAACAGTTATATTTTCCTAAACTACGTTAGTTTTTCCTAAGTCTAAACTAAGAAAAGAGAAGCCAGAGAGGAAAAGAGAGGAAACACTGTGAATTTTTTTAACAAAGAAGGTGGAGAAGAGTTGGAATTCTGAGAATCAAAGTAGGATTATCACAGCTATTCTTACCCTCTATCAAAGCTTAATCAAGAATTAAGGTAACAAGTCACCTCTTGTTTTTAGTTCTTGTATTCTTGAGTTTTTGGTAAATAATTGTGATTGTAATTGATAAATTTGTTATTACATGTTATATGAATTAAGGGATGTTGTAATCCATTACATGTATGCTATTAATGATTGTTTTCAAAATCAAAGTACTGTAAAAACAAGTTTTATGTGTGAAAATTGTGTTCATATGTAGTTCATGTATTTGGTTTAGTTTTAGAATAAAAGTTATGATTTAATTGTTTTTAATATGCCTATTGGAATTGTTAGGATGTTATATCCTTAATCATGAAAAGAATACATGTGTTATAAGTTGAAATTGATTGAGAATTGGATTTACAGTGACTTATTTTGTAAAAGTATGAGTTTATATGAAAATATCAAAATTTGAGTTTTTAAAATACTGATTCTTGTTACTTAGGTGCTTTTTGTTTTTAAGTACATGTTGTACATATGTATTGTTGCATGTATGTGTCTTATGTTGTTTGTATTGCTTGGTATTACCGGTTGTTGGATTGTATGGGTTGTTCGGTAAAGCAGAGAGCCGTGGCTGTCTGCGTCTGGCCGAGTTGCTGCGCAGCTGCGCCGGCAGCAAGGCCAGAAGCAGCGCAGCTGCGCCGCTTGCCCATCTCTGATCCAACCCCTGCTCAACTGCGCCGGTGCCCAGGCTGCTGGCTGCACAGCTGCGCCGTGCACAGTGCTTGGGCAGTGGTTTTAGTTTATTTGTGCAGATTATTTTTTAGCCTTAGTTTAATTATTCATTGAGAGTGGACATATATTTAAATGATATAACATGTTGTTATATGATTGTGATAAATTCATATTTGAGAAAAAGGAAACCTAATATAGTATTTAAATTATAAATTATAATTGTTTAATTATAAAATAAGTTACTTAATTATAATTTGATTAGTTATAATTAAGAGTAAATGTTTAATTTAAATTATAATTCTGTGAAATTATAATGTATAGAAGTTGATTTATTTTAATCAATTAGATGTTAATTTAAATTATAATTTAAGTAATTATGATTTGATTAAGTGTTTGAAATATAATTATTTAATTATAATTTAGTTAAATACATAATTAATTTAATTATGTGAATATGTAAGTGATGTAATTAACTATGTGATAGTTAATTATTATTATTTATTTAATTAGAGTGAGTTAACCATGAGGGTTAACCACTTATGTGGATTAGTTATGTATTAACTAATTTAGATTATTATAATTGAATGTGTATAGGAAGTGTTTAAGTACGTGGTTAAGTTAAGTAGCTTGCGCTTAAGGCAAGTTTTCTAACCCTGATCTTGTATTAATTTTTATGCAAGTTTTCTAAACCCTGATCTTGTATTAATTTTTTTATGCAAGTCTTCTAACCCTAAACTTGTTAATTCTATACAATATCTTGAGTTCATATATTCATTGTTGAGAATGTTCTTTCCATTTTTGTATTGGACAATTGTTTATTTAATTGAAATGATCTTAACTTATTGTTCAAGTAAGATCCAGTTATTATTTTAAATGATTTACGTTGGTTCTAAAGCATATGTTAGTTCATAATTCTGTTATTTATGAATTATTGAAAGTCGATTCAACTATCCTTAGTTGATGAATGTGAATTCTAAATTACCCTTGTAAGCTTATCCAAACCAAACTTTCTTTGGTGCGGACTTGAATTTAAATTACTGAGTTGAACAACCCTATTTACTAGGGAAGGTTACTACGCATATCGTTAAGATGTTTGTGCACATTACATGGTACAAAGGGCTGATCCCCCTAAGTACGAGTTAAGGTCCATAGTCTTATTGACTGTTAAAGGTTTAAATAGAAATATTTATAACCTAGGACAAGAGTTCAAAGGTCTTATGACACTTAGATAAATTCTATTTTTGAATTGTAATTGCAATGAAAGAATTATTATTCAATTCTTTATTGTTGAAGCGAATCATATTGATCAGATTATGTGATAGATATCCTTTCATGTATATATTATTGTTAAACTCCAGTGAGCTGTGGTTTGCTCACTCTTGCATTAAATAACAATTTCAGTTAAGGTTGATAACGCTGATGCTCCGTCTACGAGTAAGGGCAAGGGAAAGCAAAGCAAGTGAAGACTTGTTTTATTTAATTGACAACGATTGTAATAAGACTTGAATGTTATGTTTTTATTTTCGCACTTTATTATATTCATGTCAGGGTTAGAGTAACCCAGGATTTATTTTACAAAGGTTGTAACCCTTGTTGTAAGGGAGATTTAGTTATTTAATTTAAGTTGTAGTTACTTTGCATTATTCGTTGGGTAGATGTATGTTATATTAGAAAGTGAACACCAAATCATGTGAAAATGAAATACCCAAATTTGGGGGTGTCACAGGTTGGTATCAAAGCTATAGGTTATGAAACCTTAGGTGGGGAAACCTTAGGTAGTAGCCTTATAGGTAAGATCGAAAAGATAGATGTGATAGGTAAAAGATAATAAACTACCTTATGTGCTATGTGTTTATATTATAGTATTCGAAGACTGACGAATCGATATCACGTAATAATGAACTTTAAAATTCTTTTGTGAGGATGTCGAACGTTGGAGAATCTAGTCAGGCTAAAGAGGATGTACCTCAAGTGCCTAGAGATGAGGAGCCCCGTGACATACATGTTGTCTAGGAGCAGCTGGTTAGGAGAGAGCCATCTCCAGTGATCACCATAGCTGGCCGGGAGCGTGAGCTGACACCTATTCCAGAGCATGAGGACGAGGACGAGTCTGAAGAGGAGGAAGAGGATCCCGAAGAGGAATTCCCACCTCACTCTACTAGTGCTGAGATGTACGAGGCAGTCTACGATAGCAATGTGGAGCTTCATGGATGCGTAGGAGATCTCGAGGAGACTATCTAGCAGCGAGACGAGACGATCGAGGAAATGGCAAGTGACCTAGGAGATGCACAGTGGAACCTGATACATATGGGGGTTGATAGAGATGCTGCTCGATTTGAACTGGCAAAGATGAAGCAAGACATCCAGGAGGAGTCGAGGATGCGTGCCAGAGCTGAAGAGTCAAGCTTGAGGACTAATCAACGAGCCGATCGAGCCGAAGGTGAAGCTAAAGCCAAGAGAGCCAAGCTGAGGGAAATGAAATATGCTTTTTATACAGCGATAGAGAGAGCTCAGGACCGTATTTTCTACTACCCAGCTCAGTTCCAAGGTTTACCATGGTATGTGGTGGACCGAAGAACGGCGTTTCTGGTATTGGAAGAGGAACGCAGAGAGGCTGTGCGACGTATTAATATGCCTAGGCAGTAGCAGTAGTAGCAGTAGTAGAGTTGGTTTATGTGTTGCTTTTTGTAGTAAATAAAGTAAATCCCATAATTTGAGATAAGAATGGGATGAGTTAATAATGTAATCCTGCAACTTTTCCAGTTCAGGAAAGGATGATGTAAATGGCAGAAATGCTATCTGTTTGATGTTTTTATTAAACTACGAGTAATTAATAAAAGAAGTTTATGGACGTGCTATGTGTTATATGTGAACTGAGCCATTTAAACGTTTAAGTATGAAGTTGAATATTTAAAAATTGAGTAAAGGATCTAATAATAATATTTTCTTAACAGAAAATGCCTCCTAGAAGAAGAATAACACGTCAAAACCCCGAGGGTTCGACGAACAACAACAATAATGATGGGACGAACCCCAACTCGGTTCAGCAGTTGGTGAACCTGTTGACCGGAGCTCTTGCAAATCAGCCGCAAGTGCAGGGAACAACGTTCAAGGAATTCAAGGCAGTAGGACCACCTGAGTTTAAAGGATCGACTAACCCTATCGAAACTCAGACATGGGTTATGGAAATAGAGAAGGTATTTGACGTGGCTAGGGTAGGGGAAGACCAAAAGACAGCGTTTACGGCTTTCATGTTGAAGTCGGATGCTAGCTTTTGGTGGCAGGCTAACAAGACCCAAGAGGGAGAGGGAGTCATCACGTGGGAACGTTTCCAGGAAATGTTCTACGAGATGTACTTTCCAGCGAGTTCGCATGACCAAATGGAGGTCTAGTTCCTAGAGCTTAAGCAGGGAGGAATGACGGTGTCTAAGTATGCAGCTAAGTTTAACAAATTGGCTAGGTTCTCTATTTACCAGGTCAGCACTGACGCTAGGAAAGCGAGAAGGTTTGAGCGGGGACTGAAGCCCTGGCTCTACAACAAGGTTTCCATGTTCCAGCTAAATACCTTTGCAACGGTGCTGGAGAAAGCCATACTTGCTGAGGGAGGAAGCGAAGCGGTGACGAAGTTCAACCACGATAAGAAGAAGAAGAATGAGGTAGAAACCAAGATTAGGGATAGCAGCGCTGTGAACCAGAAGAGGAAGTGGTCTGATAATACCTTTGCTGGGAATCAGCAGGGAAGCCAGCAGAAGAGTAAGTTTGAAGCATGTGCTACATGCGGTAAGAATCACACTGGCGTGTGCATGAATGGGAAGCGGGTGTGCTTCAATTGTGGTTAGGAAGGCCACATTGCACCTAATTTCCCAAACCCGAAGAAGGGAGCTTGCTTTACATGTGGATCCAAAGATCACATGGCTCGCAACTGCCCGAAGAAACTGACGGCAGGGTCAACAGGGAGCGGAGGGAATGGGAGCGACAGTTCCGTGACCATTGCTGCACCATTGCAAACTGTTCGACCCACTGCACGGACATTCAATATGACGGTGCAGGATGTTGTGCAATCAAAAGACGTGGTGCCAGGTATTATTCCTGTCAATAGTATAAATGCATATGTATTATTTGATTCGGGTGCTACTTGTTCATTCATATCTGATGATTTTGCTAAAACCTTAGAGTTACCTGTAGAGGAGTTAGTTTACCCTTTGAACATAGAGATTGCAAATAGGGAGGTTATTCCTGTTAGGAGCGTTTATAAGAACTGTAGATGGACATTAAGGGTCAGGAACTTAGAGAAAATTTGATTCCGATTAAACTTGGGGAATTCGACGTTATACTGGGTATGGATTGGTTGTTCAACCATGGGACGGTAATCGACTGTCAGAAGAAGTCGGTGAACCTTACGACTCCGTCGAAGTTGGTGTTCTATGGTAGCAAATTTCCTAGACAAGCGAGTTGTCTAACAGTTATGCAAGCTAAGAAACTTCTGACGTAAGGCTGTGTAGGATATCTAGCCTACATAGTAGATACGCATAAGGAAAGCCCGAAGGTGGAGGAAATATCGGTAGTTAAGGAGTTTGTAGACGTTTTTCCGAGCGAATTGCCAGGACTTTCACCGGATAGGGAGACAGAGTTTGTGATCGATTTAGCGTAGGAAACTACTCCAATTTCGAAGGCTTCGTACCGAATGGCTCTAGTCGAGATGAAGGAACTGATGGTTCAACTGCAAGAATTACTAGACAAGAAGTATATCCAACTGAGTGTTTCGCCGTGGGGAGCGCCTATTTTATTCGTAAAGAAGAAGGATGGATCGATGCGTCTCTGCATTGATTATAGGGAGTTGAATAAAGTTACGATCAAGAATAGGTATCCTTTACCTAGGATCAATGACTTGTTTGATCAACCGAAGGGTGCGAAGTACTTCTCGAAAATCGATTTGAGAAGCGGGTATCATCAATTGAAGATGAGAAAGGAAGATATACCTAAAACGACTTTTAGGACTCGATATGGTCATTACGAGTTCTTGGTAATGTCATTTGGTCTTACGAATTCCCCAGCTGCATTTATGGACCTAATGAATAGGGTGTTCAAGCCATTTCTGGACAAGTTTGTGGTAGTGTTCATAGATGACATCCTGGTTTATTCCAAGACCGAGGAGGAGCATGCTGAACACTTACGACTAACCTTAGAAGCCCTGAGACGAGAGAAACTTTACTCTAAATTCTCAAAATACGAATTCTGGTTGGAACGTGTGCAATTTCTTGGCCACGTGATCGACAAGGATGGTATTTTGGTGGATCCGTCGAAGGTTGAGGCCGTAATGAGTTGGGATCAGCCGAAGACGCCGTCTAAAGTGAGGAGTTTCTTGGGATTGGCTGGTTATTACCGAAGATTTATCCAAGACTTTTCTAGAATCGTAACTCCGTTGATAAATTTGACTCGTAAAATAGTTAAGTTTGTTTGGACGGAGAAGTGTGAGGAGAGTTTTCAGGAGTTGAAGAAGAGGCTGAGTACTGCGCCTGTATTGTCTTTACCGGATAGTTCGGGGAATTTCGTAGTGTATAGCGATGCCTCACATAAAGGATTAGGCTGTATGTTGATGCAGAGTGGCAAAGTCATTGCCTATGCATCACGTCAGCTGAAGGATTACGAAAAGGGGTATCCGACCCATGATCTAGAATTGGCGGCAGTAGTGTTTGCCCTAAAGATATGGAGGCACTACTTATATGGAGAGAAGTGTGAAATATACACAGATCACAAGAGTCTGAAGTATATATTTACCCAGAAGGATCTGAACATGAGTCAAAGAAGATGGTTGGAACTGATTAAAGACTATGATTGCGAGACACTTTACCATCCGGGTAAAGCTAACGTCATCGCTGACGCTTTGAGCAGAAAAGGTCGGGAGAAGCTGAACGTGTTAACCGATCAGGATCGGTTAATAGAACAAATGGCTAGATTAGAGTTGGAAGTGAAGTTTTCGAAGAAATTGGATGAGATGTTATTTCAAGTAACCACTGGTTTTACTCTAGTAGACAAGGTGAAAGAAGCACAACTTCACGATGAAGAATGCGGGAAAGTACGGAAGAGGATAACCGTTGGCGAAGAGTTCAAGTTCAAAATCGATAATAAAGGTCTGTTATGATTTGAAGGTAGAATATGGGTACCGCCAGGACCAGAGGTCAAAGAGGAGATTCTGAGTGAAGCTCATAGTTCTAGATATTCTATTCACCCTGGGAGTACGAAGATGTACCAGGATCTCAGGCATCATTTCTGGTGGCCGAATATGAAGAGGGACGTTGCTAAAGGCGTTGTGATATGCTTGACGGGCCAAAAAGTCAAAGCAGAACACCAGAGACCAAGTGGACTGCTGCAACCGTTAGAAATTCCAGAGTGGAAGTGGGAGCATATCACAATGGATTTCAGTGGTAAGTCTTCCAGCGACTCAGAAGGGATTTGATGCGATATGGGTTATAGTGGATCGACTGACGAAGTCAACCCACTTTCTGCCAATCAGGGTTAAGTACAACCTGGATAAGCTAGCAAAGTTATACGTCAAGGAAATTATTTCTAGACATGGTGTTCCAGTGTCGATTGTGTCTGACAGAGATCCGCGTTTTACGTCTAATTTCTGGAAGCATTTACAAGAATGTCTGGGAACGCAATTGCGAATGAGTACAGCGTATCATCCTCAGACTGATGGACAGAGAGAGAGAGAACGATTCAGAAGCTTGAGGATATGCTGAGAGCTTGTGTGATGGACTTCAAAGGAAGCTGGGAGGATCATCTACCGTTGGTGGAGTTCGTCTACAACAATAGTCATCATGCTTGTATTGGCATGCCGCCTTACGAGGCGTTATACGGCTGAAAATAAAGAACTCCTTTGTGCTGGGATGAAGTCGGTGAACGTCAATTGTTGGGACCGGAATTGGTACAACAAACCGTCGAAATTGTGAAGATGATCAGAACGAGATTAGTTGCTGCTCAAGACAGACAAAAGAATTATGCTGATCTTCATCGACAAAATCGAGAATTCTTACCCGGAAGTTTCGTGTTCCTGAAAGTATCTCCCTGGAAGGGGAAGATTCGATTTGGTAAGAAGGAAAAGTTGAGTCCTAGATTTATTGGACCTTTTGAGGTGTTGCGAAAAGTTGGCGAGGTGGCTTACGAGATTACATTACCTCCGGAGCTCGAGAATATACATAATGTCTTCCATATTTTTGTGTTAAGACCTTACAAGCACGATTATAAACATGTAATAGAATATGAACCTTTGCTATTTGATAAAGACTTAACGTATGAAGAAGTGCCTGTTCAAATAATTGATAGAAAGGAACAAGTACTTAGGAATAAAGTGATACCTTCTGTTAAAGTAATATAGAGGAACCACAGTGCTGAAGAAGCTACGTGGGAACTTGAAGATGTTACGATGAAATCTTATCCGCATTTATTTTCTTAGTTGTGTGTAATCCCTTATATACTTATTCTGGGGACAGAATCCTTTTAAGGAGGGAAGAATGTAATAGACGAATTTTTTTTTTATATATGATTCTGGGGACAGAATCCTTTTAAGAAGGGAAAATTGTAACGATTGAGATTTTATATTTAATTTTAAATATTTATTGAGTTAAATAAATATTTTATGTGATTTATTTATTGAGTTAAATAAATAAATTATGTGATTTATGGAGTGATTTAATTAAGTGTTATATATTAATTAAATGAATGTGTAATATTTATTTAATTAATGTATATTAATTTTATATTATAGTTATAATTTAATTGAGATAATTAAATTAGATGAGATATGTGATGAAGTGTTACATAGATTATAAGTAGCGGGTAATTATAATTATGTGGCAATGTTATGTGATTAATTGATGTTAGATTTTAATTGATTAAATTAGATGATTAATATTAAATTAATTAAAATTTGACATTAAAGTATGTGTTAAATAATTTGTTAAAATAAAGAAAAGGATTTTTAAATTTGTTTTGCCAAACAAGGCCCTTGTATTTGTTTTAAACCTATTTCTACCAAACATGGCCTTAGTGACTAAAATCTATTTTTAAATAAAGGTTTGCCAAACATGACCTTATGGCTTTTAAAATTCAAAACAAATTATAACTGCTAATTATTTAATTTAGACATTATATATTTGTCAGTTACGTTGCATGTTATTATGTCTATTATATACGTATATTATCATGTAACAGTTATATTTTCCTAAACTACGTTAGTTTTTCCTAAGTCTAAACTAAGAAAAGAGAAGACAGAGAGGAAAAGAGAGGAAACACTGTGAATTTTTTTAACAAAGAAGGTGGAGAAGAGTTGGAATTCTGAGAATCAAAGTAGGATTATCAGAGCTATTCTTACCCTCTATCAAAGCTTAATCAAGAATTAAGGTAACAAGTCACCTCTTATTTTTAGTTCTTGTATTCTTGAGTTTTTGGTAAATAATTGGGATTGTAATTGATAAATTTGTTATTACATGTTATATGAATTAAGGGATGTTGTAATCCATTACATGTATGCTATTAATGATTGTTTTCAAAATCAAAGTACTGTAAAAACAAGTTTTATGTGTGAAAATAGTGTTCATATGTAGTTCATGTATTTGGTTGAGTTTTAGAGTAAAAGTTATGATTTAATTATTTTTAATATACCTATTGGAATTGTTAGGATGTTATATCCTCAATCATGAAAAGAATACATGTGTTATAAGTTGAAATTGATTGAGAATTGGATTTATAGTGACTTATTTTGTTAAAGTATGAGTTTATATGAAAATATCAAAATTGAGTTTTTAAAACACTGATTCTTGTTACTTAGGTGATTTTTGTGTTTAAGTTCATGTTGTACATATGTATTGTTGCATGTATGTGTCCTATGTTGTTTGTATTGCTTGGTATTACCGGTTGTTGGATTGTATGGGTTGTTCGGTAAAGCAGAGAGCCGTGGCTGTCTACGTCTGGCCTAGTTGCTGCGCCGACAGCAAGGCCAGAAGCAGCACAGCTCCGCCACTTGCCCATCTCTGATCCGACCCCTGCGCAGCTGCGCCGGTGCCCAGGCTGCGCAGCTGCACCGTGCACAGTGCTTGGGCAGTGATTTTAGTTTATTTGTGCAGATTATTTTTGAGCCTTAGTTTAATTATTCATTGATAGTGGACATATATTTAAATGATATAACATGTTGTTATATGATTGTGATAAATTCATATTTGAGAAAAAGGAAACCTAATATAGTATTTAAATTATAAACTATAATTGTTTAATTGTACAATAAGTTAATTATAATTTAATTAATTATAATTATGAGTAAATGTTTAATTTAAATTATAATTCTGTGAAATTATAATGTATAGAAGTTGATTTATTTTAATCAATTAGATGTTAATTTAAATTATAATTTAAGTAATTATGATTTGATTAAGTGTTTGAATTATAATTGTTTAATTATAATTTAGTTAAATACATAATTAATTTAATTATGTGAATATATAAGTGATGTAATTAACTATGTGACAGTTAATTATTATTATTTATTTAATTAGAGTGAGTTAACCATGAGGGTTAACCACTTATGTGAATTAGTTATGTATTAACTAATTTAGATTATTATAATTGAATGTGTATAGGAAGTGTTTAAGTACGTGTTTGAGTTAAGTAGCTTGCGCTTAAGGCAAGTTTTCTAAACCCTGATCTTGTATTAATTTTTATGCAAGTTTTCTAAACCCTGATCTTGTATTAATTTTTTTATGCATGTCTTCTAACCCTAAACTTATTAATTCTATACAATATCTTGAGTTCATATATTCATTGTTGAGAATGTCCTTTCCATTTCTGTATTGGACAATTGTTTATTTAATTGAAATGATTTTAACTTATTGTTCAAGTAAGATCCAGTTATTATTTTAAATGTTTTATGTTGGTTCTAAAACATATGTTAGTTCATAATTATGTTATTTATGAATTATTGAAAGTCGATTCAATTATCCTTAGTTGTTGAATGTGAATTCTAAATTACCCTTGTAAGCATATCCAAACCAAACTTTCTTTGGTGCGGACTTGAATTCAAATTACTGAGTTGAACAACCCTATTTACTAGGGGAGGTTACTACGCATAGCGTTAAGATGTTTGTGCACAATACATCGTACAAATGGCTGATCCCCCTATGTACGAGTTAAGGTCCATAGTCTTATTGACTGTTAAAGGTTTAAATAAAAATATTTATAACCTAGGACAAGAGTTCAAAGGTCTTATGACACTAAGATAAATTCTATTTTTGAATTATAATTGCAATGAAAGAATTATTTTTCAATTCTTTATTGTTGAAGCGAATCATATTATTCAAATTCTGTGAAAGATATCCTTTCATGTACATATTATTGTTAAACTCCAGTGAGCTGTGGTTTGCTCACTCTTGCATTAAATAACAATTTTAGTTAAGGTTGATAACGCTGATGCTCCGTCTACGAGTAAGGGCAATGGAAAGTAAAGCAAGTGAAGACTTGTTTTATTTAATTGAGAATGATTGTAACAAGACTTGAATGTTATGTTTTTATTTTCGCACTTTATTATATTCATGTCAGGGTTAGAGTAACCCGGGATTTATTTTACAAAGGTTGTAACCCTTGTTGTAAGGGAGATTTAGTTATTTTAATTTAAGTTGTAGTTACTTTGCATTATTCATTGGGTAGATGTATGTTATATTAGAAAGTGAACACCAAATCATGTGGAAACGAAGTACCCGAATTTGGGGGTGTTACATATAATTTTCTCCCTTTATGTTAATTTTATGCTTAATATTTAATAGTTAATAGTTATAGTAAAATTTTGATAATAGTTATTTAATAAAGTTTTTGTATGCATTCTTCAGGTTATATTCATTTGGTAAAAAGCCTTTGGTGCACTGCAAATGAGAAGCTTCAATGAATCCCAGTCAAGGGAATTTCTTGAACCTTGGCGCGCCCGTGCTAAGCCATGCCAACCCGCGGCGCGGCCGCCTTGATTTCTAGACAGGAATCCGGATTCTATACCCTGCGCAGCTATGCCCTTTTTCCTCATGTCCTTTGCGCAGCTGCGCCATTATCCTCCTGCCAAAAAATTTGTGTTTTCAAAATGAATCCGGCTCACTTTATTTCATTTCTTCCCAGCTTATTTGAAAGACTTGGCAGCTCTTTTTCTCTCGTCTAAGACCCAAAGCCTGGACTCTTTATCACTCGAACCCCCCTATCTAACCCTCATTACCCTAAGTCTCCATCTTCATCAAAATTCTGTGCACCTCTCCTCTGCCGTCAGTCCTACCCCATTCCAACCGAACCTCTAAGCATTCAAGGGCAGCAACTCGTGGATCCATTTGAGTGCATCAACTATTTGATTCTAGATTCTGATAAAGAGTAGGACTGATTGCTTGACAGAATTCTTAATATATTGTTCTGTTCATTCATCACTGAGATTGCAAATTCAAAGGCAGTGAGGGTTAGGCTTGTTCAAGGCAGAATTTGGGATTTCAATTGCCTGCACCCCAAGTGTTTGATACAAGTTCAGTGAGAAATCGGGGGGCACTTTTGATAGAATTTGAGGCACACTTGACCGAATTTGATAGTAAAAAGAGGTAGATTTTTGGGTTCCATTGGAGAGTTGCATTTGATATGAGTCTGACAGAGGGTTGAAGGTAGGTTTTTGACAGTTTGAAACAGAGCAATTTCCGAAAATTGGGGGCATCCTTCTTGGCAAAATTAGGGGCAGAAATTTTGACAGAGGTTAGGATAATTTTCAGAGCATCGAAACCAAAAGTAGATAGGGTGTATTCCCAGTGTTTGATCATCAGTGGGTTTGCATTCATTCAGTTGCTTATTGCATTTCACTTTTAACATGCCCAAGCAAATTTGAACTCCATCACCACCTTCCCCTCCTCCACAGACTAGTGAGCACGGCGAGGGTAGTTCCCACGAGACCTTGGACGCCTTCAGATTTATAGACTTGACTGCTCAACGCTACTTCATAAATGTTCTGGATAAGAAGACATGTGTGAGGGAAAGGGGACTGAAGCCAGGAAATTAAGACGGGCTTATGAAAAGGCAAATCATTGAGCCCGGATGGGAACTAGTTGCAGCTACACCACTGCCAGCCCCGATTCCCCTGGTTAAAGAATTCTACGCCAACGCCCACGAGGCACAAAATGGGATATCGTACGTAAAGGGGTAGCAAGTATCATACACAAAAGAGGCGATAAATGATATTTTTCATAAGGACACTCTTCCTTCTGGCCCGATAAATTGGGTAGAGTCTCAGAGGATAGGAACTGACTTGGACCTCCTAATTAAAGAGCTATGCAGGCTAGGCACGCAATGGAAGACTTATGCGGGCACCGGCAGAAAGGTCAGCTTCCCACAAACTGCCCTGAGTCGCTATGCGAAGGCGTGGTATAGCTTCATATGTGCTAGTATTCTCCCATCCAGCCATCATGCCGACGTCACCACTGACAGAGCTACCCTTCTATACGACATTATCAAGAACAAGCGGGTTGACATTGGACACATCATCAATCAATCCATGCTGCGATTTATGAGAGGAAGCACTTCAGGGGGGATTCCGCATGCTTCAGTGATTACACGCTTATGCTTAGTGGCTGGAGTACTGTGGGAGGACGAGGCTCTATTGGATCCGATGGGGGATATTGACCATAAGGCCATTAAGCAATACACTATCTGGGAGGGCGCAGTGTCTCATCCTCGAGGACTGGGGTTTATGCGAGGTGATGATTCTGATGAGGATGAGGACGATGAAGAAGACGAAGAAGATGAGCCAGAGCAGGCTCAGCAGGCAGCAGGGCCGACTCCCGCACAGTATGCTATGCAGCAGAGGGAGATTCGACAGCTGAGGAGACGGATGCATACCACGTACATAGACTTCCAGACCTTTACATCCGGTTTCTCCCAGGCTTTATCTTATGCATTCGGGCAGTTGGGCATGTGACGCCCCCAAATCCACGTTCCTTCGAAACCTCGGATTCGGTGCAGTCACGATACTACTAACGCCAAACTATTATATCTTTTATTCATTACTAAAAGAATGCATCTTTACTTATTACAATTTAGAATATAAATTCTATTTATATCCAAGATCTCATCTTTACATCATGTTCGATGTTACTAAAATGAGGAATAATTTAAACTTTTTCAATCCTCCTTGAATAAAATCTTTTATTGATTTCCTAACTTGAATCAATTACAACCCTTTAATCAATTATAAAATATGATTCATTATATTTGAGTTATCGTATAACGTTTACAACTCGACTTGATATCCTCTATGTATTAACTAATACATCTTTACAACACAACCTGTATTAAACAGTGTAAACAACTATCAAGTAATACTTCTAGAACCTAAACAGGGTTCAAGCAATAATCTAAATAGTACTTCTTCAATTCGATACTATCTATCTTTATCAATCAAGAAGCACAAAGTCTTTATCGTAAGTCCTTAACCTGCAAAAGTGATTATTTGCAAGAGTGAGCTCGACAGCTCAGCAATTCTAACAGTTTTTATGCATCACATAGCATACAACATTATACTCAGTTCATGCATTTATAAATAATTTATATTTACTACGCATGTTACTTTTCACATAACAAGTATATCATCAAAGATCAACTTTCAATCTCATTTATATCTCATATACAATTCATATATAAGTTCACATTATCACAGCATAATATAATTCAACTTACAGTTATTGAATTCATATATCAAATAGGAACTGAAAGACTTGCCTGATTCGTAGTTTAACAACTACGACTTAACTGCTTAAAGCTATCTCCACTTCGTGTATTCCTACACAGTTATATAATCATGGATTTACATCCATCAGTCATACATTTCATATGCTCTTATTAGAATAACAATTCGTATATCATTTTCTAATCTTGGTTTCGTTTCACTCTATCTTAGGATAACCACGATGTTACAACATCATACCTTCATACTTATTCTATAGAAACCATTCTATTTCGGTCCTTAGGTTCCTTAAGGAAAATAACTTAGGACCAGACAGTTAACAAACTGTTCTTGGCAGCTCTGCAACACGGCGCGGCCGCGCGGCAATTAAGCTTGGGAGTGGCGCGGCCGCGCGACTCCCTGCCAGAACCAGAACTTAGATTTCATAAACTTAGTTTGGTCCTAACATATCATGCATTCTGATATATATTATACACACACATTAAGTAGGCATGCTCGTGCTTATACTACACATGTATACTTAATCACATAGTCTATGCTTTTGAAATTCCTTTTCTCGAATATGCGTGCTTAGGTGAAATCCATGTTTCATCACATGATGCTTATGTCAACATGTCTATAGGCATCATGAATCCTAATATACATGCTCGTATGATCATAATATAACTCACTCCGTGTTTGATGCTATCATCTTATACATTCTAAACTTTTCATAAAAATCTCTTTAAGTCAACAAAGGTAACTAAGTATATGCAAAGTACCTCGTAGTCATGACTCTCACGTATTAGAACACATACATAAGCCACTTTTACATGCTCAAATGATCAGAACGTGGACATCCTATATATATGTCCAAAAACTCTAAGTTTGTCTTTTGAAATCATTTTTAATTTAAACAATGTGTTCTAGTGTATGCTCAATACCTTCGACTCACATATCATGCATATCTAAACCATATAATCATGCTTAAAAAGTCAGAATACAAACATGACTTATATACGCCATAATTTGTTTATAAAATCTTAAGTTTTCATTAAAAACTCTACTACAACAAGGTATAATTGTTTACTATTAGCCAAGGTAACTGATTAACAACTACCTTCATACCCATTGATACACATAACCAAGACACTTACACATGTCTCAAAAGTCCAACTCAAAGAACACAAAATTCGTCAAGTCTCATTTTCAAAACTTTACGTTTTCTTTTAGGAAATTATGTTAAACCAACTAATACAACTCACTATGTGCATGACAACCTTAGTACACATGTCAGACCCCTTTATGAAATTATTAGAGTCTAACTACTACGCTTAACCAACCAGAAAACACAAAATCACCAAGAGTTTCTGCAGAGGGCGCGGCCGCGCCCCATTTATACTAGGGAGACGCGCGGCTGCGCGTCCCCGTTTCCAGACCAGAAACTTTACTGCTAAAACAGAGCTTCAGCTAATCCTTTTCTTACTTCATGTAACAAGCTTGAAAGCCATCATATTGTATCTATAACATATATTTAGACTCTACTCAACATATTAACATCATCTTACATAACAATTCTCCACTAATTCATGAAATCTCTTATGAATTTATAAACTCAAAACTAAGAATTTAAAGTAAGAGTTATACCTCTTGGAGCTTTGAATTACTATGCTAGCTTCTTTCTCAGATTTCTATAGCATCACAAACTCTTCTATATAAACTCATCAAGAACTTAGCAACCTAGAATTGTAAAGGGGAGGCTTCTATTTATAGGAAAGCCATTACACAAACTTGGTTTTGCCCCACAATTTAAACTAAAGGAAAGAAGAGAAGTTCATTGGGCAAGCAAGAGTTGTTGGAAGTGGTTGAGTTTCACTATTTGGGCCACTCCCTCCTTCATCATTGAAATCATATGTATAGCCATCATCACCATCCTAGAGTTTGGGCAATTGAAGACATAGCCTAGACCATTGGCCTATTCATGTGTTATAAGAAATGGACAATGATTTTGGGACAAGCTACAAACTCAGCATTAGTACATTTGCATGCTAGCATACTTATGTTATATCTCATTTTTGGCTCAATTTCAATGACTTAATGTTACTATATTACATTAAGCTATAGGTATACATATATATATATATATACATATGTACACCCACATATTACAAGCATACCAATATATATAATAATGTACCTCATGTACATTGGTTTAACCCATTAATATCTTAATTGGACTAGATATAAAATAGTTGAGTATTCTCATACCATAATTTTCCATAAAATTATAAACATACTCAAATATTATAATGATAATTAATATCAATCATTCATTCTCTTCTAATACTTCCAATTAAATCCCCTTGATTTAACTTCATTATTTATGCCACACAAGGCATAATTATGTGAACTTAGTACTTAATAGTCCACAAGCTTATAATAATATAATCTCCTAAAATAATATTACTCAATGTTACATCTTATAATATGTTCATAATGTAATACCATTACATTACTAATTTACATGCTCTCTATTATAATCAATCTATTACCCTCCTATGGGTAATACCCAATGGTCAAAGAGGAGTTGGTGGCTAACTCCACCAACTACTGCTATTCATAGTCCTTCCTCATCATTACACCTTATAACATGCTCATGATGTAATTACATTTCTTATTATATGCTTTCTTAGCAACAATGTAGTAATTGAATTAACAAACTCTACACACCAATGTATTGCATCTATTCATTATCAAGCTATTATCCTCCTATGGTTATTACCCAAAGGGCAAAAAGGGAAGTTGTTGGCTAACTCCCACTATTCATGTACCCTAACCACTTAATTGACCATTATTGCTCTCACATGGACTAACTTGCAAGCTTATATCTAATAACTTAATGTTATTACCATATGATATGATAGGGTGACACATACACCCAATCATATAATCCATGTACATTTGACAATACCGAATATATTTTAATTGAGTAGTGTCACACCCCATTATTGTAACTTTATTATTACACTTAATCATATAGTTTCCTATATTATATAATTTTCTTGAAGTGTCACACTTCATTCCATATTATATAGATGTAGCTACTATATAACTTATAATTACACATCATTGCACATAGGAATTTATTCACATAATAATAATAATTAATTCCATTAATTATTCATTCATTAATTTATTTAATGAATGTTTATTCCACCACTTTTCCACACTAAGCATATCTCACAAGCTTACCTTAAGCTTATTATCACTCCCATCACACTTTAATATTCTTTTAATATAAGGTTTGTGTGACACATGCACTTTAATGCTAAATTATTTAGCTACCTTGAACAATTATATGTATAACCTTTACACTAGAATAATTAATATTTACTCTATTAATTATTATAAAATCTACGATAAAATAATAACTTAAGTTATTTAATATATTGAAATAACTTAGTTTTCTTTCATTAATAAACTTTCTTGAAAATACATTAGGAATTATGTATTTTGCCATAACATATAATATTATGTTTTCTCCAAATAAAGATATTCATTGTTAGAAAATAATTTACTTATTATCTCAAGATATTATTCTTAATATAATATCTACTAAAATAATTACATGTATGGCACATGTACATACATTATATATAGAAAATAGGTAATAAGTTTATTTTCTATTATAATAATTTATTTTCATCAATTTATTTATATATAGCAAATATGTTTTAATGTATTTACCATATTAATTAATCACACTTATTACATCATACCAAAAACATATAGGGTAATATTATTATTCAAAAATAATATTTCCTCCTTTATTAAAATAATTCAATATTAGAATTTATTTTAATATCCTTTATAATAATTATTTCTCTTTCTTTTCTATAAATTGTTCCCAAAACAATTTCTTCAAATATTTATTTAAAGATATAATGATTTCCATTTCTCTTTAATAACGTATATATATCTATTAACGTTATTTGTACATTAGACTTTCACACATATTACCATTCTAAGTAATATACAGAAGGTACTAATTATAATCATATATTCAATATATATATTAATTCACTCATTCACTTAAGTAAATTAAACCTTGTACCATATTATCTTAGTTAATTAAGGTTCAATATTCACATTATATTATTCCATAATATAACTCTCAACTTAAATTAACCAATATTTATTCTTATTAGTTAATTCCTTAACTAACTCATGCTTCACTATCCAAACCTATTCACGGATAGCTTAAGTGCTATTAATAACCTATATTATAAACATACGAGTTATTAGTACACATACCCAAGAATATGGTGATTATACATTAAGGATATTTAATGTCACCAACTTACTATGATAAAATAATTCTATAAATTATTTAATATCGATAGGAATTTATCCACTTCCTTTACCTCAATTGAATCGTCTCTAAAATAAATAACAAATATATATTAATAATATATTCATTAATCACAAAAACACATATTACATAGTCCATATTACCCTATGTAATATAATACCACATACCTCATATCACATATATATCTTTTTATTCGAACCCATCTCACGGTTTAAGAATTTTATTTATTAAATCCTTATTTAATAATTTCTGAAAATCCGGATTCTTACAGGGCATATATGCAAAGTTTCCTACATTTGGCACCGGCAGTCAGTACCATCCTCCAGACACACCACCAGAGTAGATTGAGGAGGAGGACGACGAGTCCGAGTAGGGGAGTTCTCTTTTACCCTTTTACTCTTTTACCTTCAATGCGGACATTGAACACTTTAAGTTTGGGGGTATTAGGGGGTTTATTTATATGTAGTTTAATTTATATCATATTGCATATTGTTTAGTTCATTTAGTGCATGTAGTTCGTATTTTGTTAAAAATTGTCAAATTTTTAACATTTTTGTTTTGTTTTAGTTAACTGTGTTAGGACATGTTGCATGACATACTGCATAAATCCAGGTTGAAGTTGGTTTGTGAGTTAGTGGCCTATGATGAAAACTAAAATTTCTTAATTTTCGAACTGATGTGAGACTTAAGCTTGATTTCATTGTCATATATGTAAATCTTTATTTGTCAGATACTGTGTAACTAGTAAGCACGATAGAGTAACCAACATGACATGCTAAGTTTAAATGTTCACATACTTGCCTTCTGGTGGGAAATTTGTGTTTTAAAGAAAGAGTCAGTGATCATATGATAATAACGAAGACTGTTAAAAGCTTAAGTTTGGGGGAAAACAGGGGTTTTGCATGATTTATGCGGGGAGATGGAGCGTAAGACGCACTCCCTTGCAGGAAAAGAAAAAGAAAAAGAAAATAAAAGAAAATGCATTAAAAAAGAAAAAAAATAGAATAAACACTTCGGCTACGTCGAGTTCTATGGCCTTTGATATTCGAGCAAGTAAGCCCTCGGGGTGTCTCTACACCCAACGCCTTAAGGCTGTCTGGTCTGGGAGTCGTTGGTCGAAAGCTTGCTATATGGATATCATTGAAAAGCCTAAGAGGACTAGGCATTGCACAGCCGAATGTGTACACGGGAAAGTGCGCATACGCCCTCATGAGTCAATAAAAAGAATAATAAACTCCCTGTTGTCTCTTAACTTAAGTAACACATGGTCTGAGTTAGAAATTATCTGATTTACTGCTTGTCTTGAATTGAAACTGGTTTTTCCCCCTAAGAAGCATAGTATGTGGTATATATTTGTTCAAAGCATGTTTTATGGTTGCTAGGCACACGACGCACATTGCATCAGTACTGACAGATCTGGATTTGCAAGGTTATGCTTTTGATCTTGTCTTGAGTAGCTTATCTGTTTGATTGGCCTGTGATTTTTCTGAGGCATTGCATTTGAATATCTATTCTGACTTAAACCTGGATTCACCTTCATCTTAGTATAGGTTGCATACACTCTAGTTACTTGCATTGCATCTGTGTTTGGTTTTGTTTATGTTACTTGAGGGCAAGCAATGTTTAAGTTTGGGGGTATTTGATAAGTGGTTTTATAACCATTTATTTAGATATCAACTCACTGCGATTGTTGCTTAAACTTAAGTGTTATCGTAGCTTGTCATGCCTTTTTACTTTCTTTTCCAGATTTATATTTAGGAACTCTCCGAGTGTATATTTTGAGCTTAAAAGTATGAAAAGGTGCTAAAAAAGGGACAATGCTTAAAGAGTAAGCTAGGCATGAGGGATTGACAGAAGCTAGGAGCAGTTAGAATCAAGAAGGAATTCAGAAGGGCAGCAGGAGAGTGCAGCAGCAAAGCAGCAAAGCAAAAGCAGCAGAATTTCATCATCTTCCCCTGCGCAGCTGCACAGGCATTGGTCAGGGAGCCGACGCAGCTGCGTCGGTCAAGCTTGGCTGCTGACTTCATTTTTTAGCCGGCTGTTTTGATTTTTGGCTGGGGCATTATAGGCAGACTCGAGCGGGCAGCATAAAAGGGCTATTTTGACTTGTATTTTCATGATATGCTCCCATTGGGAGTTCAAGCCCTAATTTTCTTCTTCTATTTTCATTTTCTTTTACATTTCTTGTCTAGGAGTAGAATAGAAGTAGAGATTAGACTAGTTTATAGCAGTTAATGTTCTAGGGTTTTATTAGACTTGATGGTTGAAATATTTAAAGAACATCAAGGATTCGTATTTTGATCAAGAGGAATCAGATTTGCATTTCTTACCCTTATTTTCTCTTTGATTCATATTTGTGTTCTTATGATGCTTATTCAACATGTGGATGGTATGTTTGAGTTGTCTATGACTTAAAGTATACTTTGAGGTTCCAATGGAACTTAATGAGTAGTCTATGTTGATTTCTCTTCCATGTTGGTTCTTATTGATTATTATGTGATTGTCTACTTCGATATATGCTGTCATTGCTTAATTGAGTCATGACCAATTACTGTAATAACCCACATGGGATTGAAAGACAAAGTGTGGGTTTAGATCTAATCGTAGTAGCAGGCGATTGTACGTTCACATGACGTTGGATGTATGACTTGTGCTTAGGATAGACATATACCAAAGCGCTGCCCTTAGTCAAATGAGAACTTGACTTTAAACCCTATTTATTTATAAACACCATATACATATAGGGGTTTAGATAATGTGGGTGTTCACGTGCACTCTATCATCTGTGGATTGCACGTGATATGGATCAGGTGCATCGAGAGATGGCCTTCTCTCACTTTCGTGTTCTCGGCTAGCACACTTAACGATTGATTTGACCTAATTGAAAGTGAAACGACTTAGATGAATCGTTAAGGGAAATTGGAATCTCATGCCTTCATTATCTGATTTTGCCCTAGGATTAATTAGTTTAAGCTTAATTCCTTGTCTAGTTAACTTAGTTTAAATTTAATCTCTTTATCGCTCGTTTAAATAAGACCGAGATGATTACGGACTATTGATTTGGTGACCTTTTATTTGTTAATTCCTCGTGGGAACGATATCTGTACTTTCACTTTATTACTTATTGACCACGTATACTTGCGGGTTAATTGTCGTTATATAAAACGGACAACATGAGGCATCTTAAAAAGCCTATTCCAGCATCCTTTTTGTAGAGTGCGTCTCCACTCAGATAGATTTCATAACCATCTTGTGAATCTTCTTTCGTTCGGATTTGCTTGCTCTAGCAGGTGTAGATCCATCTCAGAGATATTCCTTGATGTCTTGGTACCACGGCTGCTTGCCAGGAGGTATTTCATCTGATACTTCTCCAATGTAATCCCCGTATGTCGAGGCCTTTTGGTTTGTGAATTTAATGTCAGGAATTCCCCTCTTACTCAATACGTTGATCAGGGAAGCCAAAGTTGCCAACGCATCTGTAAAGTCGTTCCTTCCTCGAGGAATATGGATGAAGGTTATCTCTTCAAAATCCATGGATAGGTTGATGACCTGCCGATGATAGGGCAGCAAATGCAATTCTTTAGTATGATATGCCTCAGTGGTTTGTCTGATAACCAACTCTGAATCTCCAAAGACTAATAAATGTTTGACACCCATAGATTGGGCTAATTTCAACCCCATTATGCAGCCTTCATACTTAGCTGTGTTATTGGTGTTGTCAAACTGTAACTTGGTAGCCACAGGATATTGTTCTCTTGTATCGGAGATAAGGACTGCCCCGGCTCCGGCACCTTCCATGTTTATCGCTTCGTCAAAATATATTCTCCAAGGCTGGACTATATTCTCTTATCAAATTTATTAAATTGTCATGATCCCATCATCTGGAAAATAAGTTTCCAAAGGTTCAAACCCCCCTGATGGTGCTTTGGCTAGTTGATCAGCAATGCCCTGACCTTTAATGGACTTCTGAGTCACATAGACAATGTCAAACTATTGGAGGATCAATTTCCATTTGGACAATCGACAATTCAACATTTTCTTGTTGAACACATACTTCAGTGGATCCATGCGGGATATGAGATAAGTTGTGTGCCCTTGTAGATAATGTTGTAACCTCATGGCGGCCCATGTTAACGCACAACATGTTTTCTCTATCAGGGTGTACTTCTATTCGCCATTACTGAACCTTTTGCTAATATAGTAGATAGCTCTCTCCTTACTACTATCATCTTTCTGTCCCAGCATACAGCCTATTGCATTGGCATTGACGGAAAGGTACATAAACAGGGGAACTCCATCCCTAGGGGGTACCAAGACAGGCGCTTTGATCAGCTGTTTGTTGATAGCAAGGAAGGCTTTTTGGCAATCTTCATTCCATTTCGTGGAGGAATTCTTACTTAGTAGCTTGAAGATGGGTTCGCAAGTTGCTGTGAGCTGGGAAATGAACCGGCTAATGAAGTTGATTCTTCCCAGGAACCCGCGTATCTCCTTCTCTGTTCGGGGTACGGGCATCTCCGTGATAGCTTTAATCTTAGCAGGATCCAGCTCAATGCCTCTATTGCTCACTAGGAATCCCAATAACTTGCCTGATTTAACACCAAAAGCACATTTGGCTGGATTCAGTTTGAGGTTGTACTTACGCAACCTGTTGAATAACTTCCTGAGATGGTCGATGTGATCGTCCTCCTTCCAGGATTTGACGATGATGTCATCCACATAAACCTCTATCTCCTTATGCATCATGTCATAAAGTAGAGCCATCATGGCTCTCTGATATATGGCACCGACATTGATAAGGCCAAAGGACAATCGTCTATAATAGAAGGTTCCCCAAGGAGTGATGAAAGCTGTCTTCTCCCTGTCTTCCTCAGTGACCATGATTTAATGGTAACCAGCAAAGCAATCCATAAAAGAATACATGTCGTACTGTGTCGTATTGTCTATAAGGATGTGGATGAAAGGTACCTAGAAATTGTCCTTGAGACAAGCTTTGTTCAAATCCCGGTAATCCATACATACTCGTACCTTCCCTCCGGGCTTAGGCACTGGAACGATGTTTGACAACCACTCTGGGTATGTTGATACCATGATGATGCCGGCTTTGAATTGTTTAACGACCTTTTCTTAGACTTTCAGACTCCATTCGGGTTTCAATCGCCTGAGCTTCTGCTTGACTGGCTTAAATCTATATTTGATGGGGAGTTGATGGATGATAATTCAGTAGACAGGCCAATCATGTCTTCATGCGACCATGCAAACACATCCTGGAACTGTGTTAAGATTTCAATCAGGTCGGCTTTTTGGTCTGGGGTGAGGTCTAGGCCTATCTAGATTTCTTTGAGGTTTTCTGATGTTTCGATATTAACAGTGGTGGTATGGTCGAGGTTTAGTTTGGGTTTGTCTTTGACCCATTTTTTGATCTCCTTAGGCACCTCATAGTCATCTCCCTCCTCTTGATCAATCTCCATCAAGTCGAAGTTCAGTTCTACATCAAAGTTGTAGTTACTATGACAGGTTGGCATCTCACCAGCAGAGACAAACAAATCCAATCTTGGAGTCCTGAAAACAAAATGCTTTCGCTTTAATATATGAAACTATTTAAACATACAAAGCATTTAGCAAAGCATGACAAAAGTTACTGCTATAGCTGTGCAATAAAATAAGCAGTAAATGAAATCATATTACAGGGAAGATGGACTCTCTACCCTTTTACCCTTTTTGAATGAGGCAAGGGACGCTGCTCTAGTTGTCCAAAGTCAGATCCTCATGAATAGGGAGGATACAAGATTTGTGGTTGTCTGCCTCATCTCTGATGATGACTAAGACGTCCTTCAGATCGGAGCCGTGGTTTTTCTTTGAACTGTCCCCATTTCTTTTCTTGATGCGAGGAATTTGGATCTGATCCTTTTCATCACTGTCTGGGATATCATCATTCATACCTTCATAGTGTATGAGAATATGCATGTTAGCAAATGGGTCTCGTCCTTCGTACAGGAACTTTTCTTTTCCCTTTTTGCTCTCCCCATCAGGCTTTGGGGCTTTTCTCTCACTTATTGGTATGACCGGAGGAAACAACATGGCTGACACAACAGCAGGAATCTTCCTCATTGGCTTCACAAATCTGGCATCAATGAGGTTTAGCAGTAGAATAGTGGAAGCTTGAGCTTTTGGATGCTTGTGTGGGTTCCGGTGGTTTGACCCAGATGAATAGCCCAATCTGGCTTTCCCTGACTGGCTCGGGATTTACACCAGACTTTTAATTCCTTGTTGATTCTTCCTTAACCCTTCTCCAGGGCGAAAACCCAAAGATACCATCTCCTGGCCCACTGTCATCACTTCGGGGGAGACTTTTGGTTTCAAGGCTGGTGACCCAACAGGTAGGTACTGAGTAGTGCTTACCTTTAATGCTTAAAAATATGCAGGTTCAACTCCTGCATCCAGACTGATCATCGACATATCTTCTTGTATGCAAACAAGATATTCAGGTTCAGCATTCACCGTGATTAGTTTGCCATTGATAATGTACTTGAGCTGCTGATGGAGGGTGGATGGGACTGCTCCTGCCATGTGGATCCACGGCCTTCCCAGCAACAAGTTGTATCTGGTGGTAATATTGAGTAACTGGAAGGATACATAGAAAGTGTGGGGACCAATCTCTAGTGAAAGTTCAATCTCTCCCACAGCTTCTCTGCGAGACCCATCAAAAGCTCGAATGACCACATGACTGGTCTTGATCCTGTTTGGGTTGATCTTCATTTTCTCCAAGGTATCGTAGGGATGGATGTTTAGGGATGATCCTCTGTCTATCAGCACACCTCCAATCACTTACCCTGATGACATCATTGCTATGTGCAGTGACTTGAGATAGCATGTGCCTTCCGCGGGTATATCATCATCAATGAAAGATATCACATTGCTGTTAAAAATATGTTCTATCACATGACAAAAATTTTCAACATCCACTATTCTTGGCAAATGGGCTTCTTCTAGTACTTTTACCAGAATGTCACGATGATCCACTGATGATAAGACCAGATCTAGGATGGACATCTGTTTGGGTGCATCTTTCAGGCTTTGCACTACCTTGATCTCGTTATGCCCCATTTTGCTGAGGAACTCTTCGATTTTCTCTTCAGCCACTTTCTCATTAGCCTTGGTGACTAGATTGATCACTCGCTGATGCAAGTACAATGGATTCTATTTGGATACAATGGTAATGTTATTTGAGGTGGAACTTTGATCATTCCCATAGTTCCATGGGACTCTTTTCAGATTGATGACAGGATACTGCGGTCTGAAGGGTAGTATTAAAGGCTCAGGTGCGGCTACCTTCATAGGATTCTGTGTTTCTTGGACCCCTTTCCCTGACAGTATTAAGGGTGTGATGGCTAGCTCCTTCTCACAGAAATAACAGCCACTGTATCCTGATTCCATGCCATGGGAATAAAGAGCGTTTCCTCATCAGGAAGGTCATAGTCTTGATTCCCTCTTATCAGCTCACCGTTTTCAATCATATTCTGAATTAAGTGATGAAGTCCCCAGCAATCCTAGGTGTCATGACCGGGCGCATTGGAATAGTACTGAAAGATCTTGTCAGGCTTGAATTTTCTAGATAGAGGGTTCACCGGAGGCAACAAATCTATAACCATCCCCTCATTGATCATCATCTGGAGGATTTCCTTCATCGACTGGTTCAGATTAGTAAAATTCCTCTTAAAGGCAAACTTCCTATCTGCGTGAAACTTCTCCTCCTTGGTCACCTTATCGGCCCAGGGTTCATGCTCATGAATTCGATAGTGGTCCCTCATAGAAATGGGACTAATTTTTGGTGTAGAAGAACTTACTTCAGCCTGGCTGGATTGATTTATCAGCTGTCTGGTTACCTGATGTCGGTATACGACCAGATCCACTAACTGTCCAATCTGTTCCTTGATAGGCTTGATCTCCTGTTCCATCAAGAATTACCTTTCTGATAACTCCCAACTGTCTGGGCTATTGTTGCTGGATTAAGTTGACTCTCCGATGTACCAGAGGTATTTGGATCCCTCTCCACTCCTCGTGCTAATCATATTAACACTTTCCTCTTTGTGCTGAGGGAGGGGATTGTCTTGCACGTGTGGTTGCTCCGGTTTGGTCACCACAATCTCTTCGTTGTCTATTAAGTCTTGGATTTTATGCTTGAGAACCCAACAGTCCTGTGTATCGTGGCCTGGAGATCCGGAATGGTATGCACACTTTTTACTTGGGTCAAAATTCCTTCCCCCAGTATTGGTTGGTGGAAGTAGCTGAACAATTTTCTTCTGTGCTGTCAACAATTTTAGCACGTTCTCAAGTGAATCCCCTAAAGGGGTGAACGTTCTCCGACGTCTGGCCTCCATAGTTTTCTGGAAAGGAAGACTAGAAGGTTGGGCTGGAGCTTAGAAAGGGGAATAGTTCCTCCTTTGAATGAGCATGTTGCTCAACTCGCTCCTTTGATTATGTCCTTGCAGTTCTAAGAACACTTCTTCTTCTTTCTTCTTGTGTACCCTTCGGGGATTACTCTCGCAACTCCGAGATTGGATATGCTCGACAATGGCTTCCAAGGTGGTAAGATATTTTATCTTTCCAGATTTCAGCCCCATTTCATCCATTTCTCCGTGTTTGATCATTTTCGAGAATGGTTTTCCTATGCCTGCTAGGACCTTTTTGTAGTATGGAGCCTCCTGGATGTCGATGAAGGTCATGACTATCTCAGACTCGGTCATAGGTGGGGTAACTTGTACTGCAACCCGTCTCCATCGTTGGGTAGATTCTCTGAATAACTCGGTGTTTTGCTTTTTGATTTTAGTGATCTATTATCTGTCTGGAGCCATTCGAGACTGAAAAATGCACTGATTGAGGAAGGCATGTGCCAACTCTTCCCAGCTGTGAATCTTGGAGTTATCCAGACGAGCAAACCAGGCTCTAGCCTCCCCGGTCAAACTTTTCTTGAATAACTGCATTCGGAGTTTCTCGTCCTCTGCATAGGTTCCAAGCTCTCCAATGAACACCTTTAAGTGAGTGTAGGGGTCACCTAATCCATCGTATTTCTCAAAATCAAGGACTTAAAATTTTTTAGGGTAACGAGCCCCGAGGAAAATACATAAGTCTGAATAATTGACACTCCCAAAAGCCCCAGTCCCTTTGATGGACCGGATGGTTTCTTCCATTTGTTGGACTTTCTTCAGAATATCACCAGCTTCCTATTTTTTGTTAACGATGGTGATTTCAGGGGTTTTGTTGGTAAGATCATGGTTCTGTGGTTCAGGAATCTGAGGGTCTTTCTTTCCAGTCTCTTAACTGCCATCGGGTGTAACTGGTTATATATAACCCTGTGCTTGTTTCCCTTTAAGAGTTTTACTTTGTTCTCTCAAGAAAATAGCTAATTCGGCTATCTGGTTCTTTAACCCTTCAAATTCCTCACTAGCGACGGGGGTGGATTCTGGTTGAGCACTTAAAGTCATGTCTGAAGATGGACTTAGTACTTTCCTAGATTTCAATCCGGTAACAGGACCAAGTTTTACTTACAACAAACGTAGGTGTGTTAATTTCTTGATATAGGTGTTGGTCGGATGTATGCCATACGATGTGTTTATTTACGAGGTTTTTTAACTTATTCTGCAAAACAAAGGTTAGTTGTTTTAATGACAGGATAACATGACAGGATTTATCAGACATGGAATGTACATTATGAATTGGACTTGAAAACTTGATATTGAATTGAAAGAGGAAGGTATGAAGAAGCTTCCCTTCAGATTTGGTTAATTAGAGGTTGACCTATCTTAGGCTACTCTCACGGTTTTTTGGCATAAAGGTCCCCAGATCATCGCAACCTACTAGATGGGAAATTAATCTGATCTTTCAATTGGAGCGGATCTGAGTGGTGCGTTTTATGAGCCTTACAGACTTAGTAGCCTTTGAGTCCATTACTCAAACACCGACGGTTTTGCCTCCTGATGGAGAAATCACACAACATACATTCACATACATCGCGTCTCACCGTATGATATGATGACATTGTGTGAAGCACTAATATAAAGAAATAAAGCATTCATTCACATCCATTCAATGTAAAGACGCAGCATTCACACACATAAATATAAATGGGAAATGTTTGAAAAGATTTGAATTGGCCTAAGCCCTCTACTATCCCCAACAGAGTTGCCACCTATCGACGTCGATGGAAAAATGCGCGGGTTAAGTCGGACCCGGATCTTTCTCTCTTTTCCTAAGTTATGTTTCTACCCTTATTTTATCTTTTTTTTATGAAAAAAGGTGAAGGGTTTTTTAGGAAAAGGCCAACATGTATCATGTCGACGATTTTTTTACAAAGTCGCCAGTTGGTAGATTTAAAATAGTTGTACCAACTCAATCGAGTTTTGTTTGAAAGTAGGCCCAATTGCTGGACACTGTCAAAACTGAATCTTTGAAACCGAAGTCCTATGTTCGGGGGCTTGGTTAAGTGTGAGGCACCCCACAACCCCCTTGAAAACACGGTATCGCATCTTTTTAATATTTTCCTTTTTTATTTGCAATGTGTATGTGTGAATGCTGGAAGTAATTGGGCCTATGCTTGATTGATTTAAAAGTAGTGGTTTGCTTCGTTGAACCTATATACGAAGGGTTGGATTTGATTTGCAAAAATCCTTTATTAAATGAGATATTTAAAATGATGTTTTGAAAGACGATTTTCAAATCCTTACGCTCTCATAGGAATAGAAGCCTGTTAATACTTTCATTTTATCTTTTTAGCCTTTTGGATCAATCTGAATTGTGATTGTTGGGCTGCAAAGCATCCTCAACCACAAAATATATACAAGTGTCGGTCTTCTCATGGGCATGACGGCCATCGGAGTGACTCTAGCACGACAAACCATTATTTCACTATGTTGAAACCTTAAACCCGGATAACCGTTTTAAGGTCTTTCGGATGTACATTTTTACAGAAAAACTGACAGGGTACATTTGTAATGTGGAGTTTGTCCATCGTGGGAATCAGATTCTGATCAATTCGATCTTGAATCCCACGATTCCTAGGCTCACAGAAGGGAAGCCAACAAAACCTGCACAGCTCAAATATGTACAGAAATGTATATTTACATCTAAATGTCACAAAAACCGAGGATTCATCAGTCAAATCCTGGCTTGAGCGTAGCCAAAGCATTTCGTTCCCACTAGATAGCGATTTAAGGGCCGCGAGGTGGCTTTTCGAATGAATAAACCTAGAAAAACTGCTAGATTTAAGTAAATCTCAGTCATTCTTGCTTTCCAGTTCTATCTGATCCTATTTTGAACCGTTTAAAAGATAGAATTTATGAGATTTAAAGAAATCTAGTTATCCCAAATAGATGTCAGCGCCGATTCATATCAAATGAATATTTACAGCAGCAATTTAATCATAATGAATAAAGAATATATATATATATATATATATATATATATATATATATACGAAAGCCGTAAAGGGCGATGGGTTTTCATTCCTGTGTCCGGACTGAAATGTAAATATATATATATATATATATATATATATATTTATTCTGTGGCTTTTTCTAGCTTATATATATATATATATATATATATATATATTTATTCTGTGGCTTTTTCTAGCTTTTATATATATATATATATATATATATATATATATATATATAAGCAATAAAGGGCGACGGATTTCAAATCCTATGCTCGGACTGGAATGCAAATATATATTTATAAAAAAGTTGTAAAAGCCACGGAGTAATCCAGGCTGGACAGAATTGAAATATATATAGAAAAACTGTAAAGGAGCCATGAATTAATCCAGGCTCAACTGAAAATGTATATATATATATAAAGCTGTACAGGGCGACGAATGTTAAATCCTATGCCCGGACAGAAATATAAATATATATATATATATATATATTAATAAAAGCGGTAAAAAGGCCACAGAATTATCCAGGCCAAAAGTTAATATATATATATATATATTAATACAATAAAAAGGCCACGAAGTCAAAGTCCAGGCCAAATGAAGTCAGAATTTTTTTTTATATATATATAAAAGCAGTAACTACCACGGATTTCACATCCGGGCTTAACAGAATTGAAAAGTTAGTATATATATAGTTAAATATATACATAATAAAGCCAAAACGGACACGAGTCCATGACCCAGTCAGAAAAATTCAAAACAAAATAAATATATATATATATAAGTATATATATATATATATATATATATATATATAAAAGCAGTTAAAAGCAGCGGATAGTCAATCCGGGCTGTGCAAAGACCAGAAAACGTATTTATATACTAAAATGTACGAAAACGTAAGCAAAAAAGGCCACGAAACTAAGTTTCGGGCATAATCAGAAAATGAAACTTAACGTTCAAGTGTATAAATGCGCAATGAAGTAGTATGAACTTCCTGATCGTAAAAATACTCACAATGAACTGCTACACGGGCTTTTTGCCAAATTATAGGCTTCAAACTTCCGTTTCCAACGGTTAATTTTTCATATGTGGTAGTATATGAGTATACCTACGTGTTAGAGTGATAAAATATGGGTTTGGAGTACAGGAAATCGGGCTAAGAAATGAAATGGGCAAAGTTTCAGAGCGTTTCTGAATTAATTTTGACTTGGGGGTGCACTTATATTTATAGATCCGATGGAAGCAGTCCTACCCGGGACAGCCGAGGGTCTACCTACAGCGCCATGTGGTAGGGCCGGGGTGGTGGGTCCCGTTGTCTCGAAGTATGTACACTCCGAGCAACGCGAGGTCAGATTTAAAACTTTCTAACTTTTGATCAGAGCGTCCGTTTGAGGCGTGCTATACCTTTCCAGAAAGCCCTCGCTGAGAGTGTCACAATAACATGGGACTAAACATTTTTTGAGTCCAAGAAAACGGGTTCATAACCAGGTCTTCATTTTCTCGCAGTTTGTCCGTTGAGCTGTCTTGCGCTATTTTCACTCGAGATCAACGTTATGGTTCTTTTTGACCCTGATGGCATCAATTCGGCTTGGTTTTGATCGGATCGGCTTCAAGTTGGTAAAATAACCATTTTGCCCCTACAGGGGTTTTTTTTTTCTGTACTAGCACAGTCTTCGACTGTTTTCCCGGGGTTATCGCCGAGGTTTGATTACAGCCGACTCTGTTTGTCCTCAGGATTGTCTCCGAGGCTGACTTGGTGTCTCAAGGGTTGTCTATGGGGATGATGTGATGTTTTGGGGTTGTCTCCGAAGTTGATTTGGCCTCCCGGGTTGTGACTGGAGTTGACCTGTTCTTCTCGGGTTGAGACCGGGGTTGTCCTGTACCTCCCGGGTTAAGACCGGGGCTAACTTGTACCTCCCGGGTTAAGACCGGGGTTGAGTTGTACCTCGCGGGTTGAGACCGGGGTTGACCTGTACCTCCCGGATTGAGACCGGGGTTGACATTTACCTCCCGGGTTGAGATCGGGGTTGACCTGTACCTCTTGGGTTGAGATCGGGGTTGACCTGTACCTCCCAGGTTAAGAACGGGGTTGAGTTGGCATCCCGATATTGATACTGAGGCAGTTGACATCCCGATATTGAGGCTGGGACTGAGTTGACATCCCGGTATTGATATCGGGGTTGAGTTGACAGTTTTATCCTCCTGCAGGGTTTGTAACAGGAACACAAAATTTTGAGTGTCTATAACACGACTGAAGAAAATTTCGAGTGTCTACAACATTCACAAATTGAGTCTTGATAATTAATACAAACAACAAAAATATAAAAAATGAACAAAAATATTAAGAATAATAAAATAAAGAATAAACATTAGAGATTTGTAATTTATTTATTTTTATTAAATAATTTAAATTGGTCTGGAGTCTAATAATATCCAAATTGTCAACACAGTTTTTAGAATATCGATCCAAGTTCAAGGATAATGTCCAAGGTTCACAGGTAGGAAATTCAACGGTAATGTTCACATTATAAGAAATATTTAATAGTCTAAAATATTCACAGTTCAAAGTCCAAAGTATTCACAGTTCTAAAGTTCACAATTAAATATAACGGTAAGAGTTCAATAGGAATGTTCAGGTCAAAATATTAGATGAATCATAAACTATTAAGAAACTTTTAATGAAATATTATTTTAGAAATTTTCACCATTTAATATTATGAGAAGTACAAACATGATATTTTTTTACAATAGTAAGTCTAAATATTAAGAGATGAAGGAATAATGATATCACTTACCTTAGCACATGACTAGATTTTGTTTTTTATTTAATTGATCAACCTATATGGGTATTTATAATTAAATCAGTAACTATAACATATAAGTTATATAGTGTACATTAATTCGTATCTTGTAAATTGTCAAAAATTGATTTAATTATATTTGTAAAATAAATTAGTGTAGTGTATAAAATGAAGTGGATTAAACTTTCAAAATAATTTTGAAATAATAAAATAACTTTTCAAAACAATCTTCTAAAGAGTTTTTCAAAATTAATTTTCTAAAGGAAGAGTCTTTTAAAGGAAAAGTTGTAAACACTATATAATATGAATGGGTATTTGTATAACTATTACTTTAGAGGAATGACTCACCTAAACAATTCATGCACTCCTATTAGCATTACGAACGCTTAGAGTATCCTTACCCCACTCAAAGAAATTCTGGCAATATTATACTCACAATATACTAGTACGAGAATTTTTAAAAGATGGAAAAGTGTGAGAAATTCGTCTACCGGAGTTCCCCTTTTATAGGTCATCCCTTCACTTACCATTCCAACTTTTCTTCCAAACATTTATTGCATTTTTTTTACTACATTATCATTATTCTTCCCCACATTTACATATTCTACAGAGGCTAACAAAAATTTTCTCATTTTTTCTATCTAAAAGTCCAACTACATTAACTCCAGCCTCCAACACCAAACAACCACTATATTTATTACTAATTTCCAACATTTTATCGAGCATGCTTTATATTTTGTCTTATCTTATGTTTGTTATTATTATTAATATTATTATATATGCAGTATTATCATATATATTTATGTGTACAATATTTTATACCAAACATATTAATGAGTTTGTCTAACTTTTTAGTACATATGACTTTTAATTAAGTAACTTTTCATTATTGTCCTTGTTATTGTGACAATTATTGTTTTAATAATGTGGAATACTGTAGTGATATTATGTGTTATTGTTTATTTATTGTCAAGTATTTTAACTGTTAAATGTAACAGTTCAGCCGAAAATCTTTATTAACAGTTATTTTGTCATTTTCTATATTCGATAATTATTTTGCTATGGGTTCCACCAATAATTAGTTGTTACAGCACTGTCGTACGGTACTAAATATTTTTTTGCATCCCCACTAACATTCTTTTTGTTTCTTATAATTTGCACATGTCGTCCTTAACTTTAACTTTTTATCAATTTAACATTGTACTATTTAAAATAATATATAAAAATAAAATAAGTTTTATTAATTAAAAGTTGCGGTCGTATAACCTCCCCTCCTTATGAAATGTCGTCCACGAAATTTGATGTACTTGACATCTCAAAGAGGTGAGGGTATCTAGATCTCATTTCAGATTCTAACTCTCATGTCATTTTCTATGTATCATGGTTCCTCCATAGAACCTTCACTTAAGGTATGACTTTTGAGCGTACGATCTGCTCCTTCGTATCTAAGATCTTGACTATTATCTCTTCATACGTTAAATCCTATGCTATATCGTCTGACTCCAACTCAATAATGTGATTTGGGTCCTTCACATATTTACGTAACATAGATATGTGAAATACGTTGTGAATACGGGACATGAGCTAGCCTATAGGCCACATTTCCCACTCGACCCAAGATTTCAAATGTACTGATAAATCGAGGGTTGAACTTTTCTCTCTTTCTGAATCTCGTAACTTCTTTCCATAGGGAAAAACGTAGAAATAAATGTTCTTCGATATTAAATTCATCGTCTATTCGGTGAAGATCAACACAACTCTTTTGTCGTTGTTGAATTCATTGTCGGATCATTTGTATCTTTTTTGTAGTTATGTGCACCAAGTCAGGTCTCAACAGTTTTGCTTCTCCGACCTCAATCCAGCATATTGGAAAGCGACACTTTCGTATATACAAAACCTCGAATGGGACCATACATATACTTGCTTGATAACTATTGTTGTAGGAGAATTCTACCAAGGGTAGGTACTTGTCCCAACTTCCCTTGAAATCTAGAACGCAAAGTCTTAATAGATCTTCAAGAGTCTGGATTATCCTTTTTGACTGGCCGTCTATCTGAGGATGGTATGCTGAACTGAATTGCAGCTCAGTACCCATAGTTTTTTACAAGTTGATCCAAAATTATGAAGTGAATCTGGGGTTCCGATCTAAAACTATGGATACGGGCATGCTATGAAATCTTACGTTTTCGTTGATGTACATATTGGCAAGACGCTCAAGTGAATAGTTCTCTCGTATGCCCAAGAAATGTGCGGACTTGGTCAATTTGTCTACAATAACCCAAATTACGTCTAAGACTTGGGAAACCTTGGGAAAACCAGTGACGAAATCCATATTGATATTGTTATTTCCTAGAGGCACACTAGAGATCTAGAAGAGGGTTGCATAGATCTTTAAAAAAATTAATTTAATTAAAGATGTATTACCAAATAATCAGTTAATCAAGATTAATTATACACAGTGGAATACTTTGAAAAAGCTCCTTATAGATTTAAGAAATATCTCAATTATAAATTTATTCTTATGGTTATAAATCAGTTAGCAGATATAGCATGTATAAGACATAATGTAAATAACTTAAAGTAAATAACACAAGGGGTTTTTAATGGTTCGGGTACTGAATAACTCATAGTCCACTCTTCTACTTCAACAAGTAAGATATCCACTAAGGATAAGGTCACTCAGACCAGATCTCACAGATCTCGTACAACTGAACCACTAAGGTTCCTTCAAGTCACTTAGTCTCGGCAATGGTCACACAGACCAGGTCATTCATGTTAGGTTTGCACGCAGCTCGATTACGAAATCATATTGCGTAAATAAAGCGGAAGCGCAACAAAAGGGAATTTTAAAATTTTAATAAAAACAATCTCCATTATCATCCTATATGCTTAGTTATCAATACATACAAGAAAGAGAAGAAGATGAGATTCATACCCTTGTAAATCGGGCTTCCACAGGTATGAGTTCTACTCCAACTTGAATCCACGAGATTGATTCAATGCAAGTCACCCAAGCGTTTTGGTCCTCTAGAGGTGATCCACCAAGGAGAAAGAAGAACTAAGAAGATGGGTGTTTGGCTAAACCCTAATTCTATCTCTATAGAATATCTGTACTCTTCCCACTCTCAAAAAAGTGTGTCGTGTGTCACCTTGTTCCATAATAAGATTTTCTTATTTATAGATGTAGGCAACCCTCCTAAACCATTTAGGCATAGGATTTCATATTAATTAATTAAACCTTTTAATTAATTAGGCTTTCCATTCCTATTGAGAATAATTAAACTCCATTATTTAATTAGCCTCCCAATTTTATTAAGAATATATGAGAGAGAAAGTATCTTATTAATTAATTTCCAAACTCCTTTAGGAATTAAATAATAATAATAATAATAATAAGACTCCTCTTATTAATTTATATTTAATATTTTCAAAATATTAAATAATAAATATTAAGCTATTTAATTTATTTTATCACCCTATATTAAATTAAACACACTTCACTTATTATTACAATTATGCCATTAGCTTCTTTAATAAATATTCTTCCTTTTATGGTGTGACACGTGACATCCCGAATTTTTTAGAATTTATAAATGAGAATTTAATAAATAAAATTCTTATTATCTGATGTTTTGAGTTTGAGTATGTGTATACGTGTCATATATTATGAAATATATGAATTGATGTGAAGAGGATTTAAATATTAATTTAAATATTTATTGAATTAAAATAAATATTTTAATTAAATTATTTATTGAGTTAAATAAATAATTATGTGATTAATATGGAGTAATGTAATTAAGTGTATTATATTAATTAAATGATTATTTAATATTTAATTTAATTAATATGTAATAATTTTATGTTATAGTTCTAATTTAATTGAGATAATTAAATTAGATGTAGTGATGTGGTAATTGTTACATGAAGTTATAATTAGCGAGTAATTATAATCTGACAATTTTATCTGATTAATTGATGTTAAACTTTAAATTAATTAAATTAATGTTAAGATTTAATTAATTAAAGGATAACATTAAAAAGATGTTTTAAAGGATTTATTAAAAGAGTTTTTTTAAAACCGTTTTGTCAAACAAGGCCCTTGCACAGTTTTAAATCCGTTTTGCCAAACGGGGCCTTAACTACTAAAAATCTGTTTTTAAAATTAACGCTGTTTTTGCCAAACAAGCCTTAGGACTTTTTAAATTTCAAAAATTATAACTTATAAATTAATTGTAATAATTATATTTATTAGGAGCCATTAATATATGTAAGTTATATATCTTATATTTATGTATTATATGTATAATATATGTAAAATATATTATATGTATATTACGTTAGTTAGAAAAACAAAGAAGTTAGTATGTTAGAAACAAAGAAGAAAGAGCATAGAAAGAAAATAGAGAATAAAGAAGAAGAAGGAAGAAGAAGGAGGAATTTGTTAATCAAATAACCATATCCATCTTCTTCCTCACTAAGCTTAAGGGTATAATCCTAATCCTTGTACTATAGAAATTTTGTTTTGTGTTCTTCGTATTTGTAGTTCTCTGTATATATATATGAACTTAGTATAAAATTGATAAAGCATGAATTTTATATGCAAATTATGTTATAACATGCTTATATGTGATTAGTAGAATGAATTAAGTTGTTTAATTCATGTAAACATGATGAACGTGAAGAAATCAAGTTCATCACGAGTTACAGTGAACTTGTTTTGAAAACAATTGGTCCTTTGAAATCAAAATTTATGTTTGGTAGTTAGTTATTATGTAAATTGATCATAGATTATAATAATATATCAATAAACGAACAAAACATGATTTGAATCATGTGATTTGGGTTAAAAACGAACTCACAGTGTTAATTTTCGTTAAGAACGCTTAAAAATGGCGTTTTCTTCCTAATCATGAAATTAGGTGTTTTGATTAAGTGTTATGGTGTTATTGTAAGTTAAAATCATGTTAGAAGTGTAAGATTTTATTTGTATAAAGTTTCAGGTACATTGTGTTAGTTAAAATTGGACTTTGGTGCGAAGAAATAAGCTAAATTGGCTTATTTCTCTGCAAGTTCGCGAGCTGGGGAACCCAATAGTAGGGGGGCCCACCCCAATGGGGCTTTTGGCTTAGGAACTCCTGCCCCAGTGGGTCTACAAGCTGTCCAAAGTGGTTTAAGTAGTGTAATGCAAAACTGCTTTAACCTTCTATAATAAAACGGCCATAACTTTTTCATACAAAATTCGATTGAGGAGATTCAAGATGATCCAGAACGAGCACGAGTATACCTACAACTTTTGTTCTTTAACGTTTTCGATTTGAGGTCGTTAGCAGGGGTCAAAATGGTCATCTTTGTTATTGATGCGTATTCGGAGGCAATCGAAGGGCGTCAGGACATACACATACGCAAGTATAGTGCTGTCGACGATAATAGATGTTGTTCTAAGTTATAAAACATGAATGTTAGTAAATATAATGATGCTTCACATTAATAAATGATGTATTAGATAAGTTATATAAGCACACTAAGCATACACAAGAGATATGAATCGGGCGTGTGACAAATGAACGTCAAAACGCCGTGACAAGTGTTAATGTACATAAAAAGTGTTTCAATTCAACTGAAATGAACACTATAAGATATGGAAGGGGGTTAATATAAAACTAATAAGGAGTCTTAGCAAGACTTAAACACTTGAATGAACTTCGAGTATGACTAATAAGAAATATAGTGAGATAAATTGAAAGTTAACACAATCTAATTGAACATTGTGTATTAATTAACAGGAATGATTATGAGATCTAGGGTAAAATTATATTACAACTACTATGCGTTGCTATGTGACTAATAGTTGATGTGCATGATTATATAATTGTGTAGGGCACATAAAGTGCAGATAGCTGTAAGCTGTTAAACTGTTATTGGTAAACAACGATCAATGCAAGTCTTTCAGTTCCTATTTCCTACGTGAACTTGATGATGAACTATTTTAAATTATTTTGCAAAGAGCATGATATGTTATATATGTCGCAAGCATGAAATGTTAAAGTCAATTTATGACTACATTGATTGATTAAAGAATGTTGATTGAGTAAGGAACTCAATATTTATATTTGTTATGTGAATTAAAGCATGTATGCCATGTTACTTTGATGATTATGAGATATATGTTGTGCATGTTATTATGTGCTATGTGATGCATGAAAACTGTTAGGTCTTGCTGAGCTGTCGAGCTCACTCTTGCAAATAATCACTTTTGCAGGTCAAGGATGTAAGGTAATAATGCGTGCTAATTGAATGTTAAGATCAATAGCGATGCAAGAAATTATTTATTCTAGATGAGTAATGTGTTTGTTTTGGATGTATTATACTTGTTGAAGTTGTAAAGTTGAGTTATCCGATGTATAGTGGATATTGCTTGTGATGTAATACTTTGTATAGTAACTTAGAGGAAGCGATTCATGTAATAGAATTGAATACAATATTTGTAATGTAAAGATTACGATTCAGGACAATAAAGAAAGATGGTATAAAAGTTTTAAATATTCCGCATTTTTAGTGATTTTAATATCGAATAATGATGTAAAGATAGATTAAAGTTGTATTGTTAACGATCGAGAATGAGAATTATATTATAAGAATTTTGGGGTCGTTACCTTTAGGTTCTCCATATTAAACCGGTTGTGAATAAATCAACTAGAACAATTCTAATCTTATTTAAATAAATAAATTAAACTAATAACTCATTTAAATAAATAACATTTATTCTACAATAAGGGTAAGTCCCCTTAGCGATAAACGAGTTTCCAGATAATATAGATTTCAACATTTATCATAAAAGAACATGTGAGTAAATAGTTACTGTACAATTCATTCCTTCCACCATACAATGTTTCAATTAAATATAAGACATTGATTTACTATCAAGTCTTATTTTATTTAATTATATGTATTTCGATTCTAAAATGCACAACACCAAATAATGCAAATTAGGAACTACTTTCTAATTTCATTATGCCTTGGTCAAGAACTACTTGGTTGTCATTTATCGAATCACATAGATATTTTCTTCTTTTACTAGAAGTGGTAGATCCTTTATTGATCATTCATTATCTCCATGTATAAATCAGTATACCCAATCATACCATTTGATATACCCTTAGGGTCTTAAGGGACATGTCAAAGTATAACTCATCATACACAAGATATTATGATGATCTCAAGTCTAAGGATTATTTGTACTATTATCACTTAAGGAATTTCTATTGATAGGGAAGTAAAACTCCATTAGGTATTCCTTAGCGAGCCTCGTTCAGTGTACTTATTCTCCAATAAGCACATACATACTTGCTTTAGTGTCTCCACACAAATGATTATGAGATTGATCATCCTCATCCAATGAGCAAGCAACGTATGTACCAATCTATCCAGATTCACTAATCCCCTTTTTAGTTATCCAACGATTGAGAACTGTTTTAGTTTTAAGCTATCTAAGAATTTAGATCTCATTAGCATGATCATCATCATGATTCTAAAAGCATTGCTTAAAACTATGGGTTTATCACATATTATAAAAACAGCACCATGTAGATAAATTAAATGTCTTTAATTAAATAATATTTTATTAATAAATGAATAAAATTGTTATAAAATAATTGCTTTATCATTAAACATGATTGACTTGTATGCATATTACTTTTAATCTCCCACTTGCACTAAAGACAATCGTCATGGTATCTCATATCCATCTTCTTTACGTGACGATCAAACTGTTGTTGTGTTAAAGCTTTCGTAAATGGATCTGCAATGTTGTCTTGAGAGTCCACATGCTCTAGGGTGGCATCTCCTCTTTTAATGATCTCTCTAATCAAATGAAACCGCCACAACACGTGTTTGGATTTTTGATGAGACCTGGGTTCCTTAACCTGTGCAACAGCTCCGTTGTTGTCACAGAATAAAGGTACTGCTCCTCTAATGTTAGGAACCACACCAAGTTTAGTTATGAACTTCTTCATCGAAACAGTTTCCTTTGCAGCTTCACTTGCAGCTATGTACTCTGCCTCTATCACTGAATCAACAACTGTTTACTTCTTGGAACTCTTCCAACTCATTACGCCATCGTTTAAAGTAAACACATACCCCGAAACGGATTTACTATCATCTTGGTCCGTTTGAAAACTTGAGTCTATGTAGCCCTCTAGTTTCAACTTAAACCCACCGTAGACAAGAAATACATCCTTAGTTCTTCTTAAGAACTTTAGGATATTTTTCATTGCCTTCCAGTGTTCTTCTCCAGGATTTGACTGATATCTGCTCGTTACACTAAATGCATGAGCAATATCCGGTCTAGTATATATCATACCATATATGATAGATCCTATTGCTAAAGCATAAGGAATCTTATTCATATGGTCTCTCTCCTTAGGTGTCTTTGGGGCTTATTTCTTGGAGAGATGTATTCCATGGCTCATCGGCATGAGACCTCTCTTGGAATCCTCCATGCTAAACCTCTTTAGCATCGATTCAATGTACGTTCCTTGGGACAAGCAAAGTATCCTTTTAGATCTATCTTTATAGATCTTTATCCCCAGAATATTAGATGTTTCTCTCAAGTCCTTCATGGAGAAGTGTTTAGATAACCAGATTTTAATCGACTGTAGCATCGGAATATCATTCTTTATTAGTAATATATCATCAACATATAGTACATGGAATGATATAGCGCTCCCACTAACCTTTTTGTACACACATGGTTCATCCTCATTTTTGATAAAATCAAACTTTTTGATTGTCTCATCAAAACGGATGTTCCACCTTCGACAAGCTTGCTTCAATCCATAAATGGATCGTTGTAACTTATAGACTTGGTTTGTTCCAACCGTTAAAATAAAACCCTCTGGTTGTGTCATATACACATCCTCCTCAAGGTTTCCATTGAGGAAGGTCGTTTTCACGTTCATCTGCCAGATTTCGTAGTCATAATAACCTACAATCGAAAGCAAAATCTGAATGGACTTGAGCATAGCTACTGGCGATAAGGTTTCATCATAGTTAACACCTTGTCTTTGTTTGAAACCTTTTGCAACCAGTTGGGCCTTATAGGTCTCTACCTTACCATCCGCTCCAATCTTTCTTTTAAAGACCCATTTGCACCCAATAGGCTTAATGCCCTCAGGTGATGAAACCAAAGTCCATACTTTGTTCTCATATATGGAGTTCATCTCTGAATTCATGGCTTCTTGCCATTTCTCTGAGTCTTTACTACTCACAGCCTGTTCATAATTCAATGGATCATCATCATTCATGATGCGTACCTCATCGTTATCTTCTATGACGAATCCATACCTTTCAGGTATCTTTGGTACTCTTCTAGATTTACGAATAGGGTGTTGTACAATAGGTTCCTCTACTTAGTAAGGTACCTGAATTTGATCTATTGTAATTGTGGGTCTTAAACTTCTTCAATATATATCTTACTCCCACCGACCCCTTCAAGGATAAACTCCTTTTCCAAGAAGGAAACATGTTTCGCAACGAACACCTTTTGATCATTTGGATGATAGAAATAATACCCTGATGTTTCTTTAGGGTATCCCAAAAATCTATACTTGTCGGATCTAGTCTGCAGCTTATCATTCTCAAACTTTTTGACATAAGCTGGACATCCCCAACTCTTAACATGCTTAAGATTTGATTTCCTCCCTGTCCATATCTCATATGGAGTCTTTGCGACGGATTTGGTAGGTACCTTGTTAAGTAGGTATGCAGCCGATTCTAAGGCATAACCTCAGAAGAAAATTGGAAGATCGGTAAAGCTCATCATGGAACGAACCATGTCCAACAGTGTTCGATTTTTCCTTTCAGACACACCATTTAACTATGGTGTTCCTGGTGGAGTCCACTGTGAGATTATACCATTTTCTTTGAGACAATTGAGAAACTCACCGCTTAAATATTCACTACCTCGATCCGATCAAAGAATCTTAATACTCTTGCCAGTTTATTTCTCTACTTCACTTCTAAATTCTTTGAACTTTTCAAACGAATCAGATTTATATTTTATTAAATACACATATCCAAATCTTGAATGATCATCAGTGAATGTAATAAAATAAGAATACCCTCCTCGTGCATTCGTTGTCATAGGTTCATAAACGTCTGTGTGTACCAACGCTAACAACTCTGTAACTCTATCTCCTTTTCCACTAAAAGGAGATTTAGTCATCTTACCCATGAGACAAGATTCACAAGTTGGATATGATTCATAATCAGATAGCTCTAAGAGCCCATCTTTATGTAACTTGGATAATCTTGTTTCATTAATATGATTCTACAGTGCCACATAAAAGTATAATTAACATAATCTCTTTTCATTTTCTTAGTTTATTCAATTTGAAGTATATTTTCATGCAAGTCAAGTACGTAAAGTCCATTTAGTAATTTTCCAACTCCATATAAAACATCCTTATTGTAAATAGAACAACTATTGTTCTTTATTATAATACCATTCATATCCAATACAGAAATAGAAATAATGTTTCTTATGATTGTTGGAATGAAATAACAATTATTTAAATTAATGGACTTACCTGTAGGCAGTGCTAAACAATAAGTCCCTACAGCTAATGTAGCAACCTTTGCTCCATTTCCCACTCGTAGGACGACTTCATCCTTGTTTAACTTTCTACTTTTGACCAGTCCCTGCATAGTATTACATATGTGAGAACCACAACCGGTATCCAATACCCAAGTAGAAGTTTGACTTTCAAAAAAATTAATTTCAATCATGAACAAACCTTGATTTGAAGTCGAAGCTTCTCCAAGCTTCTTCTCTGGCAAAAACTTCTTTCACTTCCTCTTCCAATGACCATGCTTGTTGCAATGGAAGCACATTCCTTTGCTAGCTGGATCAGATTTCTTTTGATCCTTGACTTTCGCCCTACCCTTAGCCTTCTTGGTTTTCTTCTTTTTAGAAAATACCTTGGGCCTCTTCCTTTTCTTGGAAGAATCATCCACCAGTAAGACTTGGTTCTTCTTGGATGGGAAGTGTCCTTCAGCAGTTTTCAACATATTAAGTAATTCAGGCAAGCTGACATCCAACTTATTCATATGGAAATTCACAACAAATTGTGAGAAGGTATCTATGAGTGACTACAAGATCAAATCTTGACTTAACTCCCCATCCATGATGAACCTAAGCTGTCCAAGACGTTCAATTAAATTAATTATCTTGAGGACATAAGTCTCAACAATAGTGCCCACGGTCATCCGAGATCGGAAGAGCTCCTTAGATATCTCATATCTAGCAGTCCTATTTTGCTCACCATATATCTCTTGAAGGTGCAACAATATAGCAGGAGCTTCCATAGTTTCATGCTGACGCTGAAGCTCGTTACTCATGGATGCGAGCATGATGCGTTGAGCCACATATGCATCATCTTGCCACTTCTTAAAAGTAGCACTTTCTTCCTCAGAGGCTTTTTCTGCAACATTTGCAGGGACAAACGAATTTAGGACATAAGAATTCTTTTTTGCAGTGAGAAAAATTCTCAGATTCCTTAACCAGTCCGTGAAATTTGACCCAGTTAGTTTGTTAGCATCAAGTATACTACGTAGTGATAGTGACTGTGACATTTTCAAATTCTGCATGTGAAATTAAAATAACATTTTAGCAAACATTCATTTAATTAATTACCAAAATAAATTAGGTCTTAATTTAAATTGGTATCTCCCACTATTTTCTTCAAACTATATTACCCTCAAAATATATAGTTCGACAAATCTAATTAAAGATTTGCTAGTGAGAATAAGGATCATATTTCAAATGTATATAGTCTTGTGGTGACACAACAAACTATATATAAATAAATAGGTAGACAACTCTTGTCTATTACATCATCATATAACTCCTTTTGCCTCTTAAATTATTTTGATCAAGTGGTGACACATTCAAATCAAAATTATCCAAGTTAAGTCCAACCTAGCACTTTCATATATTCAAATAAAAAAATACCGTCCTTATGGTGACACAACAAAATAGTATTGTTCAATTTTTTTATAAGCATAAAATGTGATAAATCAATATCTTAAATATTTAATACTCGCTTTGTGGTGACACAACAAACTCATATTAAATATTTAATACTCTATTAATTTATCATGCTAGAAGGCAACGTTAGATATTCCAAATATCTTTGAACGCTTAGGACTTAATATAAATTCCTTGGGGGTTTGTTTTTATTTGTCTCATCTTGTTTAGCGCCCATGCACATATATATATAAAATACGCGTCATATTAATTAACATGCGAAGCATGTTAATTAATATAATATATATATATATATACATATATATATATATATATAGTATAAGCATGCATATAGAATACTATATTCTACCCGGATTGATTAAGGACTTTATTCTAGTTTGGTTCACTAGAGCCACCAAGTGAATCAAAAGGTCAAACCTACGGGTGCAAGAATAAATTTAAATATAACTATTACATTTAAATCCCGGACTCCATTACAAATGGGTCTTCAAGCGCTCCTTGGTCTCCAATTCTTCAAGATAATTCTAACTAGTCCTATTACATAAACTATTTAATTTAAATAGAAACTTTGATCAGCAGTCAAAGGGAAATACATAGGAGGGAGATAGAATTTTATATCAAGAAAAATTAGAAAAGACGAGGTACGCAGACCCCATTTAATAAAACTCATACATTCAAACATCCAACTAAAATAAAATTCAATCACATTGATCAATAGTCCATAATCAACCCCATTTATTATCATACATATCATACACATGCATCAATAAATAACATTCATCTCATGAATAATAAATCCATTCCATATATGCATTAATATCAATTAATGGGCAAAAGTTTTGCTAATATTTAGTTTTGAAACAAAATAAACTCTTTTATTTTAATCAAAAACCAAATCCAAATTAAACTCCTTTAATTTTTATAGCAATCTAAAATCGTATTTCAAATAAAAAAAACATCTTGTAGACACTCAAAATCTCGTTTTCCTGTTACTAACTATTTAGGAGGGTAAAAACGTCTTTTTTACACTCTAGAGATAATCCTGGAGGACCTCGAAGCATCAAATCAATCCCTAGAGATAACCACGGGATATCAAATCAACCCTCAAAGCCGACCCTGAGGAAGAACAGAATCAGTTGGGATCAAACCTCGGAGACAACCCCTAGAAACAGTCAAAAGCCCCGACAACCTTGGAGATAAACCCCAGAAGGGCAAAACGGTCATTTGGCCAACTCAACATCAAATCAAGTCAAATCATTGCCATGAAGGTCATGCAGAACCATAACGTCAATCCCGAGTGAAAACAGCATAAGACAGCTCAGCGGACGCACAGCTGAGCCTATGTGCCAATTTGTCAAACCGTCAGTAGAAATTAATATCAGTTTTGTTTTATTATTATTATAATAGTAATAAAACAGAATTTTTTTTATATAAAACAGAAAACTTTTTATAATATATATAAAGTTGTTTATTTTATTAGAATATAAATAGAATATATTATATTATCTATAAAGTTTTTATTTTATTAGAATATTTTATTGCACAATGCTGCATAGTAAAAATTAGATTTCGCCGAATTTGTCCGTGATCTTTTTTCCACTGTGTGTCCGTAATTATTTCTAAATAGTGTCATGTCATTCTCTTATAAATAGGATGCTTATTTAAGAAATGAAAATCACACCAGAATCAGAGAATTCTTCTTCTATAATATTGTGCGAATTTCTTTCTAGTATAAGAATACTTTGATTGTAGCTTATAGTGAAAGATTTTCTCAAGAATATCTCCGCTATACCAGTCAGATTTAGTCTTCTACTAAGGTAAAGAATGTTATTTTCTTTCAATACTCGTAAGGGTTGTCATTCTATTCCTTATTAATCTGTGAGAATAATCTGTCTACGCGGACTACCTCGTGCATTGTGAATTACCCTTCGTATTCATTCTTTATTAAGTTGTGGAAATGATCTGTCTACACGAATTACCGCATGACGGGTGAAAATCCATTTGCAGTTTTATATATTCTTTTATACTCGTTTGGGATATCATTTCTTTTGTACTCGTTAAGAGATATCGTTTTCTTTCATATTTCTCCATTTATGGTACGAAATTATTGTTTGTTTCCATAACCTTATTATTAAATGGTGGAAATCCCTGAAATTAGTAAAATATCCTTGAGTTTTGCACTTCATCTAATATCATTTCATTGTAATATTGGTGTGAACTTTCTTATCAAATTTTAAAATTTTCATGTCAGGGTACAATTCATACGGGGTACTATTCATACAGTATTATTCATACGGTACTATTCATACGATACTATTCATACGGAGTACTATTCACGATAAAAATTGGTTTCTTTTCTGTCCAAATTATTTTTGATATATGAAAATCATTCTTGAATTTTGCTCCACAATTGATTATCATGTTAACAATTTGAACATTCTTGAACTTGGATAAATTAAATTGCAAATCTCTAATATTTACCCTTAATCTCACTTGATTTGTTCTTTATATCATTTTTCATCATCCTCAGTCTTAAATTGTGGTGAAAGTTATATTTGGCCCGTAGTGCAAAGATGAACTGTTGATTGGTATGATTATGACTAGGAACTGTGTATTGGTATAATCATGACATTTGGTGTTACAGATAAAGGCTTGTGATGAAAGTTATCTTTGGCCTATAGTACAAAGATGGACTGTTGTTTGGCATGATTATGACCACTGGTGATACAAACGAATATCTTTTGTGCCCCCAAAATAGGTTCAATACTCAACCCATTTTGAGTCACCAAATACACTCAACAAAATTCAAATACAATCTTTCATATCACACAGTCGTGCAAAATACGACCACACAACTGTGAGTGTCAATACAGACATGTAGAAAATAGTAACATTCAAACTAAGTCCTCATTACATTTATTATCACACTATTTAAATAAAACAAATAATGAGGACTTCTACAGCTCTAACTCGGACCATCACTCCATTCTCCGACTAGTACCCACGATATTCTCATTTCCTGAAGAGAACAATGGAAGAAAAGGGTGAGCTCAACTAGCCCAGTAAAGAATATTATGACTAAGATAATGAAAATTAAATTATCGTTAGCCTTCAATAAATCAGATAAAATATTATGGACAACAAGTTTTAGATCAATATTCGCAGCGGAAATAACAATTCATTAGAAGAGTTAAGTAGAGAATGATGTCTACTATCTTCTTTGATTTAAAAGTCCATCATTAATATTTTATCCCTGTAACATCAATCAATATACATCTCGAATCAAATATCCACCTTTGCACTACGGGCCAAAGATATTCATTTGTATCATCAGTTGGTCATGTTCATCACAACACCTGTCCATCTTTGTACTACGGGCCAAAGATATTCATCAGGTAATCATTCATCTTTGCACTACAGGCCAAAGATATTCATCACGTAATTATTCATCTTTGCACTACAGGCCAAAGATATTCAGTTATATCACCATTTAGAACTGAGGATTGAAAAATAATACGAATAACGGATCCAGTGAGATAAAGGACAAATATTAGAGAATTTATCCAGAGTTCAAGAATGAAGATCTAAACCTGTATCCAATCAAAGATGATTTGGAAAGAAATTTTTTTTTTATCGTGAATAGTAACTCGACATGAAAAGATAAAAATTTCACAAGAAAGTTCAGACCAATATTCCAGTGAAATAATATTAGATGAAGTGCAAAACTCAAGTAATATCTGATCATTTCAGGAATTATAGAAACAATACTTACCGTAGTAAGTTTAGAGTTAAGAATCTGAAATGAAACAATATACGAAACTGCAATTGGATTTTCACTCGTCTGGCGGTAGTTTGCTCAGACAGATTATTTTCATAATTTAATAACAACTGAATACGAAGGGTTATTCACCCGTCTGGCGGTAGTCCGCTCAGACAGATTATTTCCACAATTTAATAACAACTGAATATGAAGGGTTATTCACCCGTCTGGCGGTAGTTCGCTCAGACAGATTATTCCAACAGAATAATAAGGAATAGAATAAGAACCCTTACGACTATTGGAAGAAAATATCTCTCTTCATGAATACGAAAGAAATAACACCCCTTACCTTAAAATTTGGAGACTTTACTAGCGTAATAGCAGAATACTCTTCTTCTTTCTCTCTTATTCTCTCTATACTTTCTCTCTCTATAGCTTTAGTGAATTGGTGAGAAATAATGCAGAAATGAGCTTCTATTTATAAGCTCGGCAGAGTAAGGGTAAAATAGTCTTTTCGCCATAATTTATGACATCATCGCTTACATCATCGATCTATGACATCATTGCTTACCTCATCACTCCGATGACATCATTGCTGACCTCATCGCTCCGATGACATTATTGTTTGCATCATAAGAGTTCAAATTCAATTTGCACTCTTCCACCTCGTTTAACTTTTATACCATGAATTTACTATAATAATGTTACCATTCTAATCATACTATTATATAATCACATCATACTGCTATAATGTAATATTATAACAATATATTTGAATGAATTATTTTATCGAAAAAGATAAAATACCAACTTTCAACAAATGTCACATGTTAAAAATTCCTCCGTTTAAATCCACATTGAATAAATATTTTCTTATCATATATATTAAAAATTAATTATTCGCAAATAATATTACAGAACTACAATATTGACAACCAGGTCGTTCCCAGGAAAGAGGGGGCCTTCCGATAAAGATTTGTCCTTACTGGCGCCCAATTAATCAACCCATTTCCTAGACAGAACTTCCTTAGACATTGCCAATAATGCTATCTAATAATATTATTCAAATAATATGAATTATTGATTTGATAATTTGAAATAATGTGCAATGACAATTATTGAATCAATAATATAAAATAGCAAAGTAACACTTATTGATATAAAATATCAACGTAGCAAATATTGAACCAATAAAATATTATGCAATTATTGAATCAATAATAAAAAATATTGAACAGTAATTACTGTAACAATAATTGAGTAAGTGCCTTCCTACGTAAGAATTAATAATTCGAAATACTGTGCAATACCGTGTGCTACCGTGCAACACCGCGTATTATTATATTTTAACCACTGGGTATTTCAACAGTACTAACGGTAACAGTTTTGCCGTTATTATATAAAAAGGTTATTTCTGTCGCTTTCTATATCCGACATTCATTCCGTTATGGGATTCACCAATGACTGTGTCGTCGTACGAATATTCTCCGACAAAAAGAATATTCCTCGACCAAACGAATATTCCCCGACACAACGAATATTTTATAACCACTTGCTTACTTTGTAAACTTTGCACATCTCACCCATAACTTATCACATTTATCAAATTAACACCTTACTATTTCAAAATAATATATAAAGAAAATTAAATCTTATTCATAAAATTTGGGGTCTTACATCTTTGGCCCGTAGTGCATAGATAATTCATTGATTGGAAATAATTATTGATTAGTGTTATAGGGATAAAATATTGATGATGAAATTTAAAATCATGGAAGATAGTAAACATCATGCTCTACTTGACTCTTCTAATGTATTGCTATTTTTCGTTGCAGTTGTTGATCTGAAACTTATTGTCCATCATATTTTATATTATTTATTATTGGTGAAGGCTAACGATAATTTATTCTTCATTATCTTAGTCATAATATTCTTTACTGGGCTAGTTGAGCTCACCCTTTTTCTTTCATTGTTCTCTTCAGAAAATGAGAATATAGATGGGACTAGTCGGGGAATGGAGTGATGGTCCGAGATAGTGCTATAGTAGTCCTCACTATTTTGTAAAATAGTGTGATAAAAATTATAATGAGGACTTAATTTGAGCGTTGATATTTTTGTATTACATAATACATAATATCTGTATTGAAGCTCACAGTTTATGTGGTTGTATTTTTGCACGACAGTTTAATATAAAAAGATTTGTATTTGGATTCTGGAACATGTATTTGGCGACTCAGAATGGGTTGTGTGGACCTATTTTGGGGGCGTCACAGTTGGTATCAGATCTTAGGGATATAATTTCTGGCGGAGATCTGAGGCTAGAACTAGGAGGGGAGAGACGAGTAAAACCTTCGCTAGTGTGTCCTACCTAAGCTTACTTGTTATTTAATCGGTCGGTCGAAATATAGGGATAATATGTGACATGTCAATTTCTTTAGTTAACCCTTATTTTATGGCAGTATTTGAGAATGACATCTGAAAATCTAGAGATTGAGCAATGGAGCATATGAGACCATTGAGACACTGCCAATTAATAACCAGGATAATGTGCATCAGGAAGGCAAAAATACTCATGTAAACAACACCACCGACCAAATGATGAACGATGGGGGTGTTTAGGAGCTTTTCCACAATTCATGCAAAACTAGACGGGAGAGACTCCTGTTTAAAATGCAGGTGGAAACAATGGTAACTCACGGCTAGTCACTACTAAGAAATTCAAGGAGTTGAGACCGTCGAAATTTTTGGGAAATCCAGATCCACTCAAGGCAGAAGCTTGGGTTAAGCAAATCACCAAAATATTTGATGTCCTAGGATTCACAGAGGAGTAAAAGGTTCCCTTCGCCACCTTTATGTTCAGTGGAGAGGCAGATTACTGGTGGGAATCTGTGAAACGTACTAATCTTTCAGCACTTAAGATGTCTTGGGTGAAGTTGCAGGAATTGTTCAACAAAAAGTATTTTCTAGAAAGTATTCGTCATATGAAGGATGTGGAATTCATCAAACTGGAACAGAACAATATAACTGTATCACAATACGAGGCCAAGTTTGCAGAATTATCCCGGTTTACGTCCCATTTGATGGATAATGAGGAACAAATGACACGAATGTTTTTTAATGGTTTGAAACCTAAAATTCGTCAATACCTCATTTCTCATAAACTTTGTTTGTATTCAGATGTTGTGAATAAGGATCAATTATTGGAGTGAGATAATGAGACTGTTAAACCAAAGGACAACAGCCGACAACACGATAATAGCCGTACCGGTGGCAATAGTCATCGGAACTATGATAACCAGTGCGGAGGAAATTATCATGCTAGAAATGGTAACCACTTCGGTGGTAATCATAGCCAAGATACTAGAAGAAGTGAGTCAGGTGAAAATTTCAAAAAGAGAAGATTCAACAATGACAAAGAAAAGACATCAGCATCAGCACCAGCACCAGTAACCGTTTCTAGGGAGGGGAACGACCACTGGTCTTATGTTACAAATGCGGACAAGAGAAACACATCAGTCCAAATTGTACACAGTAACCCAAAGTGTGTTACAATTACCGAAAGGAAGGTCACATAGCGCGAGTGTGCCCTATAGCGAAGTCAAGTCCAGCTGGGATGGTGACACCAAAGGCTGTTCCAGACAAATCAAAGTTGGTGGTTCAAGGGAGAGCGTTTGTCGTGACTTCCCAAAAAGCGAGGAACTCAAACGAAATTATCACGGGTAAGCTAATCATAAACTTTTGCGAAGTTTATACCTTATTAGATACCGGTTCTACCCATTCTTTTATTTCACCTGCTTGTGCTCAACGTTTGAACTTAACCCCTGAGAAATTAGACATTGATTTATCTGTTGAAACTCCGTTGGGAGAAACCTTCATTACATCCACAGTTTACAAATCTTGTTTGATTCAAATTGGCACCCTCACATTACCTATTGATCTCATCTCTTTGAAAATACTTACATTTGATGTGATTTTAGGAATCGAGTGGTTAACCACTCATTATGCTAAAATTGATTATTTTTGTAAGGTTGTTAGCTTTCATATTCCTAATCAACATATTATGCGAATTTAAGCAACAAAACTGTTAGGAATAAGCATGAGAATGCTATTCTTATTTATATAAGATTTGATTATAATGTTAATGAATGAATATGCAAATATGTCTGCATTGATAAAAGCTGTAAAGTCCTTGAATAGATAACAGGAATATATGTACAAGGACTTAGAATGAAATGATCAAATATGTTAGGTTGATCCTACATGAACAAAACAGCTTTGTAAAGTCCTTCAAAAGAATATGATGTATAAGGACTAAATATAGAAAGATCAAACTTGTTAGGTTGATCTTATACAATGTAACAGATAGGCATGTCTGATCGTCGAGCACTGCACCAGCCTTCGTAGTCTGCCAGGAGAGACAATGAAGACTCAGAGACTATCAAGACAGAATTGTAGTCTGTAAGGATAGTAGCTCTCTGAGTTCGTAGTCTGCCAGGAGAGACAAGGCAGGATCGTGGTGTGTCAAGAAGGACTTTCTCGAAGCCGTAGTTTGCTGAGGAAGTCATGTTCAGAATCATAGGGACAGCCTGTCTAAACGCCAACCGAGCGACTGTCGAGCCAAGTCAAGAATTGTAGGCCACACGTGAAGTTGTGGAGTCTACTGATCATATCAGAGGCAAAAATCGTAGTCGAGCTAGATCAGACAAGGACAACAAGTGTTAAGGCAGAAATCGTAGTCTGTCATGTGATATGCTCTCGGAGTCATAGTGTCTGCAGAACCAAAGCAAAATCGTAGTCCGCAGAAATAAGGCTTAGACAAAGTCTATCAAGGGCTCACAACGCCAAAGTATAATCGTAGTGACAACACGATTCTCAATATATGAGCACTCCCAAAGTATCCAAAGAAGGTAGCCTCTGGTCAGAGCTGTAAAGATGCAATCTACCTGAAGGAAGCCAGAGAGCACTCAACGAATGGTCTGCAAGCAATCAGAAGATCTAAGCACCAACTCAATCAGTATTCTAATTGAGATGTGAAGCCATTCAAGGGAAGTCTTTCACAAGCAACAGTAAGAAAACTTCAGATAAAGTGACTGACAAAAGGAAGTCTGCAATGCAGTACCTATCAAGATAAACAAAAGACGACGATCTTGGGTGTGACCATGATCATAGTGCTTGCCAGATGAGAAGCAGGAACTAATGCAGTTTATACAGAGATACTGGCCAACCTATGAGGAAAAGAAGAAGAAGATTAAGCATGGGTCAGACCATTAATGATATGTGGACGGGAGATCACAAGGAGAAAGAGAGCTGAGCATGACTAATCAAAAGAGTCTAGAAATCCAAAAGTGCCAAAGCATTCAGACAAGTTATCAGTTCCTGAGATCAGTCAAGGCAAGCAGAAGTGTTAAAGCACTGCACGAGTGAAAGAAGAGAGGTTCTACATTGCAAATCCAAAGAACACTCTGAGAATTGTAGTGTTGTCTCAACCAGTCAATGAGCAACATGTAACAGAAAAACTAAGATCAAGTTCAATGTCATCTACATCAGAATCATAGAGTTCGGTCATCTGATTATTGAAGCCTTGGCAACGTCTCAATATAAAGACTGACATTCAAACGTTGCTGATTGAGAGCATCGATGCAGAAGGACAACTCCTGATGCTCTGATCGAGGAGTCAGAAAGAAAAAATAAAGGTGACTACCAACCTGAAGCGTTAAAGTGACATCTCTGATGTGGTATGTGAAATAGTAGACTGCTGTGTCAAAAAAGTCAAAAAGAGGCTGTCACGTCACATCAGCAGTCTGCACCAAATAACTCAAGATCTGCGAAGCAATTCAAATAGCTTCCAACGGCTATATTCCAACAGGAAGCTTATGGAAGGATATTTAACAGCTGAAGCTTTAAAGATGAAGGGCTGCTGAGTTGAAGAGTTATTGGGCAGATAAGTTGTTGACTCTACGAGTTCTACAGAGCTAAACAGAATACATCTCAGTGGCAGTGAGACTACGAAAGTAGAAGTGAAGCAAGCTAAGAGAAGAGCTTTAACAGATAAAGGCTTCACTCAACAACAATGAGAATGCCGATCAGAATAGCAGCTAAGCTGAGAGCCGAGAAGGCCAAGAAGATAGCATTCAAAAGAGTGGCAGACCAACAAGAAGATCCAAAGAGCCACTCTACGAATCACCATGAACTTCTAAGAGCTGAAGAAGAACAGATGCAGAACCAGATCTACACATCAGTTAAGCAAGGTTCAGGGGATGCTAAGTGCCAGACGGAGTCTAAAAAAAGTGCAAAGACTTAGCAAACCTCAAGTGGAGAAGGTGTGCAAGTTGAGATCAGATGAAGACAAGCATCAACCACAAGATCAGCTGTACCAAAGAAGAAGTGATAGACTGCTAAGAAATCAACGATGTCGTGCTTCATGAACATCTTAGCAGTCTATCCAATGGTGATCCAATCTCAATACAAAATCCAAAGAGGATCACATCAAGCTACTAAGTACCAAAGGATGAACAAGCTTCAAGTCATCTTAGCAGCTCAGCACCAACAACAACATCAACAAAGCCAGGGCCTGAGGGGTCCTTGTTCGAGGGACTAAATTGAGTTCCTAGGCTGCAGGCCTTGAAAAGTTCTTAGTGAACTGAAGTTCCAAAGCTACTGGTCTTGAAGGAATCTTAGTGATTTAAGATGTAAAGACTTCCTTAGTGGAATCCCTGCTAATTGAAGCAAAAGAGTGGATTAGGAGCTTGAGTCTCTGAACCACTTAAAAACCCTTTTGTCTTTTACATTCAGTCATTTACCTTATGTATCTTTAATTGCTATAATTGTTATAACTGTAAAAATCACTAACACATAAACTAACCCTAGAACGATGGTGATCAAGATATCTATGAAGGGGATCTTTAACTTATTTCGATGTGCTTAAAATGATTCTTATGTTTGTCATATGCTAATTACTTAGCAATACAAAATAAAATAAAAAATATGTTTGAAAATAAAAAGAATCTATTTAACCCCCCCTTCTAGATCTGTTGTGTGCCCTCTGGGAACTAACAATTGGTATCAGAGCAGGTTCTCATGCTATATCCTAAAGCTAACGCTTTGAGTCTGATCCTAGGCACAAACCATATTCTAAACTTAGTTTAGTAGTAAGTCACTTGTGATTGCAGATGAGCTCACACGTTGAAACTATGCATACAGGTAAATGTGTATATTCAACTGAACCTGCTCAGATTGGTCCCTGTTCTTAAATGCTATAGCAACAAGGCCAATTCGTGTCCAAAGCCAATCAGTAGTCTGCAGATCAGTGATGGGAAGTCAAAAGGCATCAAAAGCAAAGAGTCTATCATCTACTGTTCTAAAAGATGAAAGGCCTATACATGCAATAAAATCCTTATCCAGAGAGAAAGAAGATTTCTTTCAATATGTGCTTGGCTAACCAGTTGGATCTGAACCTTGAGGTTCAAGGTTGTCAAAGAACTCAAGATGCCAAGACTTTCCTATGCTTTCAACTCCAAGACTATACCTGATTGATCTAAGGTCAAAAGGAGCAACAAGCTGTCATCAATGAATGAAAAGATATACACATCAATGCCTAACCTCATTATAGCAAGACAAATGAATATCAAGAAACTGACAGTACAAAGGTACAGTTCCTCATTAATATTTATATGTACATCATGTTGCATCACCTTATGTACTACAACAGTACTCTATCAAGAGACCATACTCTTCCTAAAAAGGGGTAGAGAGAAAGTACATTAAAATTGGAAACTTAATTGTCAACAAACTTTCTTTCCACCCACGTTTTAGGTTGAAGATAACATAATGAAAGAAGTCTGGAGTATGTCATAAGTTAATCTAAATCTAACTAAGCTTAAGTGGAGTAACCCTTGCTGAAGGGTTGGTATGTATGTAAATATATATACAAACCAATGTTTTGTGTTTTAAATAAAATGTAGAGTATGATCAACACTAGAGGAGTATCTTGAAGATTCTTAGAAACTGATCATCTCCATGAATCAACCAGATACAAATAAGCAATAGAGTTGATTCCTACTCTGTGAACATTCAAAATCCGTGAATATAACCAAGCAAAGTGTGAAACAACTAAAGAAAAAGAGTGTCATAGCAAAATGCTTAATCATTCACACACTCACCATCATGCATTATAAATGTCATATCTAAATCTGATATATGCATAAATATGATTGTTGATGATAATGTGATATAAATTTAAGAATATGAGGAATTGGGATTTTGAGAAAACTAACCTAGCAGGACCCAAGAAATTATGGGTACCAAAATAAAAATTTTATATGCTTAATCATGCAAAGCATATCATCTCAAAGGGAACATCAAGGAAGCTCATACCAAAGGATCATCAAACATTGATTATGAAGAATTCAACATAGAAGCAGAACTCCACGGGTGCAGAAGATACTGAATCCTGAATGAGAAACACTACGTTTGTAGTTTTGTCAACAATCGTGGAGTGATCAGTCCTGAAAAGATCTCTTTATGATTCTATGAGGTTTATACGTTCATGATGATCTTAGCCTGAAGGACATATGCAAGGCTACCTCCTTATACATGTGAAGAAGAAGAATTCATCCTTCTCTGAGAAGAAACGCAGTCAAGGAGGAAGAAGTCTTCACTCACTACGATTATGGAGTCATCACCAATCATAGAGTCCAGACTAACTACTACTGCTGAAGGAGATGCTACAACAGCCTCTCAGCCTGAATAACTGTCAGGGCTGAAGCTGATAAAAGTGCAAAGGCTGTATCCAAGCCAAAGAAGAGGACGAAGAAGCTTGTCAAGAATTATGTTTTGGAAAATGTGGAAGTATTAAAGGAAGATGATTGAAGGATTGCTGATGAAAAGGCTGAACAAAGCAATCAACCTCAAGCATCTGGTCCAACTGTGGAAGAGACCAGAATCATAGAAGATGATCAGGTCATGATCAATCATGCAGAGCACACTACTACACCTGATCAGACCATGATCAATGTTGGAGGGGAATTGCCAGAACCAAGTGATATTACTGAAGAAGTACAGCCTAAAGTTGTTGTTCATTCTGAGGAAGTTCTTGATGAAAATGATGAAGATGGTAAAGCTTGGGGAGCAAAATGAAGAAGTGGAATACTTGCCAGAAGATCTGAGATAAGCTTGAAAGATAGGTCAACTATGGTGCATGTCTGTTGACCACTCCATGAATATCAAGACCACTCCTGTCAAGTTTATAGAGAAAGGAGCTAACCCAAAACAAAAACATTCCAGTTATAGAGTCCCAAACTCTATGACTGATGAACCAAATAATGATCCATAATCAGTAGTAACGTCCCAAAATGTGCTGCTAATAACCATATCAACCAACCACTCAAATCGTGGAGTACCTATGATCAGTCTCAATGATCGTAGTGTAAGAGCATGATGACACCACGATTACAGCCTACATAAATACCAACATCAAAGAATATCTAGAGTTGGTAAGTGAACTCCACAGCAGAGAAGCCCAATGTGATGTCATTGTAGCCACCATGTTTATAAAGCTCTTCATCTGATAAGCGCCTCAGGGACAAACCTAACCCATAGCTTTGATCTAACAGGTTGGCTCTTCCTGAGTAACCTTAACCCAGAAGAAGTGCAAATATTGATTGGCATCACAAGAATCTCTGCTGAAGCAAGCAGTAACTCCTCAGAAGAATACAAGCTGCAAATAAGTATTGCCACTCTCTTGAAGTCTAATGAAGAAGTTGTCTATTGAAGCATTGCCTCAGACTATGATCATCGAAGAAGGCACAAAGGTTGTAGATCAATCTAAGAAATCGTGTAGCACTAAGCTAAGTCATAAGGCCACTCCACAAACTGAAAAAGTAACTAGTCAACTGAAGAAAAGTCAAATCTGATAAATTGGCGTGTTAAGAAGAAGTTACAGATTGTGACCTATTAGACTCTTACAACTGTCCCACTAAGAAACGTGGAGGGAACAGTTACAAGATGGAAAATTCAAATCAAGTGGCAGTTACATTTTTGAAAGTTCATCAAAAGCTGTAAGTCTGTCCAATTCATACACTCTCTCTCTCAAACCAAAACCTAAACACCTCCAAACAGTCAAGTCCTCTCAAATAGCTATTTATCCTCAAATCGCTTCTTGATATCTCATAATATTCTCACAAAGTCATAAACCTAGAAAACCCTAACCCTTCAAATGGAAAATTGGCGTGTAATCACTGGCATTTAACTCGAGACTAAGAAGTTCAAGAAATCCGAGAAGAAGTTCAGAGATATTCTTGAGTTAATAAAGAAGGATGGATTCTCTGAATACCTTGAGTCGAACACTCTTATATATGTTGACTTGGTTAAAGAGTTCTACTTTAACGCAACTACAAACTATGGGACTCTATCTACCAAGGACAAAGGTCAGATTTTTAAGCTGAAATCCTCTGACATCAACCAGTGCTTAGTTTTCCCTGCCCTGGGTCTGAAAAGCCTTGATGAAGTCGACACGGAAGAAGCCAAAAGAATTATGCGTTACAAAAGGAACCCTAGTCTGAAGGATATGAAGAAAAAGGAGTTTCCTAAAGAGTTCGAGTTCCTTGCAGAGATTATGGGAAAATACATACTAAGCAAGGATACTGCACATGACACTGTGAGTGATCAACAGTTGAGAATCATGTCTGCAATAGTGCTAAAGAAGCGAATCAACTTTGGAGTTATCCTTTTTGACTTAATGTCCAAGTGGCTAGACAAAGCAGAAAAGAAGAAGTCAACAGAGAAACCACTCACAAAGGTTTTTCATGGAAGATTCTTGAGCATCATTCTAAAGAAGAAGCTGAAGACTAAGATTAAGGATGATGAAGGTGAAGTCCTAAAAAGTCAAAAAGGTGATGTCCCCAAAGCTGTTTGTAAACTGGAAGAAGAATCCAATGGAAAACAAAAGGCTAGTGACATATAGCAGCAGCAAGAGCACTACGAAGAAGAGAAAGGCAAGTACTGTGGAGGAGGAGCTATCACACGCTGAGGACTCTATCATTCCAGAGTCCAAATCTGAAAGGCCATCCAAGAAGAAAGCTAAAGTGGTGAAGAAGTCAAAATTTGTTCCCAAAAGAAGTCTGTCTGCTAAAGAGAAAAGGGCAGAGTCAGAAGAAGAAAAGGGAACTGAAAGCTCTAAGGGTGTATCATCAAGCAACCAGTCCACTAATGATGAGGATTTTAAATCTAAAAAAGAGGAAGTAAAGTCTGAAGATGAAGATGAAAATGAGAGTCCTATGGCTAAGCCCCAAAATAGCCACTCTGCTGCTAAGGAAGGATCTAAGTCTGAAGAAATTAGATCTCCTACTGCGGAAGTCCCAAGGAGTTCTTCTCCTACTTCAAAGAACTCAGAGTCTGAAGAAGAATTATCTGCTTCTGTTGATGAACCCCAAAGAGGCTCATCTGATGATTTAGAGACCTCAAAATCTAAAGATGGAGAAAAGGCTGAACCTCTTAGAGCTAAACCCTCAAGAAGAAGGAGGAGCAACAGATTGGTTGCTAAATTAGTTTAAAAGAAAGGAAAATTGTTATCAAAGGCAATTAAACTCAGTGATGATGAGGCAGCACCCAAGGGAGAAGATGCTAAGGGAAAAAGGAGAAAAATGTCTGCAGAATCTAGCAGAAAAAGACTGAAGGCTGCAGAACAAGAAATGGTCAGTAAGTCTGCAAAAGCTAGCTCTGCTGAAGATGATGAGAATGATGATCAAATGTATGAATATACTGATGAGTCAGTCGTAAGAAGTATGCTCCGATCTGACTCCAGTTCTGAACATGAAGAGAGTAGGGAAGACTCTAGCTCTTAGGATGAGGAGCCAGAAGATATTCATATCCCTTGTCTTGTTCGCCTTCAGAAAAGAATAGTGGTGGAAGTTGATGATGAACCACTAATACTTCCAGGAAAATAGGTTAACCATGGAAATGAAAGGCTGAATGTGGTGAAGATGACCACAGCAAATCTGCTTAACAATCTCAAGGCTATGAAGCTGGACACTTCAACTCTGATATATGAGCCTGAAATCAAGGATCATGCAATAAGGTGGTTTTATCCTCATATGCCATGGGTAAAGACATCCATCACTAGTGATAACAGCTATTTCTCATGGTGCCTCTCTCATCTTCCCAACTTGGAGCTGGTAGCACAGAACTTTCCAAGGGTAAAGAAATTTGCAACACAACTGATCAAAGACCAATCTCACTTCAGGGTCTATCGACATGCTGGCAACCACTACATTCCCTACGATTGTAGAGTAGGTTCAGATGGAAGAAGAATCATACCCAAGTCCTTGATCGTAGAGTCCTTACACTTTACCATTGAATATGATCAAGCTCAGTCTGAGAAGTTTTATTTTGCCCAAGTAGAAGTATCTGATATTCCTTTATCTTCCAACAGTGATTGGTACTCAACGATCTATAAGATTCTCACTACCTTTGAAAGCTTGTCCAAGAATGAGAATCGTGGAGTCCAATCTGATGTTCAACAGGAAGCTCTTCAACCAAATGTCCACACTCTTCAGGAGCAAGAGTTACTGAAGAAATCTAAAGAGTTGGTTGAGAAGATATCTCTCATTGCTGCAGAAGCTAAGATGCTGTCAGGAAAAGGAGAAAGTGAGCGTCATAACAGACTTCAGGCCATAATATCAGATATATCTCTCAAGTTCAAAGAGAGAGATCAAATCTATCTGAAGTTTATGAATGATCAGAAGGAAGAAGCTTTGCAAGCTCAGAAGAAAAGTGCAGATCAAATACTATCCCTCTCTGATAAGATTGACTCTCTGATCAGTCTCTATCCCTACAGCTAGAGCTAAGCCAACAGGAACTCAAGCTTGAGGTTGGCAACTCATCTTACTTGATGGAGCAGCTTATGACAAATGTCCAACAGCTTTCAGAAGTGATTAATAACAAAAAGGGGGAGAAAAAGAGGCATTCAAGGAAGAGTCAGGAGAGAAAAATGAAGGCAGTAGAGAAGAGCAGAAGCAGCAGACAAGCAAAGAAAGACAAGAAAAGGAAGAAGAAGAAGAAAGCAGCAGCAGCAGCAGAAGTGTCATCATCTAAGGGGGAGCCAAAGGATGACGACTCTATGGATACAAAGTCTGAGGGGGAGTCAGAACAAGAGAAAGACAAAGCAAAAGACAAAGAAGAAGAGTATGCATCTGAGCCAGAGCAACATGAAGATGAAGCAGTGGAGCATGCATCTAAGGGGGAGTAGATTGGAGAAGAAATGAAAAATGAGTAGCTGATCAACAGACATCCTGGAGACATACATGGAGCAGACAATGAAGCAGAGAAGGTACATTTCTAACTATATAGGTATGTTCTGGATCCAGGATGTAGAGTGTCATATTATATGTAATTCCACATTATCATCAATGACATTCATGATTATCTATTTTAGAAATACAGTTGCTCACTGTATATTAAGATTCATTCATATCATGCATATGCACTTATTATTTTTGTCATAATCAAATAGGGGGATATTGTTAGGAATAAGCATGAGAATGTTATTCCTATTTATATAAGATTTGATTATGATCTTAATGAATGAATATGCAAATATGTCTGCATTGATAAAAGCTATAAAGTCCTTGAATAGATAATAGGAATATATGTACAAGGACTTAGAATGAAATGATCAAATATGTTAGGTTGATCCTACATGAACAAAATAGCTTTGTAAAGTCCTTCAAAAGAATATGATGTACAAGGACTAAATATAGAAAGATCAAACTTGTTAGGTTGATCTTATACAATGTAATAGATAGGCCTGTCTGATCGTCGAGCACTGCACCAGCCTTCGTAGTATGCCAGGAGAGACAAGGAAGACTCGAAGACTATCAAGACAGAATTATAGTCTGTAAGGATAGTAGCTCTCGGAGTTCGTAGTCTGCCAGGAGAGACAAGGCAGGATCGTGGTGTGTCAAAAAGGACTTTCTCGAAGCCATAGTCTGCTGAGAAAGTCATGTTAAGAATCGTAGAGACAGCATGTCTAAGTGCCAACCGAGCGCCTGCCTAGCCAAGTCAAGAATCGTAGGCCACATGTGAAGTTTTGGAGTCTACTGATCATATTAGAGGCAAAAATCGTAGTCAAACTAGATCATACAAGGACAACAAGTGTTAAGGAAGAAATCATAGTCTGTCATGTGATCTGCTCTCGGAGTCGTAGTGTCTGCAGAACCAAAATAAAATCATAGTCCGCAGAACTAAGGCTTAGACAAAGTTTATTAAGGGCTCACAACGCCAAACTAGAATCGTAGTGACAACACGATTCTCAACATATGATCACTCCCAAAGTATCCAAAGAAGGTAGCCTCTGGTTAGAGCTGTAAAGATGCAATCTACCTGAAGGAAGCCAGAGAGCACTCAATGAATGGCCTGCAAGCAATCAGAAGATCTAAGCACCAACTCAATCAGTATGTTGATTGACAAGTGAATCCTTTCAAGGGAAGTCTTCCACAAGCAATAGTTAGAAGACTTCAAATAAAGTGACTGACAAAAAGAAGTCAGCAATGCAGTAACTGTCAAGATAAACAGAAGACGACGATCTTGGGTGTGACCATGATTGTAGTGCTTGCCAGATGAGAAGCAGGAACTGATGCGGTTTATACAGAGATACTGGCCAACCTATGAAGAAAAGACGAAGAAGATTAAGCATGGGTCAGACCATTGATGATATGTGAACGGGAGATCACAAGGAGAAAGAGAGCTGAGCATGACTAATCAGAAGAGTCTAGCAATCCAAAAGGGCTAAAGCATTCAGATAAGTTATCAGTTCCTGAGATCAGTCAAGGCAAGAAGAAGTGTTGAAGCACTGCATGAGTGAAGGAAGAGAGGTTCTATATTACAAATTCAAAGAACACTCTCAAAATCGTAGTGTTATCTCAACCAGTCAACAAGCAACATTCAACAGACAAACTATGATCAAGTTCAAGGTCATCTGCATCAGAATCTTAGAGTTCGGTCATCTGATTATTGAAGCCTTGGCAACGTCTCAATATAAAGACTGACATTCAAATGTTGCTGATTAAGAGCATCTATTGGTCCATTTCGGTGTTAACAAAATAGATACAAACGCATGCAAGTATACACGGTCAACAAGTAATATATGTGATAAGTAAATATCGTTCCCACGAAGAAAAGAAATTATGTTTAAACTATCATGCAATAATTCTATAGTTATTTTCGGCTACTCAAACGAGTAATCAAAGTGTGGTTTAATGTCTAAAATGATTGTAAACTAAAATATACTATTTAACATACGATTAAATTAAATGGGAGAGATATGGGATCCTAACTTCACTTATTGTATCATCTAGATTACACACTTCATGTTAAGCAAAATTAATTAATTAGGATTGCTAGCCGAGAGCACGAATGTGATAAATGGATATTTTTCAATAAACCAAGTCCATATCATATAAAATCCACAAAAGAGATAGAATTTACATGAACATCAATAAAACCTAAATCACTATATATCTATGTGACTTACAAGCAATATCGATTTAAGTGCAGGCTCTCAATTGGCTACATATGGTAAGCCGGTAAATGTCTATCTGGATTAAGAATCACAAAATTCATCGCATGCAAATTTCATGAACATAGGCTAACATGGAAAAATATGAGTTTATACTTCCTCTTTCAATTCCATATAAGCTATTAAGTTAGATGGTGATCAAGCATCTATTCAATATACACAACCATGCTAGGCAATCCATACATAATTAATCATACATATCAATGAGGCATACAATTCTGAATTAAACAATAAGATTCATTAGAATCCCATAATGGTGGTTAGTTCATCTTCGAACTAATAACCATTATGGGATTTGATCTAAACATTGAAAATATAAAATGAAAGCAAAGAGATAAAGAGATGATAAGAATGCAAATCTGATATTCCTCTGTCCACAATAAGTTTCCAAGTTCCAGTTTAGATCACAATCAATCCAAATATAAACCCTATAATGGAAATCTACTTAGAACTAGAAGAGAGAAAAAGTGAAGCTTCCAAACCCTCCCTAGCTCTCTAACCCTAAAATAGGAAAATAAAATTGAATTATGAAAACTAAGTATCTCGTCAAACCAACAGATACACCTTGATATAGAAAATACACTTCAGCAGAAAGTTTAAGTGAAAAAGTCAACTTTTTCTCATTCTTGACTGGCGCGGTCGCGCGGCCCGGTAGTGCATTTGGGGCGCGGGCGCGCTGATCCCCAGAGGGCTCGCTGGATTCTGCAACTTGGCGAGGGCGCGCGTCTTTTCTTCTTAAAACTGGCGCGGCTGCGCGGTGCTGTATTTCTGCTGGTGCATTGCTGGTTCCCTCTGCTGCTACCTTAGACCTTCTTTCTTCTTCTTTTTCCTTCAGTTGACTACTGATTTGAGGCCATTTTGCATAAGCCATATGCCATTTCCTCATGCCAAGCCCATCTCAGACCACCAAACGTTCTCCAACTTGCCTTTAGCCATTCCCATGCCAAAACCATGCCATTGCAGGCCATTTCATGTCAAATGAGTTTCCTTACTAAAATCTATAAAACAAAGATAAAACACATTAAAAGACACTAAAATACCTGAGATTAAGCCATAATCCTAGCAAGTTGATAGACAATAAGTAGGCATAAAACCTACTTATCAAATACCCCCAAACTTAAATTATTGCTTGCCCTCAAACAACAAACATAAATGTAAACTACATGCTATGCAACTATACTAACATGAAAATGAAACCCAAAATTTCAGCCATGCTGTGAATTCTAATAAGAAGTGCCTCAAGGAAATAACAAGAATTATAAATAAAGTATCAACCCAAGCTACAGTTATAAAGACATACAATCTGGGAATCACAACATGTTGCTAAGATGTAGTGTGTGTGTGCTATATCACAAATAAGCTTGATAGAGGCGAAGATTCCACATGCAATACTTCTAAGGAAGGAAAACTAAGGTTTTAAGTCAAGAATTTTTCATATATATAAAACGACCAATCCAACACATTGATACAAGTAAGGTTCAACAAGGGTTTATTATGCTATTATTCACACACGAGGGCGATATTCGCACTTTCCCGTGGTTACACCCAACTGTGCAATGCTAAGCCCTCTTAGGCTTTTCAATGATACCCATTTATCGAGCTTTCGACCAACGACTCCCAAACCATAAAGGCTTTAGGGCGCTGGGTGTAGATACAATCCCCTAGGGCTTACGTGCTCGAGTATCAAAGGCCAAAAGACCTAGCTAGCCAAGGCGTTTATTCTATTTTTTTTCTTTGTTTTCTTTTTCCCAATTTATTTTCTTTTCTTTTTATTTTTATTTTCTTTTTAGCATGCATACCCTATGTTTTCCCCCAAACTTGCATTTCTGTGTCATTAAGGCCATTATTCATTTTCTTACACAATTCTATCATTAAAAATAATTTTTTTCCCTCAGAAGATATAGACTATCAACTAAGTTCAAAAAATCTATCATATTTTAATATCATCATCGGCCATACTGGAATTCAACAGGCTAAAAATATAGGATTATGCTATGCAATGCAATAAAAAATAATTTTATGCAAAATTTAACTAACAACATACTAAAATGCAGCTACTATGCAACCTAAACATGCAATAAACTATATGCAATTAACTATATGTGACTACTACAAACTACACCCAATACCCCCAAACTTAAAATTTTCAATGTCCGCATTGGAAGTAAAGGGTAAGGAAAACTCCCCTATGTATCGGCATGGCCACCCTCCTCGGGTGGTGAATCTGGCGGCGGGTATGGCATGGCAGTACCATAGACAGGCCACTCCACTAGCATTCCCTGCTGTGCAAAAGCTTCACCCAGGGCTCGGGTCAGTCCATCTGCAAAAGCGATGAAGTTGCCATGCAGAGCGTCCATCCTCCTCTCCAAATGCCTAATCTGGCTATCCTACGGCCCTGTACTGGCGGTGGAAGGACCGACTACTGGTGCTGACTGCGGCGAGGGAACCTCTGGAGGAGTCGGTAGGATGAACCTTTTTCCTCTCAGGTGTGCTGTGCCACCAGTCCAATTGTCGAACTTCTTAATTATGACGTGATTGATGTCCCTACTCAGCATCTGGACCTGTTCATTCTCCCAGTCAAGGCCTGCCTCAGAGCACAAATAAGCCACCATTGACGCGTGTGGAATTGCCCCAGTGGTACTGCCTCGCATAATGCGCAGCATATTCTGATGGATCAAGTGCCCAATATCAATATACTTCCCAATAATGATCCCCCACAGAATAATGGCCCTCTCGACTGTAATTTCGTGCTGGTGGGTGGACGGCATCAGATTGGCACATAAGAACAGGTTCCATGCCTTGGCATATTTATTCAGAGCTGAGGCAGGGAAGTTGGTGTGTTCATCTATGCCTCGCCTATACTTCCACTTTGTGCCTGGCATGCATAAATTAATGATCAACTGGTCCAGGTCAGTCTCAAAATGCTCCAACTCCACCCAATTTACTTAGCCAACCAGGACTGAAGGCACACTAAACACCTAACGAATTGCCGCTGGACGATAATCGATGTTTACGCCCCGAACGAAAGTGAAGCCACTCTGTGTCTCCTTGGCATTAGCATATAATTTGCGAACAATGGCCAACGGGAAAGGTGGAGGGGTTGCACAAACACAAAGCCACTTCATCTCTCTGATCATGACAGTCATTTGGCCATCTTCCATAGTAGGTTTCAGCCCCCGCTCCTTAACTACAGACTTGGTTACGATTCGATAATACTCAAGTTGGGCCTCAAGTCTGATGAACCTAGTCAAATTCATAGTGTCCTCACCCTGACTACTCTGAGCGGGCGATCCGGGAGTAGCAGAACGTGCTCTCTTTAGACCCATTATAATCTGTAGAAAATTTGCCTTGCAAACCCTAGATGATTATTGTTGAAGAACACCCCTAAACTTGTATCTCTGCAAATTAATTGAACAAACCCTAGATTTAAATCCGCAGAATAACCCCCAAACTTTTGCCTTAGAACCCTCTGAATTTTTCTAAACCCTAACTGCTGACTGTTGATAATAATTTTCTCTGAAATTTCTTCTCAAACCCTAACTTTATTGCTTGAAGCATTTTGATATGGTAATGGAAGTTAGGGTTAGGTTTTATAGAGGAGATGTATTAGGAGAGGAGAATTTATGGGCAAGAAGGTTATGGAGAAGTAGAATTAGACTAGAATTTGAGAGAGGTACGCTTGGGAAGAATAGGAAAAGTGAGGGCTTGGATGTTGTGATTTGGGTATTTAGGAGTTCGGCCAAGAGATATAAAAGATGGGAGATTCGGGTCTGCTTTTAAATATTTCCAGACATCAGTTCGCTGGGGTAGGGCGCGGCAGCGACCGCGCAAAGTTTAGTTATGAGGAGGGCGTGGGCGCGCGTGTATCCAGAATTTGCTCTTTGGCCTGCATATTGGCGTGGCCGCCCGATATTAAGCCTTGATGATGTCGCGGCCGCGCTACCCTAAGTTTAGCCAAAATTTTTTGTTTTCAGCATGAAATGAAGGCTTAAGCAGCAACTCAAATGCAATCTCTTTCCTGCACACATAATATTCAAAAATGAGATGTACTTTGATTCCATATTCACAATTTGCCTATATAAGATGTATGTATGCTTAAACCCTTAGCAATGCTATATGAGTGAATCATATGTATGTGAATCCTTAAAAATTACTATATGTGCGTATATGCAATATGCTCATACTCCAAAAATATGTTCAATAAGCACTTAACTCCCAAAAATATATGTAATAATGCCTAAGTCCAAAAATATAGGCAATGAGCTTCTAAAACCAAACTGTTGACAATGCTTAGAATTAAACAGGGGGTGGAAAATATAGATAAGTAACCAGAATTATATATGAGGGAGAAATAGAAATATGTGACAAGAATTATAAATGAGGGAGAAAAGAGGTATGATGGGTTGCCTCCTATCCAGCGCTTGTTTACAGTCCATTAACTCGACTTTGTTTGAATTGGTCATGTGGTGGAAAGAATCGAGGCAACCTTCTCTCGATTGACTTCACCGCCATAATAATGCTTCAACCTTTGTCCATTCACTTTGAAAGGCTTGTCCGGGTATTGGTCAAAAATCTCCACTGCACCGTGTGGAAACACAGTTTTTACTGTGAAAGGGCCCGACCACCGCGATTTGAGCTTTCTAGAAAAGAGTCTGAGACGAGAGTTATACAGTAATACTGCTTGCCCCAGCTAAAATGTTCTTTCCATGATCTTCCAATCGTGCCACCTTTTTACCTTTTCTATATACATCTTGGAGTTTTCATAGGCTTGCAGTCTGAATTCGTCGAGCTCATTAATTTGGAGAAGCCTCTTCTCCCCTACAGCCTTCAAGTCAAAATTTAGCTTCTTTATGACTTAGTAGTCCTTGTATTCAAGTTCCATGGTAAGGTGTCAGGCCTTCCCATACACAAGCTGATATGGTAACATACCCAGTGGTGTCTTGTAGGCAGTCCTATATGCCCACACTGCATCGTCCAGCTTGAGGGACCAATCCTTCCTCGTGGGATCCAAAATTTTCTCTAATATCCACTTCACCTCATGATTAGACACCTTAGCTTGGCCGTTTGTTTGGGGATGGTACGCCGTAGCAATACGGTGATTCACCCCATACTTGGCCAAAAGTGCAGTAAACTGACGATTGCAAAAATGGGTTCCTTCATCACTTATGATGGCTCTAGGGGTCCCAAAGCGTGTGAATATACTTTTCTAAAGAAAATGCAAGACCACCCTAGCTTCATTAGTCGGTAGGGCTGCTACTTCTACCCACTTGGAGACGTAATCCACTGCCAGCAAGATATATAGATTTCCACATGACGAAATAAAAGGACCCATAAAGTCTATCCCCCAGACGTCAAAGATCTCGACCTCTAGAATCATATTTAAAGGCATCTCGTTCTGCTTGGATATATTGCCTACTCGCTGACAACGGTCACATTTCTGGACGAAGTTATAAGCATCTTTAAACAATGTTGGCCAATAAAAGTATGCTTGAAGTACTTTGGCAGCTGTCCTTTCACCCCCATAGTGTCCTCCATAAATTGATGAATGGCAATCCTGAAGTATGCTTTCCATCTCACTTTCTAGGATGCACCTTCTGATCATCCTATCAGCGCACTGCTTAAACAAATACGGCTCATCCCAACTATACCATCTAGCATCATGTAGAAACTTCTTCTTCTGGGCTCTAGTGAAGTCAGAAGGGATAATATTGCTCACTAGGAAGTTTGCAAAGTCCGTAAACCATGGCATTTTGCCTTGCACCACGAATAAATGTTCGTCTGGGAAGGACTCATTAATCATCACTTTGTCATTTGTGTTCATTCCCGGGTTCTCCAGTCAAGATAAGTGGTCAGCCACTTGGTTTTCGGTCCCCTTTTTGTCTTTGATTTCTAAATTGAATTCCTGTAGAAGAAGTATCCACCTAATGAGACGAGGCTTAGCATATTTCTTACTAATTAGGTATCGGATTGCAGCGTGATCGGTGTATACAACTACCCTTGTCCCAATAAGATAAGTCCTGAATTTATCAAATGCGTATACCACCGCAAGAAGCTCCTTCTCTGTGGTGGTGTAGTTCAGTTGGGCATCCATCAAGGTTTTTCTTGCATAGTATATATCATGAAAAACCTTGTCACTGCGTTGTCCCAATACAACTCCCACAGCGAAGTCACTTGCATCGCACATCAATTTAAATAGAAGAGACCGATCAGGAGCTGTAATGATGGGAGCCGTAGTCAATTTCTTTTTCAAGTGTTCAAAGGCCACCAAGCATTCCTCGTCGAATCTGAATGGGACATCTTTCTCAAGCAAACTGCATAGAGGCTTAGTAATCTTTGAGAAGTCTTTTATGAAACGCTAATAGAAGCCTGCGTGCCCGAGGAAACTACAGACCCCCTCTACTGAGGTTGGTGGCTATAAACTTTCAATGGTCTCCAATTTCGCTTTGTCCACCTCTAAACCTTTCCCAGAAACCTTGTGCCCCAAAATAATGCCTTCATGTACCATGAAATAGCACTTTTTCCAGTTCAGTACTAAGTTGGTTTCAACACACCTCTTTAAGACCAATACCAGATTCTCCAAGCAGATGTCAAAAGAGTCTCCAAAGACGGAGAAGTCGTCCATGAAGACTTCTACATTTAGTTCGACCATATCAGAGAATATTACCATCATGCATCTCTGGAAAGTGGCTGGAGCGTTGCATAGTCTGAAAGACATCCTCCTAAATGTAAAAGTACCGTATGGGCACGTGAAGGTAGTCTTCTCTTGGTCCTCTGGGCTATAACAATCTGGCTATATCCTGAATAACCATCCAAGAGGTAATAGTAGTCGTGTCCCGCTAACCTATCCAGCATCTGGTCAATGAACGGGAGAGGGAAATGGTCCTTCCTTGTAGCTTTGTTCAATCTGCAATAGTCCATGCAGACCCTCCATCCTGTAATTGTCCTGGTGGGTATAAGCTCATTCTTCTCATTTGACACAATTGTCATACCTCTCTTCTTCGGGACGCATTACACCAGACTCACCCAAGAGTTGTCTGAGATCAAGTAAATAATTTCGGCATCTAACCACTTAGGGATCTCCTTTTTTACCACCTCTTTCATAATCGGATTCAATCTCATTTGTTGCTCAACCGTAGGCTTACTGTCATCCTCCAAGAGTATCTTGTGCATGCAGTATGAGGGGCTGATCCCCTTGATATCAGCTATGGTCCACCCAATAGTTGATTAGAACTCTCTTAGAACCCGCAGCAACTTGCTCTCCTGACAGGATGATAGAGCAAAAGTAATAATAATCGGCAACGTGGAAGATTCTCCCAGATATACATATCTTAAATGATCAGGAAGAGGTTTAAGGTCAAGTGTGAGAGCCACCTCAAGAGAAGGCTTTAGTCTCACTGATGACTCCCCAGTATGTCCAAGTGGTTTGATGGGTATCTTAAACTTTCTCATCTGAGGCACCGTGTTCAAAATTTATATGTACTCCACCACATCAGTATCCTCCAAGTCAGAGTCTCTCAATAGAGCACTCTCTAATGGATCCATGCTAATCAATTGTTCAGTCTCCTCATGCAGTACTCTGTCGATAATATCAACTCTGAAGCATTATTCTTCATCTATGGGGAACTTCATAGCCTTGAAGACATTAAACATGACCTCTTGGTCCTGAACTCTCATAGTCAGTTCTCCTTTCTATACGTCTATGAGTGTTCACCCAGTAGCTAGAAACGATCTCCCAAGAATGATTGGTATGTTCTTATCCTCTTCGAAATCAGAAAGATAAAGTCTGCAGGGAAAATGAGCTTATCCACCTTTACCAACACATCTTCTACGATACCTCTAGGGTAAGTGATGGACCTATCGGCTAGCTGCAATGATATGCTTGTCAACTTAGGAGCCGACAATCCCAACTTAGTGAAAACAGATAAAGGCATCAAGTTTATACTTGCCCCCAAGTCGCATAAACACTTATTGAATGACAATTTCCCAATAGAGCATGGTATCGTAAAACTCCCTAGATCCTTGAGCGTTGGAGGTAATTTTCTTTGCAAGACTGTGATGCATTCCTCTGTCAAGGCCACTATTTCATAGTCCTCTAGCTTCTTCTTCCTTGACAGTATCCCTTTCATAAACTTCGTGTAGCTTGGCATTTGTTCCAAAGCTTTGGCGAAAGGAATATTAATCTGCAGTTTCTTGAACACCTCCTAAAACTTCGCGAACTGCTTGTCTAATCTCTGTTTCTGAATCCTCTGAGGGTATGGTGCAGGAGGGTAGATCACTTGTGGTGTCACATTGATTTTCTCAGTGGGTACCTCCTTTTCTAACTCAACTGCAGTGCCCCCATCTTTCCTATCTTTCAAAAGTTCTTCAGCATTTTCTGCACATGGGGGCGCCCGCGCCAGGTTTTGTTCTTCCTGGGGCGCGGGCACGCCAGTCTCTAGATTTTCCAGTTGCTTCCCTGATCTCAATGTAATGGCTTGACATTGTTCCTTATCATCCCGCTTTCCTGGATTTGCTTCAGTACTGCTTGGTAGAGTCCCTTGCGGTCTGTTAAGGACTACATTGGCAATCTGACCTATTTGAGTCTCCAATATTTTGAGAGACACCGCTTGGCTCTTAACCATCAACTTGAGTTCTTCTATCTCAGCTCTTTCCTCTGATTGTGGACTAGGAGCTGAGTTGTGTTAATGTTGTTGTTGATGAAATCCGGGAGGATGTGACTGTCTCGGGGCATACTATTGTTGAGACTGCTGTGGCTGAGCTTTTTGTTGTTGGTATGGTTGATATTGAGACTGTTGAGCACTTTGGTATGGTTGTTGTTGAGGAGGTTGGTATTGAGATTGTTGAGACTGTTGAGGATTTTGGTTGTTACTCCAGCTGAAATTAGGATGGTTTCTATTGTTTGGATGGTAGGAGTTTGAAAATTGATTCTGGGGCTTTTGATAGTTGCTGACGAACTGAACCGACTCTGTAGTGATGGCACATTGTTCTATCGGGTGTGATCTGGCACACAACTCATATACAAAAGCAATTTGTTGAGCTCTATTTTCAGCCATAGAGTCAATTTTCTTTGACATCGCCGCCATTTGAACTAAAAGTGCTGTGACGGCATCCACATCCAAGACTCCTGCCACTTTTGGTTGCGGCATTCTAGATGTTGGATTCTGATATTCATTAGCCGTCATGGTCTCAATTAAGTCATAAGCTGTCTCATAGCTCTTGGCCCATAGAGCTCCTCCTGATGCGGCATCAATAATCGGTATTGACTGCATCCCAAACCATTATAGAATGAGCTGATTACCATCCATTCTGGCATTCCGTGATGCGGGCATTTCCTTAGCATCTCTTTATATTGTTCCCATGCCTCATATAAAGATTCCCCCTGTTGTTGTGCAAATTGAGACAGGGCACTCCTCATCTGAGCAGTCTTAGCCATGGGAAAGAATTTGGCGAGAAACTTATGTGCTAAGTCCTCCCACGTAGTGATTGAGCCTGAGGGTAGTGAATGCAACCAACTCTTCGCTTTATCCATCAAGGTGAATGGAAATAGTCGAAGCTTTATCGCATCATCCGTCACATTGTTGTATTTGAATGTGTCGCAAATCTCGATAAAACTCAGGATATGCTCATTAGGATCTTCTGTAGCTGCACCCCTAAATTGGACTGTGTTCTGAACCATCTGAATTGTCCCTGGTTTGATCTCAAAAGTGTTTGCAGCTATCGCTGGCCTGACTATAATGGATTGTAAACCATTGATCTTTGGCATTGAGTACTCCCTCAACGCTAGATTTTCGGCTCTCTGTTCCTTGGCTGCCATTTGTACTGGCTATTCAGGGTCTTCTTGTGTGTTAGTAGTTCTTGTGTTCACTCTCCAAGCTCTACCGTTGATGTTTTCTTGTAGAGGCACCAACGCAGAATTTGTGGATCGAGTGTGCATATACTAACCACAAGTACCTGAAAGACAAATAAAAATAAAATAGAAATGAGATAAGAAGTGAATTGTTCAAGTCAGACAAATATAACAAAAATTGATGTCAATAGTAATAAAAATAACAACTAATCCCCGGCAACGGCGCCAAAAACTTGTTGGTCCATTTCGGTGTTAATAAAACAGATACAAATGCATGCAAGTATACACGGTCAACAAGTAATATATGTGATAAGTAAAGATCGTTCCCACAGAGAAAAGCAATTATGTTTAAACTATCATGCAACAATTCTATAGCTATTTTCAGCTGCCCAAACAAGTAATCAAAGTGTGGTTTAATGTCTAAAATGATTGTAAACTAAAATTAACTATTTAACAGACGATTGAATCAAATAGGAGAGATATGGGATCCTAACTTCACTTATTGTATCATCCAGATTATACACCTCATGTTAAGCATAATTAATTAATTAGGTTGCTAGCCGAGAGCACGAATGTGAGAAATGGCTATTTTTCAATATACCAAGTCCATATCATATAAAATCCACAAAAGAGATAGAATTCACATGAACATCAATAAAACCTAAATCACTATATGTCTATGTGACTTACAAGAAATATTGATTTAAGTGCAGGCTCTCAATTGGCTACATATGATGGTAAGCCGGTATATGTCTATCCGGATTATGAATCACCAAATTCATCACATGCAAATTTCATGAACAAGGCTAGCGTGACAAAATCTGAGTTTATACTTCCTTTTTCAATTCCATATAAGCTATTAAGTTAGATGGTGATCAAGCATCTATTCAATACACACAACTATGCTAGGCAATCCATACATAATCAATAATACATATCAATAAGGCATACAATTCTGAATTAAATAATAAGATTCATTAGAATCCCATAATGGTGGTTAGTTCATCTCCGAACCAATAACCATTATGGGATTTGATCTAAACATTGAAAATATAAAATGAGATTAAAGGGATAAAGAGATGATAAGAATGCAAATCTGATATTCCTCTGTCCACAATAAGCTTCAAAGTTCCAGTTCAGATCACAATCAATCCAAATATAAACCCTATAATGGAAATCTACTTAGAACTAGAAGAGAGAAGAAGTGAAGCTTCCCAACCCTCCCTAGCTCTCTAACCCTAAAATAGGAAAATAAAACTGAATTATGAAAACTGAGTATCTTGTCAAACTAACAAATACACCTTGATATAGAAAATACACTTCAGCAGAAAGTTTAAGTGAAAAGTTAGCTTTTTCTCATTCTTGACTGGCGCGGCCGCGCGGCCCGGTAATGCATTTGGGGCGCGGGCGCACTGATCCCGAGAGGGCTCTCTGGATTCTGCAACTTAGCACGGGCGTGCATCTTTTCTTCTTAAAACCGGCGCGGCGGCGCGGTGCTGTATTTTTGCTGGTGCATTGCTGGTTCCCTCTGCTACTGCCTTAGACCTTCTTTCTTCTTCTTTTACCTTCACTTCACTACTGATTTGAGGCCCTTTTGCACAAGCAATATGCCATTTCCTCATGCCAAGCCCATCTTAGACCACCAAACGTTCTCCAACTTGCCTTTAGCCATTCCCATGCCAAAACCATGCCATTTCAGGCCATTTCTTACCATTTCTTGCCAAATGAGTTTCCTTACTAAAATCTATAAAACAAAGATAAAACACATTAAAAGACACTAAAATACCTGAGATTAAGCCATAATCCTAGCAAGTTGATAGACAATAAGTAGGCATAAAACCTACTTATCAGCATTAATGCGGAAGGACAACTCCTGATGTTCTGATCGAGGAGTCAGAAATAAGAAATAAAGGTGACTACCAACCTGATGCGTTAAAGTGACATCTCTAATGTGGTAGGTGAAATAGTAGACTGCTGTGTCAAAAAAGTCAAAAAGGGGTTGCCACGTCACATCAGTAGTCTGTACCAAATAAATCGAGATCTGCGAAGCAATTCAAATAGCTTCCAACGGCTATATTCCAATGGGAAGCTTATGGAAGGGTATTTAATAGCTGAAGCTTCAAAGATGAAGGGCTGCTGAGTTGAAGAGTTATTGGGCTGATAAGTTGTTGACTCTACGAGTTCTACAGAGCTAAACAGAATACGTCTCAATGGTAGTGAGACTACGAAAGTAGAAGTGAAGCAAGCTAAGAGAAGAGCTTTAACAGATAAAGGCTTCACTCAACAACAATGAGAATGCCAATCAGAATGGCAGCTAAGCTGAGAGCCGAGAAGGCCAAGAAGATAACATTCAGAAGAGTGGCAGACCAGAAAGAAGATCCAAAGAGCCACTCTACGAATCACCATGAACCTCCAAGAGCTGAAGAAGAACAAATGCAGAACCAGATCTGCACATCAGTTAAGCAAGGTTCAGGGGATGCTAAGTTCCAGACGGAGTCTACCAAAAGTGCAAAGACTTAGCAGACCTCAAGTGGTAAAGGTATGCAAGCTAAGATCAGATGAACACAAGCATAAACCACAAGATCAGATGTACCAAAGAAGAAGTGATAGACTGGTAAGCACTCAACGATGTCGTGCTTCATGAACATCTTAGCAGTCTGTCCAATGGTGATCCAGTCTCAATGCAGAATCCAAAGTGGATCACATCAAGCTGCTAAGTACCAAAGGATGAACAAGCTTCAAGTCATCTTAGCAGCTCAGCACCAACAACAACATCAACAAAGCCAGGGCCTGAGGGGTCCTTGTCCGAGGGACTAAATTGAGTTCCAAGGCTGCTGGCCTTGAAGAGTTCTCAGTGAACTGAAGTTCCAAGTCTGCTGGACTTGAAGAGTTCTTAGTGAACTGAAGTTCCAAGTCTGCTGGACTGAAAGAGTTCTTAGTGAACTGAAGTTCCAAGGCTGCTGGCCTTGAAGGAATCTTAGTGATTCAAGATGTAAAGACTTCCTTAGTGGAATCCCTGCTTGTTGAAGCAGAAGAGTGGATTAGGAGCTTGAGTCTCTGAACCACTTAAAAACCCTTGTGTCTTTTACATTCAGTCATTTACCTTATGTATCTTTAACTGCTATAACTGTTATAACTGTAATAATCACTTACACATAAACTAACTCTAGAACGATAGTAATCAAGATATCTATGAAGGGGATCTTTAATTTATTCTGATGTGCTTGAAATGATTCTTATGTTTGTCATATGCTAATTACTTAGCAATACAAAATAAAATGGAAAATATGTTTGAAAATAAAAAGAATCTATTCAACCCCCCCCCCCCTTCTAGATCTATTGTATGCCCTCTGGGAACTAACACAAACCACTAAAATCAATCACTGTCATTTCAAATCATAAAGTTATTTGTTTATTAAAAAATAGATGTCAAGCTTTCTTAGCCCATGTCACCGATTTAAACAAGAATATGTCAGATTTGAATGATATTTATGTTGTTAATAAATTCCCTGATATATTTCTCGAAGAACTTCCTGGCCTACCCCCGGAGCTTGAATTTGAATTTTTTATTAACCTTGAACCCGGTACAAAACCCATTTCCAAAATCCCATATCAAATGGCTCCTACTGAACTTCAGGAGTTAAAGGTCTAACTATAGGAGTTGTTAGACATCGGATTTATATGTCCTAGTACATCGCCTTGGGGTGCTCCTATTTTATTCGTAAAGAAGAAAGATGGCAATATGCGACTTTGTATTGACTATTGGGAGTTTAACCATGTCACCATCAAATATAGGTATCAGTTACCTCGCATTGATGACTTGTTTGACCAGTTGCAAGGTCCTAAATTCTTCTCAAAGATCGATCTTTGTTTTGGATATCATCAATTAAACATTAAAACTGATAACATTCCAAAGACTGCCTTCAGAACTCGATACGGGCATTATGAATTCTTAGTCATGTCTTTTGGATTAACTAATGCTCCTGCTGCCTTCATGGATATGATGAACCGGATATTCAAGGAATATTTGGATCATTTTTGTGGCTGTCTTTATTTATAACATCCTCATTTACTCCAAAAGTCGTGAAGATCATGAGCAACACTTGAAGCTGATACTCTAAAAGCTTCATGAAAATAAACTATATGCCAAGTTGAAGAAATGCGAGTTCTGGCTTGAGGAAGTAGCATTCTTTGGGCACGTGGTATCAAAACATGGAATATCAGTTGACCCAGCGAAGATTGAAGCAATACAAAGTTAGGAGCAACCTAAGCCAGTAACCAAAATATGTAGCTTTCTGGGGTTAGCTGGTTATTATCGGAGATTCGTGGAAGGATTTTTTTGAATCGCCACTCTATTAACTCAGCTAGCTCGAAAAGATATAAAATTCAAATGGAGCGAGGAATGTGAGAAGAGTTTCCAGGAACTCAAGAGGAGACTTATTTCAGTACCTGTTCTGACAATACCATCTGGTACGGAGGGATTTGTCATCTACAGCGATGCGTCAGGCGAAGGGTTAGGATGTGTTCTCATGCAACATGGGAAAGTTATAGCCTATGCCTCACAACAACTTAAAGAAAATGAGAGAAATTATCCTACTCATAATCTAGAGTTGGCAGTAGTCGTTTTTGCGCTAATGATCTGGAGACACTACCTGTATGAGGAGAAAGTGGAGATCTATACGGATCATAAGAGCCTTAAATAATTCTTCACTCAAAAGGAACTCAACATTGGGCAACGAAGTTGGCTTGAGCTGTTGAAAGATTACGATCATACCATCCAATATCATCCTAGAAAATCGAACGTGGTAGCTGACGCGTTGAGTAGAAGATCATATGCTAGAACGAGTGCGATGTTGTCAACACAAAGGCCCATTTTGTATGACTTACGAAGGATGGAGATAGAGTTAAAGACTCTAGGGACCCACGTGAAGGTGACAAATATACGCGTAGAACCAGCTTTAATTGATAAAGTTAAAGCTGCTCAAGCTATAAACCCAGAGCTGATGAAATGAAGAAGAAGGTGCTATTCCAGAAGCAAGAATTGACGAAGAGATAATACTTCGAGTCAAATCCAGACTTTGTATTCCTAACGAATCTGATTTGAACTATAAAATCATAATGGAATCACACAACACACCGTTTGTAATCCAACTTGGAAGTACCAAAATGTATCGTGATCTTTGACATACATTTTCGTGGAGCAACATTAAGAGAAAGATCACGGAGTTTATCTCGAAGTGTTTAAAGTGTCAACGTGTCAAGGCAAAGCATCAAGTGCCAAAAGGTCCATTACAACCACTTGAAATTCCAAAATGGAAGTGGGAACACATCAACATGGATTTCGTTACGAGTCTTCCTAAGGTTTCTCAAGGCATAGATGCAATTTGGGTCATTGTCGATAGATTAACCAAGTCTTCTCATTTCTTGCCTATACGAGAAACTTATTCACTTGAAGGTCTTGCTCGTATGTACATAAATGAGATTGTAAGACTGCAAGGTATGCCAGTATCCATAGTTTTTGATCGAGACCCAAGATTCACTTCACGATTTTGGGTCAGCTTGCAGAAAGCTATGGGCACTGATTTACGATTCAGTTCTGCATATCATCCTCAAACGGACGGGCAATTGGGAAGGACTATTCAAACTCCTAAAGATCTATTGAGACTCTGCATTCTAGACTTCAAAGAAAGTTGGGACAAGTACTTACCATTGGTGGAATTCGCCTACAACAACAGTTATCAAGCAAGTATAGGCATGGCTCCATTTGAGGCGTTGTATGGACGAAAGTGTTGTTCTCCAGTGTGTTTGGACGAGGTGGGTGAAGCAACATTGTTGGGACCAGAGTTTGTATTGGTACACATGACTACGGAAAAGATTCAAATGATCTGGTAACGTATACAAACATCACAAGATCGACAAAAGAGTTATGCTGATCTTCATCGAAGGGACGTGGAATTCAATGTCGGAGACCATGTATTATTACGTGTTGCTCCATGGAAAGGAGTTACGAGATTCGAAAAAAGAGGAAAGTTCAACCCACGATTTATTGGTCCATTTGAAATCCTCGATCGAGTAGGAACTGTGGCCTATAGACTCGTCTTACCACTAAGCATGTCTCGTGTTCATAACATTTTTTACATATCTATGCTATGTAAATATGTGAAAGACCCAAACCACATTATTGAACTAGAACCAGACAAGATAGCAGATGATTTAACGTAGGAGGAAGTACCTGTCAAGATCTTGGGTAAGGAGCAGATTCTACGCTCAAAGGTTATACCTCAAGTCAAAGTTTTATGGAGAAACCACGATGTTGAGGAAATGACCTGGGAGTTAGAATCTGAAATAAAAACATACCAGGTGCGTACATCAATTTCCAGGATACAATTTCATAAGGAGGGGAGGTTGTAAGACCCCAACTTTTATGAATAAGGATTTAATTTTCTTTATATATTATTTTGAAATAGTAAGGTGTTGATTTGATATAATTTTATAGTTATGAATGATTTGTGCAAATTTTACAAAGTAAGCAAGTTGTCATAAAATATTCGTTGTGTTGGGGAATATTCGTTTGGTCGGGGAATATTCTATTTATTGGGGAATATTCGTTCGACGGCGCAATCATTGGTGGAACCCACAACGGAATGATTGTCGGATATAGAAAGCGATAAAAATAACCTTTTTATAAAAATAGCGGCAAGACTTTTACCGTTAAACTATTGAAATACCCGGTGATAAAAGTACAGTAATATGCGTTGTTGCACAGTAGCACACTGTATTGCACAGTATCTCTGATTATTGATTCTTACGTAAGAAGTAACTTGGTATTTCACTCAATAATTGTTACAGTAGTTGTTGCATAGTATCTCATATTATTAATTCAGTTATTGTCACAGTATCATCTGCACAATATTTTATATTATTAAATTAATAATTGTCATGACACAGTAACTCATATTATTTAATATTATTAGTTAGCATTATTGGCAATGTCTAGAAAGTTCTGTCAAGAAAAGGGGTTAGGTTATTTAATTGCGCGCCAGTAAGGAGAAATACTTATCGGAAAGCCCCCTCTTTTTCTTGGGAACAATCTGGTTGTCAATATTATGAGTTATAATATTAATGATGACTAATTGTTGAAAGATTGTGTTAATTAAAGATAAGTGATTTGTGGTGGATATTTATTCAATTTTTGTTATAAATAGAGGAGTTGTTGTAAGTTTGGCTTATTATTCCATGGACCCCCATGTGCCAATTTGTCAAATCGTCGGTAGAAATTGATATCAGTTTTGTTTTATTATTATTATAATAGTAATAAAATAGAAAACTTTTATATAAAACAATTTTTTTTTATAATATATATAAAGTTGTTTGTTTTATTAGAATATAAACATAATATATTATATTATATATAAAGATTTTGCTATATTAGAATATTTTATTGCACAGTGCTGCATAGTAAAAATCAGATTTCACCGAATTTGTTCGTGATTTTTTTTTCACTGTACGTCCGTGATTATTTCTAAATAGTTCCCTGTCATTCTCCTATAAATAGGATGCTTAGTTAAGAAATGAAAATCACACCAGAATCAGAGAATTCTTCTTCTATAATATTGTGCATATTTCTTTATAGTATAAGAATATTTTGAGTGTTGCTTATAGTGAAAGATTTTCTCAAGAATATCTCCGCTATACCAGTCAGATTTAGTCTCCTAGTAAGGTAAAGGATGTTATTTTTTTTTAATACTCGTAAGGGTTGTCATTTTATTCCTTATTAATCTGTGGGAATAACCTGTCTACGCAGACTACCGCATGCATGGTGAATAACCCTTCATATTCATTCTTTATTAAGTTGTGGAAATGATCTGTCTACGCGGATTGCCGCATGACGGGTGAAAATCTATTTGCAGTTTCATATATTCTTTTATACACGTTTGGGATATCATTTCTTTTGTACTCGTCAAGGGATATTGTTTTCTTTCATATTTCTCCATTTATGGTACAAAATTATTGTTTGTTTCCATAACCTTATTATTAAATGGTGGAAATCCTTGAAATTAGTAGAATATTCTTGAGTTTTGCGCTTCATCTAATATCATTTCATTGGAATATTGGTTTGAACTTTCTTATCAAATTTTAATATTTTTATGTCGGGGTACTATTCATATGGGGTACTATTCATACGGTACTATTCTTACGGGGTATGATAAGTGGCTTTGATGACCACTTATTAGGATAGTAACCAACTCATTCTGTTGATTAAACTCAAGTATCGTTGTGAGTTTTATGCTTTTTTGCTTTGTTTTGTGATTTTCAGGTTTAGAAACTCTCCGGGTGCAAATTGAGCTTAAATGGGGCAAAGCACTGATATGGGCTTAAAGCATGAAGATAGCATGGGTGAGGAAGCATTAAAGGTGATGCCACGAGTCTAGAGGCTAAAAGGAGCAAGAATGGCCTTTGAAGCAAAAATGGGAAGGAAATGCAATTCGGACATCGTTTGGGGGATTTATGTTCATTTCATGTTCTTGGATTGGAGCTTAGTTCATATTGTAGAGCGTCTTCTAAGCTTTTTGAAACATCTTGAATCATCCGAATCGGAGTTCGGAGGTGAGAGTTATGCCCCGTATACCAACGGACGTTAAACTCCACAGTTTTGGGTTTCTATTGCACAGCTGTCACTTGGAGCTCAATTTCAGCCTTCATCCATCCATTATTTCTCAATGCTCAAAGAATGAAAGTTGTATATCTCTTCGATAGCTTTATATTGACAAATGGCAGGCTTCGTAACTCCTCTCGGATCAAAAGTTATTGTCATTTTACCAGAAAACTCTACAGCAAAAAAGCCTTGGCGCCAGCGCGCGGATTCTAGTGCATTTTAGGCGCGGTCGCGCCAGTCCCGAGCTGTGCCAGACTTGACTTTTCAATTCAACGGGACTTAGCTTTTGAGTGGGATATAAGGGGGCTCGTGTTGGGCAAGAAAGGGGATCAGATATACATGTATTGGCCTTAAGCCCTAGTTTTTCCTCTTCCTTCTCTTTCAATTCCTTGTCTAGGAGTAGATTAGGTTAGAGATTAGTGTTAGATTAGTTTAAAGTAGTTAGATTTAGTTTTAAGTAGTTAGATTCTAGGGTTTGATTTGTTTTGAAGATTGAAGCAAGAGGATTAACATCAAGGGTCCAAGCTTGGAGAAAGATTTGAAATCTCTATCCTTAATCTCTCTTTGCTATTACATTGTATATTTAGATGATGTTATTGAATCTTGTGGATAATATACTTGAGTTATTTATGGCTTAAGCTTATTTTGAGGTTCCAATGGAACCTTTTGAGTAGTTTACTTTGATATGCTTCCATGGTTGTCTCTTTGATTGTTATATGACTGTCTATTACGATTCATGCTTGCATTGCTTAATTGATTCGCGACCAATTACTGTGATAACCTATGTGGACTTGAAAGACAAAGCGTAGGTTTCGATCTAATCGTAGTAGTGGGTGATTGTGCATTCACATGGCGTTGGATGTATGATTTGTGCTTAGGATAGACATATACAGAAGCGCCGTCCGTAGTCAATAGAGGACTTGACCTTAAACCCTATTTATTTGTAAACAGCATAGACATATAGGGGTTTAGATAATGTGGGTGTTCACGTGAGTTCTATCATCTGTGTATTGCACGTGATATGGAGTAGGTGCATCGAAAGATGGCTTTTTCTCACGTTCGTGTTCTCGGCTAACTATCTTGACTATTAATTTGACCTACTTGAAAGCATATCGATTTAGACGAATTATTAGGGAAAATTGGAATCTCTTGTCTTCATTATCTGATTTTAACTCTAGAATTAATTAGTTTACCTTTCATTGCTTGCCTAGTTTAACTTGGTTTTAATTCATTCTCTTTACCATCCGTTTAAATAAGACTGAGATGATTATGTGCTAGTGGTTTGGTGTCTTTTATCCATTAATTCTCTGTGGGATGATATTTGTACTTACTCTTTCTTACTCGTTGGCCGCGTATACTTGCTCATTAATTGTGTCATATAAATCGGACCAACAAGTTTTTGGCGCCGTTGCCGGGGATCTATTTGGATAACTGTTTGCCAACATTAGTTTCAATCAAATTAGTCTTAATTTAAATTTTTTATTTTTGTTTTAATTCTTCCTATATTCTCTTCTCATGTACAATGGACTTAAATTTCTATCCATGGAACTGTACAAGACAAGAGTAACCAAGGGAAGCAAGCACTGATGGACTCGACCCAATTGCCACATTTTTAGCACAGTTAGAGGAGCTCTTGAGAAAGTTGGATACTGTTTCAGCCCAACAGAGTCGAGAGCTAGTGACTTCATATGACTATGGTGCTGGAGCTTATATGAGCCATCAGGAGCCTATCAGTTATGGACAGGAGCAATATGGGGGTGAGTACTTCCACAGTGAGCCGTACGTACACCAATTATCAGCAAGATTGGGGGTATCTCCCGAGCCCTTTCAGAAACTACTATCAAGACCAATACTGTGAGCCGAGTCCAATTTTTACACCCGAACCCACTTATCCATCCCCATGTTTACAAGGAGAACAGTCTACCATGGACATCCTGGATAGAGCCTTAGCGAAGCAAGAGGAGATGATTAGGAGCCAAGAAGAATCGAACCAAAACTTTCTGAACTAGATGGCCCTAATCAACAATCCTTCAACAAATGAGCCTCAGTACATGGATCCCGAGACTGAAACTGAAAAGGTAGGATTGGATAATTTATGGGGAAATTCCATAGCATCAACACAGGAGACCTCGGTTGAGCAAGAGTAGTCAAGCGAGAATCTCCAGAATTGGGTAAATTAGAATAATATGGCCTTGATGAAAGAGGAGTTGATTGAGCAAGGGATACAGACTCAGAATCTTCAGAATCAGCTCTCTCAAGTAGTAGAAGCCATGAACAAAAGACCTCAGAACTCCAGTGAGTTTCAGTACATGGATTCTGAGGATGAACCAGAAGAGGAGATCTTGATTGAGCAAGAGTATTCAAATGAGGATCTTCAGATTTGGGTGGAGCAGATTATCACGGCATTAAGGATGAGGTATATGAACAAGAGACAATAATGCAAGATCATGTACCTCCAACGAATGATGCCATGAGTTACGACCCTCAGAAAGATCGGTGCTATGACATGGGTGCAGAAACTGATAGAGAATCCGAAGTGCAATTACAACTGGACGAGCCGAAAGCAATGGAAATAGAGGAGCCAATTGGGGATGTGGAGTATGAATGTGAACCAACAGTGAAAATCCCCCAAGAGCCTTCTCAGCCTTCGTGGAACAAGCCAGTCAAGTTTGCACACCCTTGCCCCCTTGGAAGCCACATTACAGAGCCGGATCTCGATGATATGAGAGAGTCCACCAGCTTCAAACCATGGTGGCCAGAAGAGAAGAGAATAGAAGAAGAGTCCGTTGTGTGGTCTATGCCTCCATGCCTCGATTATTTCACATACACAGCAGAACCATTGCCTAGCTCCCCGACCTTTTGTCCGGGGAATTCATATACATATCCGACGCTAGGTAGTTTAAATCCGAGTCCTCCTCTATTAGGAAGCCTCCAAAAGCATATAGCAATTCTGATGGATGGAGGGGTTCTCCAATATCGTTGGGGAGTCGGATAGCAGTGGTCAGACACAGTTCAGCTAGAGGACTATAAATCAAGCACTCGATGGGAGGCACCCCATCATTTCTCTTTCTCCCTCCTTGTTTAATTCTCCATTTCCTGCTTTCTATCATACTTCCCTCCCCCTTGTTTAATTCTTATTAGTTGAGTATTTAGTTTAAAATTTTTGAATGCTCATAGATTTAGGAGCTCATGCCTACATTTTTGGTTTTAGGCATAAATGCGTATAATTTTTGGGAACATAAAGCTTATAGCATACTTTTAATGCACTTACATTGCTTATACGCACCTTTAGAGAATTTTTGGGAATTTAATGCAAATATCTTTCCATGGTTAATTCTCTTGATGTAAATAGATAATATACTTTTGATAATGTATGAGGGCTTAATAAATGTTATATGTCATTCTCAGAGTCAATCCATGCTGCAAGAAGCAAAGCTCAAGGGCCAATCAAGTGCACAGAGCAAAGGCTACAGAAACAGAAAACAAAAGGCCGCGCGGCCGCGGCCATTTAAGCCTGCATCCGCGCGCGGCAGCACTTAGCACAAAAAAATGGGCCTGACTTAAGGAAAATCTTGCAGATTTTGGGGGGGCATCGCTTCATGTAAATTATCAGCAGCACACAAGCCTCTTATCCCAAACCCTCAAGTTCCTTCATGCAATCCCCCATCTCTTCCATCTCATGCAATCCCCTCCACTACAAGCCTTAGTTTTGAAAACCTCCTACCTCCTCAATCCAAAGTACCAATTCTCATCCACCTCATCCTCTCAACCTGATCAATTGAGATATTGAGTGTGGGATCTCTAGCAGAGCAAGATTGATATGGAGTTGGGTTGGTTCATTGAGTATAATGTTGAGCGGGGTTTATTTTACCAAGAGCAGAGAGAGACGGGGAAACTTCTGAGAGGATGCCACTTCATTTCATGCAGCATTAAAAGCCAAATAGGGGAGTTTCTTTTTACCTTTACCTTCAATGAGGACATTGAATAGTTTAAGTTTGGGGGTATTGGCTTTATTTTGCATATAGAGTAGTTGCATTGATATTGCATGTTGTGTTTGTTTATTTAGTGCATGTAGGTTGTAAATAGTTAAAATTTGTGAAAATTTTAAAAATTTTCTTTTTTTTTTGCATTCTGTGTTAGAGCATACTGCATGAATCCAGTTTTTAGTTGGTTAGTTATGTATGTTGCCTGTGAAGAAACTAAAATCACTTGATTGTTGAACTGATTTGAGACTTAAGCCTGATTTCATGGTCATATATGTAAATCCTTACCTGTCAGATACTGTGTAACCAATAAGCATGATAGAGTAAACACCATGGTATGCTAAGTTTAAATATTTACATACTTGTCTTCTGGTGGGAAAACTATGTTTTAATAAAAGAGTTTCAGTTCGTATATAATAATAATTATATTGATAAAAGCTTAAGTTTGGGGGAAACAGGGGACATACATGATTTATGTGGGGAGATGGAGCGTAGGACGCACAGCCTTGCAGAAAAAGAACAAGAAAAATAAAAGAAAAGAAAAAGAAAAAAATAGAATAAACACTTTGGCTACGTCGAGTTCTGTGGCCTTTGATATTCGAGCAAGTAAGCCCTAGGGGTGTCTCTACACCCAGCGCCCTAAGGTCTTCTGGTCTGGGAGTCGTTGGTCGAAAGTTCGTTACATGGATATCATTGAAAAGCCTAAGAGAATTAGGCATTGCACAATCAAATGTGTACACGGGAAAGTGCGAATATGCCCTCGTGAGTAATAAAAGCTTAATGAAAACCCCCTGTTGACTCTTAACTCTAGTAATACATGGTCTTAGTTAGAACTTATATGATTTACTATTTTTTTTAAGTTAAAGCTTGTTTTTCCCCTAAGAAGCATAGTATGTGAGTTATTTATCTGAATGCATATCTAATGGTTGCTAGGCACACAACGCACAATACATCAGTGCTGACAGTTTTGGATTTGCAGAATATGCCTTATTGACTTGTTTTGGGTAGCTTATCTATTCGACTATCTCGTGGTTTTCTGAGGCATTGCTTTGAAAGTTCAATACTGGCTGGGAACTTGGATTCGCATTCATAATAGCGTAGGTTGCATACATTGTAGATACTGCATTGCATCTTTTGTTTAGTTTGGTTTTGGTTGCTTGAGGGCAAGAAACGTTTAAGTTTGGGGGTATTTGATAAGTGGCTTTTATGACCACTTATTCGGATAGTAACCAACTCATTCTGTTCCTTAAACTCAAGTATCGTTGTGCGCTTTATATATTTTTGCTTTGTTTTGTGATTTTCAGGTTTAGAAACTCTCCGGGTGCAAATTAAGCTTAAATGGGGCAAAGTACTGATATGGGCTTAAAGCATTAAGATAGCATGGGTGAGGAAGCAATGAAGGTGATGCACGAGTCTAGAGGCCAAAAGGAGCAAGAATGGCCTTTGAAGCAAAAATGGGAAGGAAATGAAATCTGGACATCGTTTGGGGGGTTTATGTTCATTTCATGTTCTTGGAATGGAGCTTATTTCATATTGTAGAGCGTCTTATAAGCTTTCCGAAACATCTTGAATCATCCCAATCGGAGTTCGGAGGCTAGAGAGTTATGCCCCGTATACCAACGGACGTTAAACTCCACGGTTTTGGGTTTCTATTGCATAGCTGTCACTTGGAGCTCAATTTTAGCCTTCATCCATCCATTATTTCTCAATACTCAAAGAATAAAAGTTGTATATCTCTTCGATAGCTTCGATTTGACAGGTGGCAGGCCTCGTAACTCCGGTCGGATAAAAAGTTATTGCCGTTTTACCAGAGGACTCTGCAGCAGAAAAGCCTTGGCGCCGGCGCGCGGATTCTAGTGCATTTTTGGGCGCGGCCACGCCAGTCCCCAGCTGTGCCAGACTTGACTTTTCAATTGAATGGGACTTGGCTTTTGAGTGGGATATAAGGGGGCTCGTGTTGGGCAAGAAAGGGGATCAGATATACATGTATTGGCCTTAAGCCCTAGTTTTTCCTCTTCCTTCTCTTTCAATTCCTTGTCTAGGAGTAGATTAGGTTAGAGATTAGTGTTATATTAGTTTAAAGTAGTTAGATTCTAGGGTTTGATTTGTTTTGAAGATTGAAGCAAGAGGATTAACATCAAGGGTCCAAGCTTGGAGAAAGATTTGAAATCTCTATCCTTAATCTCTCTTTGCTATTACATTGTATATTTAGATGATGTTATTGAATCTTGTGGATAATATACTTGAGTTATTTATGGCTTAAGCTTATTTTGAGGTTCCAATGGAACCTTTTGAGTAGTTTACTTTGATATGCTTCCATGGTTGTCTCTTTGATTGTTATATGACTGTCTATTACGATTCATGCTTGCATTGCTTAATTGATTCGCGACCAATTACTGTGATAACCTATGTAGACTTGAAAGACAAAGCGTAGGTTTAGATCTAATAGTAATAGTGGGTGATTGTGCATTCACATGACGTTGGATGTATGATTTGTGCTTAGGATAGACATATGCCGAAGCGCCGTCCGTAGTCAATAGAGGACTTGACCTTAAACCCTATTTATTTGTAAACAGCATAGACATATAGGGGTTTAGATAATATGGGTGTTCACGTGCATTATATCATCTGTGGATTGCACGTGATATGGAGTAGGTGCATCGAAAGATGGCCTTCTCTCACATTCGTGTTCTCGGCTAACTATCTTGACTATTAATTTGACCTAATTGGAAGTATGTCGATTTAGACGAATCATTAGGGGAAATTGGATTCTCTTGTCTTCATTATCTGATTTTAACTCTAGAATTAATTAGTTTAACTTTCATTGCTTGCCTAGTTTAACTTAGTTTTAATTCATTCTCTTTACCATCCGTTTAAATAAGACTGAGATGATTATGTGCTAGTGGTTTGGTGTCATTTATCCATTAATTCTTTGTGGGACGATATTTGTACTTACTCTTTATTACTCATTGGCCGCGTATACTTGCTCGTTAATTGTGTCATATAAATCAGACCAACAGAGTACTATTTATACGGGGTACTATTCATATGATACTATTCGTTCAGTACTATTTATATGGTACTATTCACGATAAAATTTGGTTTCTTTTTTATCCAAAATATTTTTGATGTATGAATATCATTCTTGAATTTTGCTCCACAATTGATTATCATGTGTAAAATTTGATCATTCTTGAACTTGAATAAATTAAATTACAAATCTTTAATATTTATCCTTGATCTCACTTGATTCGTTCTTTATATCATTTTTCATCATCCTCAGTCTTAAATTGTGGTGAAAGCTATTTTTGGCCCGTAGTTCAAAGATGAATTGTTGATTGGTATGATTATGATCAGGAACTGTGTATTGGTATAATCATGACATTTGGTGTTACAGATAAAGGCATGTGATGAAAGTTATCTTTGGCCCGTAGTGCAAAGATAGACTGTTGTTTGACATGATCTTGACCACTGGTGATACAAATGAATATCTTTGGCCCGTAGTGCATAGATAATTCGTTGATTGGAAATAATTATTGATTGGTGTTACAGGGATAAAATATTGATGATGGACTTTTAAATCATAGAAGATAGTAGACATCATGCTCTACTTGTCTTTTCTAATGGATTGCTATTTTCCGCTACAGTTGTTGATCTAAAACTTGTTGTCCATCATATTTTATCTGATTTATTATTGTTGAAGGCTAACGATAATTTATTCCTCATTATCTTAGTCATAATATTCTTTACTGGGCTAGTTGAGCTCACCCTTTTCTTTCATTGTTCTCTTCAGGAAATGAGAATATAGCTGGGACTAGTCGAGAAATAGAGTGATGGTCCGAGATAGTGTTATAGTAGTCCTCACTATTTTGTAAAATAGTGTGATAATAATTTTAATGAGGACTTAATTTGAGCGTTGATATTTTCATATTATATACGACATAATATCTATATTGAAGCTCACAGTTTGTGTGGTCATATTTTTGCACGACATTTAATATAAAAAGATTTGTATTTGGATTCTGTACCATGTATTTGGCGATTCAGAATGGGTTGTGTGGACCTATTTTGGGACGTTATATATATATATATATAGGTATATCATGGTTAAACTAGTTATCGATGGATCTTTTGCAAATCAGCTTCCTGCTCTAGTTGACACTGGCGCAGATCTTAATTGCATTCAAGAAGGTTTGATACCTACTAAGTTGTGTCTCAGAGATTCTCGATTCCTTAATTATGCTCCTAGCATTATTGGTATCATGGAATCAAGTCTGCATGATGGACCTATCCATTTCAATTGCTTTCCTGATCTCCCTCTGAGCCTAAGTGATGCTAATTTGCTAAAGGCCTTAACCTTGAACATTAAGACTGTAGGTGAGATAACTCAAATGATTGAGGGATCGCAGCCTATAGCCTTAATTTACAGAATTTATTATAAAGTCATGAAAACTAATTTAAATGTTAACACGCTTAATAAAAGTCCTAAAGATCATACTGTTTTAATTCAAAGCAGCACTAGTAATGCTAATATCCAGACTCCTAGAACCATTCTTTGGAAGGATATTACTTTACCTAGTCAGTGGATCCTACCTAGTGAAATTTCACAAAAACCAGTTATTAATAATTTATTAAATATAGAAAATATTAAACAATTTTCTGATGGTACTGTCAAAGTTAGCTTTGAGCATACCAGAAGACCTTTGATCATAGAAGAATTTACTAGTTCCTCAGTTCCTTCTGATATTTTGAGAAGAGATACTGAAGTTCTAAGTAATTTTTCTATGCCTGATTTAAAAATTAAAGGTGTTTTAAACCAAGGTCAAACTAGTCACCCTTGTTACGCCACTACTAATTCAGTAAATGCCGAGCAAGAAGTTTCTCCTACAGCTTCTGTAGGACCAACCCCTTCAGATTTTGAAGCCTCTATTAATCCTTAATTAATAGTTCTTACAAAAGAATTCAAACTAGATTGGAATATTCTGGTTGCAGATTTTAATTCCAACTCTAATAAGGAGAAAAGGCATGCTTTTCGTAACAAATACGAAAGATCTGACAGGGATAAAATTGTGAATAAATGGAAAAAATTTATTAAAAATGAACAAGTGAACATTACTTTCTATGATTGGTATGAGACATATCATTCATATTGTAAAGTTCTTACCAAAAGCCAGTGGACTAAAGAGGATAAGACGAGAGTCTTAGTTAGTCATCCTCCTTTAGAAACTGTTCTTTTGAATATTAAAAATACTTCAGTTGTTGCCAGTCCATTTAAAATTGCAGATGGAAAAACTAATGAAAAGAAAATTATTGACCAAAATAATTTTACTAATCAGTATTTGGCTACAATTGGTAAACAATTAGATAAAATTGAAGAAAAATTTGATCACTCCATGGTTACAAAGCCTGATAAAAAATTAGATCAACCTTTATTAACTCTCCCAGAAAAATGAGAAAGAATGGGATTGTCTAATACAGATTCTGAATTGGTTAAAACTATTGATAAGTTAATTAAAAAGATAACTTTGAGTTCTGGAGAAGCAAGTGGAACTATTGCTCTCATTGATCAGATTAAAGAATCTGACGATGAAAGTATTAGTCAATCAGACATCAAATCTGAAACTGCCTCTCTCCCAGATATTAATGATCAATTGAACAAGTTAATCTTTAATAATACAAGCATAACAAAAAATTGGTATTCTAGACCCACTCCTCCCGACCTTTAGTATGAAGAGAAGAATCTAGATAATCAATTTTCTGTTTCCTCTAATAAAATTTATGAATGGAATATTGATGGGTTTAATGAACATCAGATTCTTACCAAGATGAATCATATGTCTATGGTCGCAAATAGTTATATTACAACATTCAGCAGTTTAACACAGCCTGAAATTATTGAAATATTAACTAATGGATTTATCGGTGTTCTTCGTTCTTGGTGGAAAAAATACCTTGATGAAGATGCTAGGAACTCTATAATCCATGCGTGACAATTAGATAATGATGGCCAACCTATCTTCAGAGAAGACATTGGTTTTGATATTCCTGATGGTATTAATATGTTAATATTCACCATTATAAAATATTTTATTGAAACCCCTAGTAATATCACAGAAAGAATTCATGATCAGTTAAGTAATCTCACTTATCCCACTCTAAGTGATTTTAGATGGTACAAAGATGTTTTTATTTCTCGTGTCATGATGAGAAGTGACAGTAACAAGCCTTTCTTGGAAAGAAAAGTTTGTTAATAGTCTTCCTAACTTATTCGCCCACAAAGTTAGAGAATAACTTTGTAAAACTTTGGGATATATTGATTATAATAACCTTACTTATGGTGAAATAATCAGTTATATCCAAAAGATTGGTTTAAAAATGTGTATTGATTACAAACTTGCTAAACAAGCTATTAAAGATAAGAAAAAGGCTAAATATGAGCTTGGTACGTTTTGCGAACAATATGGTTTACCTCCTATTGCTCCCTCTAGAAGAAAGCATCGGAAGAAACAAATTGAAAAGAGCAAATCTGGTAAGCATCATAAGAAGCGTTCTAGTCAGTCTAAAAATCAAGATAATTATTATGAGAAACCTAAGTCAAAGCGAAAAACTCATAATAAAAAATCTAGTACTAAAAATCAAGATAAGAGTAAGATCACTTGTTATAATTGTGGTAAGAAAGGCCATTATAAAAGTGAGTGTAAAATTAAGCAGAAATTGAGTCAGTTGAATATTTCTGCTGATGATACTGATAAACTTTTAGAGTTAATAAAGAGCGAAATCAACGTTCATAATAATGATTATTCTGATGTTCCTTATTCCTCTAATAGTTACGAGGATAATCAAACTGGTAGTGAGGAAAACGAAGTCACTTTATGTACAGACAATTGCAGATCTAATTGCTGTAATAAAACTCTAAATGTTCTTACCAAAGAAGAAGAAGAAAGCTCTTTGTTGGTTGATTTAATTCGTAAAATTATTTTTACTAAAGTAAAGTTAATCTTTACTTTTGACTTTGTCGGATGCATTGATTGCATCTGATGATGACTGGAGCATCCGATGACTGTGGGACCTTGGGGGGCCAACGTCGTATGACTTCGTCTAACTGTTGTTCGTCTGACTGTTGAGGTTCGGCTCCTTCTTTCGCCAGTGGGTGCTGTTGATCTTCTTCTCAGATAGATCACCATCCCCTATATATATATAATAACTAATTTAGTCCTGGATTATAAATCTATGGCTTTTTACTACTTTAATATATATATATATAATTATATATATATTTATATTAATTCGTTTAGCCTGGATTGCTAATCCGTGGTTTTTTCAGCTTTAATATATATATATATATTAGTTATTTAATTTAATTAAATATCAGTTTTAACTGTTCATTTGACGTAAATATGTACTAATGTAGAGTTTGTGGACTAGATTTATCTCAATATAGCCATATCTAACTTTTAACCGATTTAAAAGTTATAAAATTGAAACCGTGGAGCTAGAATGGCTAAGATTTATTTAAATCTAGTTTTCTTTCTAGTTTTGTAAATATTAGACAAATACGCGACACTAGATCTGTATCTAGAGGGAACGGGAAGCTTGGCTACGCGCATGCAAGGATTTAACTGATGAATCCTTTGTTTTGCGACGTCTATATTTTAATTTGCATTTTAGTTCCACATAGCTGCCGTGTAAGCTTTTAAATGATATTTTGTGAGCCTAGGAATCACGGGATCTATAATTAATGGCATTGATCTAGATCCGATTCCCATGATGGACAAATTTGAAATGTATATATAGCTTGCAGGTTTTTTTGTAAATGTAAATAAGAGGGATCTTAAAACGGTTATCCAAATTTAAGGTCCAAAAATAGTAAAAGCATTGTTTATGGTGTTTGGGTCACTTCGATGACTTTCATGCCCAAATGGAGCCCGACGCCTATGTATATATATTTTGTCGAAGATGATTCGCATCTCGAGAATAAAGTCAAATCAAGCCGAATATGGAATAAAATAGAAGTATCAAAAGGCTTCAATTCCTATGCGAGCGAAAGGGTTTGAAATTTCTTTTCAAAACATCATTGTCATATTCTTGTCTAAAAATGGACTTTTCATCAAATCAAACCCTTCGTATATAGGTCCAACGAAGCACAACACTACTTTCAAATAAAAGCACTTAGGCCCAAATACTATAATACACACACACATACACATAAATTAGGGAATGAAAAGCGCAGTAACCATGTTTCACGAAAGTCGGGAGTGCATAACACCTTCCCCCCGCTTAATTATTCGTTTGGTGTGCAGGATATTGCTCACTCTCGACTTGGTTAACAAAGAAAGTTTCTTACATTAATCCCTGGTAACAACTTAAGCAAGACTTGGGGCATTTTTTGATTCCAAGAAATGGAAGGGATCTAAGGCGGGATTAAGCCTCTCATAAAAAGCAAAGGGAGAATTCCTAAAAGAAATCATGACAACATAAGCTTGCCCCGACAAAATAAAGAAAAAATTCTCAAGAGAGCCCTTAACTCTAAAAAATAGATGCCCGATGACAACAGGTCTGGCAAATGAAATCTACATCATCAAACATGTCAACCTGCGCCAAGTCCTCACAAGTCGAGGCCTCTACACCAAAGTTCAAAACTGGGCAGTCAAAGAACGAGCCACATCCTCCAGAATGTCAGCAGCACTTGGGACATCAGTCAAGCCAACATCTAATCCAGTAGGGTAGCAAGTAAAGAGCTCGCCCCTTTTCATAATCAATAATTAAACCGTTGGCATCAAGCCAGCGTAGCATCGGGGAAGGATCCGGTGATGTAAGCCGTTGAACACTACTTCAACAAAGATATCGGGATATCTCCTAATAAAGCCATCATTGTCTGGACCGCCAGAGGGACCAGCACCAGATTTAAATCCAAATCCAGAAAAAATAGCAGCCTCTGCGAGATCCCCACCAAGACGTCGTATAAAAGGGGAACATCCGAATCTGCCACGCAAATGCCAAAAGAAGCCATACGGGAGTTAGAGCTACTAAGCCTATCAAAATCCATGCCTGAAAAAAAACTCCAAATCACCTCAGAAAGGGTGAGGTACGTTTCTACATCTAGTATGTGCATCAACCTAGGACAATAGACTCCTAATGATAAATTTAGATCATCACATCAAGCATGGTCCGCACATGTGCAACCACGCTATATCAGCGCACATCTCTATAAAAAAAAATTAACATGCATCCCCAGTAAAGTTAAACATGTATGCGCATTAAATGTCCAAACTCGAGAAAATTTTTACGTTGTTAACTACCAGTAGGGTAGACAACGTTGTCAACTACCAGTAGGGTAGGCACCGTTGTCAACTACCAGCAGGGTAGGCACCGTTGTAAACTACCAGCATAGACATCGGGAAGGTCTGGTGATTTCAGAACATCATCCCCAGCAGAGATGTAAAAAATGTCTCAGTTTATCTTCTTTCAAACAAGCATCGGTAACACCAACAAAAATAAAATCGTTGGAGTCAACACTAGTATAGACATTAGCAGCACTGATGAAAGTCAACCGTTGGAATCAACCCCAGTATAGGCATCAGCAATAACCATTAAAGGTAAAGCTATTTGCGATGCGCTGTGCGATTTGCGAAATGCGAAGCACGATTTGCAATGCGATGTGCGAAGTGCGAAATGCGATTTGCGAAAACATTTGAACATTCATCAAAACATTCATTGCATTGCGATTTGCATCATTAAGTACACCTTGTCATATTTTAAGTGTCTAGTAATCTTTTTCATGTTCATTTCATTGCATTACATAAACATGACAAAGAGGGGCATCTATAGACACTCAAAATTTTATTTTCCTGTTACTAACTATGTATGAGGGTAAAAGCATCTTTTTCACTCTCTAGAAATAACCCTAGAGGACCCCAAAGCATTAAATCAATCCCTAGAGATAACCACGGGATATCAAATCAACCCTCGAAGACGACCTTGAGGAAGAACAGAATCTGCTGGGATCAAACCTCGAAAATAACCCCTAGAAATAATCAAAAGCCCCGACAACCCTAAAGATAACCCCCGGAAGGGTAAAATGGTCATTTGTCGATCTCAACATCAAATCAAGTCAAACCATTGCCATTAAGGTCATGCAGAACTATAACGTCAATCCCAAGTGAAAACAACACAAGACGGCTCAACGGACGGACTGCGAACACTCGAAGATTTGGTCATGGACCCGTCTTCCTAGATTTAGAAAAGGTCAAATCACATGTCATTGTGTAGCTCTCGGAAAGGGATTTTCGGAAAGGTATAACACGCCTCCATCGAATTTTTGGATTGAAAGATATGAACATTTAAGTAGACTGCACGTTGGTCAGGGTGCACGTACTTTTAGACGATGGGACCCACGAGTTTGGGCCTACCCGGGTCAGCCGCAGGTAGACCTATGGCTACCGCGGGTTGACCTGCTGCTCCTTTGGTCTATAAATAGACCCCTCCATCAGCCAAAAAGATTAAAAAAAAAAAAAAAAAAAAAAAAGAGGAAATTCCGCCCGTTTCAGCTCTTAACCCTTCCATCAGTGTTCCAAATTCCAATATTGTTCTTTGTAAACACTTTTATACGTATATATACTAACATATCAATTTTTAACCGGTGTAAATGGAGTTTTCAAGCTTCAAAAGCAGTTTAAAGCCTCCCTTACTACACATTATGAGATTTCTTTTGATCTGAAGTTTTACTACTTTAATATATATATATATATATCGTTCTTATTTTTGCCTGGATTGTAAATTTGTGGCTTTTCTGGCTTTAATATACGTATATATAAGTGTATATATATATATAAGTGTTATTTAGGTCTGGATTGTAAATCTGTGGGTTTTCTGGCTTTAAAATATATGTAAGTATATATATATATATGTAAGACCCCAACTTTTATGACTAAAGATTTAATTTTCTTTATATATTATTTTTAAATAGTAAGGTGTTGGTTTGATGAATGTGATAAGTTATGGGGTATATATGCAAATTTTGCAAAGTAAGTAAGTGGCCATAAAATATTCTTTGTGTCGGGGAATATTCGTTCGGTCGGGGGAATATTCTTTTTATTGGAGAATATTCGTACGACAGCGCAATCATTGGTGGGCCCCATAACAAAAAACTGTCAGATGAAGAAACGACAAGAATAAGTTTTCTAAAGATAACAGCAAAACTTTTACCGTTAAAACTGTTGAAATACCCAGTGATAAAAGAACAGTAATACGCGTTGTTGCACAGTAGCACACGGTATTGGATAATATTTTTTTAATTATTGATTCTTACGTACGAAGTCACTTACTCAATAATTGTTACAGTAATTACTGTTTAATATTTTATACTATTGATTTAATAATTGCTACATTGATAATTATTGTTCAATATTTTATATTATTGATTCAATAATTATCACGTCATAATTACTCATATTATTTAATATTATTAGTTAGCATTATTGGCAATGTCTAAAAAGTTCTGTCGAGGAAAGAGATTAGGTTATTTAATTGCGCGCCAGTAAGGAGAAATCCTTATCGGAAAGCCCCCTCTTTTCTGGAAACAATCTGGTTGTCAATATTGTGAGTTATAATATTAAATGATGACTAATTGTTGAAAGATTGTGTTAATTAAAGATGAGTGAATTGTGGTGGATAATTATTCAATTTTTATTTTAAATAGAGGAATTGTTGTAAGGACCCCCATGTGCCAATTTGTTAAACCGTCGGTAGAAATTGATATCAGTTTTTGTTTTATTATTATTATAATAGTAATAAAATAGAAAACTTTTTATATAAAACAGAAAACTTTTTATTATATATATAAAGTTATTTATTTTATTAGTATATAAATAGAATATATTATATTATATATAAAGTTTTTGTTTTATTAGAATATTTTATTGCATAGTGTTGCACAGTAAAATTAGAAAATCAGACGAATTCTCGCCCGTGAAATTTATACTGTTTGGTTCGTGATTTTTTTCTTAAATAGTACCATGTCATTCTCCTATAAATAAGGTGCTTAGTTAGAAATGAAAATCACACCAGAATCAGAAGTTTTCTCTCTCTATAATATCAAGCATATTTTTGTAAGTATTTAGATACTTGAGTGTTGTTATACAGTGCAAGTTTCCTTCAGCATTATATCCAGTTAGAAGTACTATTCTTTTGAGGTAAGGGATGTTATTTTTTTTTAAAAATGTTGTTATTTCTTTCAATATCATGACACCGAAATATTGGTATGAATTTTATTGTGAAATTTCACGTATACGGCACTATTCACGAATATGGTACTATTCACAGAAACATTAAATTTTCTTTTCTTTGTCCAAGTTGGCTATTATGGTTCCTATCTTTGATTGGATCCAAGTTTTGATCTTCATTCTTGAATTTGGCTCCATAATTGATTATTATGGAGTATTCTTGAACTTGAATAAACTAAATTATGAATCCCTAATTTTTGTCCTTTATCTCACTTGATTCATTCTTTAAAATATTTTCATCATCTTCAGTCTTAAATGGTGATACAAAAGAATATCTTTGGCCTGTAGTGCAAAGATGGATGATTATTTGATGAATATCTTTGGCCTGTAGTGCAAAGAAGAATGATTACTTGATGAATATCTTTGGCTCGTAGTGCAAAGATGGATAGGTGTTGAGATAAACATGACCAACTAGTGATACAAATGAATATCTTTGGCGTGTAGTGCAAAGATGAATATTTGATTCAAGATATATATTGATTGATGTTACAGGGATAAAATATTGATGATGGACTTTTAAATCATAGAAGATAGTAGACATCATTTTCTACTTAACTCTTCTAATGAATTATTTTTTTCGTTGCAGTTGTTGATCTAAAATTTGTTGTCCATATTATTTTATCTGATTTATTGAAGACTAACGATAATTTATTCTTTATTATCTTAGTCATAATATTCTTTACTGGGCTAGTTGAACTCACCCTTTTCTTCTATTGTCCTCTTCAGGAAATGAGAATGTCGCAGGGACTAGTCAGGGGACATAGTGATGGTCCGAGTTAGAGCAGTAGTAGTCATCACTATTTTTATAATATAATGTGATAATAATTATAATTAGTGAGAACTCAATTTGAGTGTTTATATTTCGTATTGTATACGTTTGTATTGACACTCACAGTTGTGTGGTCGTATTTTGCACGACCGTTTGATATAAAAGTTTGTATTTGAATTATGTACCATGTATTTGGCGACTCAGAATAGGTTGAGTATTGAACCTATTTTGGGGGCGTCACTGTTGGTATCAGAGCTTAGGGATATGGTCTTTAGTGGAGATCGGGGAATAGAACTAGGAGGGGAGAGACGAGTAAATCCTTCACTAGTGTGTCCTACCTAAGCTTATCTTGTATTTAATTGGTCAGTCGGAGCATAAGGTTAATATGTGATATGTTAATTTGTTTAATTAACCCTTGTTTTATGGCAGTATTTGAGAATGACAGCTGAAAATGTCAACAATGGAGTGAATGAGACCGTTGAGACACCTTTAATCACCAACCAGGAGAACGTGCAACAGGAAGGCAATATTCCTCATGTAAACAACACCACTGATCAGACGATGAACGATGGGATGTTTAGAAGTTTCTTACAGTTCATGCAAAACCAGACGAGGGAATCTCGTGTGCAAAATACGGGTGGAAATAATAGCAACTCGCGGCTTGTCACTACCAAGCAGTTCAAAGAGTTGGGACTACCAGAGTTTTTGAGAAAGCCGGATATGATCAAGGCGGAGACGTGGGTCAAGCAAATTATCAAGATATTTGATGTCTTGGGATGCACGGAGGAACAGAAGGTTCCATTTGCCACCTTTATGTTCCGTGGAGAGGCAGATTACTGGTGGAAATCTGTGAAGCGTACCCAGCCTGCCGCACTCAAGATGTCTTGGGAAGCGTTCTAGAAACTGTTCAATGATAAGTACTTTTCTGAAAGTATTCGTCATATGAAAGAGGTAAATTTTATCAGACTAGAACAGAATAACATGACTATGTCCCAGTACGAGGCTAAGTTCGCAGAGTTATCCTGATTTACGTCTCATTTGGTGGATAATGAGGAGCGTATGACGCGGATGTTTCTAAGAGGTTTAAAACCTGAAATTCATCAATACCTCATTTCTCACAAATTTTCTCTATATTCAGATGTTGCGAATAGGGCTCAATTATTAGAGCGAGATAATGAGTCTGTTCAACCGAGGGACCACAACCAGGGTCGTACCGGTGGCAGCAATCATCAGAGCAATGACAACCAGCGGGGAGGAAAGTATCATGACAGAAGCGGTAACCATTCTGGTGGTAATCGTGGCCATAATAGTAGAAGAAGCGAGTCGGGGGGAGATTTCAAAAAGAGAAGGTACAATAATGACAACGTGAAGACGTCAGCACCAGCATCAACTGTTTCTAGGGGAGGAGAATGACCACCGGTCGTATGTTATAAATGCGGGAAAGAGGGACACATCAACCCAAACTGCCCCAACAATTCAACGTGTGCTATAACTGTGGAAAGGAAGGTCATATAGCTCGAGAGTGTCATGTAGCCAAACCAAGTCCAACGGGAATGGTGCCTCCAAAGGCTGTTTCGGACAAGTCAAAGTCAGTGATTCCTGGAAGAGCGTTTGTCGTGACTACCCAAAATATAAGGAACCCTAACGAGGTGATCACGGGTAAGCTAATCATAAACTCTTATGAAGTTTACACCTTGTTAGATACCGGTGCTACCTATTCTTTTATTTCACCTACTTGTGCTCAACGTTTGAACTTGACATCTGAGAAATTAGACTTTGACTTATCTGTTGAAACTCCGTTGGGTGAAACCTTCGTTACGTCTACAGTTTACAAATCCTGCTTGATTCAAATTAGTACCCTCACCCTACCTGTTGATCTTATATCTTTGAAAATACTTGCATTTTATGTGATTTTAGGAATTGACTGGTTAACCACTTATCATGCCAATATTGATTATTTTCGTAGGGTTGTTAGTTTTCATATTCCTAATCAACCTGTTGTGCGAATTCAAACAACGAAACCACTAAAATAAATCAATGTCATTTCAAGTTATAAAGCTATTCCTTTATTGAAAAACGGATGTCAAGCTTTCTTAGCCTATGTCACTGATCTAAACCAGAATACGTCAGATTTGAATAATATTTCTGTTGTTAATGAGTTTCCTGAGGTATTTCTCGAAGAACTTCCCGGACTACCCCTAGAACGTGAAGTTGAATTCTTTATTGACCTTGAGCCCGGTATAAAACTCATTTCTAAAATCCCATATCGAATGGCTCTTATTGAACTTCAGGAGTTAAAGGCCCAACTACAGGAGTTGCTAGACATCGGTTTTATACGTTCTAGTACGTCTCCTTGTAGTGCTCCTATTTTATTCGTAAAGAAGAAAGACGGGAGTATGCGACTTTGTATTGACTATCGGGAGTTGAACCATGTCACCATCAAGAATAGATATCCACTACCTCGTATTGATGACCTGTTTGACCAGTTACAAGGAGCACAATTCTTTTCAAAGATCGATCTTCGTTCTGGATATCATCAGCTGAAGATTAAAACTGAGAATATTCTAAAAACTGCCTTCAAAACTCGATACGGGCACTATGAATTCTTAGTCATGTCTTTTGGATTGACTAATGCTCCTACTGCTTTCATGGATATGATGAACCGTGTATTCAAGGAATATTTGGATTAGTTCGTGGTTGTCTTTATTGATGACATCCTCATTTACTCCAAAAGCCGTGAAGATCACGAACAACACTTGAAGCTGGTACTTCAAAGGCTTCGTGAAAACAAGCTATATACCAAGTTTAAGAAATGCGAGTTCTGGCTTGAGGAGGTAGCATTCCTTGGGCACGTGGTATCAAAACATGGAGTATCTGTTAACCCAGCGAAGATTGAAACAATACAAAGTTGGGAGCAACCTAAGTCGGTGACCGAAGTACATAGCTTTCTGGGCTTAGCTGGTTATTATAGGAGATTCGTGGAAGGATTTTCTCGAATCGCTACTCCATTAACTCAGATGACTCGAAAAGATACAAAATTCAAATGGAGCGGGGAATGCGAGAAGAACTTCCAAGAGCTCAAGAGAAGACTTATCTCGGCACCTGTTCTGACAATACCATCTGGTTCGGATGGATTTGTCATCTACAGCGATGCTTCGTGCAAAGGGTTAGGATGTGTTCTCATGCAACATGGAAAAGTCATAGCCTATGCCTCGCGACAACTCAAGGAATATGAGAGGACCTATCCTACTCATAATGTAGAGTTGGCTACAGCCGTTTTCGCGTTGAAGATCTGGAGACACTACCTGTATGGGGAGAAAATGGAGATTTATATAGATCATAAGAGTCTTAAATATTTCTTCACTCAAAAGGAACTCAACATGAGGCAACGACGTTGGCTTGAGTTGTTGAAAGATTACTACCATACCATTCAATACCATCCTGGAAAAGCGAATGTGGTAGCTGACGCGTTGAGTAGAAGATCATATGCGGGAACGAGTGCTATGCTGTCAACACAAAGGCCCATTTTGTATGACTTACAAAGGATGGAGATAGAGGTCAAGACTCCAGGGACCCACGTAATGATGTCAAGTATACGTGTAGAACCAGCTTTAATTAATAAAGTTAAAGCTGCTCAAGTTACAGACCCGGAGCTGATGAATATGAAAAAGAAGGTGCAAGAAGGTGTTATTCCAGAAGCAAGAATAGATGAGGAGGAATACTTCGAGTCAACTCCAGACTTTGTGTTCTTAACGATTCTGATTTGATGTATAGAATCATGATGGAGGCACACAACACACCATTTGCAATCCATCCTGGGAGTACCAAAATGTATCGTGATCTTCGACATACATTTTGGTGGAGCAATATGAAGAGAGAGATTGCGGAGTTTATCTCGAGGTGTTTAACTTGTCAACGTGTCAAGGTAGAGCATCAAGTGCCAAAGGGTCCGTTACAACCACTTGAGATTCCAAAATAGAAGTGAGAACACATTAACATGGATTTCGTTACGGGTCTTCCCAAGGTTTCTCAAGGCATAGATGCGATTTGGGTTATTGTCGATAGATTAACCAAGTCTGCTCATTTCTTGCCTATACGAGAGACTTATTCACTGGAACGTCTTGCTCGTATGTACATAAATGAGATTATGAGGTTGCATGGCATACCAGTATCCATAGTTTCTGATCGTGACCCAAGATTCACTTCACGATTTTGGATCAGTTTGCAAAAAGCTATGGGCACCGATTTACGATTCAGTTCTGCATATCATCCTCAAACGGACGAGCAATCGAAAAGGACTATTCAAACTCTTGAAGATCTATTGAGACTCTGTGTTCTAGACTTCAAAGGGAGTTGGGATAAGTACTTACCATTGGTGAAATTCTCCTACAATAACAGTTATCAGACAAGTATATGCATGGCTCCATTCGAGGAATTGTATGGACGAAAGTGTCGTTCTCCAGTATGCTGGGACGAGGTGGGTGAAGCAACATTGTTGGGACCGAAGTTAGTACGTATGACTACGGAAAAGATCCAAATGATCCGACAACGTATACAAATGGAACAAGATCGACAAAAGACTTATGCGTACCTTCATCGAAGGGGCGTGAAATTTAATGTTGGGGATCATGTATTGTTACGTATTGCTAAATGGAAAGGAGTTATGAGATTCGGGAAAAGAGAAAAGCTCAATCCACGATTTATTAGTCCATTTGAAATCCTTGGCCGAGTAGGAAATTTGGCCTATAGACTCGCCTTATCTCTAAGCATGTCTCGTGTTCATAACGTTTTTCACATATCCGTGCTTCGTAAATATGTGAAAGACCCAAACCATATTATTGAGTTAGAACCAGACGAGATAGCTGAAGATTTAACATACGAGGAGGTACTTGTCAAGATCTTGGATAGGAATGAACATGTCCTACGCTCGAAGATTATACCTCAAGTTAAAGTTTTGTGGAGGAACCATGATATCGAGAAAATGACCTGGGAGTTAGAATCGGAAATGAAAGCGAGGTATCCTCACCTTTTTCAAAATACCAGGTAATTACGTCAATTTCGAGGACGAAATTTCATAAGGAGGGGAGGTTGTAAGACCCCAACTTTTATGAATAAAGATTTAATTTTCTTTATATATTATTTTGAAATAGTAAGGTGTTAATTTGATGAATGTGATAAGTTATGGGGTGATATATGCAAATTTTGCAAAGTAAGCAAGTGGCCATAAAATATTCATTGTGTCGGAGAATATTCGTTCGGTCGGGGGAATATTCTTTTTGTCAGAGAATATTCGTACAACGGCGCAATCATTGGTGGGCCCCATAACGAAAAACTGTCGGATGAAGAAAATGACAAGAATAAGTTTTCTAAAGATAACGACAAAACTTTTACCGATAAAACTATTGAAATACCCGGTGATAAAAGAACAGTAATACGCGTTGTTGCACAATAGCACACAGTATTGCACAGTATTTTTTTTAATTATTGATTCTTACATAAGAAGTCACTTACTCAATAATTGTTACAGTATTTACTGTTCAATATTTTATATTATTGATTTAATAATTGCTACATTGATAATTACTGTTTAATATTTTATATTATTGATTCAATAATTGTCACGACACAATTACTCATATTATTTAATATTATTAGTTAGCATTATTGGCAATGTCTAGAAAGTTCTGTCGAGGAAAGGGGTTAGGCTATTTAATTGCGCGCCAGTAAGGAGAAATCCTTATCGGAAAGTCCCCTCTTTCCGAGGAACAATCTGGTTGTCAATATTGTGAGTTATAATATTAAATAATGATTAATTGTTGAAAGATTGTGTTAATTAAAGATGAGTGAATTGTGGTGGATAATTATTCAATTTTTTTATAAATAGAGGAATTGTTGTAAGGACCCCCATGTGCCAATTTGTCAAACCGTCGGTAGAAATTGATATCAGTTTTTGTTTTATTATTATTATAATAGTAATAAAACAGAAAACTTTTTATATAAAACAGAAAACTTTTTATTATATATATAAAGTTGTTTGTTTTATTAGTATATAAATAGAATATATTATATTATATATAAAGTTTTTGTTTTATTAGAATATTTTATTGCATAGTGTTGCACAGTAAAATCAAAAAATCAGTCGAATTCTCGCCCGTGAAATTTATACTGTTTGGTTCGTGATTTTTTTTCTTAAATAGTACCCTGCCATTCTCCTATAAATAGGGTGCTTATTTAGAAATAAAAATCACACCAGAATCAGAAATTTTCTCTCTCTATAATATCGAGCATATACACACACACACAAATTAGGGAATGAAAAGCGCGGTAACCGTGTTTCAAGGAAGTCGAGGGGTGCCTAACACCTTCCCCCCGCTTAATCAAGCCTCCGAAATCTATGAATCTCGGTTTCCAAGACCAATTAAACAGAGTCCAATAATTGGGCCATATTGCAAAACCTTTCAAAACTCAGTCGAGTTGGTACAACCATTTCACTCGTACCAACTGGCGGCTCTGTGACGCCCCCAAAATAGGTTTAGTCAACCCAACCCATTCTGAGTTGCCAAATACATGGTATAGAATTCAAATAAAATCTTTTATATCACACAGTCGTGCAAAATACGACCACACAACTGTGAGTATCAATACAAATATGTAGAAAATATTAACATTCAAACTAAGTCCTCATTACAATTATTATCACACTATTTATTAGAAATAGTGAGGACTACTACTGCTCTAACTCGGACCATCACTCTGTCCCCCGACTAGTTCCTGCGACATTTTTATTTTCTAAAGAGGACAATAGATGAAAAGGGTGAGCTCAACTAGCCCAGTAAAGAATATTATGACTAAGATAATGGAAAATAAATTATCGTTAGTCTTCAACAATTCAGATAAAATATTATGGACAACAAGTTTTAGATCAATATTCGTAGCGGAAATAACAATTCATTAGCAGAGTTAAGTAGAGAATGAAGTCTACTATCTTCTATGATTTAAAAGTCCATCATTAATATTTTATCCTTGTAACATCAATCAATATATATCTCAAATCAAATATTCATCTTTGCACTACGGCCAAAGATATTCATTTGTATCACCAGTGGTCATGTTCATCTCAACACCTGTTCATCTTTGCACTACGGGCCAAAGATATTCATCAGGTAATCATTCATCTTTGCTCTACAGGCCAAAGATATTTAGTTATATCACTATTTAGAACTAAGGATGATGAAAAATAATATAAATAACGAATCCAGTGAGATAAAGGACAAAGATTAGGGATTCGTAATTTAGTTTATCCAAGTTCAAGAATATTACATAATAATACTTTGTGGAGCAAAATTCAAGAATAAAGATAAAAACTTGGATCCAATCAAAGATAGGAACCTTAACAAGCAACTTGGACAAATAGAAGAAAATTTAATTTTTCTGTGAATAGTGCCGTATACGTGAATAGTGCCGTATATGTGAATAGTAACCCCGATGAAAAAAGTAAGAATTTTATAATAAAATCCATGACAATATTTTGGTATAATGATATTGAAAAGAATAACATCGTTTACGAAAGAAAATAACATCCTTTACCTTAATCGGAGAGTAGTTTTGACTGGAATATCGGATATTATGTGGACGAAAACTTTCACCGTAATCCACACTCAAACTATTTATACTCACAAGAAATACGCTCGATATTATAGAGAGAAAATTTTCTGATTCTGGTGTGATTTTCATTTTAACTAAGCACCTTATTTATAGAAAAATGCCAGGACACCAATGTTGACTTTCTGCTACCTGCGGCTTTCATACGCCCACCACTTTTGATTTGAAAAAATTAGCATTTTCCAAGCAATGACAAAAGTGGGGCCCACCATTTTATTTAAAAAAATATTTATTCTGAAACTTCAATAATTCATAATAAATAACCCTTTTATCAGAAAAATACGAATTCTATGTCCTTTTCATGGGAAATTTAATTCTCTACAACTTTGTAGAAGGAAGTTTTTCCAAAATCCCAACCGAAAATAGCTGAAATCCATAAACGGATGATTTTTCACACCAAAATACTGATAAAAACACCTCAGCACTAATTCCTTCTTTTATATCCACAAAATAAATATTTCCTTATCATATAAATTAATAATTAATTATTCACAGATAATATTACAGAACTACAATATTGACAACCAGATCATTCCTAGGAAAGAAGGGGCCTTCCGATAAGGATTTCTCCTTACTGGCGCGCAATTAAATAACCCCTCCTAGACAGAACTTCCTTAGACATTGTCAATAATGCTATCTAATAATATTAATCAAATAATATGAATTATTGATTTGTTAATGTGAAATACTGTGCAGTGATAATTATTGAATCAATCATATAAAATATCAACGTAGCAATTATTGAATCAATAATATAAAATATTGAACAGTAATTACTGTAACAATAATTGAGTAAGTGCCTTCTTACGTAAGAATTAATAATTCGAAATACTGTGCAATACCGTGTGCTACTGTGCAACAACGCATATTACTGTATTTTTATTACCGAGTATTTCAACAGTTTAACGGTAACAGTTTTATAGTTATTTATAAAAAGGTTATTTCTGTCGCTTTCTATATCCGACAGTTATTCCGTTGTGGGGCCCACAAATGGCTGCGCCGTCGTACGAATATTCCCCGATAACAAGAATATTCTACGACCAAACGAATATTTCCCGACAACAATGAATATTTTATAACCACTTGCTCATTTTGAAATATTTGCGCATTTTGCCCACAACTTACTACATTAATTAAATCAACCCCTTACTATTTTAAAATAATATATAAAGAAAATTAAATCTTTATTTATAAAATTCGGGGTCTTACAAGCTCTGTCTAATTCGGACCAATAAAATCAATCTTTTCAAATCATCGACATTATATGTCGGCCTTTTCCTAAAAATTTACCCTTCAGATCAAACAAAGCCAAATAGAAAACATAAAGGGTAGACACTCCTTTATTTTAAACTTTTATCAATTAACTAAACCATTTATTTCAATTGAATAAAAAATAAAAAAAAATCAATTCTGTCTAGGGGTCGGCGCAGCTGCGCCCAGATTAAATTGGGGTGCGGCGCAGCTGCGCTGCCTTTCGGATAGAACAAAGACTGCAGAATGGCGCAGCTGCACCCAGAATGAACTAGGGCGCGGCGCAGCTGTGCCAAATCGAAGAACCAGAAAATTTTCTATTGCCCAAAAATTCAATCCAATCGCATATGATACATACATGGAATCACAAAAATTGATAATTAGCATATAGTTAGGCTATAATACCACTGTTAGATTTGCACGTAGCGCGATTACGAAATCAAGTTGCGTAAATAAAGCGGAAGCGCAACAAAAGAGAATTTTAAAATTTTAATGCAAACCATCACCATTATTATCTTATATGCTTAGTTATCAATACATACAAGTAGAGAAGAAGATGAGATTCACACCCTTGTAGATCGAGCTTCCACATGTATGAGTTCTACTCTAACTTGAATCCACGAGATTGATTCCTTGCTTTGATCAATGCAAATCACCCAAGCGTTTGGCCTCTAGAGGTGATCCACCAAGGAAGAAGAAGAACTAAGAAGATGGGTGTTTGGCTAAACCCTAATTCTATCTCTATAGAATATTTGTACTCTTCCCACTCTTAGAAAAGTGTCTCGTGTGTCACCTTTTTTCATAATAAGACTTTTTTGTTTATAGATGTAGGCAACTCTCCTAAACTATTTAGGCATAGGGTTTCATATTAATTAATTAAACCTTTTAATTAATTAGGCTTCCCAATTCTATTGAGAATAATTAAACTCCTTTAATTAATTAGCCTCCAAATCTTATTAGGAATATATGAGAGAGAGAGTATCTTATTAATTAATTCGCAAACTCCTTTATGAATTAAATAATAATAATAATACTAGTAATAATAATAATAAGACTCCTCTTATTAATTTATATTTAATATTTCCAAAATATTAAATAATAAATATTAAGCTATTTAATTTATTCTATCACCATAGATTAAATTAAACATACTTAACTTATTATTACGATTATGTTATTAGCTTCTTTAATAAATATTCTTCTTTTTATGGTGTGACCTTTTAAGTTCTCCATATTAAATCGGTTGTGAATAAATTAATTAAAATAATTCTAATCTTATTTAAATAAATAAATTAAACTAATAATTCATTTAAATAAATAATATTTATTCTACAATAAGGGTAAGTCCCCTTAGCGATCAACGACTTTTCAGATAATATAGATTTCAACATTAATCATAAAAGAACCTGTGAGTAAATAGTTACCGTACAATTCATTCCTTTCACCATACAATGTCTCAATTAAATATAAGACATGGATTTACTATCAAGTCTTATTTTATTTAATTATATGTATTTTGATTCTAAAATGCACAACACCAAATAATGCAAGTTAGAAACTACTTTCTAATTTCATTCTGCTTTGGCCAAGGACTATTGGGTTGTCATTTATCGAATCACATATGACATTCTCTTCTTTTACTAGAAGTGGTAGATCCTTTATTGATCATTCATTATCTCCATGTATAAATCATTATACACAATCATACCCTTTGATATACCCTTAGGGTCTTAAGGGACATGTCAAAGTATAACTCATCATACACAAGTTACTATGATGATCTTAAGTCTAAGGATTATTTGTACTACTATCACTTAAGGAATTCTTATTGACAGACAAGTAAAACTCCATTAGGTATTCTTTAGAGAGCCACATTCAGTGTACTTATTCTCCATTAAACACCTACATACTTGCTTTATTGTCTCCACACAAATGATTATGAGATCGATCATCCTCATCCAATGAGCAAGCAACGTATGTACCAATCTATCCGGATTCACTAATCCCCTTTTTAGTAATCCAATGATTGGGAACTATTTTAGTTTTAAGCTATCTAAGAATTTAGATCTCATTAGCATGATCATCATCATAATTCTAAAAGCATTACTTAAAACTATGGGTTTATCACATATTATAAAAATAGCACCATGTAGATAAATTAAATGCCTTTAATTAAATAATATTTTTATTAATAAATGAATAAAATTATTACAAAGTAAATGCTTTATCATCAAATATAATTGGCTTGTATGCATATTAATTTCAACTCAGACATTCACAAGTCACTTAGACATGGACGAAAGTCACTAAGACAATCGATTTCCAATTTGTTGTTATATATTTGATGTGCTGCTAAGATGGTATTTAAGCTCCTTCTTCTTCTGACACTTAGCAGCTTTGAATGTGATCATCTTTGAGGTGTTGCTGAGATTTGCAATGAGGCTTGACTTCTACTGGTACTCAGCAGCTTCAAATGATCATACTTAATGTATTGCTAAGCTTTTCAATGAAGCTTGACTTCTTCTGGTACTCAGCAGCTTTGAACACATCTTGAGTCGTAAAGTCAACCTTTCTTTATTTCTTCATCAGTTTTGTGTTCTTAGTGATTGGTGAGTGGGTTCTTGCTTTGGGCTTTTGATCTGACACTTTACTTTCATCACAATCAATAACCTCTTGAATTTGAATTCTTGAGGTCTTTTATAGTCTTCTAAAAGACTTCCCGTTGTAAAGTGTCAGTTGGAGCATTTTAAAGCACAGATACTTTAAAATCCTTGATGTTGATATTCTGGAGTTGTTGTGTCAACTTATTTTTCTGGTTGGACTTGTCACATCAGTTTTCAGCTTTACCTACTATATGGTAGTTATCTCTTTAAACAAACTAGATGTCTAAACATATAACCTTCTGAACTTTGATTCAGATCAATGATGTATTGTTGGATACCTTGGGAACTTCAATTAGGAATGTTTCGTTGTCAGTATTCTTGTCAGACTTGAATTTGTTCTTCGATTTTTGATGTTTAGTATAGTGATGAGAATCGTAGAGTTGAGCTTTACACTTTGCTCTATAATTTGGACTTAACACATTGTTCTACTATCTACTCTACTAATAAATACTCTATGATGCTTGGGCAGACTTATAAGACTTCTTTGTATTCACTGAATCCTTCAACAGCTATACGAAGTCGAAGACAGCTCTAAGATCTTGCTATCTATTTGTAGTTTTACAATATCAGCTACTGCTCTACGATCTCTAGGTTACTCTGCAAACTAACTTATCCTTTATAAACATGCATAGTACCTTTATAAATTAGCCTTTACATAGCTATTCTTGAGATTCTTTACGATTAGGTTTATACTCAAAATCTTTAGAGTATATTATACGATCAGCTTTTACTTGTTCGATCTTCAACTTATCTTCATAATTCATGAGAGAGAGCACTACGATCGTTCATCTGATGCACTGTAACATATGTGTCAACTCTACTATTCATGATGATACTACGAATAGGCAGGGTAACTCTACGATCAGCTAGACCTATAAACTATACATCAAAAATCTTTAATAAGATCAACCTAACAGATTTGATCTTTCTATCCTAAGTGCTTGAACATATGTTTCTCAGATAAGGACTTTACAAAACATATCAGTACGCATATACTTTGATCATATTCATCATCAGATAAAGTTAATTCGATAAGATCAACCTAACAACCTTGATCTTTATATTCTAAGCCTTGTACAATTATGACATTATTAAGGATTTTACAAAACTTATCAGTAAAAATATACTTTAATCATCAGATCTTATATTTACATTTAACTATATCAACTCAATAAGACCAACCCAACATATTTGATCTGTTATTCTATGCCTTCGTACATTTATCACGTTATTAAGGACTTCATAAAAACTTAATTATACAAATATACATTAATCATATTCATCATCAAATCTCATACATAGATTCCTAATAATCCCCCCTATTTGATAATGAAAAAAATAATAATTTCATAACATTCATCAATAAATAATATGCAGTTGCTTGGAAATAAACATGACTTAAAATACAGTAAGTCACTGTATTGCTAAACCAAAAAAATATGAATATATTAAAATGCACGCAATAATCAGTTCATAATTCATCCACATAAATAAACAAAATAAAAACAAATCCCATAGTCTTTAAGCAGTTATAATACTTAATTCAAAATCATAGTTTAAATGCCTCTGGCACTTTATACCTTCCGGTTGCTCATTCTGCTTCTTCTATGATCTCTTCCTTGTGCTCTAAAAACTATTATTCTTCATGCTCTGAGACTCAGATCCTTCAGCTCCTTGCTTTCCTTGCTTTTGCTGCTCTTTCTTCCCTTCAGCTCCTCCTGCTACTGCTCATCTTGCTCCTCTTACACAGACTCGAACTCTTGCTCCCCCTCAGCTTGTTGATCCTCGCTTTTCACCTTCTTCTCCCTTTTTATCTTTTTCTTCCATTTTACTTTAACCTTTTTCTCTCATTTTATATTTTTCTTTCCCTTTACCTTTACCTTTATATTTTTCTCCCCCTTTTTGTCATCAACCAGTTAGGAAAGATGTTTCAATTTCTTAATGAACTATTGAAGCTGAAAGGATGAGGTGGCAATATCGGCACAAATTTCTTATTGATGAATTTCTGTTTGAGTACTCTGTATTGACACATTTGATTGGAACTTGGAGAGAGATAAAGTAAGGTCAGCGACCTTGTTGGAGAGAGACTGGATAGTTTTCTCATTTTTCTTCTGAAGGTTCAGAGCATCTTTCTTATGCTCTTTAATTGATTGAAGGTAAATCTGATTCTTTCGTGGAGTTGGAGAGACATATCTATAAATTTAGACTTTAGCTTCTTGTTGATTCACTCCTCATTTCTCCAGGGAACTGCTTTGCCTAAGAAGTAATACTCGATATCTTTTCAATCAAGTCTTCGAAATTCTTTACAAGCTCTTGATCAAGTTGCTAACTTTCTAAAATTGGAATACCAAAATCTGATTTCTCACTTTTGTAAAGATTATCAAGGGCAGTTGCTATATCAAAGAATTCGTTATTGGACGATGATGGGATATCAGAGGGAATATCTGGCTTAACTTTAGGAATTTGAGAGTTTGGAGATGAGTTATGAATGGGTGATTCAATAGATGGAACAGTTGAGGAAATTCTAATTTCTTCAATCGTAGAGTTCTGATGCTCTACTATCGCGGGCTCGACGATTTGAGATTTGGACGTTGATTTATCAGAAACAGATTGATATAGACTTTGAATAAGTGAGAATGGAATGTAAATACCTTCAAGATCATGTTTGTAAGCTTTATAGTGACGAGAATTACAAATTAGCTTGGAGGGATACGACAGAACTTTTGGGAAGTTTTGGGCTATGAGTTTCAGATTTGGAAAACTTGAATGAAACTTTGATCTCCCAATCAAATTACTTTCAACAACGGCATCCATGGAAAGAAGTATGGCATTTGATCACTTTCAGGGTCGTGCAAAGTGGTACTCCTATCCATCTCACAGCCACTATAATTATTAAATAGTTCTTCAGTGGTCATTGAAACCACTCTTATCTTCTCATCACCAAACGCAATCCATTTTTCAGGTAAAGAGTCATTCGGGTCTTCAATTCCTTCCAACACGATTCTTCTTCTAATTTCATTAGATGTTTATGGAACAGAGGGAGGTGGAATAGGGTAACCAATAGGTTGTTCACCCTCAGAATCAGGGTCTTTCTATTTTATAATTGTAGGATCAAACACCAGTTGTGGGGCTTCAAAGGGCCTTGACTTAGATGGATCTCTGTTTCTCATTTCTCTTCTTTTCCTCTTTTCTGACTTCTTCTTCTTGTCTTTCTTATTTTCCTTCTTGGGCTCAGGACTAGATTCCTTCACAGCCTGGTCTTCTTCAATTTCCTTTGGCTCTTACACAGTAGCCATTTCCTTTATTCTTTCTGCAATAATCTTTTCAGGCTCAGGCTCAGGCTCAGGCTCAGGCTCAGGCTCAGGCTCAGGCTCACCAGCTGTCTCAGCCATGGTTTCTTCATCATTTGCTTCTAGCTCAGGCTCAATAGCCTTCTCAGCCAATTCATATTCATCCACTTTCAATGGCTCTAGCTCATCAGTTGTCTCAGTCTTGATTTCTTCAATGGTTTTTATAGGCTCAGGTACAGAGACCTTCTCAGCCTCTTCTTCTTCATCACTGAAAACGGGGGCAAACATCATTCTATTCCCTTTATTTTTCTTTGAGAGTCTAGGTGACTCATCAAATTCCTCATCATCAAGATCAATGATTCTGAGCGGCATAAATTCTTCATCTGAATGAGCGGGGGCTTTTTTCAACTGATGCAATCTCATACTCTGTCTCCTTAGAGTGGCCTTGGAGACAGGCGTAACAGAATCTTTTTTTTTCCATCTTCTTAGAAATAGGTGGACTCTTTCGAGTGACCTTGGGAGACACCTTTTCAACCTTCTTCTTTTTGTTCAACGACTTTACTGGAGTGGAGACAGGAGTTTGAGATTGAGAATCATTAAACTCTTGTGATGATTCTCCCTTGATCATGCTTACTATTCTCTTTCCTTTTGATGGCTTTGGGACTCCACTACTACTACCTTCGGTGTGATAAGATATTTTGTTTTCCATCGAGTTTCTTTTTCAGTTGTCAAACAGCTTTGGGGACATGATTTTGTTCACATTAAGGGGTTCACCATCTTCATCCCTGAACTTTCTCTTCAGTTTCTTCTTCAAAATGATACTTAGAAACCTTCCATAGAATACCTTGGTAATAGGCTTATCAGCAGCCTTCTTCTCAGCATCCTCCAACCATTTGGCTAATCAGTCAATCAAAATGGTGCCAAAGTTAATCTTCTTCTTCATAACTATAGCAGTCATAACCTTCATTTATAATTCGCTTATAGTGTTATATGCGATGTCTTTGCATAGAATACACTTGGCCACGATCTCTACGTGGAAATTTATTCCTCAGGAAATTCTTTTTTCTTGATTCTTTTCAGTTGAGGGTTCTTCTGATAACCCATCATTCTCATCCCTTCTTCCATGTTTATCCCTTCAAAGGGCGTAAGGCCTTGATTGGGAAAGCCTAGACATTGATTGATTTTAGACACTCCTATCTTCAGACTTACTCCTCTGACTTTGTTAACCCAGACACCTTCATCATACACTGCTCCCTGATAAAATTCTTTGACCAACTCGGTGTAGACCTTTATGTTGGTTTCAAGGCATTCTGAAAAGTCATCTTCTTAGACAAGCTTGAGAATGTCTCTGAACTTCTTTTCGGATTCAGAGAATTTTTCAAAGCTTAGTTGGAACCCAGTAATGACTTGACAATTTTCCATTTCTGAAGATTTGGCTTTAGAAAAATATTAAGGAGGATGAGATATTTAGATTGCTTGAGAGATTTGAGATGGAAAACTCTGGGAGTTTGATAGCAAGTAGACTATTATTGCAAATAGAAAAGATAACAGACAGAATTTAAAATGACTTTATATCACTTCCCTCTAATTTTGAAGAGAAAGACATGTGCTATCGACGTCGAGAAAAAATCTTGTCTCTTTGGACCTGATCTTTCTCTCTACCTAAATTTGTTGTTTCTACCCTTATTCGCCTTATCTGTTTTATGAAGGGTGAAGAGTTTTTTGGAAAAGCCCAATATATATCATGTCGACGATTTGAAAGACTCACAGAGTCGCCAGTTGGTAGATTTGAAATAGTTGTACCAACTCAACCGAGTTTTATTTGCAAGTAGGCCGAATTACTGGACACTGTCGAAACTTGATCTTGAAACTGAGATTCTTAAAGTTTGGGGGCTTGGTTAAGTGGGGGGAAGGTGTTAGCCACCCCCCAACTCCCGTGAAACACGGTACCGTATCTTTTCAGTATTTCTCTTTTTTATTACAATGTGTGTGTATGCTGGAAGTAATTGAGCCTACGTTTGATTGATTTGAAAGTAGTGCCTTGCTTCGTTGAACCTATATACGAAGGGTTTGATTTGATTTGCAAAAGTCCATTTTTTAGATAAGATATGAAAATGATGTTTTAAAAGGTTGGTTTTCGAACTCTTACGCTTGCATAGGAATAGAAGCCTATTGATACTTCCGTTTTATTCTTTTCAGCCTTCGGCTCGATTTGGATGGTGATTGTCGGGCTGCGAAGCATCCTCGACCACAAAATATATACAAGTGTCGGTCTTCTCAAGGGCATGACAGCCATCGGAGTGGCTCTGGCACGACAAACCATATTGCATTATGTTTGAGACCTTAAACCCGGATAACCGTTTTAAGGTCCTTTGGATGTACATTTTCTACAGAAAAACTAGCAGGTTACATTTATAATATGGAGTTTGTCCATTGTGGGAATCAGATTCTAATCAGTTTGATCGTGAATCCCACGATTTCTAGGCTCACAGAGAAATAGCCAAGAAAACCTGCACAGCGCAGATATTCACAAAGAATGTATATTTATATCTAGATGTTGCATAACCAAGGATTCATCAGTTAAATTCTTGCATGCGCGTAGGCAAAGCTTCTCGTTCCCATTAGATAGGGATCTAAGGGTCGTGAGGTCGCTTTAAAATTTTGTAAGACTAAAAAGAAAGCTAGATTTAAATAAATCTTAGTCATTCTAGCTTCCCGATTCTGGTTGGACCTATTTTGAACCGTTTAAAAGGTAGAAAGGGCTAGATTTAAATAAATCTAATGTGCCAAATTTACATTAAAACAAATGCATATCAAATGAGCGTTTAAAACAGATATTTAATCATAATGAATAAAGAAATATATATATATATATATATATATATATATATATAATTATATATATATACGAAAGCTATAAAGGGCAACGGATTTTCAATCCCAGGCCCGGACAGAAATGTAAACATATATATATATATAAGCTGTAAAGGGCAACGGATTTCCAATCCCAGGCCCGGACAGAAATGTAAATAAATGTAAATATATATATATATATATATATATATATATATATATATATATAAAGTTATAAAAGAGTAACGGAATAATCCAGGCTTGACAGAAAACTAAATATATATATATATATATAAGCGGTAAAGAGCCATGAAAAGATCCAGGCTCGACAGAATGTAAATATATATATATATATATATATATATATATAAATAAGTGTAAAGAGCCATGAAATGATCCAGGCTCAACAGAATGTAAATATATATATATATATATATATATATATATATATATATATATATAAAAGTGATAAAAAGGCCACAGATTTCCAATCCAGGCCAAACTGAAATGTAAATGTTAATATATACAGTTAGTGTATATATATATATATATATATATATATAAGTAGAAAAGGCCACGAATTAGCAATCCAGGCCAAACGAAGGCAGAAAAATTATATATATATATATATATATATAGTTATATATAAGCGATAAAAGGGCTATGAATTTGTAATCCAGGCCCTACAGAAATAAAAGTTAGTATATATATAGTCTAATATATATATAATAAAGCTAAAAAGGCCACGAATCAGCGATCCAGCCGGAACAAGTTAGTACATATATATATACATAAAAGCGAGTAAAAGCCACGGATCGACGATCCAGGCTGTGCAAACGAAGAAAAATGTATATATATACTAAAATATACTAAAAAGTTAGCTAAAACGGCCACAGAACTGAGTTCCGGGCAAAACTAAAAGATGAAACTTTACGTGCACGTTCACATATACATAATAAAGTAAAAAACGAGTTCTGATCGTAAAAATACTTACAATGAACTGCTACACCAGCTTTTTGCCACTTAGTAGGCTTCAAATGGATGTTTCCACCGGTTAATTTTTGATGTCATAGAATATACGTATACAAACGTGTTAAAAGAATAAAATTGAATTTTGGAGTACAAGAAGTAGGGCTAAGGGACAAAATGGGTGATGTTTCAGATCATTTTTCTTTTCTTTTTTCTTCTTTTTTTGGCAAGGGGGATCTTATATTTAAAGAGCCGATGGTTGTAGGTGTAACCGCGACACTTCGAGCAACGTGATGTCAGGTTTGAACCTTCATAACTTTTGATCAGAGCGTCCGTTTGAGGCGTGCTATACCTTTCTAAAAAGCCCTTTCCAAGAGTGTCACAAAGACATGGGACTTAACCTTTTTCAAATCTAGGAAGATGGGTTTATAACCGGATCATTGTTTTTTTACAGTTTGTCCGTTGAGCTGTATTGTGCTATTTTTGCTCGGGATCAATGTTATGGCTCTTTCTGACCTTCATTGCATCAATTAAGCTTGATTTTAACCGAATTGGCTTCAAGTTGGTAAAATGACTATTTTACCCCTCCAGGGGTTGTCTCCTGTGTTGGCACGGCTTTCGACTATTTTCTCAGAGTTGGCTACGAGGTTTGATCCCAGCCGAGTCTGCTTTTTCTCAGGGTTGTCTCTGAGGTTGATTTGGTTTCCCAGAGTTATCTCTGGGGATGGTGTGATGCTTCGAGGTTGTCTCTGAAGTTGATTTGGCTTCCCAGGGTTGTTTCTGGGGTGACTGCACCTCCCGGGTTGTGACCGGGGCTTGACTTGGCATTCTGGTGTTATCGCTGGGGCTGAATTGGATCTCTCGGTGTTGTCACCGGGGTTCCTGTACCTCCCGGGTTGTGACTGGGGCTTGACTTGACATCTCGATGTTGTCATCGGGGCTGAATTAGATCTCCCGGTGTTGTCGCCGGGGTTGAGATTTATTTTGAACTTCCAAGGTCGTCTCCGAAAGGTAAAAGATGATTTTTCCCTCCTGTAGAGTTAGTAACAGGAATGTAAAATTTCGAGTGTCTACAGATGCCCCTCTTTATCATGTTTATGCAATGCAATGGAATGAACAGAATAAAGATTGCTAGACACTGGAAATATGACATATGCAAATGTAATGCAGTGCATGGTGTGATATGTTATGAATGTTATATACCTTTGTGGTGTTGGGGTTATCACTGACTATTTATGCCATTTTCTGTTGGGGATAACGTCATCCGTGATAGCCCTTTGGTGAATTCTCTTGCCGTCTACTCAAACGGTAGCTTGCAAAGTCTCGACCATCACCGAATCTTTCTCGATGCTACACTGGTTTGAAGCCAATGGTTTACCATGTCAGTTGATAATCATCTGTGGGGAAGATTTTCTCTTGGCTGATGCCATTGGACATTTCTGAACTCAATATTAGGGTTGTCACCGACGTCTCGTGTCTCCAAATCAGCTTTCTAACTTTTTCTACGTTGGGGATGTTCCTATTTTGTTGAGTTACCTCATTGGGGATTCCCGATGCCTAACTTGATAATAGCTTCCATCGGTTTATATCATCGAATATTCCCCGATGCTACGTTAGAGTTGTCGCCAATGGTTTGAATTATTGTTCGGTCGATGCCGACGTTCCTATCAATGCCTACCCGAATGGTAGTTTTCAACGGTCGATTAGACTTGATTCCTACTTGAAAGGTAGATTGCAGAGTTTGACAGTCACCGAACTTCCTCGGTGCCTAATCGAACGGTAGTTTGCCACGGTCGGTTGAATCACCGATCCTTCCTGGTGTTCCCGCTAGGGATTTGTATAACAGATTCCATCATTTGTCCTCTGTGGGGATAAACTTATGCGTTGTTTTCATCACCGGCTCATTCCCGATGCTTCGTTGGAGTTATCGCCAATGGCTGACAATGTCATTCAATCTGACCCTCGTTGAAGTAGCCTTCAACGGCTTTATCACCAGATCGTTCCTGATGATTCGCTGGAGTCTTCGCCAACGAGTGATAATGTCATTCAATCTAACCCACGTTGAAGTATCCTTCAACGGCTTCACCACCGGATTATCCCAGATGCTTTGCTGGGGTTATCGCTAACGGCTGATAGTGTCAGACCCTCTGACCTTCGCTGAATTAGTCTTCAACAGCTTCACCACTGGATCATTCCCGATGCTTCACAGGGTTGTCACCAACTGCTGATAGTGTCAGACCCCCTGACCTTTGCTGAAGTAGCCTTCAACAGCTTCACCACCGGATCATTCCCGATGCTTCGCTGGGGTTGTCACCAACGTCTGATAGTGTCAGACCCTCTGACCTTCGCTGAAGTAGCCTTCAACGGCTTCACCACCGGATCGTTCCCGATGCTTCGCTGGGGTTGTCGCCAACGTCTGATAGCGTCATTCAATCTGACCCTCATTGAAATAGGCTTCAATGGCTTCACCACTGGATTGTCCTCGATGCTTCGCTGGGGTTGTCGCCAATAGCTGATAGTGTTAGACCCTCTGACCTTTGCTGAAGTAGCCTTCAATGGCTTCACCACCGGATCGTTCTCGATGCTTTGCTGGGGTTATCGCGAATGGCTGATAGTGTCCGACCCTCTGACCTTCGCTGAAGTAGCCTTCAACGACTTCACCACAGGATCGTTCTCGATGCTTCACTGGGGTTGTCGCCAAAGGCTGATAGTGTCAGACCCTCTAACCTTCGCTGAAGTAGCCTTCAACGGCTTCACCACCGAATCGTTCTCGGTGCTTCGCTGGGATTGTCGCCAATGGCCGATAGTGTCAGACCTGATCGATCTCGATGTGGGGGTACTCTTTCTGACAAATCACACCCCCAGATCCATCTGGATACTCTGACTCATTCAAAATCCACTATTCATAATGCCGAACTTTCCCGACGCCCTGATATAGGCAGTTTTTAGCAGTTTTTCAGCAGTTTTCACCATTGGCTCCTGAATATCACTTTAGGGTCTTAACCAATGGCTTACATGAAGTTCTGTCTTTTGTTAGGAACTCGACGCTTATACGCAGGTTTCAGGCCAATCCGCTCAATTGCGTAGCAGTTTTTTTCCCGGATTTGACTTTTCAGCTTCTGTAAACTCCGTTTCCACTCAAACTAGACCTAACCAGAGGGGGTGGGCCCCACCCTAGGGAGTCACATATAGGGGTGCGGCAGCCGCAGGTGGGCTGCTCCTCCTTGCGAGTATAACTTGGGCAGCCATGGCTTTTCAAATTCATTTTCAAACTTGAGTTCTAAAGAAAATCCAATTTTCTTCTTCAGATCTACTGAGTTTGGACAGCTTTTTACAAATTCCATCACCGTACAAACAATCTGCACACCTCTGGTAACGTTTACATCCTTTCTTTTCCAGTTTTGACCGTTAGAATGTTATTAACCACATAGTATGCTTTTAAACACAATGTATGGAATAGATGTGCCTATATGACTTGATAAAAAAATTTAGACTTAGTAAATATGCATATTTTACTATGCTGAACGTTCTGATGTAAAAAACATTAAATTTTGAGACAGTCAATTGACTCCCTTTTTGATCAGTTTACTCATCCTTTTTGAGGCCAAGTGAGCCTGGATTTTCAAATAAAATATCTATGGTAATTTAGCTTCCATGGAGAGTTTAATTTTGATTCTTTTTCATAAATATGAACTATTTCTATTTTTGGGTAGGTGTGCTACTGAATGGCCACCTAGTCATGCATATGTGCATGCGGACAGTCCATTTTACAAAGGAGACTCGAGCGAAATTTTTTAAAAACCCTGAGCATTCAATAAACATGCAATTTTGACTCTACTGGGGATTTTTGCCTACTCATGCATTCTTTAGGACTTAAAAATGCATAAAATAATGCTTTAATTTAATAAGCCTCGGGTTTAAGGCTTACTTCACCCTTTCTGAGGTGATTTAAAGACTTTGTCCAGGTTATGGAGCTAGACAGACCAGGTAGTGCTTGCAGGGTCACTTCAGAAGTTAGGCGGAGGAGAGTCTCTGATGTTCCTCAGCCACGTCCAGCTCAGCCGCCCCGCCGATTGGCTGAGTCGGTGATTCGTCCTATCCGGGCTGAGCCGCCGGTTGATGTGGACAATGAAAATGTCCCATTTGTTGATCCTGCCCTAGCTCATGCTCCACGTAGGGAGCTCCCAGCTATTGTGGTGCCGATTCATGAGCTTTTGGGTTATTTGAGATGCCATCCATCGATCTACCTTCATGCTAACGAGGTGACTGAAGTTTTCCCTTTTGGATTTTCTGTCTTTCTTTCTTTTACCATTTTTAGGTCACAGGTTTGATCTGGATTGGCTATTTGATGCATGTTCCTGGCTTTACACATCCCAGGGGAAACTGGTTTAATTACCACTCCGTATACCATACTCTGCATCCAGAGTATCGGGCCATTGTCGACACCTGGGGGTTTGAGGCCTTCTTTTCTATTCCTCCCCGTCGTTGCCCTTGGGATTATATGAGGGCTTTGTCTGAGCGCTGGTTCCACTAGACCCAGTCTCTTTATTTGTTGGACTGAGAGGTGATAATGACGCCTATGGACAGGAGGTTCATCACCGGGATAGAGTTTGCAGGTGAGCCTGTGCCATTGGTGGCTGACATTTCACCTACTGTCATTCGCTTCCTTTTGGGAGTTCCTGCGATGGCCATCAAGGGTCAGACTGTCCGTTCAGGTCCCTTGAGCGTAGATGCCCAGAGTGGGGCTTTGACTGAGCCTCTGCCTGACGATCAGAGGGTTAGAGATCGCATCCTCTGGCGAATGTTTTTGGTGATCATCACGGGTTGTTTTCTTGCAAACAACTCCTCGACGGTGTCTTTTACCCTGGTCAGCACTACTCGATACGTAGAGCGCCTCAATGATTTTGATTGAGGTACCTACATCTTTGCTTATTTTCTCTGAGGGATGCGCATGCGCTCGAAGGGCGTGACAGAGGCTTGGCTAGGTTTTTAGTCATTCCTGCTGGTGAGTACCTTTCTCTTGCACCTTTTCATTTCCTCATTTGTGTTTGTTAGTCTTTATCACTGAGGACTTTTGATATTTGCATAACTAGTTTTGGGCATATAAGAGGCTCGCTCGCTTGCCTACGCCCAGCCACTACTTTGGGATTATAGACTTATCTGAAGGGACGGTGCTGGCATCACTCCACATTAATGGAGGTCCCTATAGCTGAGGGATTCACCCACTCCGGGTATGCAGCAAGAGCTGTTGACGGTTGATTTGATCTCGTGGGTCCCTTACACTTCGAACTTTTTGACAGTCGGGTTTAAGGATGTTTCCCACTGGTCGGGAGTTTGCATTGTCCACTCGCCAGTTCCATTTTTGACCGAGGGAGGTTAGGAGCTCTATTTAGGAGAGCGCGCTATTTGGAGCATCACGGGAGATATCCGCATTCTATTTGTTCCTCCTGCTTGGCATCATTGGCCACTAGCTCAGACACTCACATACATTCCCCTAGTGGGCGTAGATGGCTTCACCCTGTCAGAGGGTCCTTATAGCCAGGAGGCATTTCACAGCTGGTGGAGTCCCCGCACTATTGGGGCTCAGCCTCATGCTACCCAGTTTATGGTAGACATGGTGCTAGGGTCGGTGATGATGACAGACTAGATAGGTTGCCTCTGAGAGCCTACTCATCTGGACCAGATTACAAAACTGACCCAGCGGTTGGAGAGGGCTCATTTCTTCATTAGGAACCTTGGTTGGGATCCATCCGAGGCAGATTCTATTGATCCTTCCAGCTATAGAGCTGGCCCCTCAGCAGGTCCATTTTCTGACAGCTTTGCAGGTGCTGATCCTCCCTTGTATCGACCGGACATTCCCACTGGCCGAGATTCTGTTACTCAGGAGGAGCTACATCTGGTCGATAGCCTGGAGGTAGATATTCTATATCTCTTTGGATAGCTTTTCTCGCTATATCTTTTGATAGACCTCTGTTAGATATTGGGCGGTTGTGCCCCATTTCTCGCTATATCTTTTGATAGGCCTCTGTAAGTAGTTGGGCAGCTGTGCCCCATTTCCCTGTACTTTTTATTTTATTTTTTATGAGTAGACAGAGATGATGCTTGTAGTAGATAGTTTATTCCAGATATGCGTGTTATTTCCTATCTATTGCATCCTATTTATCATTGTTATTATGCATATATTATGTCATGGATATGCACTAGACAGGTGAGTTTATATTTGACCCCTAGATGGTCTCATGATACGGTTATACAGATGTCATCATCCACATTCAGCTGGATTGAGCATTCATCGTCATCTTTGGTAGCATCTTCGTTGAGATCATGGTATGATAGTCTGCCTCTTACAGCCAGAGGTACAGTAGACCAGATGCTAGGGCATTCTCTAGCCCTTCTAGTTTTCCAGGTTCCGCAGGGATTTGTGGATGGCATGTTATCCTGCTTGATACCGAAGCACTATATTTTTTAGTTTGGGCTTCATGAGTTGACTCCTACATTAGAGGAGTATGAGCGCCTTACAGGTTTGGCACTAGATTTACCTTGTGCCAGGACAGCCATCAGTGACTTGAGGTAACCATTCATAGGTATGACAGGTCTGAGGCGCAGAGTTATCACTGAGGAGGTTACTGCCGGCCATGTAGTGTCCATGGACTTTTTGATTGATCGCTTTGGTAGGCTGGACAGCTACGAGCGATATGCAGGAGATTTCATCATTCCTGCAGATGAGTGGTAGTTCGTAGGAATGGATGTTCTGTTGATGTGTATCACTACTTATTTATACATGCCACTATATATGGACCACTTAGATACTGGCTTAATGGTAGTGGTCCGTGCCCTCAGACAAGGTTGTACGATTTTGCCGATGATATTAGCCGAGACTCCGAGGTAGACTACTTTCTGTAGTACCCATCTAGAGGGATTTTTCAGAGGCAGCGTCGTTCTGCTGTATGTATGGTTCATGACACATTTGAGTCTGATCGGCACCTTCAGACACCATGGGTATTACTTTACCCATGAGATAGCCATGCCATACTCCTTCCAGCCAGCGGAGTGTTCAGATGCGGCATCATGGTCGGCCTTGCTGTCGGAGATCGAACATCCCTTTTCGATCTTGCCATGCTCAGGGCTTAGCTCCCCTTATAGTTTTATCACTCATACAGTCGGCATGGATTATTTTCCCCTAGTGGGTTTGAGAGGGGTGACCACCTACCATCCGCTGGCAGTCATGGGTCAGTTTGATCAGTTTTAGAGCCTCCACTAGTTTGTGGGGGCTATGGATTGGCAGATATTAGCTTCATCTTTGTCGTCAGCTGATTTGATCAGGACTTATGAGTGTTGGACTCATAGGGAGAGGGCTGATTTCTCTACTAGCCATCCGGATCGTTTTCCAGAGTATTCGGCATAGTTGGAGTCCGATATTGCATTGGTTGCGGCAATCCAGTCAGCTCTGAGTGTTGATTTAGATGAGGAGGAACCTATGAGGATCCTGATTCTCCCACAGAGGATGAGTTATTTACCAGTTTGACAGCGATTTTAGATAGTGACCCTCCGAGCATCCCTGCCGGGACAGATCCAGCTCTTGTTGATTCACTAGCTTGGATGACTTTCGAGAGAGATCAGGCTAGGGCATTGATGTTGATGGCCCTTTCTATTAGGGATACATCTTTTGCTGATAGAGACGAGGCTCGAGTCACTCGGGATACAGCATTTGTTAAGAGAGACAAGGCTCGATCTACCCGAGATGTGGCTTTGGAGCAGAGAGATGAGGCTCGATGTACCCGAGATGCAGCTTTTGAGGAGATTGAGGAGGCCTTAGTTGCCCGAGATGCTACTTATGTTGAAAGGGATGAGGCTATAACTACCCGGGATGTTTATATTACGGACAGCACAGCACTCGGATCGTACACACACAGTCTAGTTGCAGATATGAGCACTTTCATTGATGGTCACAATAGCACTATGCAGATGGCTGTGGATATTCTTGCTCGTATGGAGACTGAGGGTATTGAGCTTGTAGCTGCTCCTCCATCTTCAAAGAGGGATGCCATATTGGCACTGCTATCCTGTTTGTCCACAGGTTCATAGACTAGCTTTATTTTTCCTGCACATACTAGATCATCCATTTTTGTCATGTACAAGACACAGTGTATATATCAAATAATATTATATTTTAGAGAAATATATTTTGATTCACTTCTCTGTTGGATACGTATTGTCATTGCTGAGTGATTACCACTTCTTTCATGACTTGCTGTTTATTGATGTATCATGAACTTCTCCTTGATGGATTGACATTGAGATGTCGAAGAATATCTCAGCAGGACTGGTTGACCAGGAGGCTTGATAGAATTTGGGTTTTATAGGGTTTCAGTGTCTTGGGTGTGATACCCCCAAATCTAGGTACTTCGTTTTCACATGATTCGGTGTTCACTTTCTAACTATAACAAACATCTACCCAATATATCCCAAAATAAATTACAATCTTTATATAAAATCTCCCTTAAAACAAGGGTTACAACCTTAAGAAAAAAAAACAATCCCAAGGTTACTCTAACCTTGACATAAACAATAAAGTGCAGAATAAAAATATGACATAAAAGTCTTATTACAATCATTTCAAAATAATTAAACAAGTCTTCACTTGTTCATCTTTCCCTTGATCAACCTTAACTGCAATTGTTATTTAATGCAAGAGTGAGCAAACAACAGCTCACTGACGTTTAACAATAATAAATACATGAAAGGATATCTTTAAAAGATCTGAATAACTTAGCTTACTTCAACAATAAAGAATTGAATAATAATTCTCTATCAACATTAAAATTCGAATATAGAATTTATCTGAGGGTCATAAGACCTTTGAACTCTTGTCCTAGGTTATAAATATTTCTATTTAAACCTTTAACAGTCAATAAGACTATGGACCTTAACTCGTACTTAGGGGGATCAGCCCTTTGTACCATGTATTGTGCACAAGCATCTTAACACTATGCGTAGTAACCTCCCCTAATAATTAGGGTTGTTCAACTCAATAATTTGAATTCAAGTCCGCACCAAAGAAAGTTTGGTTTGGATAAGCTTACAAGGGTAATTTAGAATTCTCATTTATCAGCTAAGGGATTAGTTGATAAGCTTACAAGGAAATTTAGAGTTCACGTTCATCAACTAAGGATTAGTTGAATCGACTTTTAATAATTCATAAATAACAGAATTATGAACTAACATATGCTTTAGAATCAACTTAAAACATTTAAAATAATAACTGGATCTTACTTGAACAATAAGTTAAGATCATTTCAATTAAATAAACAATTGTCCAATACAAAAATGGAAAGGACATTCTCAACAATGAATATATGAACTCAAAAAATTGTATAGAATTAACAAGTTTAGGGTTAGAAGACTTGCCTTAACCGCAAGCTACTTAATTCAATCACGTACTTTAATACTTTCTACATACATACATATTCAATCACAATAACCTAAATTAGTTAGCACGTAACTAATTCACATAAGTGGTTAACCCTCATGGTTAACTCACTCTAACTAAATAAATAATAATAATCAACCATCATATAGTTAATTACATCACTTACATATTCACATAATTAAATTAATTATGTATTTAACTAAATTATAATTAAACAATTATAATTCAAACACTTAATAAAATTATAATTACTTAAATTATAATTACCTTTTAAATTATAAACAGCTTATAATTAATAATTACTTAAACTATATCATACATTATAATTATACAAATTATAATTTAAACTAACATCTAATTGATTAAAATAAATCAATTTCTATACATTATAATTTAACAATATTATACTTTAAATTAAACACTTATTCTTAATTATAATTAATCAAATTATAATTATGTAACTCATTTACAATAAAACATTTATAATCTAATTAAAGTTTTCAAAATTTCTTTTATTTCCCAAATATGAATTTGTCACAATCATATAACAAGATGTTATATCATTTAAATATATTTCCACTATCAAGGAATAATTAAACTAAGGCTTTAAAATAAACTGCACAAGAAACTAAAGTCACTGCCCAAGCACTGTGCACGGCGCAGCTGCGCAGCCAGCTGCCTTAAAATCGGCGCAGCTGCACAGGGGATGAATCAGGGAAGGGCAAGCGGCGCAGCTGCACTGCTCCTGGCCTTGTTGCCAGCACAGCTACGCAGCAACTCGGCCAGACGCAGACAGCCACGGCTCTCTACTTTACCGAACAACCCATTCAAGCCAACAAACGGAAAATTACAGTAACGTAGCCACTGTAACTCATACATATGCAATAATACATAACATAACATATTTCTACAACATAACAACCATCTAAATAATGATAATCACAAGTTTTAAAAATCCAATTTGGCCATTTTCATGAAAACTCATATTTTTCCAAAATAACCCACTATAATAAATTTCTCCATCAATGCATTATATACGTAATTGAAGATAACATCAACCAATTTCCTAATAAGCATGCTAGCATATTCCAATTCATCAATTTCTCAATGTAAAACCAACCATAATATATAAACTCATGTAAACGAAACTTTTTCCATGAAAACTCGTTTTTACCACAATTTAATTTTTAAAACTTGTACATGGCATATAATTCAACTATGAACAACATAGTAATACAATTTCTACATATGTAATCATGTTTACATTACTTCCATAAACTATCATATTCACAGAGAAGTCAAAATACGAATAAACTTAACAAAGTCTTAAAACTATAAAATATCTTTTTGTTTAATAGAAGTGAAGAAGATGATGATGCTTGTTTGATTCACACAAGTTTTCCCTTTTTTCTCCTTTTCTTCTCTTCTGTGTTCTTCCTTTCTTTCTCTGTTCTTTTTCTCTCTTTGTTCTTTAGCTAAACTTAGGATATAATAAACTAACGTAGTTTTTTCCTTACGTAGTATATAGATACATAACTGATGTATCAATAATATACGTATTAACTAATACTTAATAACTTAATTAAATTAACAGTTATAAAATTTGAATTTGAATAGCCATAAGGCTATGTTTGGCAAACCCTTTATTTAAAAACAGATTATTAGCTAAGGCCTTGTTTGGAAAATAGATTTAAAAACAAATGTAAGGCCTTGTTTGTTTAAAATCATTTAAAATTCTTTTTCTTTTATTTTAACAAATCATTTTAAGGCATACTTTAATGTCATATTTTAATCAATTAAATATTAATCAACTAATTTAATCAATTAAAATCTAACATCAATTAATCACATAAAATTTGCCACATAATTATAATTACTCGCTAATTATAATTCATGTAACACTTCATCACATAATCCATCTAATTCAATTATCTCAATTAAATTAGAACTATAATATAAAATTAATATACATCAATTAAATTAAATATTACACATTCATTTAATTAGTATATATTATTTAATTAAATCACTCCATAAAATCACATAATTTATTTATTTAATTCAATAAATAAATCACATAAAATATTTATTTAACTTAATAAATATTTAAAACTAACTATAAAATCTCAATCGTTACATTGGGACTGGTTCTTATTGGTTTTTTTGTTTTTCTTTTGAAGGTCAGACCGCATCAGGAATGGTTGCCTACGTACTCCCGGGTTAAGGGAGATCAGGTCATTCGTAGTTCAGGCTTTGCTTGAAAGGTTTGAGAAGTGTTTCTTTTGGGTTTGAGTTTGGTTTGATAGGTTTTTGAACTTTTTGTTTGGTTTGGTTTGAAGGGTTTTTTGAAGTTTTTGTTTGGTTTGACCGCACCAAGAATGGCTGCCTACGTACTCCCAGATGGAGGGAGATCATGTCATTCATAGTTCAGGTTCTTTGTGCAAACCCGAACTAATTTGTTTTAATTTGCAGGACCAGGATGATGGCCGGTAGGCATTTTAGACGTAGTTCCTTTTCACGGTGTCTGAATTGATAAGCTAGGGAAATTCGTTCCCATCCATTTCTTGCAATCTGATAGCTCCTCCTGTCAACACTTCTTTTATAATGAAAGGGCCTTCCCAATTTGGGGTGAACTTTCCTTTGGCTTTGTCTTGATTGGCCAGAACTTTGTTCAATACCAAGTAGTTTTCCTTGAATTATCGAATTTTGACCTTCTTGTTGTATGATCAAACAATCCTTTGCTGATACAACTGCCCGTGGAAAATGGTTGTAGCCCTCTTTTCCTCTATCAGGGACAACTGGTGGTACCGCTCTTGCAATCACTGATCTTCTTCTATTTGAGCATCTATTAACACTCTCAAGGACTCCATTTCTACCTCTATGGGAAGGACTGCTTCCATACCATAGACCAATGAGTAGGGGGTGGCCCTAGTAGATGTACGCATTGACGTTCTGTATGCTAACAGAGTCAGAGGCAATAGGTTAGGCCATCCTTTGTGATTGGCGAACATTTTTTGCATGATCTTCTTGATATTCTTGTTGGTTGCCTTAACAGCACCATTCATCTTGGGCCGATAGATAAAAAAATTGAGATGTTTGATGTGGCACTTGCTGCATAAATCTCTCCTCATCTGATTACTTAAGTTCTTGGCGTTGTCTGAGACGATCACCTCAGGTTGCCCATATCGACAGACGACATTATTTTTGATGAAACCAATGATTACCTCTTTGGTGACTTTGGGAAAGGAGGCCTCTTCAACCCACTTAGTGAAGTAATCGATCATAGTGAAGATGAATCGATGACCATTGCTGGCTTTGGGTTCTATTGGCCGAATCACATCCATTCTCCACATGGAGAAAGGCCATGGCGAACTCATATTGTGCAGCTCATTCGGAGGAGCGTGGATAGCATTTCCATGGACTTGTCATTGGTAGCATATCCTAACGTGATCATCATAGTCAGGTTTGAGAGAGATCCAATAATGCCCTGTGCTTAATATCTTCTTGGCCAGCAAATGACTACTCATGTGTGGACCACAGACTCCACCGTGTACTTCATCCATCAGTCTCTGAGCTTGATCCTTGTCGAGGCATCTTAAAAGGCCTATTCCAGCATCCTTTTTATAGAGTGCATCTCCGCTCAGATAAAACTTTATAGCCATCTTGTGAATCCAATTTCGTCCGGCTTGGCTTGCCCCAGCGGGTGTGGATCCATCTCAGAGATACTCCTTTATGTCTTGATACCAAGGCTGTTTGATAGGAGGTATTTCATCTAATATTTCTCCAATGTAATTCCCATATGTTGGGGCCTTTTGGCTTGTGAATTTGATGTCGGGAATTCCCCTTCTACCCAATACATTGATCAGGGAAGCCAATGTCGCCAATGAGTCAGCAAAGTCATTCCTACCTCGAGGGATGTGGATGAATGTTATCTCTTCTAAATCCATGGATATGTTGATGGCCTGCCAGTGATAAGGCAGCAAATGCAATTCTTTGGTGTGATACGCCTCGATGGTTTATCTGATGATCAACTCAGAATCTCCAAAGACTAGTAAACGCTTGATACCCATGGACGGGGCTAGTTGCAACCCTATTATACAGCCTTCAAACTCAGCCGTGTTGTTGATGTTGACAAACTGCAGCTTGGTAGCCACAGGATACTGTTCTCCTGTACCAGATACAAGGACTACCCCAGATCCGTTACCTTCCAGGTTCACTGCTCCATCGAAATACATTTTCCAAGGTGGGACTGTATTTTCCTGATAGAGTTGATGAATAGTCATGATCCCATCATCCGGGAAATAAGTTTCTAAGGGTTTGAAATCCCCTGAAGGTGCTTCGGCCAGTTGATCTGCAATGCCTTGACCTTTGATGGACTTCTGAGTTACATAGACAATGTCGAATTATTGGAGGATCAACTACCATTTGGATAATTGACAATTCAACATTGGCTTGTTGAATACGTACTTTAGTGGATCCATGCGGGATATAAGAGAGGTCGTATGCACATGTAGATAGTGTTGCAACCTCATGGCGGCCCATGCTAATGCACATCATATCTTCTCAATCAGGGTGTACTTCTGCTTACCGCTACTAAATCTTTTGCTAATGTAATAGATAGCTCTCTCCTTGCTACTATCATCATTCTGTCCCAGCATACAGCCCATTATTTTGGCATTAACTGATAGGTACATAAATAGTGGAACTTCATCCCTTAGGGGTACTAAGACAAGTGCTTCAATCAATTGCTTCTTGATGGCAAGGAAGGCTTTTTGGCAATCTTCATTCCATTTCATGGAGGCATTCTTCCTTAGCAGCTTGAAGATGGGTTCACAAGTTGCCGTAAGCTGGGAAATGAACCTGGATATGAAATTGATTTGTCCTAGAAACCCCAGTATTTCCTTCTCTGTTCGGGGCACTAGCATCTCCATGATGGCTTTAATCTTGACGGGATCCAGTTCAACGCCTCTATTGCTCACCAGAAATCCCAGCAACTTGCCCGATTTGACACCAAAAGCGCATTTGGCCGGATTTAGCTTGAGGTTGTACTTACACAACCTGTTGAACAGCATTCTGAGATGGCTGATGTGATTGTCCTCCTTCCGGGATTTGAAGATGATGTCATCCACATAAACCTCTATCTCCTTGTGCATCATGTCGTGAAACAGGGCCATCATGGCTCGTTGATATGTGGCACCAGCATTGATATGGCCGAAGGATAAACATCTGTAGCAGAAGGTTCCCCAGGGTGTAATGAAGGCTGTCTTCTCCCTGTCCTCTTCAGTGACCATGATTTGATGGTAACCAGCAACGCAATCCACAAAAGAATACATGTCGTATATTGTCTATCAGGATGTGGATGAACGGTACCAGGAAATTATCTTTGAGACAAGCTTTGTTCAAATCCCTGTAATCCACGCATACTCGTACCTTCCCCCCGGGCTTAGGCATGGGGACTATGCTTGACAGCCACTCTGGGTATGTTGATACCATGATGATACCGGCTTTGAAATGCTTTACAACCTCTTCTTTGACTTTTAGACTCTATTCGGGTTTCAATCGCCTAAGCTTCTGCTTGACTAGCTTGAATCCATCTTTAATGGGGAGTTGATGGATGATAATGTCAGTAGACAGACCAATCATGTCTTCATGTGACCATGAAAACACATCTTGGAACTATGTTAAGAGTTTAATCTGGTCGACTTTTTGGTCTTGGGCGAGGTCTAGGCCTATTTTGATTTATTTGAGGTTTTTTGAGGTTTTGATATTGTCAATGGTGGTTTGATCGAGGTTTGGTTTGGGTTTGTCTTCGACCCATTCTTTGATCTCCTCGGGCACCTCATAGTCATCTACCTCCTCTTGATCAATCTCCATTAAGTTGAGGTTCAACTCTACATCAAAGTTATAGTCACGGTGACAGCTTGACATCTCATCAGCAAGGACAAACAAAACCAATTCTGGAGTCCTGAAAATAAAATGCTTTCACTTTAATATATGAAACTGTTAAAACATACAAAGCATTTAGCAAAATCATGACAAAAGTTACTGCTATAGCTGTGCAAAAAAATAAGCAGTAAATGAAACCATGTTCTAAGGCAGATGGACTTTCTGCCCTTTTATCCTTTTTAAATGAGGCAAGGGACACTACTCCAGTTGTCCAAGGTTAGGTCCTCATGAATAGGGAGGATAAAGGCTTTGTGGTCGTCTGCCTCATCTCTGATGACAACTGAGACATCCTTTATATCATAGCTGGGGTTCTTCTTTGAACTAACACCCTTCCTCTTATTGGTGCGAGGGATTTGGATCTAATCTTCTTCATCACTATCTGGGATATCATCGTTCATACCCTCGTAGTGCATCAGAAAGTACATATTAGCAAATGGGTCTCATCCTTCGTACAGGAACTTTTCTTTTCCCTTTTTGCTCTCCCTATCAGGCTTTGTGGCTTTTCTCTCACTTATCTATATGACTGGAGGAAATAACATGGCTGACACAACAGCAGGAATCTTCCTCATTGGCTTCACAAATCCGACATCATTGAGGTTTGGCAGTAGTATAGTGGAAGCATAAACCTTCTGATGCTTGTGTGGGTTTCGATGGTTTGATCTGAATGAAAAGCCCAATCCAGCTTTCCCTAACTGGCTCAAAATTTGCACCGAATTCTTGATACCTTGCTGATTTTTCCCTAACTCTTCTCCAGGGCAAAAACCCAAATATACCATCTAACCCACCGTCATTACTTCAGGAGATAATTTTGGTTTCAAGGCTGGTGCCCCAACAGGTAGGTACTGAGTATTATTCACCTCCAACGCTTGGAAACCTGCAGGTTCAACCCCTTCATCTAGACTGATCACCAACATGTCTCCCTATATGCAGACAGGGTATTCTAGTTCGGCATTTACAGTGATTAGGTCGCCATTGATAATGTATTTGACCTGCTGATGAAGGGTGGATGGAACTGCTCCGGCAATGTGGATCCACGGCCTTCCCAGCAACAAATTGTATCTGCTGGTATTGTTGAGTGCCTAGAAAAATACATAGAAAGTGTGGGGACCAATCTCCAATGGAAGCTCAATCTTCCCTATAGCCTCTCGGCGAGACCCATCGAAAGCCCGGATAACTACATGACTGGTACGGATCCGGTTCGGGTTAATTTTCATCCTTTCCAAGGTATCGTAGGGACAGATGTTCAGGGACGATCCTTTGTCTATCAGCACTCCTCCAATCACATACCCTGATGACATCACTGCTATATGCAGTGACTTACAATGACCCGTCCCCTCTGCGGGTATATTATCGTCAGTGAAAGATATCACATTGCTGTTAAAAATGTGTTCCGTCACGTGACGAAACTTCTCAGTATCCACCGTATTTAGCGGATGGGCTTCCTCCAGTACTTTCATCAGAATGTTACGATGATCCACCGAGGATAAGACCAGATCCAGGATGGATATCTGCTTGGGTGCCTCTTTCAAGCTTTGCACCACCTTGATCTCGTTATGCCACATTTTTCTGAGGAATTCTTCAACTTTCTCTTCAACCACTTTCCCTTTAGCTTTGATGACTGAATTGATCACTTGCTGAGGCAGGTACAATGGGTTCTCCTTTGAGACGATGGCAATGTTGTTTTAGGTTGAACCTTCATCCTTCCCGTAGTTCCATGGGACTCTCTTTAAGCTGACAACAGGATATTGTGGCCTGAAGGGCAATATTAGAGGCTCGGGTGCCGTCGCTTTTATGGGATTCTTCCCTTCTTGGACCCCCTTTCCTTGCAGTATCAGGGGTGTGATGGTATATCCTTCTCACAGGAAATAACAACCACTGTTTCTTGATTTCACGCCATGCAAATAAAGAGTGCCTCCTCCTTGGGATAACCACAATCTTGATTTCCTTTTATCAGCTCACCACTTTCAATCAGATTCTGAATTAGGTGACGAAGTCCCCAGCAATCCTCGGTGTCATGACTAGGCGCATTGGAATGATACTAACAAATCCGGTCAGGCTTGAATTTTTTTGGATCGAGGGTTCACCGGGGGTAACAAATCTGTAACCATCCCCTCATTGATCAGCATTTGCAGTATCTCTTTCATCTACTGATTCAATTTAGTGAAATTCCTTTGGAAGGAGAATTCCCTATCTGCTTGGAACGTTTCTTCCTTGGCCACCTTGTCGTCCCAGGGTTCATGTTCATAAAATCGGTAATGATCCCTCATAGCAATGGGGCTAATTCCCGGTGTAGGAGGACTTGCTTCATGCTGGCTGGCCTTATTTATCAACTGTCGGGTTATCTGATGTTGATACACGACCAGCTCTGCTAACTGTCCAATCTGCTCCTTGATAGACTTGATTTCCTATTCTATTAGGAATCGCCTTTCTGAGAACTCCCATTTATCTGGGCTATTGGTACTTGATTGAGTTGACTCTCCAACATAACGGAGGTATTTGGATCCTTCTTCATTCCTTGTGCTAATCATATTGACAATCTCCTCTTTGTGTTGAGGGAGGGGATTATCTTGCACATGCGGTTGCTCTGGTTTGGTGACCACAATCTCTCCGTTGTCTATTAAGTCCTGGATTTTTTGCTTAAGAGACCAACTGTCTTACATGTCATGGCCCGAAGATCCAGAATGGTATGCGCACTTCTTACTTAGGTCAAAATTTCGTCCACCGGTACTGGTTGGTGGAAGGAGTTGAACAATCTTCTTTTGTGCTGTCAACAGTTTTAGCACATTCTCGAGTGAATCCCCCAAGGGTGTGAACATTTTTCTACGTCTGACCTCCAAATTTTTCTGAAATAGAGAATTTGAAGGCTGTGCAGGAGCTTGGAAAGGGGAATAATTCCTCCTTTGAATGGGCATGCTGCTCGAATCGCCCCTCTAATTATGTCCTTACAGTACTAAGGACACTTCCTCCTCTTTCTTCTTATGTACTCTTCGGGGATTACTCCCATAACTCCCAGATTGAATATGCTCGGCCACAGCTTCCAAGGCGGTAAGATCTTTTATCTTCCCATACTTTAGCCCCATTTTTGCCATCTCTCCATCTTTGATCATCTCTGCGAATGGTTTTCCTATGCTTGCTAGGACCCTTTCATAATACGGAGCTTCTTGAATGTCGATGAAGGTCATAACTATCTCAGACTTACTCATAGGTGGGGTGACTTGTGTTGCCACCCGCCTCCATCGTTGTGCATACTTCCTGAATGACTCAATGTTTTGCTTTTTAATTTTGGTGATTTGATATCTGTTTAGAGCCATCTGAGACTGAAAGCTATATTGATTGAGGAAGGCATGTGCCAGCTCTTCCCAGCTGTGAATTTTGAAATTATCCATACGGGCATACCAGGCTCTAGCCTCTCCGGTCACTCTCTTCTGGAATAATTGCATTCTAAGCTTCTGATCCTCTACATAGGATCCGAGCTCTCCAATGAATACCTTCAAATGGGTGTAGAGATCTCCTAATCCATCATATTTCTCAAAATCAGTGACTTGAAATTTTTCTGGATAACGAGCCCTTGGGAATATACATAAATCTTAATAATTTACGCTTCCAAATGCCCCAGTCCCTTTGATGGACCAGATGGTTTCTTCCATTTGTTGTTCTTTTTTCAGAATATCACCAGCTTCCTGCTCTTTGTTGAGGTTGATGATTTGAGGGATTTTGTTGGTAAGGTCCTTGTTCTGAGGCCTAGTAATATGTGTCTTTCTTTTCGGTCTCTTGATTGCCACCGGGTGCAGATGCTTCTGTATGACCGAGTGTTTGTTTCCCTTGAAGGCCTTTACTTTGTTCTTTCAAGAAAATAGCCAATTCTGCTATCTGGTTCTTTAATCCTTCAAACTCTTCCCTAGAGATAGGGGTGGATTCAGGTTAAGCACTTGAAGCCATGTCTGGAGATGGGCTTAGTGCTTTCTTAGATTTTGACCTAGTGACGGGACCAATTTTTCCCTACAATAAACGTCTGTGTGTTAATTTCCTGATGTAGGTATCAGTTGGATGCATGATATGTAATGTGTTTATTTTGGAGGGTTTTTTAATCTTATCCTGTAAAACAAAGGTCAGTTATTTTGATGACAGGATAGCATGACAGGATTTACAAGACATGTATATTTATATTGTATCTTGAAATTTACATTGGAATTGGAAAATTTTCATTGAATTGAAAGAGGAAGTCGTGAAGAAGCTTCCATGCGGATTTGGTTAATCAAAAGCTGACCAATCATAGGCTACTCTCGCGGCTTTTCGGCATGAAGGTCCCCAGATCTTCGCAATCTACTAGAGGGAAAATTAATCCAGTCTTTCAATTGGAGCGGATCTGAGTGGTGCCTTTCCTGAGCCTCGCAGGATTAGTCTCCTTTGAGTCCAATAATCAAACACCGACGGGTTTGCCTCCTGGTGGAGGAATCACACAACATACATTCACACACATCGCGTCTCACCGTACGAAATGATGACATTGTGCGAAGCACTAATATAAAGTAGTAAAGCATTCATTCACATCCATTCAATGTAAAACACAGCATTCACACATACGAAGATATAAAAGAGAAATTTTGAAAATATTTGAACATGGCTTAAGCCCTCTACTGTCCCTAGCAGAGTCGTCACCCGTCACCGTCGGGAAAAAATCTTGTCTCTTTGGACCTGATCTTTCTCTTTTCCTAAATTTGTTGTTTCTACCCTTATTTGCCTTATCTGTTTTATGAAGGGTGTAGAGTTTTTAGGAAAAGGCCAGTATGTATCATGTCGACGATTTGAAAGGTTCACAGAGTCACCATTGGTAGATTTGAAATGGTTGTACCAACTCAACCGAGTTTTGTTTGCAAGTAGGCCCAATTACTAAATAATGTCAAAACTTGATCTTGAAATCGAGATTCTTAAAGTTTGCGGGCTTGGTTAAGTGGGGGGAAGGTGTTAGGCACCCCCCAACTCCAGTGAAACACGGTACCGCATCTTTTTAATATTTTCCTTTTTTATTACAATGTGTGTGTGTATGCTAGAAGTAATTTATCCTACGTTTGATTGATTTGAAAGTATAGCCTTGCTTCGTTGAATGTATATACGAAGGGTTTGATTTGATTTGCAAAAGTTCATTTTTTAGACAAGATATGAAAATGATGTTTTGAAATGTTGGTTTTCAAACCCTTACGCTTGCATAGGAATAGAAGCCTGTTGATACTTTCGTTTTATTCTTTTCAGCCTTCGACTCGATTTGGATGGGGACTGTCGGGCTGCGAAGCATCCTCGACCACAAAATATATATAAGTGTCGGTCTTCTCATGGGAATGACAGCCATCGAAGTGACTTTGGCACGACAAACCATATTGCATTATGTTTGAGACCTTGAACCCGGATAACCGTTTTAGGGTCCTTTGGATGTACATTTTTTACAGAAAAACTGGCAGGGTACATTTATAATATGGAGTTTATCCATTGAGGGAATCAGATTCTGATCAGTTTGATCGTGAATCCCACGATTCCTAGGCTCACAGAGAAATAGCCAAGAAAACCTGAACAGCGCAGATATTCACAAAGAATGTATATTTACATCTAGACATCGCATAACCAAGGATTCATCAGTCAAATCCTTGCATACGCGTAGCCAAAGCTTCTCGTTCCCATTAGATAGGGATCTAAGGGTCGCAAGGTCGCTTTAAAATTTCATAAAACTAGAAAGAAAGCTAGATTTAAATAAATCTTAGCCATTCTAGCTTCCCGATTCTGGTTGGACCTATTTTGAACCGTTTGAAAGGTAGAAAGGGTTAGATTTAAATAAATCTAATGTGCCAAATTTACATTAAAACAAATGCATACCAAATGAGCATTTAAAATAGATATTTAATCATAATGAATAAAGATATATATATATATATATATATATATATATATATATACGAAAGCTGTAAAGGGAAACGGATTTTCAATCCCAGGCCCGGACAGAAATGTAAACATATATATATATATATATAAGCTATAAAGGGCGACAGATTTCCAATCCGAGGCCCGAACAAAAATGTATATATATATATATATATATATATATAAAGCTGAAAAACAGTCACGGAATAATCCAGGCTTGACAAAAAAGTAAATATATATATATATAAGCGGTAAAGAGCCACGAAATGATCCAGGCTCGACATGATGTAAATATATATATATATAAGCGGTAAAGAGCCACGAAATGATCCAGGCTCAACATAATGTAAATATATATATAAGCGGTAAAAAGGCCACGGATTTCCAATCCAGGCCAAACTTAAATGTAAATGTTAATATATACAGTTAGTAAATATATATTAAAGCGAAAAAGGCCACGAATTAGCAATCTAGGCCAAACGAAGTCAGAAAAATTATATATATATATATATATATAGTTATATATATAAGCGATAAAAGGGCCACGAATTTGCAATCCAGGCCCGACAAAATTAAAAGTTTGTATATATATTGTCAAATATATATATAATAAAGCTAAAAAGGCCACGAATCAGTGATCCAGGCCGAACAAGTTAGTACATATATACATAAAAGCGAGTAAAAGCCACCGATCTACCATCCAGGCTATGCAAACAAAGAAAAATGTATATATATACTAAAATATACTAAAAAGTTAGCTAAAACGGCCACAGAACTGAGTTCCGGGCAAAACCAGAAGATGAAACTTTACGTGCACGTTCACATATACGTAATAAAGTAGAAAATGAGTTCTGATTGTAAAAATACTTACAATGAACTGCTACACGGGCTTTTTGCCACTTAGTAGGCTTTAAATGGATGTTTCCATCGGTTAATTTTTGATATATTGTAGAATATACATATACAAACGTGTTAGAAGAATAAAATTAAAGTTTGGAGTACAAGAAGTAGGGCTAAGGGACGAAACTGGCAGAGTTTCAGAGCGTTTTTCTTTTTTTTTCTTTTTTTGGCAAAGGGGGTCTTATATTTAAAGACCCAATGGTTGCAGGTGTAACCGCGATAGCCGCGGGTCTACCTGCGGCTCACCAAGTAGGGCCCACTCTCGTGGGTCTCATCATCACGAAGTACGTGCACTCTGAGCAACGCAATGTCAGGTTTGAACCTTCATAACTTTTGATCAGAGCGTCGTTTGAGTCGTGCTATACCTTTCTGAAAAGCCCTTTTTGAGAGTGTCACAATGATATGGGACTTAACCTTTTCCGAATCCAAGAAGATGGGTTTATAACCGGATCTTCTTTTTTTTGCAGTTTGTCCGTTGAGTTGTATTGTGTTGTTTTCACTCGGGATTAATATTATGGCTCTTTCTTACCTTCATTGCATCAATTCAGCTTGATTTTGATCGGATTGACTTTAAGTTGGTAAAATAACCATTTTGCCCCTCCAGGGGTTGTCTCTAGTGTTGGCACGATTTTCAACTATTTTCTCGGGGTTAGCTCCGAGGTTTAATCCCAACCGAGTATGTTCTTTCTCAGGGTTATCTCTGAGGTTGATTTGGTTTTCCAGGGTTGTCTCTTGGGATGGTGTGATGCTTCGGGGTTGTCTCTGAAGTTGATTTGGCTTCCTAGGGATGTTTATGGGGTGGCTGCACCTCCCAGGTTGTGACCGGGGCTTGACTTGGCATCCTGATGTTGTCGCCGAGGCTGAATTAAATCTCTCGATGTTGTCGTCGGGGTTCCTGTACCTCCCGGGTTGTGACCGAGGCTTGACTTGACATCCCGGTGTTATCATCGGGGCTGAATTAGATCTCCCGGTGTTGTCGCCGGGGTTGAGATTTGTTTTAAACTTCCAGGGTCGTCTCCGGAAAGTAAAAGACGATTTTGCCCTCCTGCAGAGTTAGTAACAGGAATGCAAAATTTCAAGTGTCTACACGTGCCAAGAGACTGTTGATCGCACGTCGCGTTAAAAACTGTAATTTATCATCTTTATGGATTCACTCACCTTCTTTGAGCGTGAGCACTACTCGCCTCCAAATAGACCGCTTTAACTTCTTCTATCGTAGAGTAACTTGGTGACACAGTTTTAACTCTGCGATTTTCTATCTGCTCAATGATCAACTTTTGAGAACAAACTTCAGTCTTTGAACTTGACTACTCTAGCATCAATTGATAGACATTGACATGCTCTTGTTTCCTGTTTTGCCACTTGATTATCCCATCTTCATTTAACTTGAATCTTCCATTGCGTCTTCAATCTTCTTAGGCTTTATCACATATCATAATTCTAAGCACTCTCTTGGCCACTTACTACTGGATGGTTAATAATAATCTTGTGCCTTACAGAATGGGATCTTCAACAAAGAGTTATGGTTCTGCTCCTTTGTAGAATTGTAGAGTTCTCATGATTAAAATTAAGAATTCTACAACCTCCTTGACTGGTACTGCTATCGTCGAGTCTGGCTCTACAGCTTCAGCTTCTACAATCGTAATGTTCTTCCATTCTATGATTTAAGAGGTCCTACTTTTAGATTTCTTCAGGTGGAGTTTCTTTGCTTGGATAACCTTGATCAATCTCATAATAGATTATGAGGATAGAGACTTCTATAATCAAAGAGTTCTTTATGAACATTTCATAGATTTAGCTTTCCATAGAATGTCCAAGAGATTCTTTCATCTTTAAAGAAACTGCTTAATCGTTGAACATACTATAGCCTCTAGATTTCTAGAGAGATTGTCTCCAAAAACAATTGAAGAATCTTGGCTTTGCAATTGACATAAGCTCCATGATGACAACCATGCTTTTTGAATAGCTACTTGTAGAGACATCATTTGAAATTAGTGGATCTTGATACTTGCAAGTTCAATTATTTACTATCTTGGTAAACATAATTATTTTGGGTCCTTCTATGTTAGTTCTCTTGGAGAACCCGAGTCTTCCTGACTTTGGGTCGATAATATAAATTATAATTATTATAACAGTATACAGCTTTATATTCATATTCATGACAATTATAACGATAATATGCTACATGGGTGAGTGTGTGTGGATATCTTTTCACATGGAACTTGTGTGGAGGACATGACTTTCTTTTTGGTTGAAACTTTTTGAATTTTAGCAGAGTAAGGACCAACTCTACGATTTGCACCTGGTTGGTTCGTGGAATTAAGTTTACCAGACTCTACGACCCTTCGAGGTAAAATTGTAGATTTGATTATACTCTTTGGTTTGACAAAAACACAGAATAGTGTGTGATCTATGTTCCTTGGAACATTAGACTGGCCAACAGAAATTGGACAACTTGAAATAATTAGCTTAGCAACCTCTTTGTATTTCACAAATATAACACCTTTATTGAAAGGAGAGGTATTTATTATTATTAGTTTCCATTGAGTTTTCCACATCTGGTGTAGAAGATAAATATCCAAACCCCATGCCTGATCTATCAGAGACAAATCTCTGACTTGTGATCAGTGAGTTCATATATGATAAAGAACAATTTCATGTAGAGATTTTCATATATGATAAAGAACAATTTCATGTGAGGTAAGAGTGGACTTTATATGTGCATTCTCTTTAGATATCTTTCTCAAATTTTCATTCTTAGTCTCAAAGTTGGATAAAGAAATAGTTTTTCGTAGAGTAGTTTCTAGCTCTACTTGAACTTTCTCTTTCTCCTTTTGAGAAAGAGAATGATCCTTTGATAGAATATTAAGCCACTTTATATATTGATGCAAAAATATATATTATATTATACAATTAATGTTATTCTACGATCATCAATATTATCATTATGAGAGTTAAAGTCAAATACCTCACTGATGACAATCTCTCGGCAATCAGTGGTTCTGCTTGAGTCTTTATCTATTTCCATCAGGCATAGGTTGACTACTTGAGGATCTTCATCAGTTTCATTATGATCATCATCTACTATAGCTTCAGATAGAACTCTTGAGGCTGTTTCATAAACTTTTAGAGCAATCCCTTCACATTTTCTCTTGACTTCAGATAGGATCTTTGTTCTCGAACAAGGCTCAAGCTCATAGGTAAACAAGTTACTATAGAACTTCTTATCAGACATATTGAATAGATTCTTTGATTCATGGTTGGCGAAGGTCTTGCTATCCCATATACTTTTGAAAAACTCTCAAGAACTTTATGTTCATATTCTTATTGGGGTAGACCTTGCCTAGGTTCTTAGAATGATGAGAAGCACATTGAATCTTTCTTATGTCGCAGTAATGCTTTCTTTAGGGACATGAGATCATATGCCCTTAAAATTCTCGAACTTCTTTTAGTAGGGGTGCAGATTATAACATCTTCAAGTAATTCATCTTCCAGAGCAATGAACAGAATGTTCTTAGCTCTTTCATCTAGCTGCACCAGCTGACCACTTGATTCTCTGCTCGACAACCATCTTATTGGGATCATCTGATGTTGAAGTCAACTTGATTGGAATGAATGGACCATTCTGGATAGAATCAAATAGTTCATCATCAATAACATCCATATATATATACCTGCATACACATTTTTCAATTTATAAACTTATCTTTAATCAGAAGAGGTATCCTACTCCCACTACCAAGCTCAAAAGTGGTTTGTTTAGTGTCATAGATCAACTCAAAGTGTAAGCTTTAAATGTTCGTGAGAACATTCTTTGATACCATTTGTTATTTCCCAGAGGCACACTAGAGATCTAGAAGGAGGGTTGAATAGATCTTTAAAACTTTTCAATTAATTAAAGATATATTACCAAATGATCAGTTAATCATGATTAATTATGCACAGTGGAACACTTTGGAAAATCTCTTAAAAGATTTAAAAAATATCTCAGTTCTAAATTTAGTCTTATGGTTATAAATCACTTAGCAGATATAGCATATATAAGACTGAATATAAATGACTTAAAGTAAATAACACAAGAGGTTTTAAGTGGTTTGAAGACTGAATAATTCCTATTCCACTCTTCTACTTCAACAAGTAGAACATCTACTAAGGATAAGGCCACTCAGACCAGATCACACAGATCTCTTACAATTGAACCACTAAGGTTTCTTCTAGTCACTTAGTCTCGGCAATGGTCACTCAGACCAGATCACTCAGACGTTTGCAAGTCACTTAGACTTGGACGAAAGTCACTAAGATAATCGATTTTATATTTGTTGATAGATGTTTAATATGTTGCTAAGATGGCATTTAAGCTCCTTCTTCTTCTGGTACTTAGCAACTTTCAATGTGATCATCTTTGAGGTGCTGCAGAGCTTTACAATGAGGCTTGACTTCTACTAGTACTCAACAGCTTCAAATGATCATCCTTGATGTAATGTTAAGCTTTGCAATGAAGCTTGACTTATTACGATACTTAGCAGCTTTGAACACATCTTGAGTCGTAGAGTCGAACTTTCTCTACTTCTTCATCCGTTCAACTTTGTGTTCTTGGTGATTTGTTCTTGCTTTGGCCTTTTGATCTGAAACTCTACTCTCACCAAAATCAACAACCTCTTGAATTTGAATTCTTGAGGTCTTTTATAGTCTTCTAAAAGACTTTCGTTGAAAAGTGTCCGTTGGAGCATTTAAGGCACATATACTTTAGAATCATTGATGTTGACATTTTGGAGTTGTTGTGTCAGCTTGCTTTTTGGCTTGGACTTGTCACATCAGTTTGTAGCTTTACCTACCAACTGATAGTTGTCTCTTTAAACAAACTAGTTGTTTAGACATAACCTTCTAAACTTTGATTCTGATCAATGATGTATTGTTGATACATAGGGACCTTTAATTAGCAACGTTCCATTGTTAGATTTCTTGTCAGACTTGACTTTCCTCTACAATCTTTGATGTTTAGTAGAGTGATGAGAATCATAGAGTTAAGCTTTATACTTTACTCTCGATTTGGACTTAACACATTACTCTACTATCTGTTCTACTAATAAGTACTCTACTATGCTTGGGCAGACTTAACAGACTTCTTTGTATTCTTTGAATCCTTCAGCAGCTCTATGATCTTGTTGTCTCTTTGTAGTCTTACAATACCAGCTACTGCTCTACGATCTCTAGGTTACTCTACGAGCTGACTTATCCTTTATGAACAACTAGAGTACCTTTACGAATTAGCCTTTACATAGCTATTCTTGAGATTCTTTATGATTAGGTTTATACTCATCATCATTAGAGTATATTCTACGATCAACCTTTACTTGTTTGATCGTTAACTTATCTTCATGACTCATGAGAGAGAGCTCTATGATCGTTCATCTGATGCACTGCAACATATACGTTAACTCTACTATTCATGATGACACTACGAATAGGCAGGGTAACTCTATGATTAGTTGAACCTATAAATTGTACATCAGAAATCTTTAATAAGATTAACCTAACAGATTTGATCTTTCTATCCTAAGTCCTTGTACATATGTGTCTCGGATAAGAACTTTACAAAACTTATCAGTACACATATACTTTGATCATATTCATCCTCAGATAAAGTTAATCCGATAAGATCAACCTAACAACCTTGATCTTTCTATTTTAAGTCCTTGTACAATTATGACATTATTAAGGACTTTACAAAACTTATCAGTACAAATATACTTTGATCATTAGACCATATATATACATTTAACTAGATCAACTCAATAAGATCAACCTAACATATTTGATCTTTTTATTCTAAGCCATTGTACATTCATCACGTTATTAACAATTTCAAAAAAATTACTTATACAAATATACATTAATTATATTAATCATCAAATCTCATATATAAATTCCTAACAGATATGTTCCCATTTCTGTTCTGGAACCTCAAGTGATTGCAATGGACCCTTAATTACTTGATGTTTTGCCTTAACAAGTTGACATGCCAAACACCTTAAGATAAACTGTAATCTCTCTCTTCATACTATTCCACCAAAAAGTATATCGAAGGTTTCGATACATTTTGGTACTTTTAGGGTGGAATGCAAATGGTGTAGTATATGCCTCCATCATGATTTTATACTTCAATTTAGGATCGTTAGGGACACATAGTCGAGAATTGATTCAAAGTGTCCCTTTCTTGTCAATTCTTGCTTCTGGAATAGCACATTCTTTCACTTTATTCATCATATTCACCAATTCTGGATCAGTAGCTGAACATATTTAATTTAATCAATTAACGTCAGCTTTACTTATATATGTGCGATCTTCACGTGGGTTTTTGGTGTCCTTAACTCTATCTCCATCTTTTGTAAATCATGCAAGATGTGTTCTTGTGTTGTTAATGTTGCACTTGCACCCACATATGATCTTCTACTTAATGTGTCAGCTACACATTTGCCTTTCTAGGGTGGTGCAGAATGGTGTGGTTATAATCCTTCAATAGCTCTAACCAATGTTGTCCCATGTTGAGTTCCTTTTGAGTAAAGAAATACTTGAGACTTTTATGATAAGAATAGAGCTCAACCTTCTCCTCGTGCAAGTAGTGTCTCCAGATCTTCAATGCGAAAACGACAGTTGTCAATTCCAAATATTGAGTAGGGTAATTTTTTTCGTATTTTTTGAGTTGTCAAGAGGTATAAGCTATAACTTTCTCATGTTGCATGAGAACACAACCTAGATCTCTGCTTGAAGCTTCGTTGTAGATGACAAACCCTCCTGATCCTGATGGAATGCTCAGAACAAGGGCTGTGACAAGCCTCCTCTTGAGTTCTAGAAAGCTCTTTTTGTATTTTTTGCTCCATTCAAATTTCGTGCTCTTCCGAGTCAACTAAGTTAATGGTGCAGCAATTCGAAAGAATCCTTCCACAAATCTCCGATAATAACCAACTAGACCGAGAAAGCTTCGTACTTCAGTCACCGTCTTGGGTTGCTCCCAATTTAATATTGTCTCAAACTTTGCAAGGTCAACCGATATTCCCTGTTTACAGATCACATGCCCAAGGAATGTTACTTCCTCAAGCCAAAACTCACATTTCTTCAACTTGACATACAACTTGTTCTCACGCAGCTTTTGGAGTATCAACCTGAAGTGTTGTTTATGATCCTCGTGGATCTTAGAGTATATGAGGATGTCATCAATAAAGACAACTACAAAATGATCCAAATATAACTTGAATATTCGATTCATCATATCCATGAAGGCAGCGGAGCATTAGTTAATCCAAAAGGCATGACCAAGAACTCATAATGTCCATATCAAGTTCTGAAGGCAGTCTTTGGAACGTTATCAACTTTAATCTTTAACTGATGATATCCGAAATGATGATCAACTTTTGAAAAATATTGAGTACCTTGAAACTGATCAAATATATCATCAATCTGAGGTAACGGGTACCTATTTTTGATGGTGATATGGTTCAACTCTCGATAGTCAATGCATAGTCTCATACTCCCGTCTTTCTTCTTCACGAATAAAACAGGAGCACCCCAAGTGATGTGCTTGCGTATGAAACCAGTATAACTTTTATAGTTGGACCTTTAGCTCTTGGAGTTCAATAGAAGTCATTCCGTATGGAGCTTTTGAAATAAGTTTAGTATCGGGTTCACCTGACTACTACAAAGTATTTAGTGGGACGAGTAACCTCTCCCCCAAGAAAATGACGCATCTTAGTTGTCCAAGCCTTTGAGAAGCTGGCACATCATCACTACGGGTAGGAGTGAGCAAAAAACAGGTAGAACCGAATTACCGAACATAACCGAATTTTTTTAATCGAATTATTTCAGTTATTCAGTTTTTTTTCTAATTTTGGTTATATTTGATTTCTTGTTTGGTATTCGATTTCGGGTTCGACAGTAAAAATCAAGCTATTCGGATACCAGAATAACCGAATTTATTAATTAAAAATAATAAATTTATACTTGTATGTATTCGCGGCACTAGCATTCGGTAAATCATTTTTATCATCATTAATAGTTTTTTTGACATTATGATAATACTGTGAGTGCCTCTATAATTGCCAAAAATGGATAAAAAAAACTAACGAGGCAATGTATTCGTTCTTTAACTATAACATTGTGTTATGTATGACACAATGCTATACTGCTATGTTTTTGGACATGGTGTTTGTTTGACATGAAGATCCAACATAATTATTAATGCTCGTGCTTTTCAGTTTCTGCATGTAACATGTAATTTCCCTTCAGGACTGAGGACCGAAACTGGAACATTCTTTCGCTGTTTCCCCTTTCGTTTGGATGTTATAATTCTGGTGCAAGTAAGCGTATATGAGACATGGACTCTTTAAAATGCATCAAGTACTTGTGTCATATATTTGAGGCTTGGTGAGGTTTGTGTAATGTGTAACAGACTTCAAATATGTCACTATCAATCATATCAATATAACAACTCGATGACATTGTGCATTACACTTTTTAAATATTTGTTACTGCTTTAGAATGAAAGAGGTACCCATTTTTAACCCTATTGTTTACATTATAAATATTTTTATCAAGAAATTAATATATATATATATATATATATACACACCCACAACTGTTATATAATATCATGGGTTTAGTGATTAGATTAATTCTATACTTGGATATGTATTTGCTCACAAAACTTTTACCCAACTCTATGTAACATATGCTACCAAAATTTGATCATCGCACAATAATCTACCACCTTATTATATATTGTAATTTATTAATTACACGTACAAATTTATTATTAACAAAATGAATAATCCCACCGAAACGCTTGGATTTGTATCTAGCTAAGGACGTAAAATGAAGTACAACGTAATTGAACAAATTAAATAAAGAAAAATGTCATATCAATGTAATTACTTGTTACACCTCCAAAGTTCTTTATAACATGCAACGAATTCATCAAAAAAGATGCGACAAGGGTAAAAAGCAACCTAATTAGTTGAAAAATTATATTCTACAAACATGTCCTAATTCGAGCTGAAACTCTAATTTGTGAATGAATTCTATTCTTAATCTGTTCGTCCAAGTTACGGGTTAATTTTAAAAATAATATATATTGAGATTGACTTATATTTCTGCGGGTTCGACGAATGGTAACTAAGACTACTTAGTCGAGGGTCTCGCTCCCTGTGACCGAGCGGCTGCCCAGTTCGTCGGTGATGTGACGCCCCCAAATTCCAGGACCGCCACTTGGTCACTCGAATTCGGTTTGTCACGTGCTCATGGTAATACATCACAATAATAATAACTAAATATCACACAATCACAGTGGAAAATATATTCTAGAATAATTTACAATGATTTATTATAATTATTCCCCCAAGTCTCGCAACCTACAGTACTTAATAGATTACATAATAATATCAATTAACGACTTATTACATAATCTAACTTAAGCTTAAACATAATCAAATCCAGTCTTACTACATCATCTCAATACAATATTAAAATATTTAAAACATAACAGAGACAAGCTAGTTGGTAGCCTTGCCCTTGCCTTTATCAACGCCCGAAGGTTCGCCCTGCTCTGCCTTAACTGAAATGTTTTAGGAAAAGCAAGAATGAGCACAAATTGCTCAGCAAGTAATATACAATAAGGATAAGTGATATAATTCTTAATTCTCGAAAGGGTATAACAAAGTTTGATAGTTCAAGGATAACAAGAATATCAACAGTTTTCAATAATAGTCGCTAAGGACATAATAATATCAATGTGATTCAATAACAAATCAATTCAAGATTTCAAGATAACTGGATACTGAGCAGTCGCTAAGGACTATGAACTTCTACTAGAATTAACAGTAATAAACTGAAAATCCAACAAAAAAAAAACAGGTACAACAGGTGATCAGCCTAAAGTACCATCGTTATGCATAACAATCAATCATACCCAAGTGCGCGCGTCGATTCTCCGACAATTATATATTCCCTTCAAAGAAGGTTGTTCTTCTCAGTCAAATACAAGATCTCACACCAATCAATTGGTTTGGGTCACTTTTCAATAATATAAGTCTAGCCGAATCAAATGGTATAGACACTTTAACAATATTCAAGAACAATACTAAGTTCAACATGTATAATAGCTTTACTGAAATAAGAGTTCAAGTATGCTAATTCAATTCAAACAATTAAGTAGGAAACTAGCTCTCAATATACAAGGATAGAATACTTGCATCGTAAAAGAGTGTAAGTTAGGAAACTTGCCTTATGCGTAGTTTACTCACGTAAAGCTAGCCAACACTTTCGAATTCCTATCGTAATATAGTTACGTATATATATGATATTCATTAGTCATATAATTTAACTTCACATTTTGTCTTCGAATATACGATCAACACATAAGCTAAGTTTTAACCTAGCTATACAGTTATATAAAATATAATTTCTATCCTTAACGCTCCTCTTTTCTTCAAGTTGATCATATTCTTACATCATTACTATCATGTGAGACCATCACAATTAGTAAACATACTCTCATATTATTAATATCGCATAAAACTACAAGCAATACTAAAATATATTTTATTTTAGCAAGTTAAGGCATTCTCATAAGTTAACTATCAAAATCGGATCCATGTATCAACATATGATACACATAGCACGTATACATATTAAAGAGTCTTTCCATGTTCGTTCAACCCTTTCATAACCAATTTACAGGATATAGGCTCTATGTTAATACTTAAAGCCATTCAAGGACACGAACTCATATGGTCTAATATGCTCACTTTTTAAACACATAAGATATTCCTATAACTTGTATTAGGCATGCTCATGAGTATTCGTATTACATAAATGTAGCTAGCATTGTTATTATCCTGAAAACATGCTTCGTTTATGCTAAACTCGAATCACGGCAACTAATCATGGTATATATACATGCATGACACATGAATGAGTCTAAGAGTACTATCACATGTGTTCATAAATATCAGAATATGAAACTTACAATAACATGTTAAGGTTCACAATCAAAGCTTATATTTTTGTTAGAAATGTTCAATAGTGAGGTCTAACATGCTCTTGGCATACTATGAACCATACATACATAAGTTAATATGTCTTTCATGCATCTCTACCTCATACCAACATGCCTTGAAAATCAGAACATCAATGTGTTACACACATGTCAAAGTTTGTTTTCAAAACATTGATTTTTGTTAGGAATGTGCATTAGTAAGGTTCACATGTTCACATTTTATTATGGAACCTATATACACGAGTTAGCATGCTTTTCATACATCCTAAAATCATACTAATATGCTTGCAAGGTCAGAATGTTAACATGGCAAGTATACGTATTGAGTTCAATTTCAAATTCGAAGTTTGTTTATAAAATGCTAAGTTTATCTCAAACTATAAGTATGTGTGTAACTCCTAGTAAAACATGCTTACATTGCCTTAGTATACTCATATATATGTACCACTCATGTTAGCATGCTTGTCCTAATTTATCTCAACAATTTTCACTTAGCAGAATCAAGCAGGAAATCAAAAATTGCAGACAGTGTCCTGCGCAGCTGCGCAACATGCTAAGGCCAAACCGGCGCAGCTGCGCCACCCCTGGTTCTGGCCGGACTGCAGTCTGCTTCGGCAGTTATCAGCCTAATTCACAAAATTACTTCACCGATTAGATTTTTAAACATGCTACATTATATACTAACATGTTACCAAGTCTATATAACAACTAATAATCATCCTATAATCCAATTAACATGCCTTACAACCAAAATCAAGAATCCAAGAATTTCAAAATTTCAGAAATGGAAAAATGGAGAACAAGAATGTATATTATACCTCTGTAAGTGATTAAACTTGTTGCTATTCAATCTTTACAACTCTAGACTGATATTATATATGCTCTCAATTTATCAAACTCAAGCAATTCTCAGCAATTAGAAATATGAAGAAACATGGCTGATATTTATAGACGAATTCTTACACAGACAATGCAATTATATTACAAATCAAACTAACAGATGAATGGATTGCATGCTAGATAAGAGGGAGTTGGTAAATGGTTGGTAAATCTCATCATCAAAACCACTCCCCATTGATCATTGCTAGCTAAGCTTGGGAAAAGAATGGGGAGAATAGTCCTTAACCTTTTTGCCATACACGTGAAGTAGAAGGAGAGTGACTTATTATATTGGGACAAGGAATTATCAGCATTTGCAACACTGATATATATATACAATACTTATTTTACTATGCTCATTTCATATATATATATATATATATATATATATATATTCAAGTATTATTTGTATAATATATTCTTAGGTTGTAATTAAAATGTCACAATGTAATTCACATACTGTAATAAGTGTAATTTACACACATATAATCCATGCACATTTGTTTTATCGGATATAATTCAAATCAAATATTACCATATTACATTATCTCATTCATTATTAAATTCTATTAATTCAACAATTGTTTACAATATATTCATGATATATCATTTTAATGTATACTTACTCACATTGTCACATAGGTATTAATCATGTAGTTCACATAGTTTAATTAATCTTAGTACATGGTCCATATGTGTAATATATTCACATTGCATTATATAGCATAGTTTATGTATACATGCATGGTCATACTTAAGTGTCTCTTTATACTATAATATAGTTGTATTTCATATACTTTATATATTCAAGTATTGCACATATCAAATAATCTTATTAGATTAATACTTACTTATTTGTCAAATAAATAAATTATTCATCTTATTGATTAATTAACAATAATATTAATTAATCCATTCCTCATCGGTTATTAATAACACATAATTAATAATCATAGGATTAATTATCATATTAACAAATATAATTCCCAGCATATTTATAAACAAGTGGTTTATTATTATTATATTTCTTGCAATATTAATCACATATTATTAATCAATCACAGTTAATATTCCACAACAATTAATTAATATTCTATGATACAATTAATTAATATTCTACAATAACAATTAATATAGATTAATTGTTCACTTAATTTAATATAATCATTCTTATATTACGTCACTGTGCCACACAAGGCTATCAACGAGTTTATCGCAAACTCCATAAGTTTCTCAATTATTATAATTATTCAATTTAATAGAATTGAATTAATCCATCTCATGACACAAAATTATTTATATTCAAATAAATTCTCATTCCCATTATTATATTTATTTAATAATATTAGGGAATTCCCGGGTATTACATCCTCCCCCCTTATAAAAATTCCGTCCCGGAATTGCTACAAGGTTATACAAAAAGATGGGGATAATCCCTCATCATCCTATCTTCTAATCCCACGTAGCCTCCTCGACATCGTGGTTACGTCAAAATATTTTTACAGATAAAATAATTTTATTTCTCAAGGCTTGCTCTTTCCTATCTAGTATTTGGACAGGAATTTCTCCATACGCCTAGTTCTTCTCCACTTGAATGGGCTCGTAAGAAATCACGTGCTTGTAGCCGGCCTTGTACGGTCGCAACACTGAAATGTGAAATACGTTGCGGATGTGCTCCAGTTCGGGTGGTAACGCAACTTTGTATGCCACTTAGCCCACTTGCTTCAGTATCTCGAACGGTCCTATGAATCTTGGACTCAATTTTCCTTTCTTACCGAAACGAATTTTTCCCTTCCATGGAGATACTTTCAAGAAAACAAAACTGCCGACTTTAAAGTCTCGGTTCCTGCCGATGCAAATCTGCGTATTTCTTCTGGCGATCTTGAGCTGCTACTAATCTGGCTCTTATCACTGTCACCACGAATGCGGTTTGTTGTACTAGCTCTGGTCCGAGTATTCGTCGCTCTCCGACTTCATCCCAACATAATGGCGTTCTGCACTTTCTCCCGTAAAGAGCTTCGTACGGTGGCATGCCGATACTAGCATGGTAACTATTATTATATGCGAATTCTACTAAGGGTAGGTGGTCGTCCCAATTCCCCTTGAAATCCATCACGCAAGTCCTAAGCATGTCCTCCAGCGTTTGTATCGTTTGCTCACTCTGTCCGTCGGTCTGAGGATGGTAAGCAGTACTCAACCTCAACTGTGTTCCCATTCTCTCTTGCAAACTCTTCCAAAAATTGGACGTGAAGCGCGGATCTCGATCAAAGACAATAGATATCGGCACTCCATGTCGTGAGACAATCTCCTTTATGTATAGACCCGCTAACTGATTTAAACTGTAACGGATCTTGATCGGTAAAAAATGTGCGATCTTGGTAAGTCGATCCACGATAACCCAAATGGCATCATAACCTTTCTGCATAACTGGAAGTCCTACCACGAAGTCCATCGTAATACGCTCCCATTTCCACTCTGGTATTTTCAACGGTTGTAGTAAACCACTCGGCCGTTGATACTCTGCTTTAACGCGTTTGCAAGTCAAACATCTATTGACGCACTCTGCGACTTCCCGTTTCAAATTGGGCCACCAAAAATGTTGCTTCAAATCTCGGTACATCTTAGTGCCTCCCGGATGAACGGAATATGCCGTATTGTGTGCCTTGTGCAAAATCTCTTTCCTAAACTTGGTTACCGCTGGTACCCACACTCTTCCTTCGAATCTTAAGATACCGTCTTTATCCATTTGAAATTTCTCTTCCTCATTTTTTGTGATCCTTTTTCGGATTTTCTCACACTCTTCATCCTTTTCCTGGGCTTCCTTCACTCTATCCAACAACGTCGGACGAGCTTCCATTACAATTAACTTCTCTCCAGGCTTCTCTAGTTCTTTCACTTCTATCTCCAATTTCTCCATCTCTCTTATCAAATCTTCCTGAGTCGTTAAATTAAACAACTTTTCCCTTCCTTTCCTGCTCAGAGCGTCGGCAACCACGTTTGCCTTTCCCGGGTGATAAAGAATATCGCAGTCATAGTCTTTGATTAATTCTAACCACCTTCTCTGCCGCATGTTCAACTCCTTCTGTGTAAAGATATATTTCAGACTTTTGTGGTCCATTTATATTTCACACTTTTCCCCATACAAATAATGCCTCCATATCTTTAACGCAAGAACTACTGCCGCTAGCTCTAAGTCATGAGTAGGGTATCGCTTTTCGTAATCCTTCAATTGTTGTGATGCATACGCAATGACTTTGCCGTGCTGCATAAGCACATAGCCAAGTCCCTTGTGCAATGCATCACTATACACCATAAAATTTCCCGTATCATTTCGTAATGATAACACAGGTGCTTCGCTCAATCTCCTTTTCAATTCTTGAAAACTTTCTTCGCATTTGTCGGTCCATACAAATTTCACCGTCTTTCTAGTCAAATTGGTCAACGGGGTTGCTATCTTAGAAAAATCTTCGATGAATCTTCGATAGTACCCGGATAACCCTAAAAAGCTTCTCACCTCCGTCGGTGTTCTCGGTTGTTCCCAATTACTTACCGCTTCTACCTTCGCAGGGTCTACTGAGATTCCATTCTTATCCACCACATGGCCTAAGAATTGAACCTTCTCCATCCAAAATTTGCACTTAGAAAATTTCGCATACATCTTCTCCTTCCTTAGTGCCTCCAAAACAATCTTCAGATGTTTGGCGTGTTCTTCCTCTGTCTTCGAGTAGATCAAAATGTCGTCGATAAAAACCACTACAAATTTATCCAAGTATGGCTTGAAAACTCGGTTCATCAAGTCCATAAATGCTGTCGGAGCATTAGTCAATCCAAATGACATTACTAAAAACTCGTAGTGTCCATAACGGGTTCGAAACGCAGTCTTTGGTATGTCCTCATCCCTCACTTTCAGTTGATGATATCCTGTTCGTAGGTCAATTTTTGAGAAACACTTTGCTCCCTTCAGTTGATCAAACAGGTCGTCTATCCTCGGTAGCGGATATCGGTTCTTGATCGTTACTCTGTTCAATTCTCGATAATCGATACAGAGTCTCATCGATCCGTCCTTCTTCTTAACGAATAGTACTGGTGCTCCCCAAGGAGAAACACTCGGTCGAATGTAACCCTTATCCAACAACTCTTGCAATTGTATCATCAATTCTTTCATTTCTACTGGCGCCATACGATATGGAGCTTTTAAAATCGGTGCCATTCCCTGTGCTAAGTCTATTACGAATTCGATTTCTCTGTCTGACGGAAGACCAGGCAGATCGTCCAGAAACACATCTTGAAATTCATTAACTACGGATATATCCTTAATTTCTACTCCTTTTTTCCGAGTATCAACGATGTAAGCTAAATAACCTACACATCCTTTCCTTAACAATTTCTTGGCCTGCATCATCGTAACGCAACACGATTGCTTAAGCGATGAGATACCATAAAACACTACCTTAGACTTACTCGGAGTCTGAAGGTTCACACATTTATTCTGACAATCAATAATCGTAGCATGGTTATACAACCAATCCATCCCTAGTATTACGTCAAATTCTCCAAGTCTAATAGGAATCAAGTCTACGCTCAGTTCATGTTCTCTAATGTTTGCGCGATAATCTCGATAAACGTATTCTACAAGGATTACTTCCTTATTCGCAACTTCTATGTTCAAAGGATTTTCTAATCGTTCTCGGGGTGTACTAAGTTTACTAGCAAATTCTTCAGATATAAAAGAACAGGTGGCACCCGAATCAAATAATACATAAACATTTATATCATTGATTGGGATTATACCTGATACCACGTCCTTCGCAGCCACGGCGTCCTGGACGGTCATGTTAAAAGTTCTGGCGGTTGGGCGGTTGGATTATGTCGGCCCGCTAATCATCAGCTTGTTGCCTCCTTGCTGATTGCTACCCCCGCCACTTTCCTTCTTTGGGCAATCCTTAACACGGTGCTCAGTTGAGCCGCAATCAAAACACCCTTGGATCTTCTTTCGCTTCGGACAGTTGGGCGAGATGTGCCCTTCCTGTCCGCAGTTGTAGCAAGTGCCACGTCCCTTCCAGCACTCACCCTGGTGATTCTTCCCACACTTTGGGCATCCTTCAGCCCTTTTCTTGAAACCTCCACAAAAATTTCCTGATTGATTATTGTTGTTTTTATTGTTGTTGTTGTTCTCCCATTTTCTCTTTTTGCTTCCTCTGCTACTGCTTCCTCCCGTACGATTCTCTCCTCCAGTATTCTTTCCTTTCTTCTCCTTGTTATACAGACTTAAGGTCTCACTGCCACCTTCTGCAATGATTTCCTTTTCCAGTAATGTTGCAAAGGAATCAATTTGAAGAACTGATACCTTATTGAACAGCCACGGCTTCAACCCTTGTTCGAAGCGTCTAGCCTTCCTCTCTTCATCACCAACTTGGTGTTCCGAAAATTGCGCTAGTTCATTAAACTTAGATGAGTACTGTGCCACCGTCATGTCACCTTGTTTTAGTTCTAAGAACTTCACCTCCATCCGATTCTTCATACTCTTCGGGAAGTAATTCTCAAAGAACAGCGTTTTAAAATTATCCCAAGCTATCATCCCTTCTCCAGCTCTTTGTTGATTAGCCTCCCACCAGTAGTTCGCTTCTCCCCTCATCATGTATGTGGCAAATACCGTCTTCTGATCTTCGCCTACGCGAGCTATAGTAAAAGCTTTTTCGATCTCCTTGATCCATGTTTGTGCGATGATTGGGTCGGTAGTTCCCTCGAACTCCGGGGGTCCTACACTCTTAAAGTCTTTAAAGGTTGTTACTGGCACAGCCTGAGGGTTTGGGCAAATGGGTTCATTGTTCCTTCCCTTTAAGGCTTCTCCTAACAAGTCTACCAGTTTCTGGATCGGGTCAACTTGTTCCCTCTCATTGTTCACTGACTCCTCAGGTGCAGTCAATCTACGTCTGGGCGGCATTATCTGCATCACAAGTTTTCATTTTATTATTATTCAAGTATATTACTTAAGTATTTCTTTTAATACTAAAAGAATAAATTATAACACGTTTCTAAATAAACTTCATTTATATTTATATGCTAAATCGTTTTATTACATGATTATCCTAGCATACTGCTATAAATGGCATCACGTATATCCCCTAATATCACAAAAAATGGGGAATATACCAACCTACTACCATACTACCCCTCTAACAAAAGCTAACATGGGGTTTACATCACTATCCCACATCTTACACAAAAGATCGGGATTACAACATAGAATGTACAACACATAAAGATAAATGCTACTAACTACTACTAGATTGACTAAGGGAATCTCATCCCATCATCCCGCGCTCCACTGCGCTCTTGTACTCCAACTGTGCTATATACGCAACCAGCTCTCAGCTCAAAGTATGTAGAGTCTGTCCCTGTTCTGTCGGGTAGTGGTACACACCATCAATCACCCTCTCAAAAGCTGAACGGAGCACATACCCAATCTTGTTCATCTTTCTCTTCTTACATCTGACCTCGTCCTCTAGGTCGTCAGCTCTCTCATTGGCAGCTTCCCACTTCTCCTCGAAGTGTATCCTATCCATCACCTCCAACTCTAGCTGAGTACAGAGTGCCTCTTTCTCAGTCTTCTCACTCAATTCTCTCTGTTCTACTTCTTCTAGCTTCCCTGCTATATCTACATTCCGAGGCACTGACCTGTGAAATAGAGTCCCCATCTGGATCCCTGCCTCCCTACGGTAGGCAATTTCCACCTCTAACTCCTGCATGGCCAGCTTCCTCTGGTGGTCCTCGTCCCTCAATTTCTGGAACTCAGACTCTCTCTCTTGGGCCTCTGCCTCCAGCTCCTGAACCTTGCAGTCTAACTCTAGGATCCGCTCCTCATACTCTCCTAACATCTGCTCCTCTACAGTAGCCTCATCAGAGTCCTCTACTGGCTCATCCTCCATCGGCTCCTCCTCTGGATCAGACTCTATCTCAATCTCGTCCTCGTCGTCAGACTCAAACAGTGTAACAGCCTGCGCTGGTGTAGCCTCTAGAGGTGCCTCGTATACTACATGTATATCCCTGGGCTCCTCCTCTGCCACTCTACTAGGTACACCTGTGTCTGTCATCCTACAATCACAAACACAAGACAAACAAACAGCAACTCCATTAGAATGTTAAATAAAATATAAGTTCATTATATAGAATGAAGTTACATTTCATAACATGCTAAGTCTCGCTCTAGGGAAAACTCTATGTGAGTTTTATCTCCTTTCCAACTTCTAAGTCCGCCTAAGTTATAGTCTAAGGACACTCGTTCCTAAGGTTTATAACTACAGCTCTGATACCAACCTGTGACGCCCCCAAATTCCAGGACCGCCACTTGGGCACTCGAATTCGGTTCGTCACGTGCTCAGGGTAATACATCACAATAATAATAACTAAATATCATACAATCACAGCGAAAAATCTATTCTAGAATAATTTACAATGATTTATTATAATTATTCCCCCAAGTCTCGCAACCTACAGTACTTAATAGATTACATAATAATATCAATTAACGACTTATTACATAATCTAACTTAAGCTTAAACATAATCAAATCCAGTCTTACTACATCATCTCAATACAATATTAAAATATTTAAAACATAACAGAGACAAGCTAGTTGGTAGCCTTGCCCTTGCCTTTATCAACGCCCGAAGGTTCGCCCTGCTCTGCCTTAACTGAAATGTTTTAGGAAAAGCAAGAATGAGCACAAATTGCTCAGCAAGTAATATACAATAAGGATAAGTGATATAATTCTTAATTCTCGAAAGGGTATAACAAAGTTTGATAGTTCAAGGATAACAAGAATATCAACAGTTTTCAATAATAGTCGCTAAGGACATAATAATATCAATGTGATTCAATAACAAATCAATTCAAGATTTCAAGATAACTGAATACTGAGCAGTCGCTAAGGACTATGAACTTCTACTAGAATTAGCAGTAATAAACTGAAAATCCAACAAAAAAAACAGGTACAACAGGTGATCAGCCTAAAGTACCATCGTTATGCATAACAATCAATCATACCCAAGTGCGCGCGTCGGTTCTCCGACAATTATATATTCCCTTCAAAGAAGGTTGTTCTTCTCAGTCAAATACAAGATCCTGCACCAATCAATTGGTTTGGGTCGCTTTTCAATAATATAAGTCTAGCCGAATCAAATGGCATAGACACTTTCACAATATTCAAGAACAATACTAAGTTCAACATGTATAATAGCTTTACTGAAATAAGAGTTCAAGTATGCTAATTCAATTCAAACAATTAAGTAGGAAACTAGCTCTCAATATACAAGGATAGAATACTTGCACAGTAAAAGAGTGTAAGTTAGGAAACTTGCCTTATGCGTAGTTTACTCACGTAAAGCTAGCCAACACTTTCGAATTCCTATCGTAATATAGTTACGTATATATATGATATTCATTAGTCATATAATTTAACTTCACATTTTGTCTTCGAATATACGATCAACACATAAGCTAAGTTTTAACCTAGCTATACAGTTATATAAAATATAATTTCTATCCTTAACGCTCCTCTTTTCTTCAAGTTGATCATATTCTTACATCATTACTATCATGTGAGACCATCACAATTAGTAAACATACTCTCATATTATTAATATCGCATAAAACTACAAACAATACTAAAATATATTTCATTTTAGCAAGTTAAGGCATTCTCATAAGTTAACCGTCAAAATCGGATCCACGTATCAACATATGATACACATAGCACGTATACATATTAAAGAGTCTTTCCATGTTCGTTCAACCCTTTCATAACCAATTTACAGGATATAGGCTCTATGTTAATACTTAAAGCCATTCAAGGACACGAACTCATATGGTCTAATATGCTCGCTTCTTAAACACATAAGATATTCCTATAACTTATATTAGGCATGCTCATGAGTATTCGTATTACATAAATGTAGCTAGCATTGTTATTATCTTGAAAACATGCTTCGTTTACGCTAAACTTGAATCACGGCAACTAATCATGGTATATATACATGCATGACACATGAATGAGTCTAAGAGTACTATCACATGTGTTCATAAATATCAGAATATGAAACTTACAATAACATGTTAAGGTTCACAATCAAAGCTTATATTTTTGTTAGAAATGTTCAATAGTGAGGTCTAACATGCTCTTGGCATACTATGAACCATACATACATAAGTTAATATGTCTTTCATGCATCTCTACCTCATACCAACATGCCTTGAAAATCAGAACATCAATGTGTTACACACATGTCAAAGTTTGTTTTCAAAACATTGATTTTTGTTAGGAATGTGCATTAGTAAGGTTCACATGTTCACATTTTATTATAGAACCTATATACACGAGTTAGCATGCTTTTCATACATCCTAAAATCATACTAATATGCTTGCAAGATCAGAATATTAACATGGCAAGTATACGTATTGAGTTCAATTTCAAATTCGAAGTTTGTTTATAAAACGCTAAGTTTATCTCAAACTATAAGTATGTGTGTAACTCCTAGTAAAACATGCTTACATTGCCTTAGTATACTCATATATATGTACCACTCATGTTAGCATGTTTGTACTAATTTATCTCAACAATTTTCACTTAGCAGAATCAAGCAGGAAATCAAAAATTGCAGACAGTGTCCTGCGCAGCTGCGCTACATGCTAAGGCCAAACCGGCGCAGCTACGCCACCCCTGGTTCTGGCCGGACTGCAGTCTGCTTCGGCAGTTATCAGCCTAATTCACAAAATTATTTCACCGATTAGATTTTTAAACATGCTACATTATATACTAACATGTTACTAAGTCTATATAACAACTAATAATCATCCTATAATCCAATTAACATGCCTTACAACCAAAATCAAGAATCCAAGAATTTTAGAATTTCAAAAATGGAAAAATGGAGAACAAGAATGTATATTATACCTCTGTAAGTGATTAAACTTGCTGCTATTCAATCTTTACAACTCTAGACTGATATTATATATGCTCTCAATTTATCAAACTGAAGCAATTCTCAGCAATTAGAAATATGAAGAAACATGGCTGATATTTATAGACGAATTCTTACACAGACAATGCAATTATATTACAAATCAAACTAGCAGATGAATGGATTGCATGCTAGATAAGAGGGAGTTGGTAAATGGTTGGTAAATCTCATCATCAAAACCACTCCCCATTGATCATTGCTAGCTAAGCTTGGGAGAAGAATGGGGAGAATAGGCCTTAGCCTTTTTGCCATACACGTGAAGGAGAAGGAGAGTGACTTATTATATTGGGACAAGGAATTATCAGCATTTGCAACACTGATATATATATACAATACTTATTTTACTATGCTCATTTCATATATATATATATATTCAAGTTGTATTTGTATAATATATTCTTAGGTTGTAATTAAAATGTCACAATGTAATTCACATACTGTAATAAGTGTAATTTACACACATATAATCCATGCACATTTGTTTTACCGGATATAATTCAAATCAAATATTACCATATTACATTATCTCATTCATTATTAAATTCTATTAATTCAACAATTATTTACAATATATTCATGATATATCATTTTAATGTATACTTACTCACATTGTCACATAGGTATTAATCATGTAGTTCACATAGTTTAATTAATCTTAGTACATGGTCCATATGTGTAATATATTCACATTGCATTATATAGCATAGTTTATGTATACATGCATGGTCACACTTAAGTGTCTCTCTATACTATAATATAGTTGTATTTCATATACTTTATATATTCAAGTATTGCACATATCAAATAATCTTATTAGATTAATACTTACTTATTTGTCAAATAAATAAATTATTCATCTTATTGATTAATTAACAATAGTATTAATTAATCCATTCCTCATCGATTATTAATAACACATAATTAATAATCATAGGATTAATTATCATATTAACAAATATAATTCCCAGCATATTTATAAACAAGTGGTTTATTATTATTATTATTATTATATTTCTTGCAATATTAATCACATATTATTAATCAATCACAGTTAATATTCCACAATAATTAATTAATATTCTATGATACAATTAATTAATATTCTACAATAATAATTAATATAGATTAATTGTTCACTTAATTTAATATAATCATTCTTATATTACGTCACTGTGCCACACAAGGCTATCAACGAGTTTATCGCAAACTCCATAAGTTTCTTAATTGTTATAATTATTCAATTTAATATAATTGAATTAATTCATCTCATGACACAAAATTATTTATATTCAAATAAATTCTCATTCCCATTAATATATTTATTTAATAATATTAGGGAATTCCCGGGTATTACAGGTGAGCTGACTGGGGTTGCAAGGGGACAGAGCCCCCTGGAAGCCAAACGCAAAGTGCAATTGGGCTTGGCGATTTATTAGTAGCCCGATCTTAGGTTTTACTAATGTATTGGGCCTCATGTGTTTGAGCTCATGTTATAGCAGTTAGGATTTTTCTAGGTACTATAAAAACATTGTTTGGTGTGTGAATCATTGTAGAGTGTGAGGCATCTAATGAATACATCAGACAAGTATGACTAGCCGAATTGGTGAATCTGGGTATATCGTGTCCTTATTTTTTTTGTCTTTCATATAATAACTGTGTGATTGCAATAGTATTCGGTCTTAAATTCTAACAATATATTTCAATTTTATATAATATAGAGAAATAATAAATAATATATTTCAATTTTATATAATATAGAGAAATAATATAGATAAACGATTATAATTAGCAACTTTTCATAAATTTAATCACTTTTGACATATTATACTATGTTCTTATACATGTGTAGAGAAACTTGGAAACAGTAGATACATGTATGTACAAATTATTATTAAATTATTTCATGAATATTTGTAAAGTATATGTTTTACAAAAAAAATATTTCTAATATATATGTTTTATTTCAATGGATATAATTTTGTGGGAATAATGGTTATATACAGTTGTGTATGTTTTATTTGTGTACAGTCTGCCAAAACTATGTCGTTTTGGCAGATTTGTTTTTGATTTCTGATTTGGAAGGAGAGAAACTATTTTTTTAAAACAAATATGCTAAAACGACGTAATTTTAATAGACTGTGCACAAATAAAATATACACAACTGTGTATGAACATATTACCTTATTTTTTTACATATATATGCATGTATCTACTGTTTTCAAGTTTCTCTACACAGGTATAAGAATATAATATAAGATATAAAAAGTTCAATATGAATATGAATAAAGCGGTCAAATTGCAAAATTAGTGCAGTCAACTCAGGATAAAATTCTTAATGTCTTGTTATATTTAGTACTCCCTCCGTTCCTTAATATAAGTCATTTTAGAGAAATATTTTTGTTCCTTAATATAAGTCGTTTGGGAATTTCAAGTAAGCATTAATTGTTTAATTTCCAATATTATCCCAAGTATTAAATATAACTTTGGTTCTCTTACTAATATCTGTCCAATAAATAACACTATGTTTTCAATACAAGGGCAATATAGACAATTGATATTATATTTAATACTTTATAATTATTTTCTTAATACTTATGCACAACTCTAAAACGACTTATATTAAAGAATCGAGAGAGTAATAATAATTGAATTGATGTCCCACTAGTCGAGGAAATTCATGGTGAGCTTTGTATTATTTTTTTTTCCTTTCTATTTTTAGGTCAATATATCCCATGTTATTAATGCTAGAAATTTTGTTTTTTATACCATTGTTTTTTGTTGGGATGTGATTATTTGGGTTTAGCCAAGGTGTAGCCCAATCTATTTAATGGACCGGATTTAATGTTGGCCCATATACGTTTATTATCTATTTTAGTGAGAGAGTCCTTATTAAAACAAGATTGTGTTTTCTTATTTGGAGGGATAAGGAGTCCTTCTCCTAGTTGGATTCGGGTGGACGTGACTTCTATAAATACAGCTACAAGCAAGGGTTGGAGGGGACAAGAACAGGAGAGATGGATCACAATACATCATACAATACACAATTTGTACTCTCCTTATTATTATAGTGGATCTCTATCTCTCCGTGGTTTTTTTCCAATTGGATTTCACGTAAATTCTTGTACTCATATTTTATATCTCTTTATTTATATTTATGTGAGTGTATTTCGTGAGTTTGAGTTCACAACGATACAATCAACCGTTGGCGCTGTTTTGGCATGCCTTTTTGGTGATTTCGTCAGGCGAACAAAATCAGGCGTTAACATTGGCGCCATCTGTGGGAAACGAAGACACTTATTATAGTGTCAAATTAAAATCACTGATTCATCAAAAAAGAGCGCCAACATATAAAGATAAGTTGCTCTTTTTATTAGATTAATATTATCTATTACTAACTTTATCTGGTGTACACTGCCATCACATGCTTTTTATCTTCTCTCACGCTGACTTACTTTTTCAATACATATCTTATTACTCATATATAGCAAATTGTTTGCATACACACTTGAAAGACATTATTGGTGCTTTTATACTAATTAACATTCTGACGACTACTTTCGTATGCTACGCACCTACATGCAAACTTACCTGGGAACGTTATATTTTTGCAACAACTCACTATATATTATACGCACCACCGGTGTACATGAATTCTGTTATTAAATAAATATGATTATATTTTTACCACTTTACTTGTAACATAAATTTCGTACAGAGGCCTTCTTGACCCTTTTCTGATTTTGTCACATGGAGAGCTTTGGAAGATGGGAAGGAGGGGGTAATTTTTCTACATCACATATGCACCACTCAAGCCATGACTTTTGCCTACTGACTTCATATTCATACACGTGATCTGAAGACTCCCCCCTGCCCCACTCAAATTGCTCATGACTTGGAAAGCAATAGTGGTACCGTGCAAGAGAATCTCAAGAAACCGTTGTTCGGTCAGTGGCATCATCCGGATGGGTTGATCAAAATTTTCATCATGTCTTCGGCTGTTTACTTTCGGCGAATATAAAGTATGATCGAAGCCTCCCACAGGGGTCGAGACGGATATTATGGGGGTATAAGGTCGGACAAGCGTCCTTCAGAAGTGGCTTTGTTCTCCCCAAACAAACAAGCGTCCATCGGAAGTGGCTTTGTCCCCCCGAACGAACAAGCGTCCATCGGAAGTGGCTTTGTTACCCCGAACGGACAAATATCCTTCGGAAGTGGCTTTGTTCCCCCGAACGGACAAAAGTCCTTCGGAAGTGACTTTGTTCCCCCCGATCGGACAAACGTTCTTCGGAAGTGGCTTTATTTTTCCCAATCAGACAAATGTTCTTCGGAAGTGGCTTTGTTCCCCCCGAACGGACAAAAGCTACCCAACGGGTTGGGAAGACAATTTTGGCGTTATAAGGTCGGGTGGTGTTATAAGGTTGAACAATTCTTCGGAACGAGTATTTTCATTATTTATTTATCTTCGATTGTGATAAGGTTGGTTATTTATCTTCAGTTCTGATATATGTTCGGCATATGGTGTTTGGGTGTAACAATTCATTTTCGGCGAATGCGGATCTTTTGTTGGCATAAATTTGTATACTCTCTTATTTTAAGTTCCTTATAAATAAGAGACTGGGGGCAATGTTAGGATGTGATTATTTGGGTCTACCCAAGGTGTAGCCCAATCTATTTAATGGACCGGATTTAATGTTGGCCCATATACGTTTATTATCTATTTTAGTGAGAGAGTCCTTATTAGAACAAGATTGTGTTTCCTTATTTGGAGGGATAAGGAGTCCTTCTCCTAGTTGGATTCGGGTGGATGTGACTTCTATAAATACAGCTACAAGCAAGGGTTGGAGGGGACAAGAACAGAAAAGATGGATCACAATACATCATACAATAAACAATTTATACTCTTCTTATTATTATAGTGGATCTCTCTCTCTCCGTGGTTTTTTGGGTTTACACGTAAATTCTTGTGCTCATATTTTATCTCTTTATTTATGTTTATGTGAGTGTATTTCGTGAATTTGAGTTCACAACGATACAATCAATCGTTGGCGCTGTTTTGACCTGCCTTTTTGATAATTTCGTCAGACGAACAAAATCAGGCGTTAACATTTTTGTTACATATATTTCTTTTATTACTATAAAAAAACTGAGTGTTGATAAGAGAAAACTCTGTTATCACAAGTCAAGTTGCAAGAAGTATAAGAAAGATAAAATAAGTTGGGACATAACCAGTAATTAGTAAACCAACGTGTTCGTTATGACTTCTGAGTTTTGAAACAAATGGCATTTAAAACTAATTCGTATCAACTCTAAGCAAAAAACATAATAAGGATTAAGAGTCCATTTATATACTATTGCGATAAAAACATGCAGTGTTCTAAAAATTACCGTCTAAGTTCGATTAATTTTGGCTTAGGCCTAAACGCATCTATCTTTATTGTGAGAAGATGCAATGGCAATTTGTAAATTAAAACAAATTCATGGGTATAAATGTATTTTCTAGCAACAAAAGTCGATTTATTTTTGTGCAATACAAATCTTTTCCAAAGATTAATGCAACCACACCGGCTCAAACCACAATACAAATCTTCTCCAAAGATTAATGCAACCACACCGGCTCAAACCACAACACAGGAGTATCATTTGTAAGAGTAATTATACTTGAATAATACTACATACACAAACTATTCTATAAATATTTTATAAATTGTTGATGTGACAAATTCCACATCAGCTTCTTTAAAATAAAAAAAAAATCCAAACAATGTAAATCATATGCAACAAAGCTGATGTGGAGTATGCCACATCAGCATTTTGTAAAATATTTGTAAAATAGTTTGTTTCTATAACATTATTTATTATATTTACTATCATGACTTTGCAACAGTTCCTTCTTCATGTAATATCATGTTAGGTCCAAACTTACACCAACAGTTCTAGGATGTATATTAATATGTACTATATATTTCTGGGAATACACACATACATAAAGGAAATGATTAAATGTTGTAACTAGTGCACTATAATAGTACCTAATAGGGAGGTGAAAATTGCACTCCCATAAAGTTAAAATAGAGCAGTATTTATTCCACACTGAAGCGATAATAAATAATATTACCGTATAATTTCTGTGCAGGATTGAATAGGATTGGAGTCCATGGAATTATAATCCTCACTGTTCAAACTCATTGTAAAGCCTTCAGCAGCTGAATATTGGACAAATGCTTTAAATTATAGCACTTCCTTTTGCTTTTAATTTTTATTATGGCGGCTGATATTGCCGGAACAAAAATGATGTTACCAAAGCAATAAATGTCGCTTAAAGGCTGTGTGGCTAGAGCAATTGCAACAGTATCACTAAATATATTTTTGCTCTGACAACATTATTTTTGCTCCAGAAATATCAACCGTATTTATTAACTTATATATAAATAATGTACACATGGAAAACAGAAGGAAATCCGTGAGAATACAAAACTTGGGTTACCTTTCCAGACATCTTTGGCATGTTAGTGCTGTACGCCGAAAATGGGGAAAATAAAGGGTAAAAAAGACAATTTTGTAAAAGATTTCTAACCATTAAGACTTTGATTTTCGAAAGAAAAGGAAAGTTGCATCTTGTGCATTAGAAGCACAGCAATTGAACAAATTCATAGTCGAAGGTAATCTGATTTGAGTAATTCATAGATATTATGTACCTAACTGAAATTAACTCAAGAATCAAACTTTCCCCACAGCTTCCTTATTGCAGCTGGAGTTGTGATTTGCTATTTTCATCAGTTTCTTCATTTGCATTTTCATATACAACTGAGAAATAGTGACTTAATGTCCTCACATTGAGCCCTGGAAACCGATGAGGACTGTCTGGTCGCGGATCAACTTGGACAAAAGGCCATTTCAAGGTTTGTGCTGCTCCACATTCTTCCCATCCATCCCCAATCACGCAAAACTGGACATTTTGGCCGCTGAATCGCTCTTTTATCCATGAAAAACACTGGAGCTTCCCTACTTCCCATGAGCTGTAGACTGACAAAATGGCATATTTGTCAGTTCTTGTTGCCCAAAAACTTGTATACCTAACCCCACAAATGTGTAAATGAAACTAAACACTGTAATGCTAACCTAATTTATTGTCACACCAGAACAGTGCAGGATGGATCATATATATATATATATATATATATATATATATTATCTTAAGCTCACTCAACTAAAAGCTCACCCAACTCACCCCCTTTAGCGACGGACCGGGCAACGGTTTGATCCGTCGCTATATATACAACCGTCGTCTTAGTTTTTAGCAACGGACAACATATAGCGACAGACAACATATAGACGACGGTTATATATATAGCGACGGATCAAACCGTCGCCCGGACCGTCACTAAAGGGGGTGAGTAGGGTGAACTTTTAGTTGGGTGAGCCTAAGATCCTTATCGTGTGTGTATATATATATATTCCAGCAGCAAGTCTCAACAATGAACAAGTTTCCTATAGTTTTAGACATCTATATCATCCAATAGCTCTTTAGTTTTGAAAGAAAATCAAATTTATTCATAGAAGAGAAGTAATACAAGCGCACGTGCCCCAGGGGATAGGGGGTGGGCGTGGGGAAGCCACCCACTCCATAGCAAGTGGAAATAAAAAGAAAACGCTCAAGAAAGTGCAGCTCTCCAATTTCAACAAACACCTAGCACGAAAGTGCCCCTAAAGGCACCCAAGGTAGAAGGCTCTGTTGAAGGAAGACATAAAACATGGGTTCTGTTGAAGGAAGACATAATTTCAGTTCAGTAACATTTGATGCAGGCACCTTTTCATAGGGATCCCAAATTATTTAACTGAAACATCGCCGAAAAGAATGGGGCAAGTAACTACTTTTTAATGTATATTATTATTTGATAATAGAGAAGGAAGAGCAAGATGTAAACACAACAAATAAAAAGTAATATGGTAAGAATGATTTTGAGGAGGGTGACCTTCTCTATTATAAAAATTATTTTTATCAAAAAAGGAAAAAGAAAGGAGGGTTAACTTCGTCAAGTTTAAAGCGAGAAATTTCCACAAGGGCCTAGTTTGACAATCAAAGATTGGTCAGTGAAACGAATTGAAATATATTTGATTCTCCGATGTGTTTCACTCATTACTAATTTTGGAAAGGAATAAAAAAACTGTTCCAAAACCAAAATAAACTGTTTTTCTGCTTTTTACCATAGCTTCCCACCTCACTACATAGTTCATACATAAATTCTCAATTACAATGTGAACGTAATGAAGATGAGATTATCTGCGAACTTTCAGGTGGTGGCCTTGTTCTTACACCGTGTAGAAAGTTGGAAACTGGTATAAAAGTTAAAGAAAAATATAGAAATGAAAAAAAAATAGTTTGACGAATTACCATGCATTTAATATAGCACCATAAAGTTTTATTTATTTGTTGATAAGCAAGCATCAAATAGAATGTAGATACCAAATTGTAACAATAAGCCTAAAACAGATATGGGCAAAGATTAGCTAACCATTCTCGTAAGGTATCAAATCATCCAGCCGAAATAGCAAGCATTTCACAAGGCTGGGTATCAAGGAACCAGAAGTCACCAACAAATTCACATGCTCAATTCTTGTGTTTGTGCAATCACTGACCCCACCAACTGACGAAGTTTCTTTGTTCCCCGCTGAACACTGTTCCAAGCAGGCCCGAGCTGCATAGGAAGAAAATTAATGAAATAGCTTATAGCATAACAGAGCTTAATCTAGGATTAGAAAATCATGAAATTGCATGCTTACACTTTACTCCGGCATGGAGACCTACATATACACATTAAAATATCTGAATCGAGACCAAGCCCTGCCTGTACAAACTTTTAGATTGAAAAAAGAAGAGGAATCTAACAGACGTAGATCAGTCTAGTGAAGATCCTAGCATTTCGCTTAATTCAAACACCCCATAAATTTCAAAGAAAGTGCATCCAGAAAATCTTGTCATCCTTATTGCCAACCAAGCCCCAAAATCTGCATAGAAGGAAGCTCTCCACACTAGAAGAGAAAACCCCAACTCTCCCCCAACACACCAAAGAAAAAATTACAAATCTGAGTGCCCACCAGACAAAGCAGAAAAAGGTGAGCATGAGTCTCACAATCCAACAAGCACATTATACACACATCAGAAGATAAGGTTTTGTAGGCCCTCTGCCATTGCTGTATGTCATTAGAATTTATACTACCAAAATGACCACACAAAATTATTTATCTTTGATAGAGCCTCTACCTTCAAAATGTAAGACACTAATGGAAAGTGAAGATTAAACAGAAGAGAGACAGCAGAAAACCCTCTACCATGTTCTGTGCAAAGACTTTAATGCAAGTACTAGCATTTTCACCGTCTCACAAAAAAAAGACTAAATATAAGTGCTTCATTTTTCTGCAAAGATAGCACCTTGTAGATTCCTATTTTCCAGAAAGGTTTGTCTGGGTAAAATGTTGTCCTATGACCAAGAGCCATGGGATGTAGTTTACTGTAGCTATATCCTCTACATACTATTTAGATTCCTTCACAAACTCTTTAATATATAGAGAATATTTTATCACCCACAACATGCTTCTCTTTATCACAGTTACAGAAATCCATTATACCAACACTCTCCACACAGTAGACTAATTCTTCTACAGGGCCACTGATTTTCTTCAACAAATGTCTGCTTGACATGACTTTAATCTTAATACTTTATTTGTCTTTCAAGATGTTCTCACCAACCTTTTTTTATCTTTTCCAGAAATATTTGAGCATGTCTCTAATTTTGCTACAGAATATATATCCACTTGTGTTACTAATTAAGATATTGGCTGGTGTTTAAATGTAGTCCTTGCCTCCCTGGGTAGACTATTTTCCTAATCAAACTCATCCTATAATCGGTACAACCACAGAATTTATTTCATGTAAAAAAAATCAGCTGTTAGATGCGCACGGGCAAGCCATGTGCGGTTTTGAAAAAGACATTGTCCTCTCTCTCTCTCTCTCTCTCTCTCTCTAGTTTCATTCTGTTCTCTCTCTATCTCTTAACACACTGACCACTATCACTACCACTGGTACCATCAAGCAACCCACTCCTTCCTTCTCCATGTCCTTCCTTTATCCCTCTCCCTCATCCCATTTCACAACAACTTTACCCCTCTACTCCTTAGGTCTTTATATATGTCCAGCGTAACAGGGGTTGTACTCCCTTTGGCACCTTCTAATATACCTGTATTAGTTTCAAATGTAAAAGATATTTAGGTTTTTAGCTATCATCTGTATAATCCTCTATTTTACTTGTCAACGATGATGCTTTACATAATGCGTAATCAATGATAAAAAAAAATTAGATTAATAAGTTACTTTCCCTTTTGACTAATCAAACCTGTTCATAGTCTTAATATATTTATCTCATTATTTCCCACCATACAAGTCCTAAAGGGCAAACTTCTGTAAAGCAAGTGGCCACTAACCCAGCAACAAAACAAATATCAAGAGTTGCTGATAAAGAAGAAAAAAAAACGAATGCTCGTAGAGGCAATATCATGAGATAATGTACCTGAAGAAAGCCATTTATCAGTGAAACTATCAGTTTCCTCGTACAGGTTTTCCCAGGATTTAATCATATTTTCGTCAAGAATGCTACGCAATCCCTTCAGTAAGACAAACAGTTCAACTGTCATGATCAATTATATGGCAAGGACACAAAATATAAATAGAGAGTAATCTAAATTCTTAACTGAAGATAAGAAATTATTATGGTTGGAAGAGGCCGAAAATTACGGTCAATGAAAGTATGTTTGTAAACTACCATAATACCATGTACTCCCACCGTTCCAAAATATTAGATCATTATTGACTTTTGAAAGTTAACTTGAAATATTTTCAAATACAAAATTGGTATGTTTATTTAAAATTTTTGAAACAAAGAATCTAATAATTACTCCCTCCGTCCCGTATTAAAGTCGTAATTTTTTTTTTAGGATGTTCCACAATAAATGTCCTATTTCTATATTTGCAACTACTTTTATCCTATTTTTTCACTTATACCTTTATAATCTTTTTACTCAACTTTTGTTGGAAAATGAAGAAATGAGAAAAGTCTTGCATTGGGAACTGATGAATTATTATACCACTTTCTCTCTCATATTACCAGTATAACATGTCTTCTATTTAATGGCTCTCTAGACTCTTTTTTTCTATTCATTCTAGCTTTTAGTACTTATTGGGAATGTGTGAATAATAAAAAGAATGATTTAGATAATTAATTAACATGGGAAAAAGTAATATTTCATAGAAAAGTGGAGAAATACTTCAATTATTAAGTAATTCAAAAGGACAATTTAGGTAAAAAAAATATATTATTAATCAGTGTGTCAAAACTAATTAGGACATTTATTTCAGGACGGAGGGAGTAGTATTTTTCTAGATACTTAATAATATTCATCATTGAATTGATTAAAAGCACATAAATCTATGTCAATTTTGAGTTTGAAATATCTTAAGTTGACTTTTAAAAGTCAATAATGATCTTATAATTTGGAACGGAGGGAGTATTTCAGTTTTGTGTCAGTGATATAATCTCAACAGCAATACAGATATTTTGTTTATGAAATTTTATAAACTGGATTGATAACCCAATTATAACCTCATAGTACATACTGAATCCTGGGTAAAAAAGTTTAAAAACTAAATTTAGATTTTAAAAAAATAATAGAATATACTAGATATGAAGGGGTGAACAAGAAATGTATGAGGAGTCCTCCACAAAAGAAAAATAAAAAATTAAAAGACTACAACATTCTCAGAGAAGGGTGCCCTCCAGTCCCTATGAATATAGGATATAGAATCCCTAGAAATACATCAAAAAGCTAACATAAAAGCTAAGAAAGCCACCATTTCCCTAAAAAAATCAAAAGCCAAGAACCTATCCTAGAGATCCTAGAATTCCTCTCAGTCCAGATGCTACAAAGGAATGCAAAACAGAATTTAAATATTATTAATAATACATTGTGAAATCTGCAATCCAACTGGAGTTGTGAAAAAGAACTTTTTAAGTATCTCCATTAAACAAGTAGACTAGGAAACCATTAATGAACCATTAAATTTTTTTAGGACAAAGGATTATATGCTATAGACATAAACACTAAGCAGCAATATATGAAAATAGCGGAGCCGTCAAACCCTGCTGTTTCAAATCAAACATGCTTTTGGAAATGAATACAAAGTATGCAAGGCATCAAACCACATTCCAGCTTCTATATATGATGCAATCAACATATCCCTAGCTTCACCCCAATAGTTTGGGCATAAGCGGCATACATGCAATTATTCCCATCATCCTGTTCCACATAGAGTTCACAATGATGTATTGCAAGAAGTTTTATGCAGTTGAGATGTCAAAGACGTACAAAATGCCTGAAAAAACTAATATATTGCATAAATGAGTGGGAAAGATCTTTTTTATGATGTTTCACAAGCCTTGTAGACTTTGTAGTTCAGTCCAGTTTCAAATCACAGTCAAAACTCTTTTCTAAAAGGAGCCTACTAGGCGTAAAGGATCCTTCAGATTTGAGAACATATGGCTTCTAAAGAAAGGGAAGAATCGTCGCTATGATGCAGGACTGGTGGGAAGGGTTTAGAGACTGATGGGGGGAATATTCATTAGTGAGGATTTGCTCAAGGAGATTTGAGATGTGGACAAAATAGAAGGTGGGGAATATAGAGCCTAATATAGAAAGTCAAAATCAGATATTAGGAGTAGCATGAGGAGTGAAGGTCCTATATCTTCCAGGAGGATAGATATCGGAGGGAGAGCGGAAGGAGATATCGGAGGGAGGAAGCAAGCTTTAATTAAGGTGAGAGACCGACGCTAGCAGAAGAGCTGAACTAGAAGCAAATATCAATGTCTGATCGCCTAAGGAAGCCATTGCGCAATTATTTATGAGGATGAACAACATTGCGAGGATCGCATGTGTAAGAGTCTCTCAGCAGGGAGAAAGTAATCAGAAGAATGTTCGTCCATTTTGAAGGCATCATTCAGACAACTGTGCTCGAGTGAGATGAGTATCAGGATTCAGGAAGGGAAGGGAAGACAGTTCCGAAATGAAAGGCAGGAAGACCTTGACCTTGAGCTATTACCTAAGTAATAGGGTGGTGGCAATGTGGCATAAAAATAAAAATTCCTAGTTATTCACTCAATAGGTTACTGGATACCGTTAGCAACAGGGTTAATAATATAAACAATACATATGTGGAGGGAAATTGTTCAAATCATTTAACGAGATACTTGCCCGATACTATAATCATAAATAGGAACAAATCAGATAGATTTTTTAAATAAAGTACAACAGACTGAAAGACATAGACACTAAATCATCAAACCTTTTTGTACTTCTGGGCAACGAGCCGGTGCCTATATGCTAGTTTCCTATTATTGATATCATCAAGTGAAGACCCGAACTCATCCTCAGTGAAATTATAATCAGATAGATCTCGTCCATCATCATATTGGCTCAAGGCATCAAGAAAAGGCTTATTGCAGTTTTCAATCTGCATCACCAAGTATAATAAATAAGAACAAAAAAATACAGCCTGATGAAGTAAAAAATAGTGCTTTGACGTTTTCTAAAAATATATAATGAAGAAAATTAACAATTTGGGTACTCATTAGGAAAAATAGTATTCATGAAAGTGACAAACTTACTTGCTCATAAAAGAAAGATTCATCACATACTTGAAGAATGTGATTCTCCCACGTCCTCCCGATTTCTACACCTTTTTTTACATCCTTTAAACCATTGAAAGCCTTCGCATATGTCTCAGTAATCAATGATTTTAGCAATATAAGAGTCTCGTCCATGTCCCAAACATACACATTCATTTTCTGATCCATAACGGTACCAGCAGAACTCTAAAAAAAAATTAAATAAAAACCATTAAATTGCCACTTCTTGACTCACTCAAGTTGTGTATTCACCTCAGTAGCTGAAAGGTATCCTTTCAAATTAAAATTCCTCAATAACACATGCTATATAAAGAAATAACTTCCACATAGCCGAAAAAGATTTCACCACCCAATTCACAAACTTCACGATAGATGTTGCATTTTTTAGCTTACCCATGTAAATATAACCAAGCTAGAAAAATTTCCTAGGATTACCTTTCAGTTTTTCTCTTCTTTCCAAATACATTAACAATGCAAATTCATTAGGATGAAAATGCCAATATAACAAATCATTGTTTCTTATATACTCAAGTCTAAAAACTTAAAGCCAAACCCAAAATAGGAAGAGTTCCTATGATTGCCTTTCGGATTTTTCTTCTTTCACAAATCATAAAAAGTTTAGATTCATTTGGATTATCACAGGCCAATATAAATAATAGAAGCAAATCCTTCTGTAAAAATAAACAATCCCTAAATTATATACAATTCCAGTACTACAAAAATTAGCTCCATATTAACAATTTCTACAAATTACGACAATGTTATGGATTTGTAAGATATTTGAAAGATGAAGAAGAGCTAATATTACCCATAAAAGTAGATTTAAAAGGAGAAAAAACAGACCAGGAGGGCAGGGAAGAACAGGGGAGGCAATTCTCGGTATCCAATCAACTCAGAAAAATTTCAATGGAATTTGGGAAATTTATGAGGTATGCGTGTGTATATATATATATATATATATATATATATATATATATATACTCACACAAAAAGGACGTACAAGAAAATTAGGGTGAACCTGTCACATCTTTTACTATTATAAATTTTTATAATTTTTTGTTATATTAGTTAAAGTAAATTTTGTATTTCTACCGACTTGAACAAGGACGTAAAAGTTAAAATATAACATTTATTATAATTAATGTAATAAAAAATTATAAAATTTTATAGTCAAGACTTAAGGGTGTGACAATTTCATCATAACCGAAATCGTTGTTAATTGTCGATTTTATGAAATAAAAAAGAATTAGTCATATGTCTCATGCAAAGCACGGGTTTTATTTTTTGTTTTTAAATTTTAAATTTAACTTTTATCAAAAATTTTATATAATATTTTAAACATAAAAAGTAATGTTACTTTTGATTTAATAGACTATTTTATATTTTACATTTTAATATTTTGGACTTTTTTTAAATTTTATTTATTAATTATTTATGTAATTGTAATTTTTTTTGTTATTTTAGAATTTGTATACTTTAAGTTAATTTTTTGTACATCTTTTTTTTATGATTTAGATTTTTTTAATGTTTTTTGACCTATTAATGTTCGGATTTCTTAATTTGAAATTAAGAAAATTGTGTACTAACAATTATGCACTAAACATGAACTTTTTTTTATCTTCAATTCAAAATATTTTGAGGTCCCTTTCGTGCGAGTAGCCTGCAAACAATGCAATATAATATAATAAAATATTTTATTTAACAATAAAACTCAATTATATACTATATAAATATCATATTTGGTTTTTAACAATAAATTGAGCAAAGGTGGTGATGAACTCATTAAATACTATAACATACTAAGTAGACAGGGAGATTGATGATTATCGAGATGTTTTATCACTAATAAATTTGATTCCACAATAATATATATGTATATGTAGATGTGTTAGTTTTTGACCTGATGTAGGAAAAGTAATTTGTTAGGAACTGCTTGTTTAAATTTAATGGTGTGATATTACTAATGTATAATTGTTCAGTAGCTTTTGTAAAGTTCTTAATATGAAAATGATGTACAAGAATTTAGAATAGAAAAATCAAACTTGTTAGGTTGATCTAAAGAGTTGAATTAATGTATAGATCATAATATCAAATTGATAGTTTAGTCAAGTTGATCAATCGTAGAGCTACTCTGCCAAATAGTAAAATATATTTATGTTTGCAGAGTTAGCTTTCCTTTCGTAGAGCATTCAGTGGACGATCGCAGAGTCTTCCAGAAGTTCGCAGAGTTATCCCAAGATCGTAGAGTCCGCTCTAAGATCGTATAATGGAGAAATATTGCAGAGTCTGCTCAAGGATCGTTGAATGCATATTGAATCGTAGAGCACATCAAGAATCATATAGTAGTTTGTAGAGAAAGAGTTATCGTAGAGTATGTTTTACCAAACACTCTACAATCTTCATTTAAGTCTACGATCAACACTGGAGTCTACGATCAACCAATTCGTAAAGCATGTCAGGTCTGACATTAGACTGACATTAAGAATATTGGCAGAGTAAGGATTCCAAGAAGTTTTCAATGATCCTAAAGTTTGAAATGAAGATCAGATAACATTGTGTCTAACAACTACTTTGGTGATATAACAAACACTCAAGTAGTTGGTGGTGTTTGATGTGACATCTCAAAGGCGAAAGTATGTGTAGACACTCGAAATTTGCATTCTTGTTACTAACCCTGTAGGAGGGCAAAATAGTCTTTTACCTTCCAAAGACAACCCTTGAAGTCCAAATTAAGCCAAACCCCGGCGACAATCCTGGGAGATCAAGTCAATCCCCGGCAACAACACCGGGAGATCAAATTAAACCCCGAAAACAACACCGGGAGATCAAACCAAACCCCGGCGACAACCCCGGGAGATCAAATCAAAACCCCGGCGATAATCCTGGGAGATCAAGCCAAACCCCGACGACAACCCCGGGAGACCAAATCAACCTTCGGAGACAGCCCCGAAGCATCAAATCAAACCCCGCAACAACACCGGGAGATCAAACCAAACCCCGGCGACAACCCAGGGAGATCAAATCAATGCCCCGAAAAAAACCCCGGGAGATTAAGCCAAACCCCGGCAACAACCCCGGGAGAACAAATCAACCTTCGGAGACAGCCCCGAAGCATCAAATCAAACCCCAGCAACAACCCCGGGAGATCAAGTTAATCCCCGGCGACAACACCGGGAGATCAAATCAAACCCGACAACAACATTGGGAGATCAAACCAAACCCCGGTGACAACCTTGGGAGATCAAGACAAACCCCGGCGACAACCCTGGGAAACCAAATCAACCTTTGTTGACAGCCCCGAAGCATCAAATCAAACCACGACGACAACTCCGGGAGATCAAGTCAAACTCCGGCGACGACCCCGAAAGATCAAGCCAAACCCCAGTGACAACACTAGAAGATCAAGACAAACCCCGGCGACAGCCCCGGGAGACCAAATCCAACCCCGGCGACAACACATGGAGATACAGTCAACCCTGGCGACAATCTCGAGAGACCAAATCAACCTTCAGAGACAGCCCCGAAGCATTAAATCATCCCTAGAGACAACCCTGGGATAACAAGTAAACCTCGAAGACGACCCTGAGATAACAAGTAAACCAAGAAGACGACCCTGAGGAAGAACAGAGTCGGCTGGGATCAAATCTCGGAGACAACCCCGAGAAACAGTCGAAAACCCTGTCAATCCTGAAGACAACCCCCGGAAGGAAAAAATGGTCAGTTTACCAACTTGACATCAAATCAAGTCAAAATCTGGCCAAATCAATGCCATGAAGGTCATGCAAAACCATAACATCAATCCCGAGTGAAAACAGCACAAAACAGCTCAACGAACGGACTGCGAAGACTCAAAGATCTGGTCATGGAACCATCTTCTCGGATTCGAAAAAGGTCAAATCCCATGTCATTGTGTAGCTCTCGGAAAGGGCTTTCCTGAAAGTTATAGCACGCCTCCATCGGACTCCCGGATTGAAAGTTATGAAGTGTTAATTCCCAGTAGGCACACAATAGATCTAGAAGGGGGGTTGAATAGATCCTTTGCGTTTTTAAACTCTTTTCCTTTTTATTTTGTATTGCTAAGAAGTTAGCACATGACAAACATAAGAATCATTTCAAGCACATCGGAATAAGTTAAATGTCCCCTTCATTGATATATTGATAAACATTAATACATTGTTCTTGAGGTTAGTTTATTTGTAAGTAGTTAAAACATACATAACAGTTATAGCAGTTAAGTACATAATGTAATGACAGAAAGTAAATGACAGAATGTAAAAGACACAAGGAGTTTTAAGTGGTTCAGAGACACAAGCTCCTAATCCACTCTTCTGCACTCTCGCAGGAAATCCACTAAGGAATGGGCAGCACCCTGAATCACTAAGATTCCTTCAAAGCCCGCAGCCCTGGAACTTCAGTTCACTAAGAACTCTTCAAGTCCTTCGACTTGGAACTCCTTTAGTTCACTAAGAACTCTTCAAGGCCAGCAGCCCTGGAATCTCTAGTTCACTAAGAACTCTTCAAGCCCTCCGGCTTGGAACTCATTTAGTCCCTCTGGACAAGGACCCCTCAGGCCCTGGCTACTTGTAGTTGTAGTTGTTATTGTTGTTTGTGCTTTGCTGCTAAGATGTCATGAAGCTTGATCATCTTTGTATTTAGTAGCTAGGCTTGGTCCTCAGCATTCTGCTTCAAGTCTGGACCTCTTCTCTGGTGCAGCTGATCTTCATTCTATTCAGCTCATCTTCACTTGATGTCAGCTGTGCACCATCACCACATAGGACTGCTAAGGCTTTTCATTGTGGGTCACCTTCTTCTGACCCTTAGCAGCCCTTGAAACCCCTCTTGAATGATATACAGACATGATTCTACATCTTTTCTGGTTCAGCATCTGGTTCTTCATGGTGATCCGTAGAGGGGCTCTTCTGATCTTCTTTATGCTCAGCCACTTTCTTGAATGCTATCTTAAAGGCTTTCTCAGCTCTTAGCTTGGCTGCCATCTTTAATGGCATTCTCATCCTTGTTGAGTGAAGCTCTAGTCCGTTCAATTTCTTCTTTAAGTCTGCTTCACTTCCACCTTCGTAGTCTCACTGCCACTGAGACTTGTTCTCTTCAGCTCTGGTGGAACTCGCAGAGTTAACAATATAGCATTCCAACAACTCGACAAATCTACTACTCAGCAACAACTCTTATCTTTGAAGCTTGTCTCTTAAATACCCTTCCATGATCTTTCCGTTGGAAAGTAGCCGTTGGAAGCTATTTGAATTGCTTCGCAGATCTCGAGTTATTTGGTGCAGACTGCTGATGTGACGTGGCAGCTCCTTTTTAACTTTACTGACACAACAGTCTGCTTTCTCACCTACCGCCTCAGAGATGTCACTATTCTGTGTCAGACTGGTAGTCACCTTTATTACTCCTTTTTGATTCCTTGATTCAAATCCTTAGGAGTTGTCCTTCTGCATCGAAGCTCTCAATTAGCAATGTTCGGATGTCAGTCTTCATATTGATTCATTGCCAGTGCTTCAAAACTCAGATGCCCGAACTCCACGATTCTGATGCAGATTGTTTTGGACCTTTATTGTGGTGTGTCTTTGTTGAATGTTGCTTTGACTGGTTGAGACAACACTACGATTCTGAAGAGTGTTCTTGGATCTTCAATGCAGAACACCTCTTCCTTTACTTGTGCAGTGCTTCAACACTTTTGCTTGCCTCAACTGATTTCAGGAACTGATATCTTTACTTGTCATTCTGGCCTCTTCTGAATATCAAGACACTTTAGATTTGTGGCATACCCAACTCTCTTTCTCCTGGTGATCTCCCGTTCACCTATCTTCAATGGTCTGACCCGTGCTTAATCACTTCTATCTTGTTCTTCATAAGCTGGCCGCTATCTCTATATAAACTGTATCAGTTCCTTCTTTATTTGGCAAACACTACGCTACTGAGTGATTCTCAATATCGTTGTCTTCTGTTCTCTTGACAGCATCTACACTTACTGACTTTCACTAGTCAGCTACTATGTCTGAAGTCTTCTTCTGATTTGCTTGTGGAAGACTTCATCTTGAATGGCTTCACAACTTCAATCTGCATGTTGATTGAGTTGATGCTTGTATCTTCTATTAGCTTGCATGCCATTCGTTGAGTGCTCTCTGGTTTCCTTGGAATGTATCTTTGTAGCTCAGACCAGAGGCTCCATGCTTTGGATATTCTGGGAGTGCCCAATTGTTGAGAATCTGTTGACACTATGATTCTTCCCTTAGCGTTGTGAGCAACCTTTGTAGAAGCCTGAGTTCTGCAGATTACGATTTAGCCTTGTTGCTGCAGACACTACGACTTCGAGATAAGACCTTGACAGACTACGATTTTTGCCTTCATTCTTGCTGTTCTCGTCTGATCTGGTTCGACCACGATCTCTGCCTTTGATGTGATCAGTAGACTCCACTATTTCAAGTGTGATCTACGATTCTTGACTTAGCCCTGGCAGTTGCTCGATCGGCTCATAGACATATTGTCTCTACGATTCTGACCATGACTTTCTCAGCAGACTACGAATCTGAGAAAGCTCTTCTCGACACACTACGATCCTTTCTCGTTTCTCCTAGCAGACTATGAACTCCGAGATCTACTATCCTTGCAGACTACGATTCCGCCTTGAAAGTTCTCAAGTCTTTCTTGTCTCTCCTGGCAGACTACAATGCTAATGCAGTGCTCGACGATCAGACATGCCTATCTATTACATTGTATAAGATCAACTTTGATAGTAGTGTGCATACAAGTCAATCATGTATGATGACAAAGCACATACTTTGTAAACAATCTTATTTATTTATTAATAAAATATTCATTTAAGGCATATAATTATCTACATGGTGCTGTTTTTATAATATGTAAATAACCCATAGTTTTAAGCAATGCTTTTAGAATCATGATGAGATCATGATAATGAGATCTAAATTCTTAGAAAGCTTAAAAACTAAAATAGTTCCCAATTGTGGGATTACTAAAATGGGGATTAGTAAATCCAGATAGATTGGTACATATGTTGCTTGCTCATTGGATGAGAATGAATGATCTCATGGTCATTTGTGTGGAGACACTAAAGCAAGTATGTAGGTGCTTATTGGAGAATAAGTGCACTGAACGTGACTCGCTATGGAATACCTAATGGAGTTTTACTCGCCTGTCAATAGGAATTCCTAATGTGATAGTAGTACATGTGATCCTTGGACTTGAGATCATCATAGTATCTTGTATGTAACAAATTATACTTTGACTAATTCCTTAAGGCCTTTTAAGGCATATATAGGGTATGCTTGGGTGTAATGAGTTACATATGGAGATAATGAATGATCAATAAATAATCTACCACCTCTAGTAAAAGAGGAGATATGTCCTATGTGATTCGTTAAATGACAACCCAGGAATCCTTGGTCAAGGTAGAATGAAATTAGAAAGAGGTTTCTAATTTGCATTATTTGGAGTTGTGCATTTTCTAATCGAAATACATATGATTAAATAAATTAAGACTTGACAGTAAATCCATGCCTTATATTTAATTGGGACATTGTATGGTGGAAGGATTGAATTGTACGGTAACTATTAACTCACAGGTTCTTTTATGATTAATGTTGAAATCTATATTATCTGGAAAGTCGTTGATCGCTAGGGAGGCTTATCCCTATTGTAGAATAAATGTTATTTATTTAAATAGATTATTAGTTTAATTTGTTTATTTAAATAAGATTAGAATTGTTCTAATTGATTTATTCACAACCGGTTTAATATGGAGAATCTAAAGGGTCACACCATAAAAGGAAGAAGAATTATTTAAGAAGAAAATGGCATGATAGTAATAATGCATTAAGTATAATTAATTTAATCTATGATGATAGAATAAATTAAATAGCTTAATGTTTATTATTTAATATTTTAGAAATATTAAATATAAATTAATAAGAGGAGTCTTATTAATATTATTATTATTATTATTATTTTAATTCTAAAGGAGTTTAGGAATTAATATAATATCAGTACTCTCTCTCAATCCTAATAAAGATTAGGATATAAATTAATTAAAAGTATTTAATTAATTAATTAAATAAAACCCTATTCTAATTGGATTAGGAGGGTTAACCTAATATCTATATAAGAGAGTCTTATATCAGAAATAAGGTACGTGAATTTTTCAAGAGTTGGGAGTACACATATTCTATAGAGATAGAAACAAGGGTTAAGCCAATAACCCATCTTACTGAGTTCTTCATCTTCCTTGGTGGATCACCGTTAGAGACCAAACATTTGGGTGGCTGACATTGATCAAGGGAAGGAGCCACTACAGAGGAATCAAAGGAATCAAAGGAGTAGAACTTGTACCTGAGGAAGCTTGTATCTTCAAAGGTATAATTCTATTTTTCTCCTTCTTCATTCACTGATAATTGATGCACAAGAATGATCATGGTAATGGGTTTGTATAAATTTTGAAAACCTAGTTTTTTACGCTTCCGCCCTATTTATGTGATTTGATTGCATGATTGCGTTACGTACAAACCCAACAGTGGTATCAGAGCCAATCTTGTGCTAATTATCAGTCTATGTGATTCCATACATGTATAATATGCGATTGGATCGAGTTCTGGGCAACAAAATTTTTTCTGATTCTGCGAAGCTGCGAAGCTGCGCAGCTGCGCCGGTTCCTGGCTGCTGCGCAGCTGCGCCGGTGTCTTGGCCTGGTTTTTCATGCTGCGCAGCTGCGCTGGTTCTTTTTATATTCCTGGCGCAGCTGCGCCACTAACAGAATCTGAATTTTTTTTTGTTTTATTTAATTAAATGAATGATTTATTTAATTAATAAAGGTTTAAAATAAAGATGTTTATTTTATATGAAATGAGATTTCAGAATTGCTAAAATTAAAGAGTTTAATTTAGAATTGTTTTTTGAATGAAATAAAGGAGTTTATTTTTCCAAAAAATAAAGTTTAGCAAACTTTTGCCCATTAACTGATATTAATACATATATGGAATGAATTTACTTTCATGAGATGAATAAGTTTTATCGATACGTATGATGATATGTATGGTAATAAAAGGGATTGATTATGGACTATGACCAATGTGATTGGATTTTATTTTGGATGAATGCTTAAATGTATGGGTTTTATAAAATGGGGTCTGCGTACCTCGTCTTCTCTGATTTTATTTTCGGTGTAAAATTCTATCTCCCTTCTATGTACTTCCCCTTGACTGCTGATCAAGGTTTCTATTTAAAAATAATTTATGTAAAAGAGATAGTTAAAATTATCTTGAAGAAACTAGAGACCAAGGAGCAAGGAGCGCGTGAAGACCCGTTTGTATGGAGCCCGGGTCTAAATGTAACAGTTACGTTTAAATTTAAATTTTTGCACTCCTAGGTTTGACCTTTTGGTTCACTTGGTGGCTCTAGTGAACCAAACTAGAATAAAAGTCCATAATCAATCCGGGTAGAATATAGTATTCTATATTGCATGCTAAATATTATATATATTATATTTTATACAAACATGCTTCGCATGTTTAATAAAATGACGCGTATTTTATATATATATGTGCATGCGCGCTTAAAAAGATGAGACAAATAATAACAAACCTCTCAAAGAAACATTATTAAGTTTGAAGCGTTCAAATGATATTTGGAATATCGAACGTCGCCTTCTAGCATGATTAGTTAATAGAGTATTAAATATTTAATATGAGTTTGTTGTGCTATCCACAAGGCGAGTATTGAATATTTAAGATGTTAATTAATCACATTTGATGCTTATCAAGAAAATTGAACGATCTAGTCTTGTTGTGCTATCCACAAGGACGAAATTTTTTCTTTTTTGAATTTATGGAAGTGCTAGGCTGGACTTAACTTAAATCATTTTAGTTCGGATGTGCACACACATGACCATTATGATTTAAGAGACAAAATAAAAGGAGTTACATGGTGATGTAATTGACAAGAGTTGTCTACCTATTTATTTGTATATCGCTTGTTGTGCTATCCACAAGGTTATATACATTTGAAATGGGATCCTTAATCTCACTAGCAAATCTTTAATTAGATGTTGCCGAACTATATGAGTGAGGGTAATATAGTTTGATGAAAATAGTGGGAGATACCAATTTAAAATAAAAACCTAAATTTATTTTGGTATGCAAAGTTAATAAAATGAATGTTTGCTAAAATATTGTCTTTTCACATGCAGAATTTTAAAAATGTCAAAATCACTAATCTCACTACGAAGCATACTGGATGCAAATAAGCTTACCGACCCGAATTATGAGGACTGGCTAAGAAATCTGAGAATTGTTCTCACTGCTGAAAAGATTTCTTATGTCCTAAATTCCACTATCCCTGAATCTGTTTCAGAAACAGCCTCTGAGGAAGAGATTGCCACTTTCAATTAGTAGCAAGATGATGCATCTGTGGCTCAATGCATCATGCTCGCATCCATGAATAACGAGCTTCAGCGTCAGCACGAAAAAATGGATGCTCCTGCTATGCTGCTTCACCTCAAGGAGTTGTATGGTGAACAGAGTAGGACTGCTAGATATGAGATATCTAAGGAGCTCTTCCGATCTCGGATGACCGAGGGCACTGCCGTCGAGACTCATGTTCTGAAGGTAATCAATTTGATTGAACGCCTTGGACAGCTTGGGTTCGTCATGGATGGGGAGTTGAGTCAAGACTTGGTCTTGCAGTCACTCCCTGAGACCTTCTCGCAGTTTGTGGTTAATTTTCACATGAATAAGCTAGATGTCAGCTTACCTAAGCTGCTTAATATGCTGAAAACTGCAGAAGGTCACTTCTCATCCAAGAAGAACTATGTCTTGATGGTGGATTCTTCCAATAAAAGGAAGAGGCCCAAGGTGTCTTCTGAAAAGAAGAAATCTAAGAAGGCTAAGGGAAAAGGGAAAGAAAAGGAGCAAAAGAAACCTGAACCAGCTAAAGGAATGTGCTTTCATTGCAATGAGCCGGGACATTGGAAGAGGAACTGCAAGAAGTTTCTAGCAGAGAAGAAGCTTGAAGAAGCTTCGACTTCCAATCAAGGTTTGTTTATGATTGAAATTAATTTTTCTGAAAGTCATAATTCTACTTGGGTATTGGATACCGGCTGTGGTTCTCACATATGTAATACTGTGCAGGGACTGGTCAGAAGTAGAAAGCTGAACAAAGATGAGGTGATCCTACGAGTGGGAAATGGAGCAAAAGTTGCTGCATTAGCTGTAGGAACTTATTGTTTAGCAATGCCTTCGGGCAAATCCATTTATCTTAATAATTGTTATTATGTTCCGAATATTATTAAAAATATTATTTCAATTTCTGTATGGGATATGGAAGGTTTTGACGTTATTATAAAGAACAATGGTTGTTCTATTTATAAAGACGATGTTTTATATGGTATTGGAAATTTGCGAAATGGACTTTATACACTTGACTTACAAGAAAATATATTTCAAATTGAACAAATTAAGAAAAGGAAAAGAGATGATATTAATTATACCTATATGTGGCACTGTAGACTCGGTCATATCAATGAAACGAGATTATCCAAGTTGCATAAAGATGGGCTCCTCGAGCTATCTGATTATGAATCATATCCAACTTGTGAATCTTGTCTCATGGGTAAAATGACTAAATCTCCTTTTAGTGGAAAAGGAGAGAGAGTTACAGAGTTGTTGGCATTGATTCACACAGACGTTTGTGGACCTATGACAATAAGTGCACGGGGTGGGTATTCTTATTTTATTACTTTCACTGATGATCACTCAAGGTTTGGATATGTGTATTTAATGAAATACAAATCAGAATCATTTGAAAAGTTCAAAGAGTTCAGAAGTGAAGTAGAGAAACAAACGGGCAAGAGTATTAAGATACTTCGATCAGATTGAGGTGGAGAATACTTAAGCAGTGAGTTTCTCAATTGTCTCAGAGAAAATGGTATAATCTCACAATGGACTCCTCCAGGTACACCACAGTTAAATGGAGTATCTGAAAGGAGAAATCGAACACTGTTGGACATGGTTCGATCCATGATGAGTTTTACCGACCTTCCAATTTCCTTCTGGGGATATGCCCTAGAAACAGCTGCATACCTACTTAACAAGGTACCTACCAAATCCGCCCCAAAGACTCCATATGAGATGTGGAAAGGGAGGAAACCAAATCTTAAGCATGTTAAGACTTGGGGTTGTCCAGCTTATGTCAAAAAGTTTGAAAATGATAAGCTACAGACTAAATCCGATAAGTGTAGATTTGTGGGATACCCTAAAGAAACCGTAGGGTATTATTTCTATCATCCAACTGATCAAAAGGTGTTTGTTGCGAAACATGCTACCTTCTTGGAGAAAGAGTTTATCCATGAAGGGGTCAGTGGGAGCAAGATATATCTTGAAGAAGTTCAAGAACCACAAGTTACCACGGACCAAAGTCAGGTACCTAACCAAGTAGAAGAACCTACTGTACCACACCCTGTTCGTAAATCTGGAAGAGTACCGAAGATACCTGAGAGGTATGGATTCGTTATAGAGGATGACGATGAGGTACACATCATGAATGATGATGATCCATTGAATTACGAACAGGCTATGAGTAATAAAGACTCAGGGAAATGGCTTGAAGCCATGAAATCCGAAATGGACTCCATGTATGAAAACAAAGTATGGTCTTTGGTTTCACCACCTGATGGTATTAAACCTATTGGGTGTAAATGGGTTTTTAAGAAAAAGACTGGAGCAGACGGAAAGGTAGAGACCTATAAGGCCCGACTGGTTGCAAAAGGTTTCAAACAAAGACAAGGAGTTGACTATGATGAAACCTTCTCACCAGTAGCCATGCTCAAGTCTATTCGGATTTTGCTTGCGATTGCAGCTTACAACGACTATGAGATCTGGCAGATGGACGTGAAAACGACCTTCCTCAATGGGAAACTTGAGGAGGATGTGTATATGACACAGCCAGAGGGATTTATTTCAAAAGTTGGAACAAATCAAGTCTGTAAGCTACAACGATTTAATTATGGGTTGAAGCAAGCTTCTCGTAGATGGAACATTTGTTTTGATGAGACAATCAAAGAGTTTGATTTTATCAAAAACGAGGATGAACCATGTGTATACAAGAAGGTTAGTGGGAGCACAGTATCATTCCTTGTATTATATGTTGATGATATATTACTGATAGGGAATGACATTCCTATGTTACAATCCATTAAAATCTGGTTATCTAAAATTTCTCCATGAAGGACTTGGGTGAAGCATCCTATATTTTGGGAATAAAGATCTATAGAGATAGATCTAAAAGGATGCTCGGCTTATCCCAAGGAACGTACATTGATACGATGCTAAAGAGGTTTAGCATGGAAGATTCCAAAAGAGGTCTCATGCCGATGAGCCATGGAATAAATCTCTCCAAGAAACAGGCCCCAAAGACACCTGAGGAGAGAGACCGTATGAGTAAGATCCCTTATGCTTCTGCAATAGGATCTATCATGTACGGTATGATATGTACTAGACCGGATGTTGCTCACGCACTTAGTGTAACAAGCAGATACCAGTCGAATCCAGGAGAAGAGCACTGGAAGGCAGTGAAAAATATCCTAAAGTACTTGAGAAGGACTAAAGATATTTTTCTTGTCTACGGTGGGTTTGAATTAAAACTCGAGGGATTCACGGACTCAAGTTTTCAAACAGACCAAGATGACAGTAAATCTGTTTCAGGGTATGTGTTTACCTTGAATGGAGGTGCAGTGAGTTGGAAGAGTTCCAAGCAGCAAACGGTTACTGATTCAGTGACAGAGGCAGAGTATATAGCTGCAAGTGAAGCTGCAAAGGAAGCTGTTTGGATGAAGAAGTTCATAACTGAACTTGGTGTGGTTCCTAGCATTGGAGAAGCAGTTCCCGTATACTGTGACAACACCGGAGCGGTTGCACAGGCTAAGGAACCCAGGTCTCATCAGAAATCTAAACACGTGTTGCGGCGATTTCACTTGATCAGGGAGATCATTGAAAGAGGAGACGTCACCTTGGAGCATGTAGACTCTCAAGACAACATTGTAGATCCATTTACTAAAGCTTTAACACAGCAGCAGTTTGATCGTCACTTAGAGAAGATGGGTATGAGATACCATGGCGATTGGCTTTAGTGCAAGTGGGAGATTGATAGTAGTGTGCATACAAGCCAATCATGTATGATGACAAAGCACATACTTTGTAAACAATCTTATTTATTTATTAATAAAATATTCATTTAAGGCATATAATTATCTACATGGTGCTGTTTTTATAATATGTAAATAACCCATAGTTTTAAGCAATGCTTTTAGAATCATGATGAGATCATGATAATGAGATCTAAATTCTTAGAAAGCTTAAAAACTAAAATAGTTCCAAATTGTGGGATTACTAAAATGGGGATTAGTAAATCCGGATAAATTGGTACATATGTTGCTTGCTCATTGGATGAGGATGACTGATCTCATGGTCATTTGTGTGGAGACACTAAAGCAAGTATGTAGGTGCTTATTGGAGAATAAGTTCACTGAACGTGACTCGCTATGGAATACCTAATGGAGTTTTACTCGCCTGTCAATAGGAATTCCTAATGTGATAGTAGTACATGTGATCCTTGGACTTGAGATCATCATAGTATCTTGTATGTAACAAATTATACTTTGACTAATTCCTTAAGGCCTTTTAAGGCATATATAGGGTATGCTTGGGTGTAATGAGTTACATATGGAGATAATGAATGATCAATAAAGAATCTACCACCTCTAGTAAAAGAGGAGATATGTCCTATGTGATTCGTTAAATGACAACCCAGGAATCCTTGGCCAAGGTAGAATAAAATTAGAAAGAGGTTTCTAATTTGCATTATTTGGAGTTGTGCATTTTCTAATCGAAATACATATGATTAAATAAATTAAGACTTGACAGTAAATCCATGTCTTATATTTAATTGGGACATTGTATGGTGGAAGGATTGAATTGTACGGTAACTATTAACTCACAGGTTCTTTTATGATTAATGTTGAAATCTATATTATCTGGAAAGTCGTTGATCGCTAGGGAGACTTATCCCTATTGTAGAATAAATGTTATTTATTTAAATAGATTATTAGTTTAATTTGTTTATTTAAATAAGATTAGAATTTTTCTAATTGATTTATTCACAATCGGTTTAATATGGAGAACCTAAAGGGTCACACCATAAAAGGAAGAAGAATTATTTAAGAAGAAAATGGCATGATAGTAATAATGCATTAAGTATAATTAATTTAATCTATGATGATAGAATAAATTAAATAGCTTAATGTTTATTATTTAATATTTTAGAAATATTAAATATAAATTAATAAGAGGAGTCTTATTAATATTAATATTATTATTATTATTTTAATTCTAAAGGAGTTTAGGAATTAATATAATATCAGTACTCTCTCTCAATTCTAATAAAGATTAGGATATAAATTAATTAAAAGTATTTAATTAATTAATTAAATAAAACCCTATTCTAATTGGATTAGGAGGGTTAACCTAATATCTATATAAGAGAGTCTTATATCAGAAATAAGGTACGTGAATTTTTCAAGAGTTGGGAGTACACATATTCTATAGAGATAGAAACAAGGGTTAAGCCAATAACCCATCTTACTGAGTTCTTCATCTTCCTTGGTGGATCACCGTTAGAGGCCAAACATTTGGGTGGCTGACATTGATCAAGGGAAGGAGCCACTACAGAGGAATCAAAGGAATCAAAGGAGTAGAACTTGTACCTGAGGAAGCTTGTATCTTCAAAGGTATAATTCTGTTTTTCTCCTTCTTCATTCACTGATAATTGATGCACAAGAATGATCATGGTAATGGGTTTGTATAAATTTTGAAAACCTAATTTTTTACGCTTCCGCCCTATTTATGTGATTTGATTGCATGATTGCGTTACGTACAAACCCAACAAACTTAACAAGCTTAATCTTTCTATATTTATAGTCCTTGTACATCATTTCTTTTTAAGGACTTTACAAAGCTGTTTTGCTTATGTAGGATCAACCTAACATATTTGATCAATTCATTCTAAATCCTTGTACATATATTCCTATTATCTATCAAAGGACTTTACAGCTGTTGTCAATGCAAGCATACTTGCATATTCATTCATTTATATCATAATCAAATCAAATATAAATAGGAATAACATTTTCATGTATATTCCTAACATGAAGGTTCGAAGCAGACAACGCGTTAGTCGGAGTGTACGTACTTCTAGATAACGGGACCCACGGGACCGAGGCCTACTCAGGGAGCCGCAGATAGACTCGCGGCTGCCGCGAGTAGACCCGCGACTAACCCCCAGCAACCAAAAAGAAAGAGAAAAAAGAGAAAAAGAGAGGAAATTCTGCTCATTTCAGCTCTTAACCCTACCTACTATAACAAATGAGATTTTTTTATTTTAATTTTAAATATTTATTGAATTAAATAAATATTTTATTCAATTTATTTATTGAGTGGAATAAATAATTAATGTGATTATGTGATGGAGTAATTTAATTAAGTACAATATATTAATTAAATTGATGTTTAATATTAAATTAGTATATGATAATTTTGTGGTTGAAGTTCTAATTTAATTAAGATAATTAAATTAGATGAATTATTATGTGGTAATTTGGTAGTAATGATTTAATGAATAATTATAGTAATGTCTAATTTAATTTAATAATTAAATTAGAGATTTACTAATTTGTTACATGGAATGATGATTAATAAATAAATTATAATTGTGTAGCAATTTAATTTATGTGGCAATTTTATTTAATAAATTGATGTTAGCTTTAATTTAATTAAATTAGAATATTGGGATTTAATTGAATAATGTGTGACATTTAAACTATGTAGTAAATGGGTTATTAAAATAAATTAAAAGGTTTTTAATTTAGTTTTACCAAACAAGGCCCTTAGCTTTTAAAATTATAGTTTTAATTCAGTTTTGCCAAACAAGCCTTAGTGGCTTTTGATTTTCAAAAAATAAAAGTAACTGATATTTTTAATAAGGATATTATGATATTGTCAGTTATTATATTATGTAGTTATATGTATTATATCAGTTTTTATATTACGTAACGTTAGAGTTAGAAGAAGAGAAAGAGAGCAGAGAAAGAAAAGAGAAAACTAGAGAGAAAAGAAAGAAAGAAGAATTCTCTGTGAAATCAAAAAGAGGTTGCTTGCTATCATCTTCTTCTAAAGCTAACAAGAATCAAAAGGTAATAATCTAACTTTAAAATCATGAATTATTGTTCATCATTGTTCTTCATTATTCTTCATGTTTTTACTTCTCTGTGTTTGAGTTTCATAACAATTTGTGAGAATATGATTTGTATGTGTTAAATTGTATAAATAAACTGTTATATATGATTTATATGAGTATTTAAATTATTTAATTCATGTAAATATGATGAACATGAAGAAATCATGTTCATAGCAATTTACAGTGAAGTATTTTGAAAAAAATGGCTTCCTTGATATAAATTGATGTCTAATTCATGTTATTTTATGTAAATTGATTATAGATTGTAATAATATGTTAAGAAACAAAAATAACATGATTTGAATGAAGTGATTTGAGTTAAAAACAAAGTCACAGTGTTTATTTTTGTCAACAACACCTAACAATGGAGTTTTCTTCAAAATCATAGAATTAAAAGGTTTTAATTGATTATTATGATGTTTGTGTGTGAAAAATCATGCTAGAAGCACTAAATTATGTTCCTGTAAAGTTTTGTATGAATTATGTGAGTTAAAATTTAAGTTTGAGCAGAGTTAATAAGCCAAATTGGCTTTTCCTGCACAGTTCGCGAGGCTGTCTGCGTCCCACTGTGTCGTGGCGCCGCAGCGCCAGTTCTGTGAGTAAACAGGGCGCTGCAGCGCCACAGCAGCATCTGGTGACGTGGCACGACGCCGCAACGCCAGTTCAGAGTGTTAACTGGAGCGCTGCAATGCTATGTCCGGTTCTGTAGAGCACTGATGACGTGACACTACGCCGCAGCGCCGACTGCAGTTCATTATGTGGTGATGCAGCGCCACCTATGTAGTTTAGCCAGAAAATTTAATTTAAATGTACAATTATTTAAGAATGTTAATATGATGATTATAAAAGCATGTTAATGAAATTTTATATTGATTGGACATTATGTAATCATATTTTAATATGAGATTTATAATTTTAAATTATAACTTGGTTAATTGTTAATAAGTATGGTTTGATCATGTTATGAACTAACTAATGATTAAACCTAATGAATAAGAGTTATGAGTTAACTCGGATAGGTTAACTAATGATGTGATTTAGCTATATGATAACTAATTTGTGTTATTATTGTTAATAGCGTGTACGTAGGATAATTGTGGAGCGAGTTATTATTTGCTAGCTTACGCACGAGGCAAGTTTTCTTACCCTAACTCCATTATGCTTACGCAAGTTTCCTAGTCATTACTTTTTAATTGAGCAAGTTATTCTATTTGTTATTGTTATCGAATACGCAAGTTCTTTAGTTCCATATTCGACAAGTATCTTATTGTTTCATTATCGAAAATAATGTAACCTTGGCTTAATTGTTCAAGCAAGGTTTGATTGTATCTTTCAATTGCTTTAAGTTCACTTCTAAAGCATAACTTTTAAATATGATGTCTATTGTTGTGACTCATAGTTATTCCATAATTCTTTTGTTATTGAACCCTTAAATTATTGTAAGTTTGATTCAACTACTCATTAGTTGATAATAGTTGAACTCTAAATTACCCATTGAGTTTATCCAAACCAAAATTTCTTTGGTGCGGACTCGTTAATTAAAGCTGAGATGAACAACCCTATTATAGGGGATTACCATGCGAATGCGTTAAGATGTTTGTGCACAATACATGGTACGAAGGGCTGATCCCCCTAAGTACGAGTTAAGAAGTCTATATAGTTTAACGACTGTTAAAGGTTTAAGTAGAAATATTTATAACCTGCGACATAGTTTAAGGTCTTGTGACCCTCAGATGAATTCTAAATCTTGTATTCAATTCTTGATTATCGATGATAGAAATGTTATTTAATTCAGTTGAACTTATTCAGTGATATGTCATCATTATTGATTGTTATTTCAAGTGAGCTTTTGTTTGCTCACTGTTGCATATATATGTTGGGTTTGTACGAAATCATGGCGCAATCAAATTGCAAAAATTAGCGGAAGCATGGTATATCAGAGTTTAAAATATTTCTATAAAAACATTACCCGGATCATCCTTTATGCAACTTATTAATTTAAAATGATAAATAAGAAGTTATAGAATCATACCCTTGTAGAACGAAGCTTCCACATGTACGAGTTCAACTCCTTGTTCTTCTTGATCTCCTTCAGGGGTCATCATCACCTCACAGTCCAACAAATGAAGGGACTGAGTCTAGTGGAACCAGCGCTCAGACAAAGCCCTTATATACCACCAGGGGCAACGACGGGAAAGAATAGAAAAGAAGGCCTGAAACCCCCATCCATCAATGATATCCCTGTACTCCTGGTGCAAAGTATGATACAGGGAATGCACATTGAACCAGTTCCCTCGAGGCTGCGTAAAGCCGGGAACCTGCATCAAAAATCAACGCATATCAGAATCTGTGCCCCGAGAATGGCAAAAAGAAAAAAGAGAATCCAAAAAGAAGAAAACTTCAAGTCACCTCGTTAGCGTGAAGAAATATCGATGGATGGTGACTCAAGTCGCCCAACAGCTCCTGGGTCGGCACAACAATGCCCGAAAACACCGCACGTGGAGCCTGAGCAGGGGCAGGAGCAGCAAAATGAGCCTGCTCGTCATCAATATCGATCGGCTGCTCGTCCTGTGCTGGACAAATCATCGACTCCGCCAATCTGCGAGGCGGTCGAGCTGGACGTGGATGAGGAACATCAGAAGCCCTCCTACGTCTAACACTTGAAACGACTCTGCTGGCACTGCCAGGTAGATCTCTATCCATCACCTGGACAAAGTCTCCAAATCACCTCAGAAAGGGTGTGGCAAGCCTAAAACCTATGGCTTATTTATTTAAATCAGTACTCTATGCTTCTCTAAGTCTTAAAACATGCATGGGTCAGTCAAAAATACTCAGAAAAGTCAAAACTGCATGTTTTTCAAAAGATAATCCTTAAAAACATGCATGGGTCAGTCAAAAATTTCCAGTAAAGTCAAAATTGCATGTTTATTAAATACTCGGGTTTTGAAATTTTTTTGCCAGTATCCTTTATAAAATGGACTATCCGCATGCACATAGGCATGTCTAGGTGGCCATTCAGTAACACACCTTCCCAAAAATAGGAAAAGTTCATATTTATGAAATAAAATCAAAAATAAGCTTCACATGGTAGCCAAATTACCATGAACATTTTTAGTTGAAAATCTAGGCTCACTAGGCCTCAAAAAAAGATGAGTAAACTGATCAAAAAGAGCAAAATATAACTGTCTCAGAATCTGAATTTTCTTACATCCATACGTGCATTACAGTAAGATGTGCACACATATGTAATAAGAAAATTTTTAGCAGGTCATATAAGCATACATTTTTTATACATTGCGTCTAAAAGCCCCTTACGTGGTTCACATGCTTTTAACGGTCAAAACTTGCAAAAAAAGGACGTAAAACGTTACCTGCGATGCGCTGAATGCGTAGAATCTGACGGAATCAGAAAAAGGCTGCCCGAGCTCCGTAGATCTGAAAAAGAAGATCGGATTCCGTTTGAAACTCGAAATGAAAACTTGAAATTATGAACTCTCTGTTGCCCAATATAAAACCATAGGTGAAAGCGAGCCCACCTGTAGCAGCCGCCGCACCTCCACCTGCGGCTCCCCAGGGTGGGTCCCACTCCCTCAGGCTCGGTTCAGTTCGAGTTGAAACGGAGTTTATATGAGCTGCCAAGTCAAATCTGAAGAAAAATCGCTACGCGATTGAGCGATTTGTCCTGAAATCCCGCGTTTAAGCAGCATAATCCTGACAGAAAGGAGAACACTCTGAAAACCCTTGGTATACATCCCGAAGACATATCAGGGGATCAATAATGCAAACTACAGAAAAACTGCTGAAAAATGCCCAAAACTGCCAGTTTCGAAGCGTTGGGAACAGACCGAGACAGTTCAGCCGTTGGCACAACCCCAGCAAAGCGTCGGGTACTGACCGATTACAGTTCAGCTGTTGGCACAACCCTAGCTAAGCATCGGGTACAAATCGATAACAGTTCAGCCGTTGGCATAACCCCATTGAAGCATCGGGTACAGATCGAGACAGTTCAGCCGTTGGCACAACCCCAGCGAAGAATTGGGTACAGACCGAGACAGTTCAGTCGTTGGCATCATACCAGCGAAGCGTCGGGTACTGATCGATGACAGTTCAGTCGTTGGCATCACACCAGCGAAGCGTCGGGCACTAACCGATGATAGTTCAGCCGTTGGTATCACACCAACGAAGCATCGGGTACTGACCGATGACAGTTCAGCCGTTGGCACAACCCCAACGAAGCGTCGGGTATAGACCAAGATAGTTCAGCCATTGGCACAACCCTAACGAAGCGTCGGGTACTGACAGATGACAGTTTAGCCGTTGGCACAGCCTTAGCAAAGCGTCGGGTACAGACCATGACAGTTCAGCCATTGGCACAACCTTAGCAAAGCGTCGGGTACAGACCGAGACAGTTCAGCTGTTGGCTTAACCCCAACAAAGCATTGGGTACATATCGAGATAGTTCAGCCGTTGGCTCAACCCCAGCGAAGCATCGGGTACAGACCGAGATAGTTCAACCGTTGGCACAACCCCAACGAAGCGTCGGGTATAGACCGTTGACAATTCAGCCGTTGGCTCAACCCCAGCGACATATCAGCTATTAGTACAACCCCGCGAAGCGTCAGAAGGGATCCGGTGGTGGAAGCAATATAGTAATCCATCACATATGATGGAATATGTTATACACATCCTCAAAAGGAGCATCAAGAAGGATTAGTGATTCAATCCCCCTGTGGCTAACTACCGGTGTAAATTATCGTCAAGATAGGCATCAGGAGTGCATTTGCCTAACTCGGTGGCAGCAAGGTCATTCCTAGGCTATCATGAATGACGTCATCCCCAATAGAAAATGACGAAAAACCGTTCGTGATAGCCTATTAACATCACCCCCAGCAAAAACTAACATAATCAGTCAATGATGACCCAACCTCCTCGAAGGTATTTGACCTTCCTAGCACACCATATCATGCATTGCATTCCCTTTGCCTTTATATTTCTAGTGTCTACTAATCTTTATCCTGTCCATTTCACTGCATTGCATGAACATGATAAAGAGGGGCATCTATAGACACTCAAAATTTTCTTTCCCTGTTACTAACACTGTAGGAGGGCAAGACTGTCAATCAAATCAACCCTGATCTCAATATCGGGCCGTTAAAATCGGGCCATCAAACCAACCCCGATCTCAAATCAGGCCATCAAATCAACCCTGATCTCAAATCGGGCCGTCAGATCAACCCCGATCTCAAATCGGGCCTTCAGATCAACCCCGATCTCAATATCGGGCCGTCAGATCAAACCCGATCTCAAATCGGGCTGTTAGATCAACCCCGATCTTAATATTAGGTCGTCAGATAAAATCTCGATCTCAATATCGGGCCTTCAAATCAACCCCAATCTCAAATCGAGCCATCAAACCAACCCTGATCTCAATATCGGGCCATCAGATTAACCCCGATCTCAATATCGGGCCGTCAAATCAACTCCGATCTCAAATCGGGCCATCAAATCAACCCCGATTTCAATATCGGGCTGTCAAATCAATCCCGATCTTAATATCGGGCAATCAAATCAACCCCAATCTCAAATCGGGCCGTCAAATCAACCCCGATGTCAATATCAGGTCGTAAGATCAACCCTGATCTCAAATCGGGCAATCAGTTCATCCCCGATCTCAATATCGCGACATCAACTCAACCTCGATCTCAATATCGGGTCGTCAGATAAACCCCGATCTTAAATCAGGCCGTTAGATCAACTCCGATCTCAATACCGGGCAATCAGGTCAACCCCGGTCTTAACCTAGGAGGTACAGGTCAGCCCCGGTCTCAACCCAGGAGGTACGGTTTAGCCCCGATCTGAACCTGAGAAGTATAGGTCAGCCCCAGTCTCAACCCGAGAGGTATATGTCAGCCCCGATCTCAACTCGGGAAGTACAGATCAGGCCCGGTCTCAACCCGAGAGGTACAGATCAGTCCCGTTCTCAACCCGGGAGGTATAGGTCAGCCCCGATCTCAACCCGGGAGGTATAGGTTAGCTTCGGTCTCAACTCGAGAAGTACAGGTCAGCCCCGGTCTCAATTCGGGAAGTGCAGGTCAGCCCTGGTCTCAACCTGGGAAGTACAGGTCAGCCCCGGTCTCAACCCGGGAAGTCAGGTCAACTTCGGGAACAATCCTGAAGCATCACAATATCTCCAGGGAAAAACCTGGAAGGACCAAGTCAGCCTCGGAGACAACACTGAGGACAAACAGACTCGAATAAGATCCAAATCTTGGAAACAACCCGAGGAAGTCGACCGAAGGCTATACCGACACTAAGGGCAACCCCGGGAGGGAAAAAATGGCCATTTTACCAACTCTAAGCTGATTTGGTCAAATTCAAGCCGAATTGATGTGGCCAAGGTCAGAACGAACCATAATGATGATCCCGAGTGCAAACAGCGCAAGACAGCTCAACGGACAAACTTCGGGAAATCGAAGGCCTGGTTATGAACCCGTCTTCTTGGACCCAAAAAATGTTTTATCCCATGTCATTGTGACACTCTCGGCGAGGGCTTTCCAGAAAGGTACAACACGCCTCAAACTGACGCTCCGATCAAAAGTTAGAAAGTTTTAACTTTGACCTCACGTTGCTCGGAGTGCACGTACTTCGAGACGACTGAACTGGATACGTGGACCCCACCAGAGGAGCCGCACCTCTACCTGTGGTAGCAGCATGCAGGTGGAGGCTCCCTGGCCTATATATATGAGGGCACCCCCCTCATTTTAAAAAAAAGAAAAACGCTTCGAACCTCTACCTGTTTGGTTTTCTGCCTAATTTCTTGTCTTCCAAACCCAAATATTTTCACTCTAACATGTAGATATACCCACATATTACCACATATAAAAAAATAACCGGTAGATTCGGAAGTTAAAGGCCTACGATTTGGCAAAAGCCAGTGTAGTAGTCCATTGTGAGTATTTTTACGATCAGCAAGTCAATACTACTACTTCGCCCTTTTATACACTTGCACGTTAAGTTTCATTATCTAAATATGCCCGGAACTCAGTTCCGTGGCTGTTTTCGTCAACTTTTGGTATATTTTTATACATAAACGCATTTTTTGGCATTCTACAACTCGGATTGACGATCCGTCGCTTCCGGCAGCTTTTATATACTTGCATCTTCGTTATTAGAAACTTCGCCGGACTGGGTTAACTTCCCAGTCCGGGTTTGGCTTTTTTTGGTATATATTTAACTGTATATATACTAACTTTTTAATTCTGTCAAGCCCGAATGTCAAATCCGCTGTAGTTTACTGCTTTTATATATATTTATGCATATATAAGCAACTTTCACCACCACTGGGTTATCTTTCCAGTTTTGGTTGACTACTTTTCTGTACATTTACATTTCAGTTTGGCCTGGATTATTCTGTGACTTTTTTTACTGCTTTTATATTTATTTATGCATTTATAAGCAGCCTTCACCACACTGGATTATCTTCCCAGTCTTGGTTGACTACGTTTCTGTACATTTCAATTTCAGTCCGTGCACAAGCGTGAAAACCCATCGCCCTTTTCTACTGTTTTTCTATATATATATTTTAATTTTGTCCAGCCTGGATCATTCCGTGGCTTTTATGCAGCTTTTATAAATATATATATATTTGCATTCCAGTCCGGGCACCGGTGTGAAAACCCACCGCCCTTTACAACTTTTGTATATATATAATTATATATATATTGCTTTACTCACTTTTATTAGATTATTTGCTTTAAATATTCATTTTATATGAATCGGCACTGACATATCTGTGGGCGAACTAGATTTATTTAAATCTCGCCAACTCTAGCTTTCAAACTGTTCAAAATCGGTACAGACGGAACCGAGAATCTAGAATGGCTGAGATTTATTTAAATCTAGCATTTTTCTAGTTTCAGTTATAAAAACAACCTCGCGGCCCTTAGATCGCTATCTAGTGGGAACGAGACGCTTCGGCCAGGTGCGAACTAGAATTTACTGAATGAATCCTTGGTTTTGGCAACATTTGGGATATATTTCTGTTTCTGTACAAATTTGAGCTGTGCAGGTTTATTGGCTACTCATATGTGAGCCTAGAAATTATGGGATTCATGATCAAACTGATCAGAATGTGATTCTCACGATGGACAAACTCCACTTTACAGATGTACCCTGCCAGTTTTTCTGTAAAAAATGTACATACAAAAGACCTTAAAACGGTTATCCGGATTTAAGGTCTCAACATAGTGAAAATATGGTTTGTCGTGTCAGAGTCCCTCCGATGGCTATCATGCCCATGAGGAGACCGACACTTGTATATACTTTGTGGTCGAGGATGCTTCGCAGCCGGACAATCACCATTTAAATTGAGCCTTAAGGCTGAAAGGATAAAATTAAAGTATCAATATGCTTCAATTCCTATGATAGCGTAAGGGTTTGAAAACCAGCTTTCAAAACATCATTTTAAATCTTTTCAAAAAGAAAAGCTTTTGCAAATCAAATCAAACACTTTTGCAATTCAAATCAAAGACATTTTGCACATCAAATCAAACCCTTCGTATATAGATTCAACGACGCATAGACATGCGTTTCATCAAATATAGGCCCAATTTCCAAACAGCATTGACACACACATTTAGTTTTTTTAAGGGAAATATTAAAAAGATGTGGTACCGTGTTTACATGGGAGTTGTGGGGGTGCCTAACACCTTCCCCACACTTAACCAAGCCCCTGAGCTCAAAACTTCGGTTTCAAAGATCAAGTTTTGACAGTGTCCAGCAATTGGGACTCTTTCAAACAAAACTCGGTTGAGTTGGTACAACCATTTCAAATCTACCAATTGGCGACTCTGTAAAACGTTCAAATCGTCGACATGATACATGTTGGCCTTTTCCTAAAAAACCCTTCAAAACCTTTTTTTCGCAGTAAAAAGAGTAAGGGTAGAGATAACTTAGGAAGAGAGAAAGATCCGACCCGCAGATTTTTTCCCGATGTCGACAATATATATATATATATATATATATATATATATATATATGTTTATTCTAACTCCGTTAGCCTGCATTGCTAATCCGTGGCTTTTTCTCACTTTAATATATATATATATATATATATATATATATAATTGTATATATATATTTATACTAACTCGTTTGGCCTGGATTGCTAATCCGTGGCTTTTTCAGCTTCAATATATATATATATATATATATATATATATATATTTACATTAATTAGTCACGCCTGGATTGGAAATCTGTGGCTCTTTCCAGCTTTAATATATATATATAATTATGTATATATTATTTATTCAATGTGATTAAATATCTGTTTTAACTGTTCATTTCATGTAAATTCGTTCTAATGTAAAGTTTGTGGACTAGATTCATCTAAATCAGTCATCTCTAACTTTCAACCGGTTCAAAAGCTGTCAAACTCGAATCGTTGAGCTAGAATGGCTAAGATTTATTTAAATCTAGCTTTCTTTCTAGTTTTGTAAATTTTAAAACAACTACGCAACCCTAGATTCGTATCTAGAGGGAACGGAAAGTTTTGGCTACACGCATGCAAGGATTTAACTGATGAATCCTTTGTCTTGCAACATCTAGATTTTAGTTTACATTTTATTTCAATATCTCTTCTGTGCAGGCGTTTTAGGTAATATTCTGTGAGCCTAGGAATCACGGGATCTACGATTAACCACATGGATCTAGATCCGATTCACACGATAGATAACTTTGCACTGTAAATACAGCTTGCCTGTCTTCTTTGTAAATGTAAATCAACGGGACCTTAAAACGGTTATCCGGATTTAAGGTCTCAACATAGTAAACTGTGGTTTGTAGTGTTCGGATCACTTCGATGGCTTTCATGCCCATAAGGAGACCGACACTTGTATATATATTATTTGGTCAAGGATGCTTCGCATCCTGACAATAAAATCAAAATCAGCCGAATGCAAAATAAAATGGAAGTATCAAAAGGCTTCAATTCCTATGCGAGCGAAAAGGTTTAAAAACTGTCTTCCAAAACATCACTTTCATATCTTATCTAAAAATGGACTTTTCATTAAATCAAACCCTTCGTATATAGGTCCAATGAAGCACAACACTACTTCCAAATAAAGCACGTAGGTCCAATTACTGCAAGCCCACACACACACACACACATTGCGAATAAATTAGGGAAATTGAAAAGACACGGTAACCATGTTTCACGAAAGTCGGGGGGTACCTAACACCTTCCCCCCACTTAATCAAGCCCCCAAACTCTATGAATCTCGGTTTCCAAGGCTAAGTTAAACAGAGTCCAGTAATTAGGCCTACTTGCAAAACTTTTCAAATAAAATTCGGTTGAGTTGGTACTACCATTTCAAACATACCAACTGGCGACTCTGTAAAATCAAACTTTCAAATCGTCGACATTGTATGTCGACCTTTTTCTAAAAATTCACCTTTCAGATTAAACAAATCATATGGAAAACAAACAAGGGTAGAAACACATAGGGAAAGGGGATCGCCAAAGATTTTTTCCCGACGTCGACAGGTGGCGACTCTGCTGGGGACAGTAGAGGGCTTAAGCCGTATTTCAATGTTTTCAAGAATTCCCTTTTTATCTGCATGTGTGTGGATGCGGTGTTTACATTGAATGGATGTAAATAAATGTTTTACTGCTTTAAATATTAGTGCTTCGCATAACGTCATCATTTCATAATGGTGAGACACGTTGTATGTGAATGTATGTTGTGTGATTCCTCCACCAGGAGGCAAACCCGTCGGCGTTTGATTACTAGACTCAAAGGAGATTAATCCTATGAGTCTCAGGAAAGGCGCCACTCATATCCGCTCCAATTGAAAGAATGGATTAATTTCCCCTCTAGTAAATTGCGATGATCTAGGGACCTTCATGCTAAAAACCCGCGAGAGTAGCCTAAGATAGGTCAGCTTCTGATAAACCAAATTTGAAGGGGAGTCTCTTCATGTCTTCCCCTTTCAATTCAATATAAATTTCAAATTCCATGTAATTATCACATAAATGTAAATATACCTTTCATTTCCTGTCAAATACTGTCATACTATCGTGTCATCAAAATAATTAACCTTTGTTTTACAGGAAAAGATTAAAAAACTTTAAAAAATCATAACACATTGTATAGCATGCATCCTGTTAATATATACATCAAAATTAACATACCTAATTTTATTGTAGGAAAAAATTGGTCCCGTTACCAGATTAAAGTCTAAAAAGGCACTAACCCCATCTCTAGGCATGGCTTCAAGTGCCCAACCTGAATCCACCCCTGTCTCTCGGGAAGAGTTCGAAGGACTAAACAACCAGATAACTGAATTGGCTGTTTTCCTAAAGGAGCAAAGCTAAAATATGCAGGGTAAACAAATGCCCATTCAAACAGAATCGTCCACTCAAGGTGGCAGTCAGGATATCGACAAGAAGAAATATACTCAGATACTTGAGCCTCAAAACAAGGATCTAACCAACAAAACCCCTGAAATCACCAATCTCAGAAATGATCAGGAAACTGGTGATATTAGGAAAAGGTCCAAGAAATGGAAGAAACAATCCGGTCCATTAAAGAAACTGGGGCATTTAGGAGTGTAAACTACTCAGATCTGTGTATATTTCTAGGAGCTCAATATCCAGACAAATTTTAAGTCCCGAATTTTGAAAAGTATAACGGATTAGGAGATCCTTACACTCATTTAAAAGTGTTCATTGGGGAACTCGGATCCTATACTTAGGATGAAAAACTCAGAATGCAGTTATTCCAAAAGAGTCTGACTGGGGAAGCCCAAGCTTGGTATGCCCGACTTGACAATTCCAAGATTCATAGTTGGGAAGAGCTAGCCCATGCATTTTTAAATCAATATAGCTTCCAGTCTCAGATGGCTCCGGATCGATATCAAGTGACCAAGATCAAAAAGCAAAACAATGAGCCTTTCCGTGAATATGCCCAAATATGGAGACGGATGGCCGCACAAGTTACCCCACCTATGACAGAGACCGAAATAGTGATGACTTTCATAGACATCCAGGAAGCTCCATATTATGAGAGGGTCCTAGCATGTATAGGAAAACCATTCTCGAAAATAATTAAACATGGAGAAATGGTCGAAATGGGACTAAAGTCTAGAAAGATCAAAGACCTTACTGCTTTGGAGGCAGTGGCCGAGCATATTCAAGCTGGAAGCTGTGGGAGTAATCCTTGGAGAGTCCACAAAAAGAAGGAGGAAGATGTGTCCTTGATATTTCAGGGACAAAATTAGAGAGGCAATTCAAGCTTGCCCAATTATTCCCCTTTTCAAGCTCCCGCGCAATCTTCGAATCCTCCCTTTCAAAAGACCAGATAAGTTAAATGTCGAAGAACGTTCACACCCTTGGGGGACTCACTGGAAAATGTACTGAAACTTCTGACAACGCAAAAGAAGATTGTCCAGCTCCTTCCGTCGGCCAATTCAAGTGGACGAAATTTTGACCCGAGTAAGAAATAAGTTTATCATTTCGGAGCACCTGGCCACGATACCCAAGATTGTTGGTCTTTCAAACATAAAATCCAAGACCTTATAGATAATGGGGAGATTGTGGTGACAACACAAGAACAACCACATGTTCAAGATAATCATCTGCCTTAACGCAATGAGGAGAGCGTCAACATGATCAGCATGAGAAACGGAGAAGGATCTAAATTCCTTCAGTATATCGGAGAGTCATCCCAAGCAAACAAAGATAGGCCGGACAATTGGAAATATTCAGAAAAGAAGTTCATGATAGAACAAGAAATCAAATCTATCAAGGAACAGGTTGGGCAACTGGCAGAACTGGTAGTTTATCAACATCAGATAACGAGGCAATTGATAAATTAGACCAACCAACAGGAAGCAAATCTTTTACTCCTAAAATTAGTCCCATTGCCAGGAGAGATCATTACCGATTTCATGAGCATGAACCCTGGGCCGACAAGGTTGCTAAGGAAGAGAAGTTCTGAGTTAACAGGGAGTTCGCCTTTAAAAGGAATTTCACTCATTTGAATCAGCCTATGGAAGAAATTCTCCAAATGTTGATCAACGAGGGGAAAGTCACAGAATTGTTACCCCCAGTGGACCCTCAATCCAGGAAGTTCAAACCTTATAAGATCTGTCAATATCATTCCAACACGCTTGGTCATGACACAGAGGATTGTTGGGGATTTTGTCATTTGATTCAAAATCTAATTGAAAGCAGTGAGCTGCTGCAGGCAAACCAAGATTATGGCTATCCTGGTGAGGAATCAATCTTTCTTCCCATGGTATGGAATCTAAAAGAAGTAGTGGCTGTCATTTCCTAAGAAAAGGATCTAGCCATAACGCCCTTGATACTTCAGGGAAAAGGGGCCCAAGAAGGAAAGAATTCCGTGAAATTGGATGTGCCCGAGCCTCTAATATTGCCATTCAGACCGCAATATCCTATAGTCAACTTGAAGAAAGTCCCATGGAACTATGGGAAAGATAAATGATCAATATCAAACCACATTGCTATTATATCAAAGGAAAACCCGCTGTACCTGCCTCAGCGAGTAATTAACTCAATCATTAAAGCCAAGGGAATAGTGTCTGAGGAGAAAATTGAAGAATTCCTCAGCAAGATGGGGTATAATGAGGTCAAAGTGGTGCAAAGCTTAAATGAGGCACCTTGGCAGATATCCATTTTGGATTTGGTCATATCTTCGGAGGATCATCGCAAGATTCTAGTGAAAGTACTGGAAGAAGCACATCTGCCGAAGACGGTAGATATTGAGAAGTTTCATCATGTGATAGAGCACATTTTTAACAGTAATGTGATATCTTTCACTGACAATGATATACCAGCAGAAGGGACGGGTCATTGCAAGTCATTACACATAGTAGTGATGTCCTCAGGATATGTGGTAGGAGGTGTGCTGATAGATGTAGGATCATGCCTGAACATCTGCCCCTAAGACATATTGGAGAGCATGAAGATTAATCCGAACTGAATTCGGACTAGTCATGTAGTCATCAGGGCTTTTGATGGATCTCGCCGAGAGGCTGTGGGAGAAATCGAGCTTCCTTTGGAGATTGGTCCCCATACTTTCTACATATCCTTCTAGGTACTAAACATTACCATAAGATATAATTTGTTATTGGGAAGACCGTGGATACATATGGCAGGAGCAGTTCCGTCCACCTTCATCAATAACTCAAGTACATCATTGATGGCAATCTAATAATTGTAAATGCTGAGCCAGAGTATCCTGTCTATATACAAAGTAATATACCGGTAATCAGTCTCGATGAAAAGGTTGAGCCTGTCAGTTTTCAAGCTCTGGAAGTGAGCAACACTCAGTACCTACCTATGGGGGCACCATCTTTAAAGATAAAAGTTTCCACCGAAGTGATGACGATCGGTCAGGAAATGGTATCTTTGGGTTTCTGCCCTGAAAAAGGGTTAGGGAAAAGTCAACAAGGTATCAAAAGTCCAGTTCAAATCCCTAGCCAGATAGGGAAAGCTGGATTAGGCTATTCCTCAGGATCAAACCATCGGAACCCGCATAAGCATCCACCGGTTCCTGCCTCTACCATATTGTTACCAAACCTCACTGATGCAGGGTTTGTGAAACCGATGAGGAAGATTCCTGCTGTTGTGTCAGGTATGCTGATTCCTCAGGTCAAACCAGATAATGAAAGAAAAGACCCGAAGCCTGATGGGGAAGGCAAGAGGGGGAATGAAAAGTTCCTATAGGGAGGACGAGACCCGTTTGCAAAAATATATTTTCTGGTGCACACTGAGGGTATGAACGACAATATCCTAGATGATGAGTATTCAGAAGATCAAGTCCTAATCCCTCGCCTCAACAGGGATAAGGAGAGCAGTTCAAAGAAAAGCACTGGCCCTGATATGAATGATGTCTTAGTCATCATCAAAGAGGAGACAGACGATAGCAACTCCTGTATCATCCCTGTTCATGAGGACTTGACTCTAGACAATTGGATCCGTGCATTAGTCGAAAAGGGTAAAAGGGCAAAAAGTTCATATGCCCTGAAGCGTGGTTTTATTTCCTGCTTATTTTTGTTACACAACGATAGCAGTTACTTTTGTCATGCTTTTTTGCTAAATGCTTTGTATGATCAAATAGTTTCATATATTAAAGTGAAAGCATTTTATTTTCAGGACTCCAGAGTTGTATTTTTTTGGCCCTGCTGATGAGATGCCAAATTTTCACAGTGACTACAACTTTGATGTAGAACTAGAATTCGACTTGATGGGCATTGATCAAGAGGAGATAGATGACTATGAGGTGCCTGAGGAGATCAAAGAATGGGTCAAAGATAAACCTAAACCAAACCTCGACCAAACTATCACTGTCAATATCGGAACCTCAGAAAACCATAAAGAAATCCAGATAGGCATGGACCTTACTCCAAATCAAAGAGCGGACCTGATTGAATTGTTAACTCAGTTCCAGGATGTGCTTGCATGGTCACATAAAGATATAATTGGTTTGTCTACTGACATTGTCATTCACCGACTGCCCATTAAAGATGGATTCAAGCCAGTCAAGTAGAAGCTTAGGCGATTGAAACCTGAGTGGAGTCTGTAAGTCAAAGAAGAGATTGTTAAGCAATACAAAGCCGACATCATGGTGTTAACTTAGCCTGAGTGGTTATCCAACATAGTTCCCGTGCCTAAGCTAGGAGGAAAAGTATGAGTATGCGTGGATTACCGGGATTTGAACAAGGCTTTTCTCAAGGACAACTTCCCAGTACCTTTTATCAACATACTGATAGACAACACGGCATAGTATGGCATGCATTCTTTTGTTGATTGTTTTGCTGGGTACCATCAAATCATGGTTCATGAAGAAGACATGGAGAAAACAGCCTTCATCACTACCTGGGGAACCTTTTGATATAGACGTTTGTTTTTCGGCCTTATCAATGTCGGTGCCACTTATCAGCAACCCATGATGGCCCTTTTCCACGACATGATGCACAAAAAATAGAGGTCTATGTGTGGAAGCTGTCGTCTAGCACTCCAAAATTAACCTTACTCTTATTCTACTAACTCAAGAATTAATATAGTAATAAGCAAGGATCGATCCCACAGAGAGTGTTTTATTTTATATTTATCCAAGTATTTTCTAATGAATTTGGGGAATTTTGGTTTGAAAAGTTAAATTATCGAAAGTGAATTTAAAAGAAGTATCAATGAGTAAAAAGCTTCAATTCTTCAGTTTAGTATCTCCTTTTCACAATTATAGATTAACCAAGTGTTTACAATATTTATCCTTCAATGAGATTAACAATCCTAGATAACCGCAATCGCTAGTTATCCAAAATTCTCCTTATGTGTAAATCTAATGCGACAATCGCCAACAAAAGATCCTAACTATCATATAACCTAGAACTATCAGTCTAAATTTAATATGATAGAAGCATGAAGAATGAGAATTAGATTATTCCAAGAAACAATTACACAATCAAGAATTATTTAACTTGTCTTCTGAAAATCTTAATAATATCCAAAAGTTTGACCACAATCGAATATCATTAATTGCTACTTATGATCAGACATACATCGTTTGCTTAATATATATCTTAATCTAGCAGATGATATTAACTTACTAATTTAGTACTGCAGAAACTAAATTAGTTAATTGAATAGCATACAAGAAAGTTTATGTAGATAATCAAAATAAATTGCACATACAAAAAAGTAAATAAAATAAACTTGCTCAAACAAGTAATTATCAATAAGGTTCAACATCCCTTCGAATTGAATTGAGTAGTTTAGCTTGACATGCCTTGATTCTCCAAAACTAGGGTTTTCCTAATCAATGTAGAAGAAGAGATATCATATATGACCCTCTCTCATCGTTAAATAGCCTTTTCTTCCAACTAAAACTCGTAGCCCTTATCAAAACATATCTTTACGTCCAAATCCTACCCGAATTAGGAAAACTCTTCATCGGCCGCGCCTACCCGCCCTGGCAGGGGTTTTATGCTATGAAAATCCGCCCCGACGGGTGTTTATACTGTCCGGCTAGCTCTAAATCCTCCTCGATGAATTTTTGTACTATGGAAATCCGCCCCGGCGGATATTACTCTGGCGCCTGCAACATCCTTTGGTAAAATAAGCATAACTTTTGATCCAGGAAGAGTTACAGGCATTGACAGATTCTGATTGGATCAAGGTTGAAATCGGCTCCAAGTGACTGCTATGAAAATTGCAACTTCCAAATTCTGAGATTTCAACTTCCACTTGGTAAAAAGGTCATAACTTTTTCATATGAACTTCGATTGGGACGATTCAAGATGTTACGGATAGCTAAGGAACAGATCTACAATAAAATCCAAGTCCCAAGCCAAGACTATGAATCTAACTTAGCATTAAAAACCCAACAATCTTCCCATTTTCCTCGTTTCATCTTCCATTTTGACCTGAAACCTATAAACGAACCTATTAAGCCCTTATTAACAACCAAACATGCAATAGACTATGTATAAAGGAATCAAAATAAATGAATATGATGCACTCGTCAAATTCCCCCACACTTAGCTTTTACACGTTCTCGTGTAAACTAAACCCAAGTTTATGTTATCATTCACATAATTCTATCCACCCATAGTATCAAAAAGTTCAAGTTAATATTCATAAATATCAATACTTATCAACAGAAACCCGATTAGCATCTCATTAATCAGTTCATGACTACTAACCTTATCACCTCACCAATGAATTTCATTAAATCGAACTGCATCCACATAAGTATCTATTCCAAAATCCACATACTTACCCAACTTAGTTGTCATGGAGCAAAAACCACGCACACTAACTCATAACTCAAAACAAATTTTCTTACACTTTGCCTTGCTTTTCGTAGAACCTTCTTTATATCCCAGATGACTATATTTTGATATTTTCTTGTATTCTTCTTTTTCTTGACATGTGCAATGTCTCCTTTTCTTAGGCTTTTCAATACTACCCATGTAACGAACTTTCCACCAATAAATCCCAAACCAGATGGTCTTAGGGCGCCAGATGTAAAGACACCCCTAGGGCTTACTTATTCAAGTAACAAAGGCCACAAAAGTCAACTAGTTAAGCTGCTTTTATCCATCACACTTTTCAGCATGAATACTAATGCTTCCAAAGGCTTGGATACCTAGTTAATTCATATAATGGACATTAAAGCAGATTTTCACTATTTTTCCATACATCAATTTCATCATCAATTTTTTTCAATTTTTTTCTTCTCGCAAGAAATTAGTGCACATAGACAACTCCACATACAACTTAGTCAACTAAACATGCTTCACATCTTCAAGTACTCATGCATCAATAAATTCAATTCAAATCAAGTACACTGGTTACTGACTTAGTTTTCAATAGTCATTGATCAACTAAATACCAATAGATCTTGAAATTAAGCATCAATTTTCAATTTGTGACTCTAACCCTTCGACACTTAGGCGAATAAAATCATGGAACCAAGCAAAACTTTCAGCAGATTTCCAAATTCTAGCAAATTTTAGACTATTATACCTAAAAAAACAAAGAAAACTAAAATCTAAAATTCCCTCCCCCACACTCAAACCTTATATTGTCCCCAATGTAAGAAAATCATGCAAAGTAGAAAACTACTAAAACTAACAAATTAAAAAGGAAAGGAATAGAAAGATCAAATCTGAATTCTTGGGTTGCCTCCCAAGCAGCTGCCCTTGTTTAACGTTGTTAGCGCGACTGCAATTCACTCAATCATCCGGAAGCTGGATCTATCAGCGTCAACATCTCAACCTTCTCAACCTGACTTCTACCCAAAAAATGGCTTCAACCTATGTCCGTTCACCTTGAAGACATTTCCTGTCTTTGGATTTTGTATATCTATAGCACCATGAGGAAACACATTAGTAACAACAAATAGACCTCCCAACAGGAACGCAAGTTACCTGAAAATAATTTTAATCGTGAATTATAAAGGAGAACTTTTTGCCCAACAGTGAAATTCTTTTGCAAAATCTGCTTATCATGGAAAGCTTTCGTCTTAGCCTTATACAGTTTAGAACTTTAATATGATTCAGTACGCAACTCCTCGAGTTCTTGTAACTGCAACTTATTATGGACGCCAGCTTCCTCCAAGTTCATGTTGCACTGTTTGATCGCCCAGAAAGCTTTATGCTCTAGCTCCACAGGTAGGTGGCACGGTTTCTTGAACACCAGCCTATAAGGCGACATATGAATTAGAGTTTTGTATGTTGTCCTATATGCCCATAGTGCATCATCTAATCTAAGACTCCAATCTTTCCTATTCGGGTTGACTACTTTCTCCAAAATGGATTTTATCTCTTGGTTGGATACCTCAGCTTGGCCATTGCTTTGCATATGATAGGATGTAGAGACCCTGTGAAGAATGTTGTATTTCCTAAACAAAGCTGCTAATACCCTATTACAGAAGTGAGTTCCGCGATCACTAATGATGGCCCATGGTGCTCCAAACCTGACAAGTATGTTAGTCCTAACAAAATCTGCAACAACTTTAGAATCGTCAGTCATGGTGGCTTTAGCTTCCACCCACTTTGAAACATAATCAATTGCCAATAAGATATAAACATTACCAAAGGAAACAGGAAAAGATCCCAAAAAATTAATACCCCAAACCTCAAAGATTTCAACAATTAGAATAGGGTTTTGTGGCATTTGATGTCTATGTGATATATTTCCTGTTCTTTGACAATTTTCACATGATTTGTAAAATAGATATGAGTCTTTGAAGATTGAGGGCTAAAAGAAACCACTCTCTAACACCTTATGTGATGTTCTTTTAGGTCCAAAATGACATCCACAAGCATAGGAATGACAGAAAGCTAGAATAGATTGGAACTCATTATCAGGTACACAACGTCCAACTATCTGATCAACACAAAATTTCCACAAGTATGGGTCATCCCACACATAATGTTTTGCATCACTCCTAAGCTTTTCTTTCTGGGATTTTGAAAACTCACCCGGTAAATACGCATTTGCCAAATAATTCACAATGTTTGCATACCAGGGATTTGTATTGCCAATGGAAAGTAGATGCTCATCCGAAAATATGTCTTGTAATAGTAGTGCTTCTTCCTCCTTAAGAATTCTGCTCATGTGATCCACTACCAAGTTATCCGTACCCTTCTTATCTCTAATTTCCAAGTCAAATTCTTGCAGCAGCAAGATCCACCTTATGATTCGATGTTTGGACTCTTTCTTAGTAAGCAAGTACTTGAGAGCAGCATGGTCATAATAGACTATCACATTAGTACCAAGTATGATCTAAACTTATCTAAAGCAAATACAATAGATAAGAGTTCTTTTTCAGTTGTGGAATAGTTTATCTGAGCCGCATTCAATATTCTAGAAGCATAATAGATGGCATGGACAACTTTGTCAAATTTTTAGCCCAAGACGACGCCGACAGCATAGTTGCTTTCATCACACATTATCTCAAATGGAAACTTCCAATTTGGTGGTTGAATAACAGAGGCTGACATCAATAATTTCTTTAAAGTATCAAGAGCCACCTTGCATTCATCATGAAAATGGAATTCCACATCTTTCTAGAGCAACTTGCTGTTTGGTTGGTTTATGTAACTACAATTAACGCGCAAGTATACGCGGTCAACAAGTAATATAAGATAAGTAAAGATCGTTCCCACAGAGAATTAACAAATAAAAGGTCGCCAAACCACTAGCACATAATCCCCTCAGTCTTATTTAAACGAGAGATAAAGAGTTGGAATTAAAACTAAGTTAACTAGGTAAGGAATTAAAATAAATAATCCTAAGGTAGAATCAGATAATGAAGGCATGAGACTCCAATTTCCCCTAATGATTCATCTAAGTCAATTCACTTCCAATTAGGTCAAATTAATCGTTAAGAGTGCTAGCCGAGAACACGAAAGTGAGAGAAGGCCATCTTTCGATGCACCTAATCCATATCACGTGCAATCCACAGATGATAGAATGCACGTGAACACCCACATTACCTAAACCACTATATGTCTATGTGATTTACAAATAATTAGGGTTTAAGGTCAAGTTCTCTATTGGCCACGAGCGGCGTTTCGGTATATGTCTATCCTAAGCACAAATCATACATCCAACGCCATGTGAACGTACAATCGCTCGCTACTACGATTTGATCTAAACCCACATTTCGTCTTTCAATCCCATGTGGGTTATCACAGTAATTGGTCATGACTCAATTAAGCAATGAAAATAAATATCGCAGTAGACAATCACAAAATAATCAATAAGAACCAACATGGAAGAGAAATTAATATAGACTACTCATTAGATTCCATTGGAACCTGAAGGTATACTTTAAGTCATAGACAACTCAAACATACCATCCACATGTAGAATAAGCATCGTAAGAACACAAATATGAATCAAAGAGAACATAAGAGTAAGAAATGCAAATCTGATTCCTCTTGATCAAAATACGAATCCTTGATGTTCTTCAAATGCTTCAGCAATCAAGTCTAATAAAACCCTACAACATTAACTACTATAAACTAGTATAATCTCTACTTCTATTCTACTCCTAGACAAGAAAATGAAAAACTAGAATAAGAAAATTAGGGCTAAACTCCCTTATGGGGAGAGAGCTATATTCTGTTGCCAAAATGCCCTTATATGCCTTTTCCCACCGAGCCTGCCTTGCTGCTCCCAACAAACCAAAACTGCTGCGTTAAAAACTAAGTCAACTGTGGAGCTTGACCGGCGCAGCTGCGCAGGTCCTATGCCTGCAGCCGGCGCAGCTGCGCAGGCTCAGGTTCTAAAATTCTGCTGCTTTTGCTTTGCTGCTGCACTCTCCTGCTGCCCTTCTGAATTCCTTCTTGATTCTATTTGCTCCTAGCTTCTGTCAATCCCTCATGCCTAGCTTACTCTTTAAGCGTTGTCCCCTTTTTAGCACCTTTTCATCCTTTTAAGCTCAAAATACACCCGGAGCGTTCCTAAATATAAATCTGCAAAAGAAAGTAAAAAGGCATGAAAAGCTACGATAACACTTGAGTTTAAACAACAATCGCAGTGAGTTGATATCTAAATAAGTGGTTGTAAAACCACTTATCACTTGCATAAGGGCAATGCTATCTTGGAGAAATCTTTGATAAACCTACGATAAAATCCTGCATGTCCAAGAAAAGAGCGTATCTCCCGCACGCTGACGGGGTAAGACAATGCAGATATAATATCAATTTTAGCATTATTAACTTCTAAACCATTAACTGACACTACATGACCAAGTACAATTCCTTGTTCTACCATAAAGTGACATTTTTCCCAATTTAGCACAAGGTTAGTTTCCAAACATCTATCCAAAACACGAGTCAGATTATCTAGGCAAGCGTGTAAAGAATTACCATGTACTGTGAAATCATTCATAAAGACCTCAATGCATTCTTCTAAAAGATCGAAAAAAAAATACTCACCATACATCTTTGAAAATTACCTGGGGCATTGCAGAGTCTAAAGGACATTCGCCGATAGGCAACGGTACCAAAGGAACATGTGAATGTGGTCTTTTCTTGGTCTTCGAGTGCAATCACAATCTGGTTATAACCTGAAAAACCATCTAGAAAGCAATAATAAGTATGCCCAACTAATTGTTTTAACATTTGATCAATAAAAGGAAAGGGAAAGTGATCTTTTCTAGTTACAACATTTAACCTCCTATAGTCAATACACACTCTCCAACCTGTTTGCATCCATGTGGGCACTAACTCATTATTATCATTCTTGACAACCGTGATTCTGGATTTCTTTGGAACTACCTGCACTGGACTTACCCATTGACTGTCGGAGATGGGGTAGATGATTCTTGCATCGAGCAATTTTATTACCTCTTTCTTTACTACCTCTATCAAAGGTGGGTTCAAACGTCTTTGTGCATCCCTCGTAGGTTTAGCCCCGTCTTCCAGTAAAATTCGATGCATGCACATTGCGGGACTAATACCTTTGATGTCTGCTATAGTCCAACCAAACATTGTGATATGGTCCCTAAGGACTCTCAACAATTTTTCTTCCTGCACTTTGGTTAGATTACTAGCAATTATCACAGGTAAAGTCTCATTAGTCCCCAAATACGTATATTTCAAGTGTGCAGGTAATTGTTTCAATTCAAGTGTTGGAGCTTGCACAACAGATGGTAATAGTTTTTGGTGAGACACAAGTAATTGAATTAAATAGACTGCATGCTTATCTGAGAGTTTAGGCAATGAGTGTAGTGCAGCCACAGTTTCCTTCAATTCCTAATTTTGCTAAAGTTCATACTTCCCTTCCATGTCCAAACTGCTAGAAATAGCAACCTCCAAGCTGTCTCTCTGAATTTGTTCAAAAGTTTCCTGTACTAAAGAGTCACACACATCAATTGCAAAAACTTGACAAATATCACTAGGGTACCTCATGGCATCATAGATGTTAAATTGGATCTTTTCGCCATCAAACTCCATTGTTAAGGTCCCATTGTGCACACCAATCATAGTTCTCTCTATTTTTAGGAAGGGCCTTTTTAACAAGGTTTGGTGAAATCTGCAGGAAAGATTAGTTCGTTCACCTGCACCAAGACATCTTCAACTGCCCGTCAAGGGTAAGTGTTAGTACGATCTGCCAATTGAATAATCACACCAGTATTTTTCAAAGGACCTAGATTTAGAGACTTATAAACAGATAATGGCATCACATTAATTGAAGCACCTAAATCTAGCATGGCCTTCTCAAATCTAGTGTTTCTTATTTTGCATGGGATCGTGAATATGCCTAGATCTTTACATTTAGGGGGCATTTTTCTTTGAAGAACAGCTGATACATTCCCCCCAACTGTGACTTTTTCATCATTTTCCAATTTTCGTTTGTTAGTGCACAATTCTTTTAAAAATTTTGCATATCGTGGCACTTGTTTAATTGCATCAAGTAATGGAATATTCACTTCTACTTTCCTAAAAGTTTCCAGAATTTCTTTTTCCTGTTCATCTTTCTTTGAAGTTCTAGAATTTCTGGGAGGAAATGGAAGAGGAATATTTTTAAGCTGATAAGGAGGGTTAGGGTGTACCTTAGATTTTTTGGTTCCTCTTTAGCTTGCTCTTTCTCAAACTCAACTCTAGCTGTAGGTGTATCCATATGCTTCCCACTTCGCAAGGTTATAACATTAGCATTCTCCTTAGGATTCACAACAGTTTGAGATGGGAGCTTCCCTAAACCTTGAGAATCCAACCAACCCACAGTAGTAGCTAATTGGCTTATTTGACTCTCCAAACTATGGATGGAAGATCTCGTCTCTTGTTAAAGCTGTTGTGTCTGTGTCATAAATGCTTTGAACATGTCCTCCAAGGATGTTCCAGTATTTGCCGGTGCTACTGGTTTGGGTTGGTACTGTGGCTGATTTGGCTGAAATTGCTGTTTATTTTGGTAGAACCCTTGCGCCTACGGCCTAGCACCCCCATAACTCAAGTTGGGATGATCCCTCCATCCTGGATTGTAAGAATTAGAAAAAGGATCATATTTCCTCTGCGGCTGTGCTTGGTAATTTCCCACTGCATTAGCTTGCTGTGCATTATCTTTCTCTTGTAATATCGGGCATGAATCTGTAGGGTGCCCGGCCATTAAACATATTTCGTAAGCCTTTGCAACTGACAAGTTACCTGTTGCTAATTGTTTTACCACATCAGTTAAGTCAGAAATCAGTTGCTCTAAATTACTCGTGCTTACCTTACTTACCCTTTGTGCTGGATGATCATTCCGTGTTCCATATTGTTGTGCATTGGCGGCCATATTTGTAATAAAATTCTTTGCAGCCTCCGGTGTTTTATCTACTAATGCTCCTCCATTAGCAGCGTAGATCATACTTCTATCCATTGGTGCAAGTCCCTCATAAAAGTATTAGATAAGGTGTTGATCATCAATCTAGTGGGGTGGACTGTTGGAGCAAAGCTTTTTGAATCTCTTCTAGTATTCATACAATGTTTCATCGCTGAATTATCGGATTCCGCAAATTTCTTTCCTTATGTGGGCTACTCTTGAAGCAGGAAAGTATTTCTCCAAAAATAGCCTTTTCATGTCATTCCATGATTGTATTGATCCCGAGGGGAGATAATACAACCAATCTTTTGCTAAATCCGCCAGTGAGAATGGGAAAGCTCTCAGTTTTATCTACTCCTCCGTAATCACGTGTGGCTTCATGGTTGAGCACACAACTTAAAACTCCTTCAAATGCTTGTAAGGATCCTCACCTGCAAGACCACAAAAAGTAGGCAAAAGGTGAATTAGTCCGGATTTTAATTCAAACGCAACATTTAAAGCAGGATATTCAATGCATAAAGGTTGTTAAGTGAGATTAGGAGTAGACAACTCCTTTAAAGTCCTGTTATTATTTGGCACTGCCATCTCCTCGTCTGATTCGCTAGAAGAATGGTCTAAAAGTAGTGTGAGTGCGATGTTGAGGCCTGGTGATGGAGCTTCGTTAGAATCTACAAGTGTACCTTGGGATTTTAGAGCTTCCTTCCTAAGTGTTCGTGCAGTTCTCTCTATTTCTGGATCAAATTTCAATTCAAGAGAATGAGAGGATCGAGACATAAACAAAAATAAATGAAAAAAAAGAATAAATAAAAACAAATAAACTCCCAGGCAACGGCGCCAAAATTTGGGAGCTATCGTCTAGCATTCCAAAATTAACTTCACTCCTATTCTACTAACTCAAGAATTAGTATAGTAACAAGCAAGGATCAATCCCACAGAGAGTGTTTTGTTTTATATTTATCCAAGTATTTTTTAATGAATTTGGGGAATTTTGGGTTGAAAAGTTAAATTATCGAAAGTGAATTTAAAAGAAGTATCAATGAGTAAAAAGTTTCAATTCTTCAGTTTAGTATCGCCTTTTCACAATTATGGATTAACCAAGTGTTTACAATATTTATCCTTCAATGAGATTAATAATCCTAGATAACCACAATCGCCAGTTATCCGAAATTCTCCTTACGTGTAAATTTAATGCGATAATTGCCAACAAAATATCCTAACTATCATATAACCTAGAACTATCAGTCTAAATTTAATATGATAGAAGCATGAAGAATGAGAATTAGATTATTCCAAGCAACAATTACACAATCAGGAATTATTTAACTTGTCTTCTGAAAATCTTAATAATATCCAAAAGTTTGACCACAATCGAATATCATTAATTACTACTTATGATCAGACATACATCATTTGCTTAATAATATCTTAATCTAGCAGATGATATCAACTTACTAATTTAATCCTGCAGAAACTAAATTAGTTAATTGAATAGCATACAAGAAAGTTTATGTAGATAATCAAAATAAATCTCACATACGAAAGAGTAAATAAAATAAACTTGCTCAAACAAGTAATTATCAATAAGGTTCAACATCCCTTCAGAATTGAATGGAGTAGTTTAGCTTGACATGGCTTGATTCTCCAAAACTAGGGTTTTTCCTAATCAATGTAGAAGAAGAGATATCATATATGACCCTCTTTCACCCTTAAATAGCCTTTTCTTCCAACTAAAACTCGTAGCACTTATCAAAACATATCTTTTCGTCCAAATACTACCTGAATTAGGAAAACTCTTCATCAGCCGTGCCTACCCGCCTCGACGGGGGTTTTTTGCAATGAAAATCTGCCCCGGCGGGTGTTCATACTGTCCAGCCAACTCTAAATCCGCCCTGGCGGATTTTTGTACTATAGAAATCCGCCCCGGCGGGTATTACTCTAGTGCCTGCAACATCCTTTGGTAAAATGAGAATAACTTTTGATCCAGAAAGAGTTAGAGGGCCTGCTACCTGTCAAATTGAAGCTGTCGACAAGATCTACAACTTTTATTCTTTGGGCATTGACAGATTCTGATTGGATCAAGGTTGAAATTGGATCCAAGTGATTGCTATGCAAATTGCAACTTTCAAACTCCGAGGTTTCAATTTCCCCTTAGTAAAAAGGTCATAACTTTTTCATATGAACTCCGATTGGGACAATTCAAGATGTTACAGAAAGCTAAGGTAGAGATTTACAATAAAATACAAGTCCCATGCCAAGACCATGAATCCAACTTAGCATTAAAAACCCAACAATCTTCCCGTTTTCCTCGTTTTATATAAACGAACCTATTAAGCCCTTGTTAACAACCAAACATGTAATAGACTACACATAAAGGAATCAAAATAAATGAATATCATGCACTCGTCAAATTCTCCCACACTTAGCTTTTACATGTCCTCGTGTAAACCAAACCCAAGTTTATGATATCATTCTCATAATTCTATCCACCCATAGTATCAAAAAGTTCAAGTTAATATTCATGCATATCAATACTTATAAATAGAAACTCGATTAGCATCTCATTAATCAATTCATGACTACTAACCTTATCACCTCACCAATAAATTTCATCAAATCAAACTGCATCCACATAAGTATTTATTCCACAATCCACATACTTACCCAACTTAGTTATCATGGAGCAAAAACCACGCATACTAACTCATAACTCAAAACAAATTTTCCTGCACTTTGCCTTGCTTTTCGTAGAACGTTCTTTATATCCCAGATGACTATATTTTGATCTTTTCTTGTATTCTTCTTTTTCTTGACATGTGCAATGTCTCCTTTTCTTAGGCTTTTCAATGCTACCCATGTAACGAACTTTCCACCAATGACTCCCAAACCAGATGGTCTTAGGGCGCTGGGTGTAAAGACACCCCTAGGGCTTACTCATTCAAGTAACAAAGGCCACAAAAGTCGACTAGCCAAGCTACTTTTATCCATCACACTTTTCAGCGTGAATACCGATGCTTCCCGAGGCTTGGATACCTAGTTAATTCATATAATGTACATTGAAGCAGATTTTTCACTATTTTTCCATATATAGATTTCATCATCAAATTTTTTCATTTTTTTTCTTCTCGCAAGGATCTTTTATTGACATAGTAGTGAAAACAGTTCTAAAGCAAGAAATTAGTGCACATAGACAACTCCACATACAACTTAGTCAACTAAGCATGCTTCACATCTTCAAGTACTCATACATCAATAAATTCAATTCAAATCAAGTACACTGGTTACTGACTTAGTTTTCAACAGTTATTGATCAACTAAATACCAACAGATCTTGAAATTAAGCATCAATTTCCAATTTGTGACTCTAACCCTTCAACACTTAGGCAAATAAAATTATGGAACCAAGCAAAAATTTCAGCAGATTTCCAAATTCTAGCAAATTTTAGACTATTATACCTAAAAAAACAAAGAAAACTAAAATCTAAAATTCCCTCCCCCACACTCAAACCTTACATTGTCCCCAATGTAAGAAAATTATGCAAAGTAGAAAACTACTAAACCTAACAAATTAAAAAGGAAAGGGATAGAAAGATCAAATTCGAATTCTTGGGTTGCCTCCCAAGCAGCTGCCCTTGTTTAATGTCGTTAGCGGGACTGCAATTCACTCAATCATCCGAAAGCCGGATCCATCAGCGTTAACATCTCAACCTCCTCAACCTGACTGCTATCCAAAAGTGGCTTCAACCTATGCCCGTTCACCTTGAAACCACTCTTTAACACCTTATGTGGTGTTCTTTTATGTCCAAAATGACCTCCACAAGCATAGGAATGACAAAAAGCTAGAATATATTGGAACTCATTATCAGGTACACAACGTCTAACTGTCTGATCAACATAAAATTTCCACAAGTATGGGTTATCCCACACATAATGTTTTGCATCACTCCTAAGCTTTTCTTTTTGGGATTTTGAAAGCTCACTCGGTAAATATGCACTTACCAAATAATTCACAATGTCTACATACCCGGGAGTTATATTGCCAATGGAAAGTAGATGCTCATCCAGAAACATATCTTGTAATGGTAGTGCTTCTTTCTCCTTAAGAATTCTGCTCAAGTGATTTGCTACCAAGTTATCCGCACCCTTCTTATCTTTAATTTCCAAGTCGAATTCTTGCAGCAGCAAGATCCACCTTATGATTCGAGGTTTGGACTCTTTCTTAGTAAGCAAGTACCTGAGAGCAGTATGGTTAAAATAAACTATCACTTTAGTACCAAGTAAGTATGATCTAAACTTATCTAAAGCAAATACAATAGATAAGAGTTCTTTTTCATTTTTGGAATAGTTTATCTAAGCCGCATTCAATGTTTTAGAAGCATAGTAGCTGGCATGGACAGCTTTGTCAATCTTTTAGCCCAAGACGGCGCCGACAGCATAGTTTCTTGCATCACACATTATCTCAAATAGAAACTTTCAATTTGGTGGTTGAATGACAGGGGATGACGTCACCAATTTCAAGGTATCAAAAGCCACCTTGCATTCATCATGAAAATGGAATTCCACATCTTTCTGGAGCAACTTGCATAAGGGCAATGCTATCTTGGAGAAATCTTTGATAAACCTGTGATAAAATCCTGCATGTCCAAGAAAAGAGCGTATCTCCCGCACGCTGATGGGGTAAGGCAATGCAGATATAATATCAATTTTAGCTTTATCGACCTCTAAACCATTAACTGACACTACATGACCAAGTACAATTCCTTGTTCTACCATAAAGTGACATTTTTTCCAATTTAGCACAAGGTTAGTTTCCAAACATCTATCCAAAACACGAGTTAGATTATCTAGGCAAGCATCTAAAGAATTACCATGTACTGTGAAATCATCCTTAAAGACCTCAATGCATTCTTCTAAAAGATCGAAAAAAATACTCACCATGCATCTTTGAAAAGTACCTAGGGCATTGCAGAGTCCAAAGGACATTCGCCGATAGGCAAAGGTACCAAAAGGACATATGAATGTGGTCTTTTCTTGGTCTTCGGGTGCAATCACAATCTAGTTATAACCTGAAAAACCATCTAGAAAGCAATAATAAGTATGCCCAGCTAATCGTTCTAACATTTGATCAATAAAAGGAAGGGAAAAGTGATCTTTTCTAGTTACAACATTTAACCTCCTATAGTCAATACACACTCTCCAACCTATTTGCATCCGTGTGGGAACTAACTCATTATTATAATTCTTGACAATCGTGATTTCGGATTTTTTTGGAACTACCTGAACCGGACATACCCATTGACTGTCGAAGATGGGGTAGATGATTCCTGCATCGAGCAATTTTATTACCTCTTTCTTTACTACCTCCATCATAGGTGGGTTCAAACGTCTTTGTGCATCTCTCGTAGGTTTAGCCCCGTCTTCCAGCAAAATCTGATGCATGCACATTACGGAACTAATACCTTTGATGTCTGCTATAGTCCAACCAAACACTGTGATATGGTCCCTAAGGACTCTCAACATTTTTTCTTCCTGTACTTTTGGTTATATTACTAGCAATTATCATAGGTAAAGTCTCATTGACAGGTAATTGAATTAAATGGACTGCATGCTTATCTGAAAGTTTAGGCAATGAGTGTAGTGCAGCCACAGTTTCCTTCAATTCCTGATTTTGCTCAAGTTCATACTTCCCTTCCATGTCCAAACTGCTAGAAATAGCAACCTCCAAGCTGTCTCTCTGAATTTGTTCAAAAGTTTCCTGAACTAAAGAGTCACACACATCAATTGCAAAAACTTGACAAATATCACTAGGGTACCTCATGGCATCATAGATGTTAAATTGGATCTTTTCGCCATCAAACTCCATTGTTAAGGTCCCATTGTGCACACCAATCATAGTTCTCTCTATTTTTAGGAAGGGCCTTTTTAACAAGGTTTGGTGATGTATCATCCTCCATATCCACTATGTAATGCAGGAAAGATTAGTTCGTTCACCTGCACCAAGACATCTTCAACTACCCCTCAAGGGTAAGTGTTAGTACGATCTGCCAATTGAATAATCACACCAGTATTTTTCAAAGGACCTAGATTTAGAGACTTATAAACAGATAATGGCATCACGTTAATTGAAGCACCTAAATCTAGCATGGCCTTCTCAAATCTAGTGTTTCCTATTTTACATGGGATCGTGAACATGCCTGGATCTTTACATTTAGGGGGCATTTTTCTTTGAAGAACAGCTGATACATTTTCCCTAACTGTGACTTTTTCATTATTTTCCAATTTTCGTTTGTTAGTGCACAATTCTTTTAAAAATTTTGCATACCGTGGCACTTGTTTAATTGCATCAAGTAATGGAATATTCACTTCTACTTTTCTAAAAGTTTCCAGAATTTCTTTTTCCTGTTCATCTTTCTTTGAAGTTCTAGAATTTCTGGGAGGAAAGAGAAGAGGAATATTTTTAAGCTGACAAGGAGGGTTAGGGTGTACCTTAAATTTTTTCGGTTCCTCCTTAGCTTGCTCTTTCTCAAACTTAACTGTGGCTGCAGGTGTATCCATCTGCTTCCCACTCCTCAAGGTTATAGCACTAGCATTCTCCTTAGGATTCATAATAGTTTGAGATGGGAGCTTCCCTGAACCTTGAGAATCCAACCGACCCACAGTAGTAGCTAATTGGCTCATTTAATTATCCAAACTATGGATGGAAGATCTCATCTCTTGTTGAAGCTGTTGTGTCTGTGTCATAAATGCTTTGAACATGTCCTCCAAGGATGTTCCAGTATTTGCCGGTGCTGCTGGTTTGGGTTGGTACTGTGGCTGATTTGGCTAAAATTGCTGTTTATTTGGGTAGAACCCTTGCGCTTGCTGACTAGCACCCCCATAACTCAAGTTGGGATGATCCCTCCATCCTAGATTGTAAGAATTGGAAAAAGGATCATATTTCCTTTGCAACTGTGCCTGGTAATTTCCCACTGCATTAGCTTGTTGTGCATTCTCTTCCTCTTATAATGTCGGGCATGAATCTATAGGGTGCCCCGCCATTAAACATATTCTGCAAGCCTTTGCAACCGACAAGTTGCCTGTTGCTAATTGTTTCACCACAGCAGTTAAGTCAGAAATCTGTTGCTCTAAATTACTCGTGCTTACCTCACTTACCCTTTGTGCTGGATAATCATTCCGTGTTCCATATTATTGTGCATTGGCGGCCATATTTGCAATCAAATTCTTTGCAGCCTCCGGTGTTTTATCTACTAATGGTCCTCCACTAGTAGCGTCGATCATACTCCTATCCATTGGTACAAGTCCCTCATAAAAGTACTGGATAAGGTGTTGATCATCAATCTAGTGGGGTGGACAGCTGGAGCAAAGCTTTTTGAATCTCTCCCAATATTCATATAATGTTTCACCGCTGAATTATCGGATTCCACAAATTTCTTTCCTTATGTTGGCTACTCTTGGAGTAGGAAAGTATTTCTCCAAAAATAGCCTTTTCATGTCATTCCATGATTGTATTGATTCTGAGGGGAGATAATATAACCAATCTTTGCTAAATCTGCCAGTGAGAATGGGAAAGCTCTCAGTTTTATCTGCTCCTCCGTAATCGCGTCTGGCTTTATGGTTGAGCACACAACATGAAACTACTTCAAATACTTGTAAGGATCCTCACTTGTAAGACCACAAAAAGTAGGCACAAGGTGAGTTAGTTCGAATTTTAATTCAAACGCAACATTTAAAGCAGGATAATCAATGCATAGAGGTTGTTAAGTGAGATTAGGAGTAGACAACTCCTTTAAAGTCCTGTTATTATTTGGCACCGCCATCTCCTCATCTGATTCGCTAGAAGAATGGTCTGAAAGTAGTGTGAGTGTGATGTTGAGGCCTGGTGATGGAGCTTCGTCGGAATCTGCAAGTGTACCTTGGGATTTTCGAGCTTCCTTCCTAAGCCTTCGTGCAGTTCTCTCTATTTTTGGATCAAATTTCAATTCAAGAGAATGAGAGGATCGAGGCATAAACAAAAATAAATGAAAACAAAGAATAAATAAAAACAAATAACACTCCCCGACAACGGCGCCAAAATTTGGGAGCTGTTATCTAGCACTCCAAAATTAACCTTACTCCTATTCTACTAACTCAGGAATTAGTATAGTAACAAGCAAGGATCGATCCCACAGATAGTGTTTTATTTTATATTTATCCAAGTATTTTCTAATGAATTTGGGGAATTTTGGTTTGAAAAGTTAAATTATCGAAAATGAATTTAAAAGAAGTATCAATGAGTAAAAAGCTTTAATTCTTCAGTTTAGTATCGCCTTTTCACAATTATGGATTAACCAAGTGTTTACAACATTTATCCTTCAATGAGATTAACAATCCTAGATAACCGCAATCGCAAGTTATCCAAAATTCTCCTTATGTGTAAATCTAATGCGATAATCGCCAATAAAAGATCCTAACTATCATATAACCTAGAACTATCAGTCTAAATTTAATATGATAGAAGCATGAAGAATGAGAATTAGATTATTCCAAGAAACAATTACACAATTAGGAATTATTTAACTTGTCTTCTGAAAATCTTAATAATATCCAAAAGTTTGACCACAATCGAATATCATTAATTACTACTTATGATCAGATATACATCGTTTGCTTAATATATATCTTAATCTAGCAGATGATATCAACTTACTAATTTAATCCCGCAGAAACTAAATTAGTTAATTGAATAGCATACAAGAAAGTTTATGTAGATAATCAAAATAAATCTCACATACGAATGAGTAAATAAAATAAACTTGCTCAAACCATTAATTTTCAATAAGGTTCAACATCCCTTCAGAATTGAATTAAGTAGTTTAGCTTGACATGCCTTGATTATCCAAAACTAGGGTTTTTACTAATCAATGTAGAAGAAGAGATATCATATATGACCCTCTCTCACCCTTAAATAGCCTTTTCTTCCAACTAAAACTCGTAACCTTTATCAAAACATATCTTTACGTCCAAATACTACCCGAATTAGGAAAACTCTTCATCAGCTGCGCCTACCCGCTTCGACGGGGGTTTTATGCTATGAAAATCCGCCCCGGTTGGTGTTTATACTGTCCGGCCAGCTCTAAATCCACCCCGGCGGATTTTTGTACTATGGAAATCCGCCCCGACAAGTATTACTCCGGCGCCTGCGACATCCTTTGGTAAAATGAGCATAACTTTTGATCCAGGAAGAGTTACGGGGCCTGCTACCTGTCAAATCGAAGCTGTCGACGAGATCTACAACTTTTATTTTTTGAGCATTGATAGATTCTGATTGGATAAAGGTTGAAATCGGATCCAAGTGTCTGCTATGCAAATTGCAACTTCCAAACTCTGAGGTTTCAACTTTCGCTTAGTAAAAAAGTCATAACTTTTTCATATGAACTCCGATTGGGACGATTCAAGAAGTTATGAAAAGCTAAGGAATAGATCTACAATAAAATCCAAGTCCCAAGCCAAGAATATGAATCCAACTTAGCATTAAAAGCCCAACAATCTTCCCATTTTCCTTATTTCATCTCCATTTTGACCTGAAACCCATAAACGAACCTATTAAGCCATTATTAACAACCAAACATGCAATAGACTACACATAAAGGAATCAAAATAAATGAATATAATGCACTCGTCAATGTGGATGACATCATCGTCAAATCCCAGAAGGAGGATGACCACATCATCCATCTCAAAAATCTTTTCAAGAGGTTGCACAAGTATAACCTAAAGCTGAATCCGGGCAAATGTGCTTTTGGTGTCAAATCAAGAAAGTAGTTAGGATTTCTAGTGAGCAACAGAGGCATTGAACTGGATCTCTCCAAAATTAAAGCAATCATCGAGATTCCCGTTCCCAGAATAGAAAAGAAAATATGGGGGTTCCTGGGGAGAATCAATTTCATAAGCAGATTCATCTTTCAACTCACGGCAACTTGTGAACCCATCTTTAAGCTGCTAAAGAAAAATTCCTCCGTGAAATGGAATGAAGATTGTCAAAAATCCTTCCTTTCCATCAAGAAGCAGTTGATCAAAGCACCTGTCTTGGTACACCCAAGGGATGAGGTTCCCCTATTTATGTACCTGTTAGTCAATGCCAATGCAATGGGCTGTATACTACGGTAGAAGGATGATAGAAGTAAGGAGAGAGCTATCTATTACCTCAACAAAAGATTCAGTAGCGGCGAGCAGAAGTACACTTTGATTGAAAAGACCTGTTGTGCGTTAGCATGGGCCGTTATGAGGTTACAACATTATCTGCATGGGCACATGACCTGTCTCATATCCTGCATGGATCCATTGAAGTATGTATTCAGCAAACCCATGTTGAATTTCCTATTGTCCAAATGGCAGTTGATCCTACAACAGTTCGACATTATCTACGTGACTCAGAAGTCTGTCAAAGGTCAGGGAATTGCAGATTAATTGGCCAAACCACCATCAGGAGATTTTGAACCCTTGGAAACTTATTTCCCGGATGATGGGTGTAGACACTCAATTTTTTTTTCATTTCTGTTATAAACATTCAAAATTTTGCGTTCCTGTTACTAACCCTGCAGGGGCAAAATCGTCTTTTTAACCCTGATCTCAATATCGGGCTGCCAACTCAGCCTCAGTCTCAAAATTGGGCTGTCAAATCAGCCCCGGTCTCAATACCGGGATGCCAACTCAGCCCCGGTCTCAATATCGAGAAGCCAACTTAGCCCCGATCTCAATACCGGGATGTCAACTCAGCCCCGATCTCAATATCGGGCTACCAACTCAGCCTCGGTCTCAATTCCAGGATGTCAACTCAGCCCCAGTCTCAATACTGGGGTGTCAACTCAGCCCCGGTCTCAATACCAGGATGTTAACTCAACCTCGGTCTCAATACCAGGATGTTAACTCAGTCCCGACTCAATACCTGGATGTCAACTCAGCCCCAGTCTCAATACCGGGATGTCAAGTAGCCCCGGTCATAACCCGGGAGGTATAGTAACCCTGGCGACAACACCGGGAGATCCATATCAGGCCCGGTCATAACCTGGGAGGCCAAATCAACTTCGAAGATAACCTCGAAGCATCACATCATCCCCAGAGATAACCCAGGAAACCAGTCAACCTCGGAGACAACCCTGAGGACAAATAGAATCGACTGGGATCCAAACCTCGGAGACAACCCCGGGAAAATAGTCAGTGACCGTGCCAGTACAAAATACAACCCTTGGAGGGGCAAAATGGTCATTTTACCCACTTGAAGCCAATCCAGTCAAAATCAAGCCAAATTCATGCCATGAAAGTTAGAAAGAACTATAACATTGATCCCAAGTGAAAACAACGCAAGACAGCTCAACGGACAAACTGTGAAGAATCGAAGATCCAGTTATGAACCCGTCTTCTTGGACTCGAAAAAGGTTTAGACCCATGTCATTGTGACGCTCTCGGTGAGGGCTTTCCGAAAAGGTATAGCACGCCTCAAATGGATGCTCTGATCAAAAGTTAGAAAGTTTCGAATCTGACCTCGCATTGCTCGGAGTGCACGTACTTTGAGTCGACCGGACCCACCACCCGAGGCCTGCCACGTGGTGCTGTAGGTAGACCCAAGGCTGCCGCGGGTAGACTTGCTTCCATCGGGTCTTTAAATACAAGTGCAACCCCAAGCCAAAAAAAAGGAAAAGAGAAAACGCTCTAAAACTCAGCCCATTTCGCTTCCTAGCCCGACTTCGTATACTCCAAACCTTGTTTTTATCACTCTAACACGTAGGTATACTCATATACTACCACATATCAAAAATTAACCAGCGAAAATGTTCGTTTGAAGCCTACCAAGTGGCAAAAAGCCAGTGAAGCAGTCCATTGTAAGTATTTTTACGATCAAGAAGTTCCTATTACTTCATTGCGCATTTATAGATGTGCACGTTAAGTTTTATTTTCTAATTTTGCCCGAAACTCAGTTCCATGGCCGTTTTGGTGTACTTTTTAGTACATTTTAGTACATTTACGCGTTTTCTTGCATTTGCACAGCCCAGATCGACGATTCGCGGCTTTTAATCGCTTATATATATATGTACGTATATATAAACGTTTCGGGACTGGGTCATGGACTCGTGTCCTTTTTGGCTTTATTATGTATATATTTAACTATATATATACTAACTTTTTAATTATGGCAAGCCCGGATGGCAAATCTGTTGTAGCTACTTCTTTTATATATATATAAATTTTTCTGACTTCATTTGGCCTTGATTTTGACTTCGTGGCCTTTTTATTGCTTTAATATATATATACTAACTGTATATATTAACATTTACATTTTTGTTTGGCCTGGATCATTTCGTGGCCTTTTTATCGCTTTTATAAATATATATATATATATATATATATATATATATATTTACATTCCTATCCGGGCATAGGATTGCAAATCCGTCGCCCTTTACAACTTTATATATATATATTTCAATTTTGACAAGCCTGGATCATTCCGTGGCTCTTTTAAAGCTTTTATATATATATATATTTCAATTTTGTCAAGCCTGGATCATTCCGTGGCTCTTTTAAAGCTTTTATATATATATATATATATATATATATTTTAATTCTGTCAAGCTTGGATCGTTCCGTGGCTCTTTTACAGTTTTGATATATATATATATATATATATATTTCAATTCCATCCCGCATGGATTACTTCGTGGCTTTTTACAGCTTTTATAAATATATATATATTTTCATTTTAGTCCGGGCATAGGATTTAAAATCCGTCGTGCTTTACAGCTTTTATATATATTTCCATTATGTTAAGCCTGAATTACTCTGTGGCTTTTTACAAATTTTATAAATATATATATATTTACATTCCAGTACGGGCCTGAGAGTGAAAACCTATCGTCCATTACAGCTTTCGTATATATATATATATATATATATATATATATAAAATTATATATATATATTCTTGATTCATTGTAATTAAATTTCTGCTTTAAATATTCATTTGATATGAACTGATATTTATTTGGGCGAGTTAGATTTCTTTAAATTTAGCCCTTTCTACCTTTCAAAACGGTTCAAAATAGGTCCAACCGGAACCGGGAAGCTAGAATGGCTGCGATTTCTTTAAATCTGGCTTTCTTTCTTGTTTTGGTCATTATTAAAGCAACCTTGCGACCCTTAGATCAGTATCTAGTGGGAACGAGAAGCTTTGGCTACGCGCCTACCAGGATTTGACTGATGAATCCTTGGTTTTGGCGACGTCTAGATGTAGATATATTTTCTTTGCATATTTGAGCTGTGCAAGTTTTCTTGGCCTCCTTATGTGAGCCTAGGAATCATGAGATTCATGATCAAACTGATCAGAATCTGATTCCCACGATGGACAAACTCCACATTACAAATGTACCCTGCCAGTTTTTCTGTAAAAATATACACACAAAAGACCTTAAAATGGTTATTCGGGTTTAAGGTCTGCAGCATAATGAAATAGTGGTTTGTCGTGTTAGAGTCACTCCGATGGTTGTCATGCCCATGAGACGACCGACACTTGTAAATATTCTGTGGTCAAGGATGCTTCGCAGCCCAACAATCACCATTCAAATTGAACCAAAAGGCTGAAAAGATAAAAAATTAAAGTATCAACATGCTTCAATTCCTACGTGAGCGCAAGGGTTTGAAAACCTTCTTTCAAGACATCATTTCAATATATTATCTAAAAATGACTTTTGCAAATCAAATCAAACTTTTCGTATATAGGTTCAACGAAGCACGTCCATACTTTCAAAATCAAACAAGCGTAGGCCCAATTTCTTCCAGCATACACACACATTGCAAATATAAAGGGAAATATTGAAAAGATGCAGTACTGTGTTTTCACGGGAGTTGGGGGGTGCCTAACACTTTCCCCCCACTTAACCAAGCCCCTGAACTTAGAACTTCCGTTTCAAAGATCAAGTTTCGACAGTGTCTAACAATTGAGCCTACTTTCAAACAAAACTCGGTTGAGTTGGTACAACCATTTCAAATCTACCAACTGGCGACTCTGTAAACCGTTCAAATCATCGACTGATACATGTCGGCCTTTTCCTAAAAAACCTTCACCCTTCATAAAATAGACAAGATAATAAAAGTAGAAGACCACAAAACTTAGGAAGAGAGAAAGATTCGGTTCCAACTCGACCCGTATTTTTCCCCGAAGTCGATAGGTGGCGACTCCGCTGGGGACAGTAGAGGGCTTAGGCCACGTTCAAATCTTTTCAAAATTTCCTTTTATATCAGCGTGTGTGTAAAACTGTTGCATCTTTACATTAAGTGGATGTGAATGAATGTTTTACTACTTTATATTAGTGCTTCGCACAAATGGTCATCATTTCATACGGTGAGATGCGATGTATGTGAATGTATGTTGTGTGATTCCTCCACCAGGAGGCAAACCCGTCGGTGTTTGAGTACTGGACTCAAAGAAGACTAATTCTGCGAGGCTCAGGAAAGGCACCACTCAGATCCGCTCCAATTGAAGGATCAGATTAATCTCCCTTCTAGTAGATTGCGATGATCTGGGGACCTTAATGTCAAAAAGACGCAATAGTAGCCTAAGATAGGTCAGCCTCTGATCAACTAAATCCGAAGGGAAGCCTCTTCATGCCTTCCCTTTCAATACAAGTGTCTATTTTCAAAGTTCCAATGTAAATTTCATAAATGCATCCTGTCATACTATCTTGTCATTAAAATAACTGACTTTTGTTTTATAGGATAAGATTAAAAAACCTCAAAAATAAACACATTGCATAGCATGCATCCGATCGAAATTGACATACCTATGTTTGTTGTAGGTAAAAATTGGTCCTGTCACCAGATCGAAATCTAAGAAAGCACTAAGTCCATCTCCAGACATGGCTTCCAATGCTAAACCTAAATCCACCCTTGTTTCTAGGGAGGAGTTTGAAGTATTAAAGAACCAGATAGCCGAATTGGCTATTTTCTTGAGAGAACAAAGTAAAGCTGTCAAAGGGAAACATGCACAGGGTCATACAGAACCAGTTACACCCGGTGGTAGTCAAGAGACTGGAAAGAAAGATCCTCAGATTCCTGAACCACAGAACCAGGATCCTACCAACAAAACCCCTGAAATCACCATCCTTATCAAAGAGCAGGAAGCTGGTGATATTCTGAAAAAGGTACAACAAATGGAAGAGACCATCCGGTCCATCAAAGGGACTGTGACATTTGGGAGTGTCAATTACTCAGACTTAAGTATATTCCCCGGGGCTCGTTATCCAAAAAAATTTCAAGTCCCTGATTTTGAGAAATACGATAGATTGGGAGACCCATACACCCATTTGAAGGTATTCATTGGAGAGCTTGGATCCTATGCAGAGGACGAAATGCTCAAAATGCAATTATTCTAGAAGAGTTTAACCGGAGAGGCTAGAGCCTAGTATGCTCATCTCGATAATTCCAAGATTCACAGCTGGGAAGAGTTAGCACATGCCTTCCTCAATCAATACAGTTTTCAGTCCCAAATAACTTTGGATAGATACCAGATCACCAAAATCAAGAAACAAAACACCGAGTCATTCAGAGAATATGCCCAATTATGGAGGCAAGTGGCAGCACAAGTGTGCCTATGACTGAGTCTGAGATAGTCATGACCTTCATCGACATTCAAGAAGCTCCGTATTATGAAAGGGTCCTAGCAGGCATAGGAAAACCATTCTCAGAGATGATCAAGCATGGAGAAATGGCTGAAATGGGGCTGAAATCTGGAAAGATAAAGGATCTGACCGCCTTGGAAGCCGTTGCCGAGCATATCCAATATGGGAGTTATGGGAGTAATCCTCGGAGAGTACACAAGAAGAAAGATGAAGAAGTGTCCTTAGTACTGCAAGGACAGAATCAAAGAAGCGAATCGAGTAGTATGCCTATTTAAAAGAGGAACTATTCCTCTTTTCAAGGTCCAGCCCAACCGTTTAACCCTCCATTTCAGAAGAATTTGGAGTCCAAAAGTCGGAGAACATTCACCCCTTTAGGGGATTCACTCGAGAACATGTTGAAACTGTTGATAGCACAGAAGAAGATTATTCAGCTTCTTCCACCAACCAGTACCGGGGGAAGGAATTTTGACCCAAGCAAGAAGTGCGCATACCATTTCGGATCCTCGGGCCACAAGATTATTGGGCTCTCAAGCATAAAATCCAAGACTTGATTGACAACGGAGAGATTGTGGTGACCAAACCTGAGCAATCGCACGTGCAAGATAATCCCCTCCCTCAGCACAAAGAGGAAGTGTCAACATGATTAGCACGAAGAATGGAGGAGGATCCAAATACCTCCGGTATGTCGGAGAGGCAATGCAATCCAGTACTAGTAGCCCAGACAGTTGGGAGTTATCAGAAAGGCAATTCTTGATAGAACAGGAAATCAAGTCCATTAAGGAACAGATTGGACAGTTAGCGGATCTGGTTGTATACCAACATCAGGTAACCAGACAGCTGATAAACCAATCCATCCAGGCTGAAGCAAGTCCTCCTACACCAGAAATTAGTCCCATTGCTATGAAGGACCATTACCAATTTTATGAGCATGAACCATGGGCCTACAAGGTGGCTAAGGAGGAGAAGTTTCAAGCAGATAGGGAGTTTGCCTTTCAGAGGAACTTCACTAATTTGAACCAGCCGATGAAGGAAATCTTCCAAATGTTGATCAATGAGGGGATGGTTATAGATTTGTTACCCCCGGTGAACCCTCGATCCTAAAAATTTAAACCTGACAGGATTTGTCAGTATCACTCCAATTCGCCCGGTCATGACACCGAGGATTGCTGGGGGACTTCGGCACCTGATTCAGAATATGATTGAAAGCGGTGAGCTGATAAGAAGGAATGAAGACTATGACCTCCCTGATGAGGAAGCACTCTTTATTCCCATAGCATGGAATCAGGGAATAGTGGCTGTTATTTCCTGTGAGAAGGAGCTAGCCGAAATACCCTTAGTACTGCCTGGAAAAGGGGTTTAAGAAGCACAGAATCCTGTGAAATTAGCTGCACTCGAGCCTTTCATATTGCCTTTCAGACCCCAATATCCAGTGATCAGTCTGAAAAGAGTCCCATAAAACTATGGGAATGATTAAGGTTCCACCTCAACCAACATTGCCATCATATCCATGGAGAATCCGTTGTACTTGCCTCAGCGGGTAATCAATTCAGTCATCAAGGCCAAAGAAAAGGTGGCTGAAGAGATGATTGAAGAATTCCTCAATAAAATGGGGCATATAAGATCAAGGTAGTGCAAAGCTTGAAGGATGCACCTAAACAGATGTCCATCCTTGACTTGGTCTTATGCTCGGTGGATCATTGCAATATTCTAGTAAAAGTACAGGAAGAAGCCCATCAGCCAAAAACGGTGGACACTGAAAAGTTTCATCATGTGATAGAGCACATCTTCAATAGCAATGTGATATCTTTCACTGATGATGATATACCAGCGAAGGGGATGGGTCATCACAAGTCATTGCACATAGCAAGTGATGTCCTCAGGGTATGTTATTGGAGGTGTGCTTATAGATGAAGGATCGTCCCTAAACAGCTGTCCCTACGACACCTTGGAAAGAATAAAAATTAACCCAAACAGGATCAGAACCAGTCATGTGGTTATTCGGGCTTTCGATGGGTCCCGCCAAGAAACTGTGGGAGAGATTGAGCTTCCATTGGAGATTGGTCCCCACATTTTCTATGCATCCTTCCAGGTACTCAACATTACCACCAGATATAACTTGTTGCTGGGAAGGCCATAGATCCACATGGCAAGAGCAGTTCCATCCACCCTCCATCAGTAGCTCAAGTATATTATCAATGGCAAGCTAATCACGGTGAATGCCAAACCAAAATACCCTATCTGTATATAGGAGATATGCCGGTGATCAGTCTCGATGCAGAGATTGAACCTGCAAGTTTTCAAGCATTAGAGGGGAGCAATACTTATTACCTACTAGTTGGGACACCGAACTTGAAACCAAAAGTCTCCCCCGAAGTGATGACAGTGGGCCAGGAGATGGTATCTTTGGGTTTCCACCCTGGAGAAGGGTTAGGGAAAAATTAGCAAGGTATCAAAAGTCTGGTGCAGATCCCAAGCCAGTCAGGGAAAGCCGGATTAGGCTATTCATCCGGGTCAAACCATCGGAATCCACACAAACATCCAAAGGCTCATGCTTCCACTATACTGTTGCCAAACCTAATTAATGCAGGGCTTGTGAAGCCAATGAGGAAGATTCCTGCTGTTGTGTTAGCCATACTGTTTCCTCCAGTCATACCAATAAGTGAGAGAAAAGCCCCAAAGCCTGAGGGGGATAGCTAAAAGGGAAAAGAAAAGTTTTTGTACGAAGGACGAGACCCATTTGCTAACATATATGTTATTATACACTATAAGGGGATGAATGACGATATTCTAGACAGTGACGAAGAGGAACCTATCCAAATTCCTCGCATCAAGAAGGGGAAGGGAGGCAGTTTAAAGAAGAATCCTAGCCCTGATCTGAAGGATGTCTCAGTCGTCATCAGAGACGAGGCAGACAAGCACAATTCCTTGATCCTCCCTATTCATGAGGACCTGGCATTAGACAACTGGAACAGCGTCCCTTGCCTTATTTAAAAAGGGTAAAAGGGCATAGAATCTATCTCCCTATAACATGGTTTCATTTACTGCTTATTTTGGTTGCACATCTATAGCAGTAACTTTTGTTATGTTTTGTTAAATGCTTTGTATGTTTAAACAATTTCATATATTAAAGCGCAGGCATTTCGTTTTCAAGACTACAAGATTGGATTTGTTTGTCCCTGCTGATGAGATACCAACTTGTCACAAAGACTACAACTTTGATGTAGACCTAAACTTCGACTTGATGGTGATTGATGAAGAAGAGGAAGATGACTATGAGGTGCCCGAGGAGATCAAAGAATGGGTCAAAGACAAACCCAAACCAAACCTTGACCAAACCACCACTGTCAATATCGAAACCTCAAAAAACCTCAAAGAAATACAGATAAGCCTAGACCTCACAAAAGGTCAAAAAGCCAAACTGATTGAGATCTTAACATAATTCTAGGATGTGTTTGCATGGTCGCATGAAGATATGATCGACTTATCTACTGACATTGTCTTCCATCGACTCCCCATCAAAGATGGATTCAAGCCAGTCAAGCAAAAGTTCATAATATTGAAACCCGAATGGAGTCTGAAAGTCAAAGAAGAAGTTGTCAAACAATTCAAAGCCGACATCATCATGGTATCAACATACCCAGAGTGGCTGTCGAATATAGTCCCTGTGCCTAATCCTGGAGGAAAGGTATGAGTATGCGTGGATTATAGGGATTTGAATAAGGCTTGTCTCAAGGATAATTTCCTGGTGCCTTTCATCCACATCTTGATAGACAATACCGCGCCGTACGACATGTATTCTTTCGTGGATTGCTTTGCTAGTTATCATCAAATCATGGTTGCTAAAGAAGACAGGGAGAAGACAGCCTAACCTTCTGCTACAGACGATTATCAATCGGCCTCATCAATGCTGGTGCCACATATCAGTGAGCCATGATGGCCCTGTTCCATGACATGATGCATAAAAAGATAGTGGTTTATGTGGATGACATCATCATCAAACCCCGGAAGGAGGACAATCACATCGACCATCTCAGGAAGCTGTTCAACAGGTTGCGTAAGTACAACCTCAACCTAAATCTAGCCAAATGTGCTTTTGGCATCAAATCGGGCAAATTATTAGGATTTTTGGTAAGCAATAGAGGACTTGAGCTCGATCTCGCCAAGATTAAAGCCACCACAGAGATGTCTATGCCTCGAGTAGAGAAGGAGATACGTGGGTTTCTGGGAAGAATCAATTTCATAAGCCGATTTATTTCTCAGCTCTCGGCGACTTATGAACCCATCTTCAAGCTATTAAGAAAGAATTCCTCCATGAAATTGAATGGGGATTGCCAAAAAGCCTTCCTTGCCATCAAGAAGCAGCTGATCGAAGAGCCTATCTTGGTACCCCCGAGGGATGAAGTTCCCTGTTTATGTACCTGTCCTTCAATGCCAACACAATGGGCTGTATGCTGGGATAGAAAGATAATAGTAGCAAGGAGAGATCCATCTACTACATCAGCAAAAGATTCAGTAGTGAAGTACAGAAGTACACCCTAATTGAGAAGACATGCTGTGCGTTAGCATGGGCCGCCATGTGGTTAAATCACTACCTGCATGGGCACACGACCTATCTTATATCCCGCATGGATCCACTGAAGTATGTATTCAACTAGCCAATATTGAATTGTCGATTGTCCAAATGGCAGTTGATCCTCCAATAATTTGACAATGTATATGTGACTCAAAAGTCCATCAAAGGTCAGGGCATTGCAGATCGACTAGCTAAAGCACCATCCGGACCATTGTAGACTTATTTCTCGGATGATGGGATCATGAAAGTTCAACAAATTCAACAAGAGAATATAGTCCAACCATGGAGAATGTATTTTGATGGAGCGGTGAACATGGAAGGTGCCGGAACTGGGGCAGTCCTCATCTCTGGTACAGGAGAGCAATATCCTTTGGCTACCAAGTTACAGTTTGTCAACACCAACAACACGGATGAGTATGAATACTATATAATGGGGTTAAAACTAGCCCAATCCATGGGTATCCAGTGTCTATTAGTGTTTGGAGATTCTGAGTTGGTTATCAGACAAACCACTGAGGCATATCACACCAAAGAATTGCACTTGCTGCCCTAAAACCAAAAGGTCATCAACATATCTATGTATTTTGAAGAGATAACCTTCATCCACATCCCTCGAGGTAGGAATGACTTTGTGGATGCATTGGCAACATTGGCTTCCCTGATCAACGTATCGGGTGGGAGGGGAATTCCTGATATCAAATTCACAAACCAAAAGACCCCGATATATGGGAATTACATCGGAGAAGTATAAGATGAAATACCTCCTATAAAACAGCCTTGGTATCAAGACATCAAAGAATATTTCTGAGATGGATCTACAACTGCTGGGGCAAGCCAAGCCGAATGGAAGCGGATTCATAAAATGGCCATAAAATTCTATCAGAGCAGAGACGCACTCTACAAAAAGGATGCTGGAATAGGCCTGTTACGATGCCTTGACAAAGAGCAAGCCCAGAGATTGATGGATGAAGTCCATGGTGGAGTCTGCAGTCCACACATGAGTGATCATTTGCTGGCCAAGAAAATATTGAGAACAGGGCATTACTGGATCTGATAAGTCGGTTTTATACCTACTTATCCGGTATCTATTACTTGACTTAGTTGCTTAAACCTATATTTCGTAGTTACTTTTCATGCATTTTGTGTTCATTTTGTAGATCTTATTCTTGGGAACTGTGTGAGCGACTATTGGTATGAAAAGGCAAGGAAATGCAATCTGGACATCATTTGGGCTTTTATGTTCTTGGCTTGGAACTTGGGTTTTATTGTAGAGCTTCATCTAATCTTTCCGAAACATCTTGAATCATCCCAATCGGAGTTTGGAGGCGAGAGTTATGACCCTTGTACCAACGGACGTTGAACTTCACGGTTTTGGGTTGCCATTGCACATCTGTCACTTGGAGCCCAATTTCGACCTTTATCCATCAATTATTTCTCAATTCTCAAAGAATAAAAGTTGTAGATCTCGTTGATATCTTCAATTTGATAGGTGGAAGGCCCCGTAACTCCTCCTGGATAAAAAGTTATGGCTGTTCTACCAGAGGTCACTGCAGCAGATTTTTTGTAGCGCGGCCGCGCCATTTTATAGGCCATTTGGAGCGCGGCCGCTCCACTCTTGAAGTTGACCAGAGTTAACTTTTTTATTAAATAGTGCAATTGAACCGTAACTTAAATCAGAGTCATATTAGGGCTTATAAATAAGGACATATTAGAGGTAATAGGGGTATTCCATCCTTAGGGATCATCATCTTGTATATATCATCATTAGATAGTCTACTCTTCCATTAGATTAGATAAACCATAGATTAGATTAGAGTTGGAGATTGAAGCTCTTGAAGATCATTGGAGATTCATAATGGAAGCAAGAGAATCCAGATTTGCTTACTCCAAACCCTAAATTCTCTCCTTCTTTCTTTGTATCTGTCAATGTTTATTCAATTGTGGATTATGGGTTTCACTTCAATCATAAATTAAACTCCATTTTGAGATTACAATGGATCTTGTTGTGTAGTTTATTTTGATATACTTCCTTGTTAGTCTTATTACTTGTTATTGGATTGTCTATTATGATTCATACTTATTTGCTTACTTGATTGGCCATCAATTACCGTGATAATCCATATGAAATTGAGAAACAAAATATGGGTTTAGATCTGATCATAATAGTATGTGTTTGTATGTTCTGCATAGCGTTCGAATGTATGATTTGTGCTTCAGATAGACATATACCGAAGCACCGCTTGTAGTCAATTGAGAACTTGCGCTTAAACCCTTATTAATGTTAAGTTACATAGACATATAGTGATTTATGTAATTTGGATGTTCATGTGCATTCTATCATTTATGAATTATATGTGATATAGACTTAGTACATCGAGAGATGGCTATGTTTTGCTTTCGTGTTCTCGACTAACAATCCGGTGATAATTAATTGGGCTTAACGGGAAGTGTGTTGATTTAGATGAAATAATAGGTGATATTATGGTCTCATGTCTTCATTATCTATTTTCATTCTAGGGATAATTAGTATTAGTTTAATTACACATTATTATTCTAGATATTAAATCGTTCATTTAAGTAAGATTGAAATGGTTATGGGTTAGTTCTTGGTGAATTTTATTAAGTAATTTTTTGTGGGAACGATACTCTACTTACTCTTTATTACTTGTTGTCCGTGTATACTTGCACGCTTATATTGATCGTGGAAATGACCAACAAGTGTTTGGAGCCGTTGCCGGGGAATTAGTTTAATAATTTTTGTCAATATTAGCTTCAATCAAATTAGTCTTAATTTAAACATTTTATTTTAGTTTTTAATTCTCTTCCTTTATTTCTATCTTTTTAGGTACCATGGATGACTTTGCTTATCAATGGCCATACACGAGGATGACTCAACCAAGAGAAACAGGGAGTGATGGACTTATCACAATTTCTGCATTATCAGCACAACTTGAGACACTTTCGAGGAAGTTGGACATTGTTACAACCCAACGTACTCGAAAGATAGTAGTTACATGTGACTATTGTGCTGACAACCATCTGAGTCATCAGTGCACCATCAGTTTTGGTCAAGTACAATATGTGGGTGATTACCTCAACCACGATGTTTTTCCTAATTATCATCAAGATTGGGGGTATCACCCAGATTCTTCATGGAGATATGATTACCAATACCAATAATGTGATCCAAATCCAACATACGCACCAGAATTCGCATATCAGACTCCAACTAATAATCCTCAATACATGGATTCCGAGGCTGAAACAAAAAATTCAAGATTGGAGGAATTGTGGTGAATGAAGGAGATGATGATTAGTCAAGAAATATCAATTCAAAATCTTCAGAATTAGATGGATCAAATGTTCATGGCGTCAATTAAGGAGAAACTGATTGAGCAAGGGATGTTAATTTAAAATCTTCAGAATCAGTTATATCAAATGTTCGAAGCCTTGAACAAATGTCATCAAAATAATTGGTACTATGATATGGATTCTAAAACTGATGGAGAGCCCGAGTTGTATATGCAACTAGATGAGCGACAAGAATTTGAAATCGAGGAGACAAATAGAGATAAGGAAAATAAGGCCATCAAAGAGCTAACTCTAAGTCGCAACGAATATGAGCCGACTATGCTAGTACCCCAAGTGCCTTCTCCGCCAAAGTTTAAAAATCCAGTCAATTTTGCACATCCATGCCCCCTTGGTAGTCACGTTGTCGGCAATGATCTTTATGATATGAGAGACATTACAATCTTGAAGCCATGGTGGGCTGAGGAAGAGAAAATAGAAGAAGAGCATGTTGTGTTTTTCATGCCCCAATGCCCCAATCGATTCATAAACACAATGGAGGAAGCGCCTAGCAATCCAAAATTTGAAATGGGAAACTAATATACAAGAAGCGAGTTAGGTGACTTAAAGTTAAAGGCTATCACTAATGGGAACAGCTCAAAGCATACGTCGGTTCTAATGGATGAAGGGTTCCTCAATTACCGTAGATGAATTAGATAGCTTTGGCAAGAAAAAGTCCAGCTAAAGGACTATAAAACAAGCGCTCGATGGGAGGCACCCCATCCACTCTATTCTCCCTCTTGTTTAATTCTTGTTACTTATCTATCATTCCCCCCTATGTTTAATTCTTGGATACTTTGAGTTTAAGTCCATTTTTGCCATAATACAGCAAATTTTAATTGTTGCATTTTGAGAGTAGGTACATTTAGTTTACATAGTTGAATCTTGAGTATATGGAATAAGAATATGTCTCATCTTTGATGACCCTTTGTGCAAGAAATGATTCACATGAACGTTGACTGTTTAGTCTCAATCTGCTGCAGAATCATTAGAACAAGGGCAGCGCGGCCGCGCCATTTTCCCAGCCAAACTCAGCGCGCCCGCGCCACCAAAATCTTATGCAGAATGTTTTCGAGCCAGGCGTGTCCGCGCCCTGTCATGCCTACACCACTGCATGCCCGTGCCAATCCCCAGAATTTTTTTCTTTTCAAAGTCTGCAGAATCAGTTCAATTCAATTGCTATGAGGATGAATGGTCAGAATAGAAGCCAAAAACAAAGCGCACTGCAATTGTTTCTAAAAAGGGCTGAAAGACTAAATTGGAGTGCTAAATAAGTTTTGGGGGATTGCAGGCCAAGTTTCTAAAGCATTAGAGAAGTCCACGCTTAGTTCCCAACTTTTGGATCCATCCAGACTTATCCACCGCCTGATACACCATCGAATCATGAGGAGGCGGACGAAGATGACGATGCCACTTAGGGGAGTAGTCTTTCACTTTTTATTACAATGAGGGCATTGTTCGTTTTAAGTTTGGGGGGATTGTTCTTCTTTAGGGTGCATATTAGTATGTTCATGTGTATTGCATATAGTTTAGTTTTTACTCATATGTTGCATCTAATAAATTGAAAAAAATAAAAATAAAAAAATAAAAAATATTTGTTTTTAATTGTTGCATTTAGTTAGGTTATATTGCATAAATCCAAGTTTTTAGTTTGTGTGAAATTCATTTGGCCTATGAGGAGATCAGAAATGCATGATTTTTGATCAGTTTTGATTACTTAGGCTTGGTTGTAATGTCATAGCATGATGTAAATCCCTATTTGTTTGATGCTGATGTAACCGGATAGCACTTTTGAGTAACCATTATGATTTGCTCAGTTTAAATGGTCACATACCTGTCTTCTGGTGGGAAATTTGTGTTTTAATGAAAAAGAGTTAGTAAACAATTAGTAATGACTAGGATTGCGCAAAAGCTTAAGTTTGGGGGAAAACAAGGGGTATGCATGCTATATATAAAAAAAAAGAGAAAAAAAGAAAAAAAAAATATGTTGAATAAACACTTTGGCTAGTCTAGTCCTGTGGCCTTTGATATTCGAGTAAGTATGCCCTAGGGGTTGTCTTTACACCCAGCGCCCTAAAGCCTTCTGGTTTGGGAGTCATTGATCGAAAGCTCGCTACACGGGTATCATTGAAAAGCCTAAGAGGGCTAGACATTGCACAGTCGGGTGTAATCATAGAAATTTGTGAATATCGCCCTCATGAGTGAATAAAAGCATAATAAACCCCTTGTTGACTCTTAGCGTGGTTGATGCATAGTCTTGGTTGGAGCTTAATTTGTTTACTACCTTTCTTGAGTTGAAACTGTGTTTTTCCCTCTAAGAAGCATATTATGTGAAGTATTTGTTCTGTAGCAAGTTTAATGGTTGCTAAGAACACACACACACACATTACATCAGTGGTGATAGGTTTTTATTTGCAGAATAATATGTATTATGGCCTTGTTCTTGGTTGGATTCTCTGTTTGAAGATTTTGTAGGTTCTCTGAGGCAATCCTTGTGAGCTTCATATGTGCTTGATATTTGGATTCGTCAGAATTTAGAGTAGATTGCATTTTGTTTAGTTTATTGCATTGCATTATATGTGTTTCTTGGGGACAAGCAACGGTTCAAGTTTGGGGGTATTTGATAAGTCAATTTTATACCTACTTATCCGGTATCTATTACTTGACTTAGTTGCTTAAACCTATGTTTCGTAGTTACTTTTCATGCATTTTGTGTTCATTTTGTAGATCTTATGCTTGGGAACTATGTGAGCGACTATTAGTATGAAAAGGCAAGGAAATGCAATTCGAACATCGTTTAGACTTTCATGTTCATTTCATGTTCTTAGCTTAGAACTTGGGTTTTATTGTAGAGCTTCTTCTAAGCTTTCCGGAACATCTTGAATCATCCCAATCGGAGTTTGGGGCGAGAGTTATGATCCTTGTACCAATGGACGTTGAACATCATGGTTTTGGGTTGTTATTGCACAGTTGTCACTTGGAGCCCAATTTTGACCTTCATCCATTCATTATTTCTTAATTCTCAAAGAATAAAAGTTGTAGATCTTGTCGATATCTTTGATTTGACAGGTGTCAGGCCCCGTAACTCCTCCCGGACAAAAAGTTATGGCTGTTCTACTAGAGGTCACTGTAGCAGATTTTCTGTAGCGCGGCCGCGCCATTTTATAGGCCATTTGGAGCGCGGCCGCTCCACTCTTGAAGCTAACCAGAGTTGACTTTTTCATTAAATAGTGTAATTGAAGCGTAACTTAAAGCAGAGTCATATTAGGGCTTATAAATAAGGACATATTAGAGGTAATAGTGGTATTCCATCCTTAGGGATCATCATCTTGTATATATCATCATTAGAGAGTCTACTATTCCATTAGATTAGATAAACCTTAGATTAGATTAGAGTTGGAGATTGAAGCTCTTGAAGATCATTGGAGATTCATATTGGAAGCAAGAGAATCCAGATTTTCTTACTCCAAACCCTAAATTCTCTCCTTCTTTCTTTGTATCTTTCAATGTTTATTCAATTGTGGATTATGGGTTTCACTTCAATCATGAATTAAACTACGTTTTGAGATTACAATGGATCTTGTTGTGTAGTTTATTTTGATATACTTCCTTGTTAGTCTTATTACTTGTTATTGGATTGTCTATTATGATTCATACTTATTTGCTTACTTGATTGGCCATCAATTACCGTGATAATCCATATGAAATTGAGAAACGGAATATGGGTTTAGATTAATCATAATAGCATGTGTTTGTATATTCTGTATGGCGTTAGAATGTATCATTTGTGCTTCGAATAGACATATACCGAAGCACCGCTTGTAGTCAATTGAGAACTTGCGCTTAAACCCTTATTAATGTTAAGTCATATAGACATATAATGATTTATGTAATTTGGGTGTTCATGTGCATTCTATGATTTGTGGATTATATGTAATATGGACTTAGTACATCGAGAGATGGCTATGTTTCGCTTTCGTGTTCTAGACTAACAATCCGGTGATAATTAATTGGGCTTAACGGGAAGTGTGTTGATTTAGATGAAACAATAGGTGATATTGTGGTCTCATGTCTTCATTATCTATTTTCATTCTAGGGATAATTAGTATTAGTTTAATTACACATTATTATTCTAGATATTAAATCATTCGTTTAAATAAGATTGAAATGGTTATGGATTAGTGCTTGGTGAATTTTATTAAGTAATTTTTCGTGGGAACGATAATCTACTTACTCTTTATTACTTGTAAACCATGTATACTTGCACACTTATATTGATCGTGAAAATGACCAACAGGATCTCTCTCAAAGCTGACTGTGATTATCACGTCAGGAGATGCTATCAATGCCAAGTCCATGGAAATGCCATCCACGCTCCTCCAAATGAGCTGCACAAAATGAGTTCGCCATGAGCTTTCTCCATGTGGGGAATGGATGTGATTGGGCCAGTAGAACCCAAAGCCAATAACGGACATCGATTCATCTTCACCATGATCGATTACTTTACCAAGTGGGTTGAAGCTGCCTCTTTTCCCAAAGTCACCCAGGAGGTAATCATTGGTTTCATCAGAAACAATATCGTCTGTCGATATGGACAACCGGAGGTGATCGTGTCAGACAACGCCAAAAACCTAAATAATTAGATGATGAGAGATTTATGCAGCAAGTTTCATATCAAGCATCTCAATTCCGTCATCTACTGACCCAAGATGAATGGTGCTGTCGAAGTGGCCAATAAGAACATCAAGAAGATCATGCAGAAAATGTCTGTCAATCACAAAAGATGGCCTGACTTGTTGCTTCTGACCCTATTAGCATACAGGACGTCAATGCGTACCTCTACTGGGGCTACCCCCTATTCATTGGTCTATGGTATGGAAGCATTACTTCCCATAGAAGTAGAAATGGAGTCCTTGAGAGTGTTAATAGACGCTCAGCAGGAAGAAGATCAGTGGTTGCAAGAACGATACCACCAGCTGTCCCTGATAGATGAAAAGAAGGCTACATCCATTTTCCACGGGCAGTTGTATCAGCAAAGGATTGCCCGATCTTACAACAAGAAAGTCCAAATCCGGTAATTCAAAGAGAACGACTTGGTATTGAAGAAAGTTCTGGCCAATCAGGATGAAGCCAAAGGAATGTTCGCCCCGAATTGGGAATGCCCTTTCATTGTCAAAGAAGTGTTGACAGGAGGAGCTATTAGATTGCAAGAGATGGATGAGAACGAATTTCCCCAACTTATCAACTCAGACGTCGTGGAAAGGTACTATGTCTAAAACACATGCCATACATCATCCTGGCCCTGCGAATCAATCAAATCATTTCAGTTTTCACTAGAAGATCGAACTACGAATGACCTGATCTCCCTCAGCCTGGGAGTACGTAGGCAGCCATTCCTGGTGCGGTCAAATCAAAACAAAATTTCAAAAACCTATTAAACCAAACTCAAAAGAGACATTTCTCAAACCTCTCATATAAAACTTGAAATACGAATGACTTGATCTCCCTTAACCCCAGGAGGACGTAGGCAGCCATTCATGGTGCGATATGACCTTCAAAAAACCAATAAAAACCACTCCCAAGACACCGAAACCCGATAAAACCCAAATTCTATCAAGTTTTCCTGGTCAACAGGCCCTGCTGAGATATTCTCCGACATCTCATTGTCAATCCATCAAGGAGAAGCTAGTGATACATCAACAACAGCAAGTCATGAAAGAAGTGGTAATCACTCAGCAATGACAATACATATCCAACAGGGATGTGAATTAAAATATATTTCTCTGATATATAATACTATTTGATATATATACTGTGTCCTGTACATGAGAAAAATGGCTGATATAGTATGTGCAGGAAAAACAAAGCTAATCTATGGACCCATGGACAAGCGGGATAGCAGTGCCATTATGCCATCTCTCTCTGAAGATGGGGGAGCAGCTACAAGCGTAATACCCTCAGTCTCCATACGGGCAAGAATATCCACAGCCATCTGCATAGTGGCACTGTGACCATCTATATAAGCACTCATGTCTGCAACCAGGCCATGTGTATATGATCGGAGGGAAGTACTGTCAGCAATATGAATATCTTGGGTAGCTATGGCCTCGTCCCTCTCCACAAAGATAGCATCCCTGACAATCAAACTCTCCTCAATCTCAGCAAAAGCCGCATCTCGAGCAGATCGAGCCTCGTCTCTCTCAATCAATGTTGTATCACAAGTAGCTCGAGCCTTGTCTCTGGCGGCAAAAGCTGTATCTTTGCCAGACAGAGCTGTCAATATCAACGCCCTAGCCTGATCTATCTCGAAAGTCATCAGAGCTAGTGAATCAGTAATAGCTGGATCTGTATCGGCATATCAACCCCGATAATATGAATCACTGACTCAACTAATCTGCGAGGCGACCGGGCTGGCCGTGGCTGAGGAACATCAGAGACTCTCCTCCGTCTAACTCCTGGAACGACCCTGCTAGCACTACCGGGTCTATCTGGATCCATAACCTAGACAAAGTCTCCAAATCACCTCAGAAAAGGTGAGGTAAGACTAAAACTTGTGGTTTTAAATCAAAGCATTATTTTATGCATTTTTTAAGTCCTAAAACATGCATGGGTCAACCAAAATCCCCACTAGAGTCAAAATTATATGTTTATTAAATGCTCAGGCTTTTGAATTTTTTTTGCCAGAGTCTCCTTTGAAAAATGTACTATTCACATGCACACAAGCATGACTAGGTGGCCATTCAGTATCACACCTACCCAAAAATAGAAATAGTTCATATTTATGAAAAAAATCAAAAGTAAACTCCACATGGCAACTAGATTACCATGGACATTTTTAGTTGAAAATCCAGGCTCACTTGGCCTAAAAAAGGATGACTAAACTGATCAAAAAGGGCGTCAATTGACTGTCTTAGAATTCAATTTTTCTTACATCAAAATGTGCATCATAGTAAAATATGCATATTTATGAAGTTGAAATTTTTTTATCAAGTCATATAAGCATACATATTTGATACAATGTGTTTAAAAGCACACTGCGTGGTTTACAACATTCTAACAGTCAAAACTAGAAAAGAAAGGATGTAAACGTTACTTGAGATATGAAAAACGTTTGTGCGCTGACAAAATCTAAAAAAAGCTGCCCGAACTCTGTAGATCTGAGAAAGAAAATCGAATTTCCTTTGGAATTCAAAATTGAAAATAAATCTGAGATGCCCCTGCTGCCCATCTTAAACTCGCAGGAAGGAGCAAGCCCACCTACGGCTTTCGCACCCCTATCTGCGGCTCCCCAAGGTGGGGTCCACTCCCTCTGGTTTGGTCCAGTTCGAGTGGAAACGGAGTTTACCGGAGCTAAAAAGTTAAATCCAGGAAAAAACTGCTACGCGATTGAGCGGATTGTCCTGAAATCCTGCGTATGAGCGGCAGATTCCTGACGAAAAGAACAACTTCATGTAAGCCATTGATTATCATCCCGAAGTGATATCCGGGGACCAATGATGAGAACTGCTGAAAAACTATTGAAAAACTGCGAAAAACTGATGAAAACTGCTGCTGTCAGAGCACCTGGAAGGTCCGACGGTATGAACGGCAGGTTCTGACTGTAACAAGGCATCCAGACTGATCTGAGGGTGTGTTTTATCAGAAGAAGTACCCCACATCAAAATTGATCAGATTTGACACTATCAACAGCTGGCGACAACCCCAACGAAGCATCGGGAAAGATCTAGTGATCTCAGCCGTTGAAGGACACTTCAGCGAAGGTTAGATTGCCTGACACTATCAGACACTGGCGATAACCCCAGCGAAGCATCGGGAACGGTCCGGTGATATCAGCCATTGAAGGCTACTTCAGCGAAGGTCAGATTACCTGATATATCAACTGCTGGCGACAACCCCAGCGAAGCATCGGGAATGGTCTGGTGATATCAGCTGTTGAAGGCCACTTCAGCAAAGGTCAGATTGCTTGATACTATCAGCCGCTGGCGATAACCCCAGCAAAGCATCGGGAACAGTCCGTTGGTATCAGCCGTTGAAGACCACTTCAGCGAAGGTCAGATTGTTTGACACTATCAGCTGCTGGCGACAACCCCAGCGAAGCATCAGGAATAATCCGATGATCTCAACCGTTGAAGACCACTTCGGCGAAGGTCAGATTGCCTGACAATATCAGCCGCTGGCGACAACCCTAGCAAAGCATCGGGAATGATCTGGTGGCATCAGCCATTAAAGGCTACTTCAACGAAGGTCAGATTGCCTGACATTATCAGCCGTTGGCGACAACCCCAACGAAGCACCGGGAATGGTCCGATGATATCATCCGTTGAAGGCTACTTCAGCGAAGGTCAGATTGCCTAACACTATCAGCCGTTAGCGATAACTCCAGCGAAGCATTGGGAATGATCCATTGGCAAAAATAGTATATCAGTTTATCCCCATATGGGACAGATGATGAAATCTATTATACAAATCCCTACAGGGAGCATCGAGAAAGATTCGGTGGGGATCGAGACTTTGCAATATGCCGTTCGAGTAGACATCAAGGGAATTCACCAGAGGCTATAATGAATGACGTCATCCCCAGCAGAAAATGACGTAAACAGTTAGTGATAGCCCCATCCCCTCGAAGGTATCTAAAATTCATAACATATTATCCTATGCATTGTATTACATTTGCATTTATCATATTTCCAGTGTCTAGCAATCTTTATCCTGTTCATTTCAGTACGTTGCATAAACATAATAAAGAAGGGCATCTGTAGACACTCAAATTTTTTTTTCATTCCTGTTGTAGACATTCAAAATTTTGCTTTCCTGTTACTAACCCTGCAGGGGGACAAAACCGTCTTTTCAACACCGGTCACAATACCGGGTTGCCAACTCAGCCCCGATCTTAATACCGAGATGTCAACTCAGCCCCGGTCTCAATACTGAGATGCCAACTTAGCCTCAGTCTCAATACCGGGCTATAAACGTAGCCCCGGTCTTAATACCGAGATGTCAACTCAGCCTCGGTCTCAATACCAGGATCCCAACTCAGCCCCGGTCTCAATACCGAAATGTCAACTTAGCCCCGATCTCAATACCGGGCTGCCAACTTAGCCCAGGTCTCAATATCGGGCTACCAACTCAGCCCTAGTCTCAATACCTGGATGTCAACTCAGCCCTGGTGTCAATACCGGGGTGTCAACTCAACCCCAATCTCAATACCGGGATGTCAACTCAATCCCGATCTTAATACCGGGATGTCAACTCAGTCCTGGTCTCAATACTGGGATGTTAACTCAGCCCTGGTCTCAATACTGGGATGTCAAGCAGCCCCGGTCATAACCCGGGAGGTATAATAACCCCGGCGACAACACCGGGAGATCCAGTTTAGGCCTGGTCACAACCCGGGAGGCCAAATCAACTTCGGAGATAACCCCAAAGTATCACATCATCCCCAAAGACAACTCTGGGAAACCAAGTCAACCTCGGAGACATTCCAGAGGATAAATAGAATCGACTGGGATCCAAACCTCGGAGACAACCCCGGGAAAATAGTCAGAGACCGTGCCAGTACAAGAAATAACCCCTGAAAAGGCAAAATGGTCATTTTAGCCACTTGAAGCCAATCTGGTCAAAATCAAGCCGAATTGATGTCATGGAGGTCAGAAAGAGCCATAACATTGATCCCGAGTGAAAACAGCGCAGGACAACTCAACGGATAAATTACGAATAATCGAAGACCCGATTATGAACCCATCTTCTTGGACTAGAAAAAGGTTTAGTCCTATGTCATTGTGACGCTCTTGGCGAGGGCTTTTCGAAAAGGTATATCATGCCTAAAACGAACGCTCCTATTAAAAGTTAAAAAGTTTTGAATCTAACCTCGCGTTGCTCGGAGTGCAAGTACTTTGAGGCGACGGGACCTACCACCCGGGGCCAACCACGTGGCATCGCAGGTAGACCTGCGGCTGCCGCGGGTAGACCTGTTTCCATCGGGTCTTTAAATATAAGTGCACCCCTAAGCCAAAAAAAAAGAAAAAGAGAAAATGCTTTGAAACTCCGCCCATTTCGCTTCCTAGCCTGACTTCTTGTACTCCAAACCTTGTTTTTATCACTCTAACACGTAGGTATACTCATATACTACCACATATCAAAAATTAACCTGTGGAAACGTCCGTTTAAAGCCTACCAAGTGGCAAAAAGCCCGTATAGCAGTCCATTGTAAGTATTTTTACGATCAGGAAGTTCCTACTACATTACGCATTTATACATGTGCACGTTAAGTTTCGTTTTTTGATTTTGCCCGAAACTCAGTTCCGTGGCCGTTTTAGCGTACTTTTTAGTATATTTTAGTATATTTACGCATTTTCTTGCATTTGCACAGCCCAGATCGACGATCCGCGGCTTTTAGTCGCTTATATATATATGCGTATATATAAAATTTTCAGAACTGGGTCATGGACTCGTGTCCTTTTTGCCTTTATTATGTATATATTTAACTATATATATACTAACTTTTCAATTATGGCAAGCTTGGATGGCAAATCCGTGGTAGCTATTATTTTTATATATATAACTTCATATATAAATATTTTTGACTTCATTTGGCCTGGATTTTGACTTCGTGGCATTTTTATTGCTTTAATATATATATATATACTAACTGTATATATTAACATTTACATTTCCGTTTGGCCTGGATCATTTCGTGGCCTTTTTATCGCTTTTATAAATATATATATTTTTATTCCTATTCGGGCATAGGATTGCAAATCCGTCGTCCTTTACAACTTTTTATATATATATTTCAATTATGTCAAGCCTAGATCATTCCGTAACTCTTTTACAACTTATATATATATATATATATATATATATTTTAAATCTGTCAAGTCTGGATCATTCCGTGGCTCTATTACAGCTTATATATATATTTCAATTATGTCTGTCGATGCCGAAAAAAAATCTTGCACCTTTTTGTTGAAAGAGAAGTCATTTTTTTCTTTAGTTTTAATTTCTGTCTTTCTTTTGGCTTATCTACCTTTTTCCATTTTACTATGTCTATGGATTTTATTGAAGGGCGAGGTTTTAGGAAAGAGGTACCGACATAAGTGTCGACGACTTTGAAAAGATTGATTTTATTTTGATGATTGGACCGAATGAGACAGAGTCACCAGTTGGTATGGTTTAAATGGATGTACCAACTCATCCGAGTTTTAAAGGTTTTCGCAATATGGTCCAAAATGTTACTCCAAAAGATTGGTCTTGAAACCCGAGATTCGTGGAATCCGGGGGCTAGGTAAAGCAGGGGAAAGGTGTTAGGCACCCCCCGACTCCCGTGCAAGCACGGTACCACATCTTATTGATTTTCTGTGCATAAAATATGTGTGTGTGTGTGTGTGTTTTATTTCGAAAGCTTTATTAGTTTTTATTCTAAGTCTTTATTTTGGGTGACTTGAAAGTAGTGCTGTACCTCTTTTGTGCCTAGTTACGAAGGATTTGATTTGACAAAAAAGTTTATTTTTAACAAGATTTATAAATTGAAATGATATTTTTAGAAAGTAAGGTTTTCAAATCCTTTGCCCGAATAGGAATCGAGGACTTCGATACTTCTTATTCTTTACATTCATTAGGTGATCTGCCCCGAATCGCTTTATTATGATCAAAAGCTCTTTGCGGTTTTATTAGAAATTATTTTGATGATTTGCATGCAAAAGCGTTAAAAAAGGGTCGGATGCATGTAAGCCATCTCGATTAACCGAGCTCCCGTAATTAAAGTTTTCACTATCACGAGATCTGGAATCCGACTTCTCAGGACTAACCCCTCGAGCTCGTCTTCAAGATCCAAATATTACATATACAATAATATTTACGCTATTAAAACATTACAATAATGAAAATCGGTCGATCGTGGGAATCGAGTCGGATCCATTCGGGGATCTCAACATCGGGATTCCTAGGCTCACATTATTTATGCAGAAATACATATATACAATGTCCTCGGCTTTGATATTAGATGATTTCATTGGTTGAAATCACCGTTTTAAGCCATTTGGGGCTCCTTTCCCTCTAAATATAGATTTAGGGTTATACAGGGTAACCGGGACCATTTAAAGCAATAATTTTGTAGATCTACCATGAATCTAAGCCGATCTATCACACGGGTTAAAGCTTCATGTTTAATAACCTCTCAAAGGCTAGATTCGACTTAGATCTAGGTAGATCTAGCCTCCGTGATCGATTTACAACGTAATAAGCACAATATAACCGATAGAAACGTAATATCTACCAACTATTACACAATATGCTTAAAATACAACAAGTTTAACTATATTTAAACAAGATATATCATTAATATAGTATTTTAACAACGTTTACAAAGAACGAAGCTAGAAAGTGAGTTGTTTCACCTTAGGGGACGAGTGAACAAGCGTTTTAACTCCTGTGGCCAACGTGGAACACTCCCGGGACTTCAAGTAGGTATTAAATGAGATGATTAAGCTTTAAGATGGTGTTAATGTGCTAAACCTGAGCCTCTCTCTCTAAAATGACTTTTCTCTTTCTAAAAATTATATCTCTCTCTTTACAAATGAACTAGTGTGGGTGATATAAGCAGGCCAAGCCAGCCGCATACATACATGCGACTAGCTGCATGTATGGATGCAGCTAGGCTAAGTGGGCCCCACACTCTTGACAGGTACTCTTTCAGTCCTGGTTCGACAGAAGTTGACCTCCGCAGCCCGACCTTTCAGACAGTCTTTGATGAATGCAGCGGGATAAGATCGAGTCTGACTGAATTGTTCAGGAAGTCGATACTCGTAGCCGACATATATCCTCCAGGTCTAGGTATCAGTTAGCTAGCTTATCTTCAATGGCACGTCGTTCGAGGTTTGTTGAGGTGGTTTTCGGTGAACACTGTCCCATCTCGGTGATCCTCGCTCGGTTCGCGATATATTCGAACGTCATTGGTCCTTTGCATCATGCCCGGGGTTGTCTCCGAGATAACCTGGCTCTTTTACCCTACCTCGGGGTTGTCTCCGAAGTACAATTATGCTTTTGCCCTTCTGCAAGGTTAGTACTAAGAGAGCAAAATTTTGAGTGTTTACAGATGCCCCTCTTTATCATGTTTATGCAATGTAATGGAATGAACACGACAAAGATTAATAGACACGAAGAATGCATGACAAGGTATATCTGATGATGCAATGTCATGTATAACAGATGTAATGATATGCGAGATTAGAAAAGGGTTACTCCCCCCTGTTGGGGAAGTTAAAGATTACGTTGTCTGGATTAAGTCGACCTACGCTGGATTGTAGTCAACTGTTTGCACCATCAGGGTCATACCGATGCCTTCACTGGGTTGTAGCCAATGGATTACGTCATCGGGGATTTATCGACCTGTATTGGGTTGTTGTCAACGGATTACATCATCGGGGACTTGCTGACCTACGTTGGGTTGTTGCCAACGGATTACATTATCGGGGATTTGCCGACCTGCGTTAGGTTGTTGCCAATGGATTACATCATCGGGGATTTACTGACCTGCGTTAGGTTGTTGCCAACGGATTACATCGTCGAGGGTCAAGCCGACGCCTTCACTAGTTCATTACTAGTGGATTACATCGTCGGGGGTCAAGCCGACACCTTCACTGGTTCATTGCCGATGGATTACATCATCGAGGGTCGAGCCGACGCCTTCACTAGTTCATTGTTGGTGGATTACATCGTCGGGTGTAGAGCTGACTACTTCACTGGTTCGTTGTCGATGGATCATAACATTGGGGGTCGAGCCGACGCCTTCACTGGTTCATTGTCGATGGATTACATCGTTGGGTGTAAAGCCGACGTTTTCACTGGTTCGTTGCCGGTGGATTACATCATCAAGGGTCGAGCCGACGCCTTCACTGGTTCGTTACCAGTGGATTACATCAACGGGGGTCGAGCTGACGCCTTCACTAGTTTGTTGCCGGTGGATTTTGAGATGTAATATTGATTTTGACTGATTTTCTAGTCTTCTGGCGTTTAACGTCGGGATTTCTAATCTTTCCCAAACTTATGTTGTTTTGGAGGGTTTTTTTTAGGGTTTTTGGGGTTTAAAACTGTCTCAAAAAAGTATTATTTTAAATAATGTGACCATTCTGAACCCAAAATAATGTCTTGGACATCATTTTATCAATCGGGAAGCCGTAGGACCCATATGTGGCAGCCGCATGTATGGTTACGGCTGGAGCAACTATGGTCAAGGCTGCCCGTGATCAGGCTTATACCCTCGGGAGGCCTCATTTTCACTCATTCAACTTGAGTTTCTTCGTTTTCTCTTTACAAAAATTGAGCACTTCTTCATATCTACTCGATTCCAGCTTGATTTGGAGCGATCCGCCACCGTACATCTCTTTTACGCACTACGAGTAACGTTTAGACTCCGTTTTTTCGTGTTTTCAGTGAAAACTCGTATTTCCTTCCTTAAACGCATTATATCTAATATGTATGCATAGATAGCTAGATAAACATGTTTATAATGCAATGCATGCTTATAGATTATCTTATGGACCGTATAGATGCGATATATTATCCTTTATCTGTTAATTTAGACATAAATTATATCTATGTGTTAGAATAACAATTTAAATTGATATTTACATGCTTGGGTGTGATGGTATACCTTCATGGGGTGATTTCACACATGCTTCGGGCATGTGTATAATCCATTTTATAGAGGAAACTCTGGCGAAATTTTTCCATGATTCAAACGTCAGGGTCCTAGATATATTTATAGATATACTAGGATGCGACTAAAATGACGTACATATATAATGACACATGTAGGACATGCATGATGTGATGACCTAAATAATATTTCATGGATTTAATTTGTAGTTTGAAAAGGACAGGAATATACCTGACTTGGCTTTGATTCTTACGAACTTATTGTTCAGATATGGATTCTGCGGGACCCAGCCATTCTTCATCCCAGTGGATTTCAGCTGGAGTTCGCTGACAGAGAGCTCCCTCTGACGTTCCTGTTCCCCGGATTAGCAGACGGGTATAGCGATTGACGGAGCCAGCTCATCGACCTGGTGGCGAGGACCATCTTTCCGTGGATGAGGAGGATATCCCTGAGCCTGAGGTTCTGCCTCAGCCCACTGCTGCGCCTATATTTCTTCCCGGCATTGAGGTAGTTGTCCCTGATTTGCTGAGTACGGATCTAAGCCGCCATCCCTCTATTCACTTGCAGGTAAATGAGGTACGTGGTGAATTTATCTTCATTTCTCCTTTCTGTCATCGACGTGTTTTCTTAACCTTAAGGTCGTGCAGGTTCTGGAGTTAACCCAGCCCAGGGGTAACTGGTTCAGCATATACTCTCTGTATCATTTTCTACATCCAGAGTACCGGGCGGTCGTGGATTCGTGGGGATTTGAGGCCTTCTTTGTAAGACCCCAACTTTTATGAATAAAGATTTAATTTTCTCTATATATATTGTTTTAAATAGTAAGGTGTTGATTTGATGATTGTGGTAAGTTATGGGGTGATTTGTGCAAGTTTTACAAAGTAAACAAGTGGTAATAAAATATTCATTGTGTCGGGAAATATTCGTTTGGTCGGAAAATATTCGTACGACGGCGTAATTATTTGTGGGCCCCATAACGAAAAAATTGTCGGATGAAGAAAATGACAAGAATAAGTTTTTCTAAAAATAATGGCGTGGTTGTTACCGTTAAAATTATTGAAATACCCGGTGGTTAAAATACAGTAATACGCGGTGTTGCACAGTAGCACACGGTATTGCATAGTAATTCTAATTATTGATTCTTACGTAAGAAGTCACTACTCAATAATTGTTACAATAATTATTGTTCAATATTTTATATTATTGATTCAATAATTGCTACATTGATAATTGCATAATATTTTATTGATTCAATAATTGTCATTGCACAGTATTTCACATTATCAAATCAATAATTCATATTATTTGAACAATATTATTAGATAGCATTATTGGCAATGTCTAAGAAAATTCTGTCTAGGAGGGGTTATTTAATTGCGTGCCAGTAAGGAGAAATCCTTATCGGAATGCCCCCTCTTTCTTGGGAACGACTTGGTTGTCAATTTTGTAGTTTTGTAATATTATTTGTGAATAATTAATTATTGATTTATATGATAAGGAAATATTTATTTTTGTGGATATAAAAGAAAGAATTAGTGCTGAGGTATTTTTATCAGTATTTGTTGTAAATTTGACTTATTATTTGGACCCCCACTTACTCATTTTTCAAAATAATCGGTAAAAAGTTATAAAGTATATATATATATATATATATATGTGTGTGTGTGTGTGTGTGTGTGTGTGTGTGGTGTGTCTGTGTGTGGAGTGTGTGTTAGGGTGTGTGTGGTGGATGGTGATGTGTGTAAATATATATATATATATATATATATATAAATAGAATATATTTTATTTTATTTAAATTTTTCGTTTTATTAGAATATTTTATTTGCACAGTAATGAATAGTAAATCAAATTTTTTTCGCCGGTTGCAGCGCCTGTGAAAAATTTATTGTTGGTCCGTGATTTCTAAAATTCAAATAGTACCCTTCCATTCTCCTATAAATAGGATGCTTAGTTTAGAAATGAAAATCACACCAGAATCAGAGAATTCTTCTTCTATAATATTGAGCGTATTTCTTTTGAGTTTAAGGAAACTGTGAGTGTTGCAAATAGTGTAAATTTTCTTCAAGAATATCTCCGCTATACCAGTCGGAATACTCTCCTTTTAAGGTAAGGGGTATTATTTATTTCATATTCGCTTACGATACTATTTTTTGTATTCGTAAGGAATATTATTTTCGTTCAATATTCGTAAGGAATATTATCTTCGTTCAATATTCGTAGGAATATTATTTTCGTTCAACAGTTGTAAGGCATATTATTTTCTTTCGTAAATGATGTTATTCTTCTCAATATCATTATACCAAAATATTGGCATGGATTTTATTATGAAATTCTTACTTTTTCCGTCGAGGTTACTATTTACGTATACGACACTATTCACGTATACGACACTATTCACGAATACGGTACTATTCACGAGTACTATTCACAAAGTATTATTTTTCTTATGAAAATTTTTACCTTTTCATATCGGGGTTACTATTCACGTATATGACACTATTCACAAATACGGTACTATTCACAGAAAAATTGAATTTTCTTCTATTTGTCCAAATTGCCTGTTAAGGTTCCTATCTTTGATTGAATCCAAGTTTTGATCTTTATTCTTGAATTTTGCTCCACAAATAATTATTATGGAGTATTTTTGAACTTGGATAAATTGATTTACAAATCCTTAATCTTTGTCTTTTATCTTACTGGATTCGTTCTTTAAAATATTTTTCATCATCCTCAGTCCTAAATGGTGATACAAATGAATATCTTTGGCCTGTAGTGCAAAGATGGATAATTACTTGATGAATATCTTTGGCCTGTAGTGCAAAGATGAACGATTACCTGATGAATATCTTTGGCCCGTAGTGCAAAGATGGACATGTGTTGAGATGAACATGACCAATTGGTGATACAAATGAATATCTTTGGCCTGTAGTGCAAAGATAAATATTTGATTCAAGATATATATTAATTGATGTTACAGGGATAAAATGTGACAAACGAGAGTTTTGCAAAGTTGTTTGAATATTTATTGAAATAAATAAATATTTTGGTTATGAGAATGTGATGGGACGAAATTATTAATCGAACCATGATTCTGAGGATAGAATCCTTTTAAGGGGGGAAAGATGTGACGAACGAGAATTTTATAAAGATATTTGAATATTTATTGAAATAAATAAATATTTTTAATAATTTAATTATTGAGTTAAATAATTAATTCATGAATTTGTGGTAGATTAATTTAATTATATGTGTGACATTAATTAAATTAATGTGTAGTAATTTAATAGTTCAAAGTATATATTTAATTGAGTTTATTGGATTAAATGAATTAATTAAATAAGCATAATGTACTTTAATTAACTTTATAATGTTACCCATGAAGTATAAACTTCACATGAATATTATATATCACTTATAACATGTTCTTAACATTCCAAGTCATGTAATTACACAAATTAAAACATTAATTTTCACTGTTCTTTAAAACTTTCAAGAGTTTAATGAAAAATATAAAAAAATTCTCCTTACGGATTCGTTACTATACCGAATCCATTCATTTCAATTCCATTTTCTTTGTTTTAACATATACAATCATATTCATGTATCAATTTAAATATAAACATATGATTTAATCATTAATTTAACCCATATGGGTTATTCACCCATATTCAATACTCTGTAATTTCATAAAACTCATTTATTAACAAAATTACTTGGTGTGATCAGTGTAAATCATGGATACATGATCTAACACATAATAATAACATCTACGGTCACATATATGATAACCTCATACTTTAATTTTCTAAAATGATTCTTAAAAGAGAGTTTTTACAAAGATGTATAAAAACTCTATAATATTCTTCAAAACCCAATTAAGGCCAAATTAAATAAAATTGATCCTTTAAAACATGATTATATGTTAGAAAAACACGTTATGATTCCATACCCATATAGATAAAGCCATATCGTAACCCAATTGGGAAACCCAATTTTCACAGAAAACTTAAAAACACGTAATGAAGAAATATCAATTTTAAAAACTTGAAAAGAAGGGATTACCCTTAGTAGTGAAGATAAATCAAAGAAACACAATTGATTTCTCAATTCTTCCTTTCTCAATCTCTCTCAATCTCTTCTTCTTCTTCTTTTTTCTCTCTGACTTCACAAACTTTCTCTGACTTTCTAACCCAAATAATAATAACAAATGTCGATATGATATGGGTATTATACGTATAAATTATATCCGTTGCAAATTAACACCTATTAAGGCCTCGTTTGGCTTTCTTATTTTCTTTCTTTCCCTTTATTTTAATAAACTCTTATAATATAGTTAATAGTCACACTACTAATTAACTAATTAATTTTATTTAAATCAATTAAATAAAATAATAATAACTTTACATTAATTCACATTGTCACATAATTAATATTTTTATTTATTAATTATGTCAATTCATTAATTCTTTAATTAACTACTAAATTAATTAACGTACATTATGCTTATTTAATTAATTCATTTAATCCAATAAACTCAATTAAATATATACTTTGAACTATTAAATTACTACACATTAATTTAATTAATGTCACACATATAATTAAATTAATCTACCACAAATTTATGAATTAATTATTTAACTCAATAATTAAATCATTAAAAATATTTATTTATTTCAATAAATATTCAAATATCTTTACAAAATTCTCGTTCGTCACATAAAATATTGATTATGGACTTTCAAATCATAAAAGATAGTAGACATTATTTCCTACTTAACTCTTTTGATGCATTGTTATTTTCGCTGCAGTTGTTGATCTAAAACTTGTTGTCCATAATATTTTATCTGATTGGTTGAAGACTAACGATAAATTATTCTTTATTATCTCAGTCATAATATTCTTTACTGAGCTAGTTGAGCTCACCCTTTTCATCTATTGTCCTCTTCAGGGAATGAGAATGTTGCGGGAACTAGTTGGGGAACAGTATGATGGTCAGAGTAGAGCAGTAGTAGTCCTCACTATTTTTGTAAAATAGTGTGATAATAATTGTAATTATTGAGGACTGAATTTGAGTGTTTATATTTCGTATTATATACGATTTGTATTAAAGCTCATAGTTTGTGTGGTCGTATTTTGCACGACCGTATGTTATAAAGATTGTATTTGAATTCTGTACAATGTATTTGGTGACTCAGAATAGGTTGGTATTGAACCTATTTTGGGGGCGTCACATTCTTCACCATTGCTCCCCGTCGCTGCCCTTGGGGCTATTTGTGAGCTTTGTCCGAGCTATGGTTTCATCAGAGTCAGTCTCTCCATCTTATGGACTGCGAGGTTGTGATGACTCCTATGGATTGGAGGTACATCACATGTTTAGAGTTTACTGGGTACCGAGTGCCCTTGGAGACGCGCATCTCTTCGACCACGGTGTGTACGCTCCAAGGGTTTTCTTCTCAGGAGCTGGCCTTCAAGGCTCACAGTATCCGGTCAGGGAGCCTGAGCGTCGACGCTGCTCGAGGCACCCCTGCAGCAGCAGTTGCCTGCTGATTTGACGAAGAGGGATCGCATCTTGCGGCGTCTATTCTTGACCATCCTGAGGGGTTGTTTCATTACAAACAACTCCTCCACTGTTCCCTTCAGTTTGGTAGGGGCAGTTCGAAATGTAGGCCACATTGGGGACTACGATTGGGGATCTTTTACGTTAGCTCTCTTCCTGCACGGGATGCGACTGCGATCCGAGGGAGTTACCGTCGCCTGGGTCGGGGTCTACCCGTTTCTTCTGGTAAGTCCTCTTGACCGAATTTTATTTGTTTGACTTTTGATTGGTTTATCTTTTCCCATGACTAATGTAAGATTCTTTTGAATTGACAGTTCTGGGCTTATGAGAAGCTTCCCTATCTTCTCCCCATCTCTGTCTTAGGCTTGGACACTTATCCACGGGGACGTAGATGGCATCTGTCTACTTTGTTGGAGGTCTTAGTCGCGGAGGGCTTTACCCATGCCCGTCTTCAGTTGGAGACATTGATGGCTGAGGATATAGTGTGGGTCCCATATTCTGAAGATCTCTTATCCAAGGGATTTGAGGATGGCTTGTCGACAGGGCCAGAGTTTTAATTGTCTACTCTTCAGATTCCATTCCTTTTTGATGGAGGTTGGGAGCTCTATCTCGGGGAGCGCACTTGTCGATGCATCACTGGGGAGATTCTCCTTCCTTTTCTTCCTCCAGCTCAGCGCTTTTGGCCTTTGTCGTCGTCAGCTGCATCGATTCCCACTGATGGGTATGATGGTTTTCACTTGTCCGACGGTCCGATCACTTTTGAGGACTTTATCTCTTGGTGGGGCCCACTCACGATAGGAGCTCAGACCCGGGCTACCCAGTTCTTGGGAGATATGGTTCCAGGGTCACTTATGATAAAGGACTGGATATCATATTTTCAGGAGCCCTCTCATCAGGCTCAAATCGCTGATTTGAGACTTCAGTTGGAGCAGCTGTCGGCGTACTATCGTCACAATGGTTTGGACCCCTCCTTAGCTAGTACTTTTGCTGCTCAGGGTCATGAGGCTGGACCGTCAGGTGGTGGTGGCTCTCATGGTGCTGGACCCTCAGGTATTGGTGGCTCTCAGGATATGGATGCTCTTTTTACTCTTCACCCGGATATGCAGGAGACATCTTATCACCCTGATCAGCAGGATGTGCCCACCCCAGGTAGTCTGCCCCAGGTTGACTAGTTTGATGATACCATCACTTTCCTGGATGATTTTGACAACGTGCCTAGCCTATAGGTCCTCTGTTAGTCATTGGGCGTTTGTGCTCCAGTATCCTGTACTCTTTTACTTTTTAGTTTTCACATGTATCAGAGGTATGACAGTGATGTTTATGAAACTAATGTATTTGGCAGATATCTATATATGATATTTTCTATTTATTCATCGCACATGCTATTTTATCACTTGTTATGATGCATGCTTCATATATATTTAAATGATTGGATAGAGATTGACCCCTGTATGGTCTTATTGACAAAGTTTTTACAGATGGCATCCTCTGTTGTGGTACACTTGGATCACCTTCCACCTAGCCATATAGCTACCAGTTTTAAGGTTTGGTATGACCAGTTGCCATATGCTGACCGTATCGTCGTCAGTCGCATGCTAGGCCATTCCGTATCTCTGTTATCTTTTTAGGTTCCTGAGGGGTTTATTGGCGTGATATTTAGGTATTGGATTCCCGAGCGCCACATTTTTTGATTCGGCTTGGATGAGTTGACTCCTACTCTGGAGGAGTATAATCGCATTTCTGGATTGTCGATGGAGGGGCCATGTGCTCTGATGGCATTGGGCCATATGCGCCGCCAGTTCATGACGATGACTGGACTTAGGAGGGCAGTTGTATTGGCTGAGGTGGGTGGCAGCCACATCATTTCCATAGACTTCATGATAGGTCACTTTGGATCCACTGATAGCTTTGTCGTCTATCATGGAGACTTTGCTATTTCAGAGGAGAGATGGCGTGCTGGACGCCCTGGTCATGTGCCTCGTAGCATATTTGTATATGCCATTTTATGCTGACCATCTAGACGTGGCGATGTCGATGGCTGTCAGGGCTCTAAGAGATAACTTTACCATCCATCCCCTTATCCTGGCAGAGACATTGATATCAGCTTCTATCTGCCGTACTGTTGGGGATCAGGAGATCAGAGGTAGCCCCGTGCTCCTATACATTTGGTTTATATCGCACCACAAGACCGATCGGTCGGCTTTGTCATCATGGGTTCTATTTTGGACATGGCTTGTCTCAGGTCTACTCATATCGCCCGACTTCTTACGTCGATGAGGCGTCCTGGACTTCATTTCAGGGAGCTATGGAGGATCATTTTCTGATAGTCATGTATTTTGGTTATTGCTCTTTTCTGAGTTTCACCACCCATGTAGCCAACTTGGATTTCCTTCCATTGGCGGGTTTGAGGTGTGTGACGACCTATCATCCTCTAGCGGTGATGGGTCAGTTTGATCAGTATCGGGAGGTCTATGCATTTCAGGGGACTGAGAATTATTGCTTCCCCGTCTGCTCAGTTACAGAGGCTAATCTAGCTCGGGTTTATAAATTCTGGTCTCATCGACAGACAACGGAGTTCAGAGACTACCATCCTGGTCGATCTGCAGAGTATTCAGCTTGGTTAGAGTCGGATGTGGCACCAGACACAGTAGACCAGATTGAGACAGTGTCTTTATCAGGGGATGATGGTGGATCCACAGACGTTGAGGAGCCCATGAAGGATCCAATATCTCCGACTGAGGATGCTTTATTTGCAGAGTTGACAGCTTCCCTAGTAAGTACTGTCCCGCGTTTGGCCTCAGTTTTGATGGAGGCGCTGGATAGACAGCTTCACCTGGTGACCTTTGAGAGGGATCAGGCTCGAGGTCTTATGTATACTGCCATAGCTGGTCGGGATGCTACTATCGCTGAGAGAGACGCAACCCTTGCTTCCAGAGACCTGGCCCTTGTTGACAAAGATGCGGCCCAGACTTTCTCAGATGGACTCATTAGTCACGTACAGGGTATAGTCCAGAGTCAGGAGGAGGTTTATCGTATGGCAGCAGAGATGCTGAGACGGGTTGAGATATTGGAGCACGAGCTCAGAGATGCTCCTCCGACTGCAGAGACCGTTGGGTATTTGGCTATGTTGGCTCGTCTTACTGCCGATTTATAGCTCTACTTTATTTCCATATATCGACCTTGTTATTACTGCTTTTTATAGGTTAGAATCAACTTTTGTATTCTAAACAGTTGTATATATAAAAAGAAACAAGTTCTGTTCACTTCCCTTGTTTGAGCATGTCTAGCCTTGTCCACTGCTACCACTTTCGCTACATGATTTATTATGTCAACATAGCACTAGTCTCGTCATGTGGCATCAGATTCGGCGGGGATGATGCTGAGATGTTCCTAGGTCTTCTCAGCATGAGCCGTTGATTGGGTGGGCTTTATGGATAAGATTTTGATTTTTGTATAGGTTAGGATTTTGAATAAGATGAAAGTGTTTTGATTTTTTTGAAGGTTAGACCACACCATAAATGGCTACCTATGTACCCCCATAGATGGGAGATCAGGTCTTTCGTAATTCAGGCTCAGACTTGAAAGTTTGAAAAGGGTTTATTTGGTTTCGAGTTTGGTTTGATGAGATTTTGATGTTTTTGGTTTGATTTAGTAAGTTCTGATTTGATTTTTTCAGGGTTAGAACACACCATAAATGGCTCCCTACATACTCCCACAGATAGGAGATTAGGTCTTTCGTAGTTTAGGCTCAGACTTGAAAAACTAGACTTGATATTTTTTTTTCCTCTTTTTTTTCTTTTTCTTTTTTCTTTTTTTCTTTTTCTTTGTTTTCTCAAGACAAAGTATTCCAGTTTGAAAGCGAAAGGGGTCTTAAACATATTACTGTTTCAACAAATCAGAATTGATCAGTTGCGGGAATTCCTCACTGTCCATCTCCTCCAATTTCAAAGCTCCGCCCGATAGGATTGCTTTGACAATAAAGGGTCCTTCCCAATTTGGGGAAAATTTTCCTTTAGCTGCATCCTGACCCGAAATAATCTTCTTCAGCACCAAATCATGCTTTTTAAATTCTCGAGGTCGCACCTTCTTGTTATAAGATCGGGACATTCGCTGCTGATACAATTGGCCGTAAAAGATGACCGCGTCCCTCCTTTCATCTATCAGGGATAACTGATCGTATCGATCTTATATCCATTGGCTCTCCTCTATCTGGGCATCTAGCATCACTCTTAGTGATTCCATCTCCACTTCAACAGGAAGTACAACCTCCATCCCATATACCAGAGAGTAGGGTGTTGCCTCAATCGAGGTTCGAGTCGACGTTCAGTATGCGAGTAGAGTTAACGGCAACAGATCAGGCCATCCCCGATGATTTATTGACATCTTTATTATTATCTTTCTTCTTGATGTTCTTATTAGCCTCTTCCACCGCGCTGTTCATTTTTGGATGATAAATAACCGAATTGAGGTGTTTGATATTGAACTTACTGCACATTTCCCTCATCATCTCGTTATTCAAATTCTTCACATTGTCCGATATGATAACCTCAGGTTGTCCATACCGACAGATGACATTATTTCTAATGAAACCAACGATGACCTTCTTGGTGACCTTGGGGAAAGAAGCTGTTTACACCCACTTGGTAAAGTAGTCAATAATAGTGAAGATGAATCGATGACCGTTACTGGCTTTAGGCTCAATTGGTCCTATCACGTCCATTACCCACATAGAAAAAGGCCATGGTGATGTCATGTAATGTAGTTGATTAGGAGGAGCATGAATAATGTTAGCGTGGATCTGGCATTGATAACAACGTTTGACATGATCATCGCAATCCGATTTGGGGGATATCCAGTAATGTCCTGTCCTCAGAATTTTCTTGGCAAGTAGAGGTCCACTCATATGTGCTCCATATACCCCACCATGTACTTCATTCATAAGTCACTGGGCTTGATCTCGGTCTAGACATCTCAGAAGGCCTACACCTGGGTCTCTCTTATAGAGAGCATCTCCACTTAGGTAGAAATTCATGGCCATTTTCTGTATTCGCTTCTTCAAGGCTTGACTCATTCCTTCAGGGGTTTATTGATCTCGCAAATACTCTTTGATATAGTGGTGTACCAAGGTGGTCCAGCAGGTGCTATCTCATCTGATATCTCCCTTACATGGTTTCCATATGACGGTGTATTATGTACAGTGAAAGTGATGACAAGCATTCCCCTTCTTGCTGACAGTTTCACCAATGAAGCTAATGTGGCCAATGCATCGGCAAAATCATTTCGGTTCCGGGGGATATACATGAAGGCAATGTCTTCAAATTCCCCTGCCAATCTGAGAATATGCTGATGGAAAGGTAATAGATGAAATTCCTTGGTGGTGTATGCCCCGGTAGACTGTCTGATGACTAGCTCCGAATCTTCAAACACCGCTAAACGTTTTACTCCCATGGACTAAGCCAGCTTCAACGCCACAATGCATCCTTCATATTCTGCGGTATTGTTGGAGTTGTTAAAATGTAACTTGGTTGCCATGGGGTATTGATCTCCCATAATCGATACCAGAACTGCCCCGGCTCTGGTGCCTTTAGTGTTTGATGCACCGTTGAAATATATTTTCCAGAATTGACCTTGATCCTCTTTATAGATTAGTTGAATAGTCATCACTTCCTCCTCCAGGAAATACGTTTCCAGAAGCTCAAAACCTCCTGCTGGTGCGACTGACAGGTGATCTGCAATCCCTTTCCCTTTAATGAACTTTTAGGCCACATAGATGATGTCAAACTGTTGAAGGATCAACTACCACTTGGATAAATGGCAGTTCAAAACCGACTTGCTGAAGATGTATTTCAAAGGATCCATCCTTGAGATGAGATAAGTGGTATGGCCGTGCAGGTAATGCTGTAGCCTCGTGGCTGCCCAAGCTAATGCACAACAGGTTCTCTCTATCAGGGTATATTTCTGCTCTCCGCAGCTGAAACGTTTACTGAGATAATAAATCGCTCTTTCTTTCCTCATATCATCCTTTTGCCCCAGTAGGCAACCCATAGCATTGGAGTTAACTGAGATATACAGGAACAATGAAATTCCATCCCTTGGGGGTACCAAGATAGGCGCTTCAATCAACCTCTTCTGGATGGTATGGAAAGCTTTTCGGCAATCTTCATTCCATTTTCCCGAAGAGTTTTTCCTTAAAAATTTAAAAATGGGTTCACAGGTTGCTATCAATTGTGATATGAACCGTCTGATGAAGTTTATTCTTCCCAGGAAACCTCGAATTTCCTTTTCGATCTTTGGCTCAGGCATTTCCGTGATGGCTTTGATCTTGGCAGGATCCAATTCAATCCCCTGGTTGCTCACGAGAAATCCTAATAATTTACTAGATTTCACACCAAAGCACATTTCGCTAGGTTTAACTTCAAATTGAATTTGCAGAGTCGTTCAAATAACTTTTGAAGATGGGTGCAATGATCATCAGCCTGTCGGGACTTTACGATGATTTCATCCACATACACTTCAATTTCTTTATGTATCATGTCATGGAATAAGGTGATCATGGCCCTTTGATAAGTAGCACCAACATTGGTAAGGCCAAAAGCTAGTCTTCGATAACAGAAGGTTCCCCAAGGGGTAATGAAGGTGGTCTTTTCCCTGTCTTCTTCAGCCACCATAATCTGGTGATATCTGGCAAAGCAATCAGTGAAAGAAGACATCTCGAACTGTGCAGTGTTGTCGATTAATACGTGGATGAACGGCACTAGGAAGTCATCTTTAAGGTTGGATTTGTTGAGATCTGGATAATCTACACATACTCGCACTTTTCCCCCAGATTTTGGCACTGGGACTACGTTGGACAACCATTCAGGGTACGTTGACACCATAATGATTCTCGCTTTGAACTGTTTGATAATTTCTTCTTTGACCTTCAGGCTCCATTCTAGTTTCAACCGTCTCAATTTTTGCTTGACTGGTTTGAACCCTTCTTTAATTGGTAGTCGATGGACAACTATATCGGTGGATAGACCTATCATGTCTTCATAAGACTAGGCCAAAATATCCTTGAATTGGGTTAAGAGTTGGATTAGTTCTTTTTCTTGGTTAGAGGGAAGGTTGGTTCCGATCTATATTTCTTTAGGAGTGTCAGGGGTTCCGATATTTATGGTGGGGGGTTCATCAAGGTTGGGTTTAGGTTTATCTTCAACCCATGCTTTGATTTCCTCGGGCACCTCATCATCATCCCCATCCTCTTGCTTGATTCCCATCAAGTCAAAGTCCAATTCTATATCGAAATCTTAATCATTACTCAATTTTGGCAAGTCATGGACGTGGCTAGAAATACGCAAATTTGGAAACTTGAGACAAAAACTTGATTGCTAAATATATACAAGTGGTTGTCAAATACAAAAATATTCATCAGCTAATATGACAACAAGCAATAACAAGTTACAGATGAAATAAAACAGGCATAAATATAGATAAAGGTAGAGCTCCCTGTCAGCGGTCACTTCTTGGTCTTTACCCTTTCTGGATGATCTGAGGGGTGATCGTCCAATTATTGGTCATGAGATCCTGGGGAGTCGCTGAGATAGACGCACTACTGTAGTTGTTGGCGTCTTCCAATATGGCCATAACTGGTTTGAAACTGGTCCCTAGATCCTCGTTCGGGATGTTTACATTTCCCCAGTTAAGGATCGGGAGGATGAGTTGATCACTTGACAGGTCTGCCCCTTCGGACTTCTTCGGGTCCTCCTCAAAAAGGTACAAATTGCTCATGAATTATAACTGAATCTCCTCCAGAAACTTCTTGTCTTTGGCCTTCTGAGCCGCATCCTTGAGAGGCTTTTCATCCCCAACCTGCTGATATCCTCTTTGATTGACTTTAGAAATCAGAAGATTTGAGATAACGACGAGGATCTTCTTTAATGGTTCTTTAAATCCGGCTTCGCTGAGGTTTAGCTTGAGGTGAATCATATAATTAACTGGATTGTGTTTGTGAGGATTATGATATTTGGATCCACCAGAATATCTTAATCTAGCCTTTCCCAACTACGTGGGTATGTGGATTGGGTTCCTGATTCCTTTGCCATTTCTCCCCAATCCTCGGCCTAGTCGATGTCCTCGGGAAAGCATCTCCTGGCCAACTGCCATTATGTCTGGAGATATCCGGGGAATTAAGACTGGCGCCCCCACAGAGTTGTATCGCGGATTGCTTATTTCAAAAGCTTGAAAACTGGCTGGCTCAACACCCTCATTCATATCGATCAGGGGCATATCTCCCAGATCATGAACAGGATAATCAGGTTCTGCGCTGACAGTGACCAGATTGCCGTTGACGATATATTTCAATTATTGATGAAGAGTTGAAGGAACCGCGCCAGCCATATGGATCCATGGTCGTCCCAACAACAGATTATACCGGTAGTGTTCTTCAGGATTTGGAAAGGTATGTTGAAAGTGAAAGGGCCAATTTCCACAAGAAGTTCAATCTCCCCCACAGTATCCCTTCTTGATCTGTCGAAAGATTGTACCACCACATGGCTTTCTCGAATCCAATTGGGGTTGATCTTCATCTTCTCCAGAGTATCATGCGGGCAGATGTTTAAGGATGATCTTCCGTCGATTATCATGCCACCTACCACATATCCTGATGATACGACATCGATATGCAATCATTTGTGATGCCCAATTCTTTCGGCTGGTGTATCGTCGTCTGTGAATGATATCACATTACTGTCCAGTACATGGCTGATCAGGTGCTGAAATTTCTTAGTATCAATAGTTTTGGGTGAGTGTGCTTCCTCCAATACTTGGATTAGAATTTGACGATGATCGTCAGAATCTAATACCAAATCCAGGATGAATATTTGATGTGGTTCCGCTTCCAACTGCTTCACCGTCCTTGCTACGCCGTGCCCCATTTTATGGAGGAAATCTGCGATCTTTTCAGTCGATACGTTACCCAATACCTTGGTTGTCGGTTTCACCGAAAGCCCAGGAGGTAAAATGGACTCTCCCTAGGTACGATGGCTGTACAATCAGGTGCCAATTTTATACCCTCTCAGTAATTCCACGGTACCTTCTTCAAGCTAAGAATTGGGAGTTGCGGCTTAGGAGCCAACATCAGGGGTTTCGACGCCGGTATCTCGAGAGTGGCTTTGTTTCTCTGTTCAGATATTCCATTAATGGTTATGGGTCCGCCCGACGTTCCTTCCATGCAAAGGATAACCGCTACCATTCCTTTTGAATTCCTAGGTCCTCGAGGGTAGATTATCTTTTCCTCAGAGAAGATCTCAGCTTTGTTTATTAACTCCAGCTCTCCTGATTTGATCAGGTTTTGGATAAAATATCGCAGGGCCCAATATTCCTCCGTGGCATGTCTATGAGCATTTGAATGGTAGATGCAGGATCTGGAAGGATCGAAACACTTCGATCGCAGATCTGGGGGTGGCAAAAATTCTGTGATCTTCCCCTCCTTGATCAAGGTGCAGAGAATTTCCTCCCTGGATTGTCTCAAGGGGGCGAATTTCTGTTTGGCGGCAAATTCTCATCAGCTCTATAATCTAGCTTCTCAGGCCATCTTTTCTGTCCATTTATTTTACTTTTGGTAGCGAATCCGATCCTTTCTGAAGGTTGAAACATCTTAGATAGATATGGGGTTGGTTGGCCTTGGTAGGACTTTGTCTATTAGCTATCGGGTCAACTGGTGTTGGTATACAACCAATTCTACTAACTGATCTACTTGCGCCTTGATTAAAGCCAAGTCTTGTTCTACCCCATACTTCTCTTCAGGGTACCCCCATATTGCAGGGTCATGCACAGAGGGTAACTCTCCCATCTTCCTCAGGTATTTGAGATTTTCCCTGCTTCCGGCACTGATCATATTGACTCCTTCCTCCGTATGCTGAGGCAGAGGGTTGTTGTTGACATTCGACTTCTCGAGCGCTTTGACTATAATCTCCTCGCTGTCAATCAAGTTTTGAATTTTATGTTTTAACATCCAACATTCTTGAGTATCATGCTTCGTTGAGTTAGAATGGTAAGCACATTTCTTGCTGGAATCGGATTGCCTTCCGTTTGGATCGAAAAGTGGAGCGAGCTCAACGATTTTCTTCTGGGCGATTAGTAGTGCTAATATATTCTCCAAAGAGTTCACCAAAGGAGTGAATATCCTTCTTCTCTTGTTTTCCCCAACTTTCATTGCTGTAGAATTTTGAGAATTCACTGGATGAGAGTTCTGCCTCTGGATAGGTGAGTTAGGGCTCTTGTTAGCAGCTTGTCCTTGCAATATTAAAGAGACATCTTCTTCCTTCCTCTTCGATACTCTTTTGGGAGCGCTCGCATAATTTCCCGACTGTATGTGCTCGGCCACAGCTTCCAAGGTAGTGAGATCCTTAATTTTTCCAGACTTCAAACTGATTTCTGCCATTTCCCCGTGTTTGATCATTTCGGAGAAGGATTTTCCTAACCCGGCGAGGACTCTCTCATAAAAAGGGGCTTCTTGTATATCAATGAAGGTTGTCACCATTCACCTTCATCTATTGGTGGGTTAACTTGGGCTGCCATTCGCCTCCATCGCTGTGCATATTCTCTTAATGATTCATTGCTCAATTTTTGACTTTGGTCACCTGGTAGCGATCAGGTGCCATCTGGGATTGGAAACTATATTGGTTGAGGAAAGCATGAGCCAAATCTTCCCAACCTCTGACTTTGGAATTGTCTATATGCGCGTACCACGTTCGGGATTCACCGGTAGGGCTCTTCTGAAACAGTTACATCCTGAGGTTTTCATCCTCGACGTAAGTTCCAAGTTCACCTATGTAGACTTTTAAGTGAGTGTATGGATCTCCCAGTTCGTTATATTTCTCAAACTCGGAGACTTGAAACTTATCCGGATATCTTGCCTTTGGGAAAATGCACAGATTTGAATAATTCACGCTTCCGTGGGATCCTGTCTCTTTCATAAACCGGATAGCGTCCTCCATTTGTCTAACTTTCTTCCTAATGTCTCCAATGTATTTGTCCTCCCGGAGGTCGATGATTTCCCATGTCGTTTTCTGGATCGGGGCCTCCTTGGGTACTTCAACATCGAGGGGAGAGATAGGTGTGGACATTTGGGTATCACCTACCTTTTTGGGTATTTTCATGTCTCCTTGCATAGAGGGTTCAGTCTAACTCTTATGCTTAGACTCTTGAGATACTTTGCACTGTTCTCTTAACAAGGTCGTCATCTCGGCCATCTATTTCTTAAACTCCTTGAATTCATCTTGAGATACAGGGATATGTTCAGATGAACTTCCTTCAGCCATCTTGAACGTTGATGAACGTGCCTTTTTGACTCGAAATCGAGTTCTAGGACCAATCTTGCACAAAACTGATATTTAGTTTAGACTGAATATTGGTGGACATGGATGCATGATATGCTATGCATTAGTTTAATGGTTTTTTTAATCTTTTCCTGCAACACAACGGGTTAGTCGAATTGATGACAGGATATGAAAGATGTATAGATGATAGTTTCAGATAATTGTTATATATTTATGCAGAAGAGTAAATAGGGCATGAAGAAGCACACCGTGCGTTTGGTTTATCATAGGCTGACCTATCTTAGGGTTACTCTCACGGGTTGTTTGAAATTGGTTCCCAGATCTTCGCAATTTACTTGATGAAAACATCCATTTTTCAATTGGAGCGGATCTGAGTGGTGCCTTTCTTGAGCCTCACAATGGAAACACCCAGAGGAGTCCAGTAATAAACAACCGATGGGATTGCCTCAAAATGGAGGTACCACACAACATACATTCACATACTTTCACGTCCTCATCGTTTTGTAATATGATGACATTGTGCGAAGCACTAATATATTGTACGAGGCACTAATACAACATGCTTAAAGATTGATACATTTATCACACACAAAGATCATTCACATAAGATGCATATGCAGAACAAAAATCAAAAATTTTGATAGCGACTTAAGCCCTCTTTGATCCCCAGCAGAGTCGCCACCTGTCGACGCCGAAAAAAAATCTTGCTCCTTTTTGTTGAAAGAGAAGTCCTTTTTTTCTTTGGTTTTAATTTCCATCTTTCCTTTGGTTTGTCTACCCTTTTCCATTTTTCTATGTCTATGGATTTTATTGAAGGGCGAGGTTTTAGGAAAGAGGTACCGACATAAGTGTCGACGACTTTGAAAAGATTAATTTTAATTTGATGATTGGACCGAATGAGACAGAGTCGCCAGTTGGTATGGTTTAAATGGATGTACCAACTCATCCGAGTTTTAATAATTTTTGCAATATGGTCCAATATGTGACTCCAAAAGATTGATCTTGAAACCCGAGATTCGTGGAATCTGAGGGCTAGGTTATGCAGGGGGAAGATGTTAGGCACCCCCCGACTCCTGTGCAAGCACGGTACCACATCTTATTGATTTTCTGTGCATAAAATGTGTGTGTGTATGTGTGTGTGTGTGTTTTATTTCGAAACCTTTTTTAGTTTTTATTCTAAGTCTCTATTTTGGGTGACTTGAAAGTAGTGCTGTACCTCTTTTGCGCCTAGTTACGAAGGATTTGATTTGACAAAAAAGTTTATTTTTTAACAAGATTTATGAATTGAAATGATGTTTTTAGAAAGTAAGGTTTTCAAATCCTTTACCCGAATAGGAATCGAGGACTTCGATACTTCCTTTTATTCTTTACGTTTATTAGGTGATCTACCCCGAATAGCTTTATTATGATCAAAAGCTCTTTGCAGTTTTACTAGAAATCATTTTGATGATATGCATGCAAAAACATTAAAAAAGGGTCGGATCATCATTGGGCATGTAAGCCATCTCGATTAACCGAGCTCCCGCAATTAAAGTTTTCACTATCATGGGATCTTGAATCCGACTTCTCGGGACTAACCCCTCGAGCTCATCTTCAAGATCCAAATATTACATATACAATAATATTTACGCTATTAAAACATTACAATAATGAAAACTGGTCCATCGTGGGAATCGAGTCGGATCCATTCGGGGATCTCAATAACGGGATTCCTAGGCTCACATTATTTATGGGGAAATATATATATACAATGTCCTCGGCTTTGATATTAGGTGATTTCATCGGTTGAAATCCCCATTTTAAGCCATTTCGGACCCCTTTCACCTCTAAATATAGATTTAGGGTTATACGGGGTAACCGGGACCATTTAAAGCAATAATTTCGTAGATCTACCATGAATCTAAGCCGATCTAGCACACGGATTAAAGCTTCATGTTTAATAACCTCTCAAAGGCTAGATTCGACTTAGATCTAGGTAGATCTAGCCTCCGTGATCGATTTACAACGTAATAAGCACAATATAACCGATAAAAACGTAATAACTACCAACTATTACATAATATGCTTAAAATACAACAAGTTTAACTATATTTAAACAAGATATATCATAAATATTGTATTTAAACAACGTTTACAAAGAATGAAGCTAGAAAGTGCGTTATTTCACCTTAGGGGACGAGTGAACAAGCGTTTTAACTCCCGTGGCCAACGTGGAACACTCCCGGGACTTCAAGTAGGTACTAAATGAGATGATTAAGCTTCAAGATGGTGTTAATGTGCTAAACCCGAGGCTCTCTCTCTAAAATAACTTTTCTCTTTCTAAAAATTATATCTCTCTTTACAAATGAACTAGTGTGGGTGATATAAGCAGGCCGAGCCAGCCACATACATACATGCGGATAGCTGCATGTAAGGATGCGGCTAGGCTAGGTGGGCCCCACACTCTCGACAGGAGCTCCTTTAGTCCTGGTTCGGCAGAAGTTGACCTCCGTAGCTCGACCTTTCGGACAGTCTTTGATGAATGCCGCGGGATAAAATCAAGTCTGATTGAATTAGGGTTCGGGAAGTCGATACTTGTAGCCGAGATATATCCTCCAGGTCCAGGTATCAGTTAGCTGACTTATCTTCGATGGCACGCCGTTCGAGGTTTGCTGAGGTAGTTTTTGGTGAACACTATCCCATCTCGGTGATCCTCGCTCGGTTCGCGATATGTTTGGACGTCATTGGTCCTTTGCATCATGCCCGGGGTTGTCTCTGAGATGACCTGGCTCTTTTGCCCTACCTCGGGTTGTCTCTGAAGTACAATTATGCTTTTGCCCTTCTGCAAGGTTAGTACAAAAAAGTAAAATTTCGAGTGACTACACTGTCAAGCCTGGATCATTCCGTGGCTCTTTTACAGCTTATATATATATATATATATATATATATATTTCAATTTTGTGAAGCCTGGATCATTCCGTGGCTCTTTTACAGTTTATATATATATATATTTCAATTCCGTCCCGCCTGGATTACTCCGTGGCTTTTTACAGCTTTTATATATATATATATATGTATATATATATATATTCGTTTCAGTCTGGGCATAGGATTTAAAATCCGTCGCCCTTTATAGCTTTTATATATATTTCCATTCTGTTAAGCCTAGATTACTCCGTGGTTTTTTACAGCTTTTATAAATATATATATATATATAATTATATATATATTCTTGATTCATTGTGGTTAAATTTCTGCTTTAAATATTCATTTGATATGAATTGGTGTTGATATTTATTTGGGCGAGTTAGATTTCTTTAAATCTAGCCCTTTCTACTTTTCAAAACGGTTCAAAATAGGTCCAACCGGAATCGGGAAGCTAGAATGGCTACGATTTCTTTAAATCTGGCTTTCTTTCTAGTTTTGGTCATTATTAAAGCAACCTCGCGACCCTTATATCGGTATTTAGTGGGAACGAGAAGCTTTGGCTACGCGCCTGCCAGGATTTGACTGATGAATCCTTGGTTTTGGCGACGTCTAGATGTAGATATATTTTCTTTGCATATTTGAGCTGTGCAGGTTTTCTTGGCCTCCTTATGTGAGCCTAGGAATCGTGGGATTCATAATCAACTAATCCGAATCTGATTTCCACGATGGACAAACTCCACATTACAAATGTATCCTGCCAGTTTTTCTATAAAAATGTACACATGAAAGACCTTAAAACGGTTATCTGGGTTTAAGGTCTCAAGCATAATGAAATAGTGGTTTGTCGTGCTAGAGTCACTTCGATGGCTGTCATGCCTATGAGAAGACCGACACTTGTAAATATTCTGTGGTCGAGGATGCTTCGTAGCCCGACAATCACCATTTAAATTGAGCCAAAAGGCTGAAAAGATAAAAAATGGAAGTATCAACATGCTTCAATTCCTACGTGAGTGCAAGGGTTTGAAAACCTGCTTTCAAAACATCTTTTCAATATCTTGTTTAAAAATGACTTTTGCAAATCAAATCAAACCTTTCGTATATAGGTTCAACGAAGCACGTTCATATTTTCAAAATCAAACAAGCGTAGGCCCAATTTCTTCCAGCATACACACACATTGCAAATAAAAAGGGAAATATTAAAAAGATACGGTACCGTGTTTGCACGGGAGTTGGGGGGTGCCTAACACCTTCCCCCCAGTTAACCAAGCCCCCGAACTTAGAACTTCGGTTTCAAAGATCAAGTTTCGACAGTGTCCAACAATTGGGCCTACTTTCAAACAAAATTCGATTGAGTTGGTACAACCATTTCAAATCTACCAACTGGGGAATCTATAAATCGTTCAAATCGTCGACATGATACATGTTGGCCTTTTCCTAAAAAACCTTCACCCTTCATAAAACAGACAAGATAATAAGGGTCGAAGACCACAAAACTTAGGAAGAGAGAAAGATTCGGGTCCAACTCGACCTGTATTTTTTTTCGACGTCGACAGGTGGCGACTCTGCTGAGGACAATAGAGGGTTTAGGCCACGTTCAAATCTTTTCAAAATTTCCTTTTATAGCTGCGTGTGTGTAAAACTGCTGTGTCTTTACATTGAATGGATGTGAATGAATGATTTACTGCTTTTTATTAGTGCTTCGCACAAATGGTCATCATTTTATACGGTGAGATGTGATGTATGTGAATGTATGTTGTGTGATTCCTCCACCAGGAGGCAAACCCGTCGGTGTTTGAGTACTGGACTCAAAGAAGACTAATTCTGTGAGGTTTAGGAAAGGCACCACTCAGATCTGCTCCAATTGAAAGATCAGATTAATCTCCTCTCTAGTAGGTTGCGATGATCTAGGGACCTTCATGCCAAAAATCCGCGAGAGTAGCCTAAGATAGGTCAGCCTCTGATCAACCAAATTCGAAGGGAAGCCTCTTCATGCCTTCCTCTTTCAATACAAGTGTCTATTTTCAAAGTTCCATTGTAAATTTCATAATTGCATCCTGTCATACTATCCTGTCATTAAAACAATTGACCTTTATTTTACAAGATAAGATTAAAACACCTAGAAAATATACACATTGCATAGCATGCATCCGACCAATCCTACATCATGACATACCTATGTTTGTTGTAGGTAAAAATTGGTCCTATCACCAGATCGAAATCTAAGAAAGCACCACGTCCATCTCCAGACATGGCTTCTAGTGCTTAACCTAAATCCACCCCTGTTTCTAGGGAGGAGTTTGAAGTATTAAAGAACCAGATAGCAGAATTAGCTATTTTCTTGAGAGAACAAAGTAAAGCTCTCAACGGGAAACATGCACAGGATCATACAGAACCAGGATCCTACCAACAAAACTCTTGAAATCACCATCCTTAACAAAGAGCAGGAAGCTGGTGATATTCTAAAAAAGGTACAGTAAATGGAAGAGACCATCCGGTCCATCAAAGGGACTGGGGCATTTAGGAGTGTCAATTACTCAGACTTATGTATATTCCCCAGGGCTCGTTATCCAAAAAAATTTCAAGTCCCTGATTTTGAGAAATATGATGGATTGGGAGACCCATACACCCATTTGAAGGTATTCATTAGAGAGCTTGGATCCTATGCAGAGGACGAAAAGTTCAGAATGCAATTATTCCAGGAGAGTTTAACCGGAGAGGGTAGAGCCAAGTATGCTCGTCTGGATAATTCCAAGATTCACAATTGGGAAGAGTTAGCACATGCCTTCCTCAATCAATATAGTTTTAAGTTCCAAATGGCTTCGGACAGATACTAGATCACCAAAATCAAGAAACAAAACACCGAGTCATTAAGAGAATATGCCCAACGATGGAGGCGAGTGGCAGCACAAGTCACCCCTCCTATGACTGAGTTTGAGATAGTCATGACCTTCATCGACATTCAAGAAGCTCCGTATTATGAAAGGGTCCTAGCAGGCATAGGAAAACCATTCTCAGAGATGATCAAGCACGGAGAAATGGTTGAAATGGGGCTAAAATCTGGAAAGATAAAGGATTCGACCGCCTTGGAAGCCGTTGCTGAACGTATCCAATCTGGGAGTTATGGGAGTAATCCCCGAAGAGTAGACAAGAAGAAAGATGAAGAAGTGTCCTTAGTAATGCAAGGACAAAATCAAAGAAGTGAATCGAGTAGTATGCCTATTCAAAGGAGGAACTATTCCCCTTTTCAAGCTCCAGCCCAAACGTCTAACCCTCCATTTCAGAAGAATTTGCAGGCCAGACGTCAGAGAACGTTCACCCCTTTAGGGGATTCACTCGAGAACGTGCTGAAACTGTTGACAGCACAGAAGAAGATTGTTTAGCTCCTTCCACCAACTAGTACCGGGGGAAGGAATTTTAACCCAAGTAAGAAGTGCACATACCATTTTGGATCCCTTGGCTATGATACACAAGACTGTTGGGCTCTCAAGCACAAAATCCAAGACTTGATAGACAACAGGGAGATTGTGGTGACCAAACCAGAGAAACCGCACGTGCAAGACAATCCCCTCCCTCAGCACAAAGAGGAGAGTGTCAACATGATTAGCACGAAGAATGGAGACGGATCCAAATACCTCCGGTATGTCGGAGAGGGAACGCAATCCAGTACCAGTAGCCCAGACAGTTGGGAGTTATCAGAAAGGAAATTCCTGATAGAACAGGATATCAAGTCCATTAAGGAACAGATTGGATAGTTAGCGGATTTAGTTGAATACCAACATCAGGTAACCAGACAGCTGATAAACCAATCCAGCCAGGCTGAAACAAGTCCTCCTACACCAGATATTAGTCTCATTGCTATGAGGGATCATTATCGGTTTTATGAGCATGAACCATGGGCCGACAAGGTGGCCAAGGAGGAGAAGTTTCAAGTAGATAGGGAGTTTGCCTTTCAGAGGAACTTCACTAATTTGAACTAGCCGATGAAGGAAATCCTCTAAATGTAGATCAATGAACGGATGGTTATAGATTTGTTACCCCCGGTGAACCCTCGATCCAGAAAATTCAAACCTGACAGGATCTGTCAGTATCACTCCAATGCGCCCGGTCATGACACCGAGGATTGCTGGGGACTTTGGCACCTGATTCAGAATATGATTGAAAGCGGTGAGCTGATAAGAGGGAATGAAGACTATAGCCTCCCTGATGAGGAAACACTCTTTATTCCCATGGCATAGAATCAGGGAACAGTGGCTGTTATTTCCTGTGAGAAGGAGCTAGCCGAAATACCCTTAGTACTGCCTGGAAAAGGGGTTCAAGAAGCATAGAATCCTATAAAATTAGCTACACCCGAGCCTTTAATATTACCTTTCAGATCCCAATATCCAGTGATCAGTCTGAAAAGAGTCCTATGGAACTATGGGAATGATCAAGGTTCCACCTCAAACAACATTGCCATCATATCCAAGGAGAATCCATTGTACTTGCCTTAGCGGGTAATCAATTCAGTCATCAAGGCCAAAGAAAAGGTGGCTGAAGAGAAGATTAAAGAATTCCTCAATAAAATGGGGCATATGAGATCAAGGTAGTGCAAAGTTTAAAGGATGCATCCAAACAGATGTCCATCCTAGACCTGGTCTTATCCTCGGTGGATCATCACAACATTCTGGTAAAAGTACTGGAAGAAGCCCATCAACTAAAGACGGTGGACACTGAAAAATTTCGTCATGTGATAGAGAACATCTTCAATAGCAATGTGATATCTTTCACTGATGATGATATACCCGCGGAGGGGACGGGTTATCACAAGTCATTGCATATAGCAGTGATGTCCTCAGGGTATGTGATTGGAGGTGTGCTTATAGATGGAGGATCGTCTCTAAACATCTGTCCCTACGACACCTTGGAAAGAATGAAGATTAACCCAAACTGGATCAGAACCAGTCATGTGGTTATCCAGGCTTTCGATGGGTCCCGCCGAGAAGTTATTGGAGAGATTGAGCTTCCATTGGAGATTTGTCCCCACACTTTCTATGCATCCTTACAGGTACTCAACATTACCACCGGATACAACTTGTTGCTGAGAAGGCCATGGATCCACATGGCAGGAGCAGTTCCATCCACCCTCCATCAGTAGCTCAAGTATATTATCAATGGCAACCTCATCACGGTGAATGCCGAACCAGAATACCATGTCTGTATACAGGGAGACATGCCGGTGATCAGTCTAGATGCAGTGATTGAACCTGCAAGTTTTCAAGCATTGGAGGTGAGCAATAATCACTACTTACCAGTTGGGACACCGGCCTTGAAACCAAAAGTCACCCCTGAAGTGATGATAGTGGGCCAGGAGATGGTATCTTTGGGTTTCCGCCTTGGAGAAGGGTTAGGGAAAAATCAACAAGGTATCAGCTCCTTCCACCAACCAGTACTGGGGGAAGGAATTTCGACCCAAGTAAGAAGTGCACATACCATTCCGGATCTTCAGGCCATAATACATAAGACTGTTGGGCTCTCAAGCACAAAATCCAAGACTTGATGGACAACGGAGAGATTGTGGTGACCAAACCCGAGCAATCGCACGTGCAAGATAATCCCCTCCCTCAGCACAAAGAGGAGAGTGTCAACATGATTAGCATGAAGAATGGATAAGGATCCAAATACCTTTGATATGTCAGAGAGGCAACACATTCTAGTACCAGTAGCCCAGACTGTTGGGAGTTATCAGAAAGGCGATTCTTGATAGAATAGTAAATCAAGTCCATTAAGGAACAGATTGGACAGTTAGCGGATCTGGTTGTATCAACATCAGGTAACCAGAAAGCTGATAAACCAATCCAGCAAGCTGAAGCAGGTCCTCCTACACCAGAAATTAGTCCCATTGCTATGAGGGACCATTACCAGTTTCATGAGTATGAACCATAGGCCGACAAGGTGGCCAAGGAGGAGAAGTTTCAAGTAGATAGGGAGTTTGCCTTTCAGAGGAACTTCACTAATTTGAACCAGCCGATGAAGGAAATCCTCCAAATGTTGATCAATAAGGGGATGGTTACAGATTTGTTACCCCCGGTGAACCCTCGATCCAAAAAATTCAAACCTGATAGGATCTGTCAGTATCACTCCGATGCTCCCGGTCATGACACCAAGGATTGCTGGGGACTTCGGCACCTGATTCAGAATATGATTTAAAGCAGTGAGCTGATAAGAAGGAATCAAGACTATGGCCTCCCTGATGAGGAAACACTCTTTATTCCTATGGCATATGGGAATTACATTGGAGAAATATCAGATGAACTACCTTCCATCAAACAGCCTTGGTACCAAGATATTAGAGAATATATACGAGATGGATCTACACCTACCGGAGCAAGTGAAGCTGAAAGAAAGCGAATTCATAAGATGATTATGAAATTCTTTCTGAGCGGAGACAAACTCTATAAAAGGAATGCTAGAATAGGCCTTTTAGGATGCCTGGATAAGGATCAAGCCCAAAGACTGATGGATGAAGTCTATAGTGGAGTTTGTGGTCCACACATGAGCGGTCCTTTACTTGCCAGGAAAATATTGAGAACATAGAATTACTGGATCTTTCTCAAAGCTGACCGTGATGATCACGTCAGAAGATGCTACCAATGCCAAGTCCATGGAAACACTCTCCACGCTCCTCCAAATGAACTGCACAACATGAGTTTGCCATGGCCCTTTTCCATGTGGGGAATGGACGTGATTGGGCCAATAGAACCCAAAGCTAGCAATGGTCATCAGTTCATCTTCACCATGATCGATTACGTCACCAAATGGGTTGAGGATGCCTCTTTTCCCTAAGTCACCAAAGAGGTAATCATTGGTTTAATCCAAAACAATGTAATCTGTCGATATAGACAACCGGAGGTGATCGTATCAGACAATGCCAAAAATTTAAACAACCAGATGATGAGAGAATTATGCAAAAAGTTTCAGATCAAGCATCTAAATTCTGTCATCTATCGTCCTAAGATGAATGGTGCTGTCGAAGCGGCCAACAAAAATATCAAGAAGATCATGCAAAAAATATCCGCAAATCACAAAGGATGGCCCGACCTATTGCCTTTGACTCTACTAGCCTATAGAACGTCAATGCGTACATCTACTAGGGCTACCCCCTACTCATTAGTCTATGGCATGAAAGCAGTACTTCCCATAGAAGTAGAAATGGAGTCATTGAGGGTGTTAATAGTTGCTCAAATGGAAGAAGACCAGTGGTTGCAATAGCGATAAAAAGGGCTATAACCATTTTTCATGGGCAATTATATCAGCTAAGGATTGCTCTGTCATACAATAAGAAAGATTGACTCCAGTAATTCAAAGAAAATGACTTAGTACTGAAGAAAGTCCTTGCCAATCAAGATGAAGCCAAAGGAAAGTTTGCCCCAAATTGGGAAGGCCCTTTCATTGTTAAAGAAGTGTTGACAGGAGGAGCCATCTGATTGCAAGAAATGGATGGGAAAGAATTTCCCCAGGTCATCAATTCAGACACTGTGAAGAGGTACTATGTCTGAAGCACCTGCAAGCCATCATCCTGTTCCTGTAAAAAAAATTAAATCAATTTAGGTTTTCACTAAAAGCCTGAACTATGAATGACTTGATCTCCTTTAACCACGGGAGTACGTAGGCAACCATCTATGGTGGGTCAAATCAAACAAAAAATCTCAAACCAACCCAAAAAACACTTCTCAAACCTTTCAGGCCAAGCCTGAACTACGAATGACTTGATCTCCCTCAACCCGGGAATACGTAGGTAGCCATTTATGGTGCGGTATAACCTTCAAGAAAAAAAACACAAACCCTATTGAAAACCAGTCCCAAGACACCAAAACTCATATAAAACCCAAACACAATCAAGCCTCCCTGATTAACAGGCCCTTTTGAGGTAATCTCCGGCATCTCAATAGCAATCCATCAGGGAAAAGCTCATGATACAATAAGACAGTCAGTCATGAAAAAAGTGATAATTACTCAGCAATGACAATACATATCTAAAAGGGAAGAGAATCGAAATATATTCCTCTGCCATATAATACTATTTAATATATATACAATGTATCCTGTACATGACAAAAATAGCCAACCTAGTCTGTGCAGGAAAATGAAAGCTAGTCTATAAACCCGCTGATAACGGGATAACTAGTCCAATATAGCATCCCTCTCAGAAGATGGAGGTGCATCTGTAAGCTCCTGCCCTAAGTTCTCCATGTGAGCTAGAAGATCCACAATCATCTGTATAGTGTTACTATGATCATCTATGAAGGCACTCATATCTGCAACAATGCTATGTGTATAGGACCTGAGTGCAGTACTATCAGCAATGTAAAACATCCCGGATAGCTAGACCCTCATACCACTCAATAAAAGCAGCATCCCGGGCAACTAGAGCCTCCTCTATCTCAATAAAAGCTGCGTCCCGAGTAGCTCGAGTATCGTCCCTATCGATAAAAGCAGCATCCCTGCCAAAAAAGGCTGTCAACATCAGTGCTCTAGCCTGATCCCTCTCAAAGGTCATCCGAGCTAACAAATCTATAAGAGATAGATCCGCCGCAGTAGAAGTGTTAGGGGGGTCACTGACCAAAGCTGCTGTCAAACCAGCAAATAACTCGTCCTCGGTAGGAGAATCAGGGTCCTCTATAGGCTCCTCCTCATCAGAGTCAATACTCGGAGCTGAGTGAACAACCGCAGCTGATGCAATGTCTGCCTCCAGCCATGCAGAATACTCTAGAAAATGACCCAGATGACTAGTCAAAAAATCAGCCCTCTCACGACGAGTCCAACAATTATAAATCCTGGTCAAGTCAACTGATGATAAAGACGAAGCTGATAGTCGCTGATCCAAAGCCCCCTCAAAGTGGTGAATATCCAAAAATTGATCAAATTATCCTATGACAGCCAGTGGATGATATGTGGTCACCCTTCTCAAACCCGCCAGGGGTAGATAATCCATGCTAACTGTATGAGTAATGAAGCTATAAGGTGAGCTGAGCCCTAAACAGGGCAAAGTCGCAAATGGATGCTAGATTACCGTCAGAAAGGCCAACCACGATGTCACATCTGTACACTCAGCCGGCTGAAAGGAGTAGGACATGGCTATCTCCTGAGTAGAATAGTACCAATGATGTCTAAAAGTTCCAATGGGTCTCAAGTGTGTCATAAATCACACGTACAATAAAACGGCACTACCCCTGAAAAACCACATAGGATGGGTACGACAGAATATAGCCGACCTTAAGGTCTGTACTAGTATCATGGGCAGGATGGTATAACCCTGTCTTAGAGAGTGAACCACTGTCATCAGGCCGATATCTAAGTGATCCATATACAGCGGCATATACAGGTAGGTTGTGACATACATCAACAAAATATCTATGCGTGTAGTCTAACAATCCCCTGCAGTAATAGTAAAATCTCCCTGAATGTCGTGTATAGCTATCCAGCGGACCAAATCGATCAATCAGGAAGTCTAGGGACACTACATGCCTCGAAGTAATCTCATTTATGACGACTCTGTGCCTCAAGCCAGTCAAGGTCATGAACTGTTGTCTCATATCACTAAGGGCCATCCTAGCATAAGGCCGGTCCTATGGAAAATTGGTGATGCGCTCATACTCCTCCAATATAGGAGTCAGCTATTGGATGCCGAATCTGAAAGCCTATCGCTCAGGTATCCAGTAAGATAACATACTGTCCACAAAGCCCAGTGGGATCTGGAAAGCCAAGATGGCCATAAAATGTCCCAGCATTTGATTGGCTGTCTCCCTGTCTGTGGGAGGCAAACTGTCATACCAGGATCTTAAAGAAGATGCTATCAACGAAGGTGACATATGCTCAATACGGTGAACGGTAGATGAAGACGTCTGTAGAACCGTATCATGAGACCATCTAGGGGTTAAAGCTAAACTCACCTATCTGAATGCATATCCATAACATAATGCATGCATCATAATAGATGATAATGATAAATGACAATAGGATGTAATAGATAGAAAATATCATGCATTTCTAAATACACTGTTTACTGAAAGCATCATCTTTGTTTGCTACTAAAATGAAAAATAAAAAGTATAGGGAAATGGGGCACAATCGCCTAATGACTAACAGAGGCCTATCAAAAGAGATAATGAGAAATAGGGCATAGCCGCCCAATATCTAACAGAGGCCTATCAAAAGATATAACGAGAAATCTATTAAAAGAAGTCTATGATATCTGCATCTAGACGATCAATCTGCTGCAACTCCTCCTGAGTCACTGAATCTCTGCCATAAGGAATGTCTGGTCGATAAAGAGGAGGATCTGCACCAGTGAAACTGCCAGAATATGGACCTCCTGAAGGGCCAGCTCCAGAGCTGGAAGGATCAAAAGAATCAGCCTCTGAAGGATCCTTGCCAAGGTGCCTAATGAAAAACTGTGCCTGCTCCAACCGCTGGGCCAAACTGGAAATCTTCTCTAAATGAGTAGGCTCTCGAAGGAAAGTTATCCAGTTTGTCATCATAACAGACCCAGGCACTATGTTTGTCATAAATTGAGTGTCACGGGTCTAAGCCCCAATGGTGCAAGGACTCCACTAGCGATAATAGGCCTCTTGACTGTGAGGACCCTCTAATAGGGTGAAGCCATCTAAGCCCACCAAGGGAATGTTTGTGACTGGTTGAGATAAGGGCCAATGATGCCTAGTAGGAGGAGGGAATAGAATGTAGATCTCTCTTGTGACGCTCCTGATAGCTCGCTCTCCCAAATAGAGCTCCCAGTCACCATCGGTTAAAAGGGGAATCCGGTGAGTGGACAATATTAACTCTAACCCGGTTGGTAATCCATCCTCAAAACCGACTGTAAGATAATCCGGGGTGTAAGGAACCTACGTAATGGAATCGGTGGTCAATAGCTCCAACTGCAAGCGGGAATGGGTGAACCCCTCTGCTACAAGGACCTTTATAAAGGTGGAATAATGCCATCATCGTCCTCGAGGAAAGGTCTTTAGACCTAGAGTATTAGCCAGGAATAGGCAAGGGAGCCTCTCATATGCCCAAAATTGGAATTGCAAAAATTAAATGTCCTCAATGAGAAAAATTGATAAACACAATATGAGGGAGATTGAAAGGAGAAAGAGAAATTACTCACCAGCAGAAAGGGATAAAAACTTAGCCAAGCCTCCGTCACGCCTTCAGAGCATAGACGTAACCCACGAAGAAAATAGGCGAAGGTGAAGGTGCCTTAGTCAAAATCCCTGATGCGCTCCATATCTCGAGTAGCGCTCACCAGAGTAAAAGAGACCGTTGAGGAGTTATCTTCTATGAAAAAACCCCTGATGTTGACTAGGAACAGTCGCCAAAGAATGCGATCCCTAACCCTCTAATCATCAAACAGAGGCTCAGTCAAAGCCTCGCTCTGGGCATCAACACTCAAAGGCCCAGAACGGACTGTCCGACCCTTGATGGCCGACCCAGGAACTCCCAGAAGGGATCGAACAACAACAGGAGAAATCTCAGCCACCAAAGGCACTGGCTCACCTGTAAACTCTAACTTTGTGATGAACCGCCAATCCATCGGTGTCATCATAATCTCGCAGTCCAACAAGTGGAGAGACTGGGTCTGGTCGAACTAGCGCTCAGATAAAGCCCGCAGATTACCCCAAGGGCAACGACAGGGAGGGATAGAGAAGAAGGTCTCGAAACCCCAAGTGTTGACGATGGCATGATACTCCGGATGCAGAGTGTGATACAAGGAATGGACGTTAAACCAGTTCCCCCTAGTCTGAGTAAAGTCGGGAACCTGCATCAAATTGCAAATCTAGATTAAACTTTTGTCCTGAAATAGAAAAAGGAAGAAAAGTCCAGAAAAACTTCGGTCACCTCATTGGCATGAAGATAAATCGAAGGATGGCGTCTCAAATCATCCAAAAGCTCCAGAATCGTCACAACGATGGATAGAAGCTCCCTACGTAAAGCATCCTCCTCGTCTTCCACATCATCCAGCCTCTCAGCCTAGATCGGACGAATTATTGACTCAGTTAACCGACGAGGCTGCCGGGCTGGATGAGGCTGAGGGACGTTAGAAGCTCTCCTCCGCCTTATACCTGCAGAGACCCTGCTAGAACATCATGGTCTATCTGAATCCATAACCTGGACAAAATCTCCAAATCACCTCAGAAAGGGTGAGGTAAGCCATAAATTTACTGTTTATTAAAATTAAATCATTATTTTATGCATATTCTAAGTCCTAAATCACGCATTAGTTAACATACATCTCTAATAGAGTTAAAATTGCATGTTCATTAAATGCTCAGGCTTTTGAATTTTTTTGCTAGAGTCTCCTTTGTAAAATGGACTATCCACATGCACATAGGCTTGACTAGGTTGCCATTCAGTAGCACACCTACCCAAAATCATGAGCATTTTCATATATATAAAAAACAGCAAAATCAAACTCCCCATGGCAGCTAAATTACCACGTGTATTTTTAGTTGAAAATCCAGGCTCATTTATCGTCAAATAGGATGAGTAAACTGGCCAAAAAGGGCGCCAAATGACTGTCTCAAAAAATAATTTTTTTCATATCAAAACGTTCAGCCTAGTAAAACATACACATTTACTAAGTCTAAAATTTTTTATCAAGTCATATAAGCATGCATATTCACTATATTGTGTTTAGAAGCATTCTATATGAAATCTAACGTTTTAACGGTTAAAACTTGAAAAGACAGGATGTAAATGTTACCAGGGTTGTGCAGAACGATTATACGGTGATAGATTTTGAAAAAAGCAGCCTGAACTCAGTAGATCTGAAGAGGAATTTTTAGATTTTCTATATAGTTTAACTTGAAAATGACTTGTAAAAGCCACGGGGGGACCAAAATATACCCGTAGGGAGCCGCAACTTTACCTGCGATAGCCGCAGGTAAACTTGCGACACCTTAGGGTGGGTCCCACCCCCTCTGATTCGGTCCAAATGAAGTTAAAGCGGAGTTCCCGAAAGCTAAAAAGTCAAATCAGGGAAAAAAGTGCTACGCAATTGAGCAGAACAGGCCCGAAACCCTGAATCCGAGTTTCAAACTTCTGATGAAAGAAAATCTTCATGTAAGCTATTGGTATGAATTCTGATGTGGTATTTGGAATGCCAAAGATGGAAAGTACTGAAAACTGCCTCTGTCAAAGCATTAAGAAGGTCCGGCATTATAAACAATGGATTTTGAATGCGTCAAAGCATCCAAAATTGTCCGAGGGTATAACTTATTAGAAAGATACCCCCAACATAGAGATCAGGTAGGTCTAACATTGTAAACCGTTGGCGACAACTCTAGCATAGCATCGGGAAAGAGCCGGTGATGAAAGCTGTTGAGAACTATTTCAATGAAGGTCAGAATGTCTGATATTGCAAACCATTGGCAACAACTTCAGCGTAGCATCGGGAAAGAGTCGGTGATGAAAGCTGTTGAGAATTGCTTCAACAAAGGTCAGAATGTTTGATATTGAAAAATCATTGGCGACAACTCCAGCGTAGCATCGGGAGAGATCCGATGATGAAAATCGTGAAAAATCTCTGCCTCGGGAAGAACCGATGATGGAATCTGTTATACAAATCCCCATCCGAGGCTTCAAGTCAGTTAAATCGACCGTTGTAAACTACCGTCCGAGTAGGCCTCGAGGAGGTTCGGTGATGGTCAAACTCTATAAACTACCGTTCGAGTAGGAATCAAGTCAGTTAAACCGACCGTTGTAAACTACCGTCAGAGTAGGCACCGAGGAGGTTTGGTGAAGGTCAAACTCTGCAAACTACCGTTCTAGTAGGAATCAAGTCAGTTAAACCGACCGTTGTAAACTACTGTTCGAGTAGGCACCTAGGGGGTTCAGTGATGGTCAAACTCTATAAACTACCATTTGAGTAGGCATCAAATAAGTTCAATCGACCGTTGTAAACTACCATTCGGGTAGGCATCAAGGATGTTCGATGATTGTCAAATCATTGTAAACTATTTTTCGAATAGATAGTGAGAATTCTATCCCCGACAGAAACGTCAGCATCAACCGGACAACAATTCAAACCGTTAGCGGCAACCCCAACATAGCATCGAGAAAGATTCGATGATGTAAACTAGTGTAAGCTATCATCAGGATAGGCATCGAGAATTCCCAATGAGGTCACTCATCATAAAAGGAACATCCCCAGAGGAGGAAAAGTCAGAAAGCGTATCTAAAGACAAGGAACGTTGATGACAACCCCGGCATTGAATTCAGAAAGATTTAAGGGTATCAACCATATAAGTCTTCCTCACAGAGATCTTGAAGACATATCTACAACAATTCATCTAATCAGTCTCCATAGAACTGATGGATATCTTAAAACCATTGGCTTTAACCTAGTGTAGCATCGGGAAAGATCTAGTGATGAAAGCTTTGCAAACTACCGTTCGAGTAGGCATCAAAAGAGTTTAGTGAAAACCATCATGAACAACTCCATCCGCAGTAGAAATGGCGGGAATGGTCAGTGGTGGAACACCGTGGCAACTAACCCCACAAGAGTATATAGCATTAATGATATATTATATCATACATTGCATTACATTTGCATGTATCATATTTCCAGTGTCTAGCAGTCTTTATCCTGTTCATTCCATTGCATTGCATAAACATGATAAAGAGGGGCATCTGTAAACACTCAAAATTTGCATTTCTGTTACTAACCCTGCAGGAGGGAAAAACCGTCTTTTATCTTCCAGAGACAACCCTGGAAGTCCAAATCAAGCCAAATCCCGGCGACAACCCCGAGAGATTAAGTCAATCCCCAACGACAACACTGGAAGATCAAATCAAACTCCGACAGCAACACCGGGACATCAAAAAAACTCCGGTGACAACCCCGGGAGACCAGATTAACCTTCGGAGACAGCCCCAAAGCATCAAATCAAACCCCGACAACAACACCGGGAGATCAAACCAAACCCCGGTGATAACCCCAGGAGATCAAATCAAAACCTCGGTGACAACCCCAGGAGATCAAGCCAAACCCCAGCGACAACCTCGGGAGACCAAATCAACCTTCAAAGACAGCCCCGAAGCATAAAATAAAACCGGACGACAACCTCGGGAGATTAAGTCAATCTCTGACGACAACACCGGGAGATCGAATCAAACCCCGACGACAACTATGGGTGATCAAACAAAACCTCGACCACAACCCCAAGAGACTAAATCAACCTTCAGAGACAGCCCCGAAGCATCAAATCAAACCCCAGCAACAAACCCGGGAGATCAAGCCAAACCCCGACAACAACCCTAGGAGATCAAGTCAAACTCCGATGATAACTTAGGGAGATCAAGACAAACCTCAGCGACAACCCCGGGAGACCAAATCCAACCCCGACGACAACACCAGGAGATACAGTCAACCCCAGCGACAATCCCAGGAGACCAAATTAACCTTCGAAGATAGCCCCGAAGCATTATATCATCCCCAGAGATAAACTTGGGATATCAAGTCAACCTCGGAGACGACCTTGAGGAAGAATAGAGTCTTCTGGGATCAAACGTCGGAGATAACCCCGAAAAATAGTCAAAAATCCTGTCAATCCTGGAAACAACCCCTGGAAGGGAAAAATGGTCATTTTACCAACTTGACATCAAATCAAGTTAAAATCAAGCCAAATAAATGCCATGAAGGTCATACAGAACCATAACATTAATCCCGAGTGAAAATAACACAAGACAGCTCAACAAACGGACTGCGAAGACTCAAAGATCTGATTATGGACCTATCTTCTCGAATTCAAAAAGGTCAAATCCCATGTCATTGTGTAGCTCTTGGAAAGGGCTTTCTGAAAAGGTATAACATGCCTCCATTGGACTCCCGGATTGAAAGTTATGATGGTTCGAAGTAGACAACATGTAGGTCGGAGTGCACGTACTTTGAGACAATGGCATCCACGAGACCGGAGCCCACTAGGGGAGCCGCAGATAGACTCGCGGATGCCAAGAGTAGACCCGCGGCTATTTTGGTATATAAATAGAGACCCCCACCAGCCAAAAAAAAAGAGAAAAAAGAGAAAAAGAGAGGAAATTCCACTCATTTCAGCTCTTAACCCTACCTACATTGCTCCAAACTTCAATTTTACTCTTCTAATACATTTTTATACGTATATATACTAACATATTAAATTTTAACCTGTGGAAACGGAGTTTTCAAGCCTACCAAGTGGTTTAAAGCCTTTAGCGCTACACACTGTAAGATTTCTTGTAATCTGAAGCTTTTTACTTCTTTATCATATATATATATATATATTAACAGCTTCTAGTTTCGCCTGGATTTGAAATCCATGGCTTTTCTGGCTTACATTTATGTATATATAAGTATATATATATACATTTTAAGTACTTTTACAGCCTAAATTTCAAATCTGTGGCTTTTATAGCTTTAATATATATATATATATATATATATATATATATATATATACACTTATATATATATATATATGAGTATTATTTAGCATGGATTGTTAATCTGTGGCATTTTCGGCTTTAATATATATATATATATATATTTATACTAACTCTGTCAGCTTGGATTGCTAATCCGTGACTTTTTCTCACTTTAATATATATATAATTGTATATATATATATATATATGTATACTAACTCGTTTGGCCTGGATTGCTAATCCGTGGCCTTTTCAGCTTCAATATATATATATAAGCATATATATATATATATATATATTTACATTAATCAGTCACGCCTGGATTGGAAATTCGTGGCTCTTTTCAGCTTTAATATATAAATAATTATGTATATATTATTTATTCAATGTGATTAAATATTTGTTTTAACTGTTCATTTCATGTAAATCCGTTCTAATGTAAAGTTTGTGGACTAGATTCATCTAAATCTAGCCATATTTAACTTCCACCGGTTTAAAAGTTATCAAACTCGAACCGTTGAGCTAGAATAGCTAAGATTTATTTAAATCTAGCTTTCTTTCTAGTTTTGTAAATATTAAAGCGACTATGCGACCCTAGATCCGTATCTAGAGGGAACGGGAAGCTTTGGCTACGCGCATGCAAGGATTTAACTAATGAATCCTTTGTCTTGCAACGTCTAGATTTTAATTTGCATTTTATTTCAATATCTCTTATGTGCAGGCTTTTTTAATAATATTCTGTGAGCCTAGGAATCATGGGATTTACGAATAACCACGTGGATCTAGATCTGATTGCCACGATGGACAACTTTGCAATGTAAATACAACTTACATGTCTTCTTTTTAAATGTAAATCAAAGGGACTTAAAACGGTTATTCGAATTTAAGATCTCAACATGGTAAACTGTGGTTTGTAGTGCTCGGGTCACTTCGATGGCTTTCATGCCTATAAGGAGACCGACACTTGTATATATATTATTTGGTCGAGGATGCTTCGCATCCCGACAATAAAATTAAAATCAGCCGAATGCAGAATAAAATAAAAATATCAAAAGGCTTCAATTCCTATGCGAGGTTTGAAAACTGTCTTCCAAAACATCACTTTCATATCTTGTCTAAAAATGGACTTTTCATTAAATCAAAACCTTCGTATATTGGTCCAACGAAGTACAACACCACTTCCAAATAAAGCATGTAGGCCCAATTACTGCAAGCACACACACACACACACACATTGCGAATAAATTAGGGAAATTAAAAAAATGCGGTAACCATGTTTTACAGAAGTCGGGGGGTGCCTAACACTTTCCCCCCGCTTAATCAAGCCCCCGAACTCTATGAATCTCGATTTCCAAGGCCAAGTTAAACAGAGTCCAGTAATTGGGCCTACTTGCAAAACTTTTCAAATAAAACTCGGTTGAGTTGGTACAACCATTTCAAACATACCAACTAGCGACTCTGTAAAATCAAACTTTTCAAATCGTCGACATTGTATGTCGACCTTTTCCTAAAAATTCACCCTTCAGATTAAACAAATCAGATGGAAAACAAACAAGGGTAGAAACACATAGGGAAAGGGGGATCACCAAAGATATTTTCCCGACGTCGACAGTATGTTGAAACAGTAACCCCTGAAAGTCAATACCAGAGATCTTCTAGGATTGAAGCATTTAATGAAGGAACGTCAACTTTCCAATGGGAATATTTCAAGGAAGCCTATAAAAGACTAAGAGGATTCAGATCCAAGTACAAATCAATAACATTAAAAAGTTCAACCTTTGCCAAAGTCAAAAGAGCCTCAATCTATGAAAAGAGAACAAATATTTCTACTGTTAAGTTCTTAAGAATTCAAACTCAAAGTATTTTAAGCAGCAACTCAACAAACAGCCATTCAACTATGATTCATTAGTCTAATTGACCATCACACCAAGTCTAAGTGACTTGAAGAGTTCTTAGTGAACTGGATTAAGTACCCCTTGACTCAGTGTCACTTGTCGAGCCTTAGTGACTCGAATGAATCTTTGTGATTCATTTGTAATAAACTTGTGTGATCTGGTCTTAATGACCATCTACATTCTTAGTGGATTTCTTACTCATAGATTAGAAGAGTGGACTAAGAGTTTTTTATACTCCGAACCACTTAAATATCTTGTGTCATTTACTTTCTGTCTTTACATTCTGCTTATTAATTGTTATATCAATTGTCTGATATCCATAAGACCTAAATTTAAAATTGTGATTTCATTATATTTTTAAGGGGATTTCAAACTAATATTTTGTTGTGCTTAATTAATTCAGTTAATTAATTATTTGGTAATACATTCGTAACAAGTAAAAGATTTTTAAAGGATTTATTCCCCCTTCTAGATCTCTTTGTGCCTCTGAGAAACAACAAGTAGTATCAAAACTGGTTCTCTTGAACATTTGCTAATAGCTTTGAGTTAATCTATAACACACAATTAAACCGATTCGTATCTTAGTGGTGGAAATAAGCCACCCCTTTGCAATAAAGAAAAAATTGCTAAATGGAAAATTTGCTTACAGGCATATATAGATCTTATAAATGAAGATATATTTGATGTTGTAATCAGTTGCCCATACACTCTATTAAAGCTAGCTCCAACAACTAATGATTCAAACAAGATGGTTGTCACACATAGAGTTGAATGGACAAACAATGAGAAGAAGTTTGTGCAGCTTGACAAAAGGGCCAAGAACATCCTGTTCATGGCTCTAGAAGATGAGTTATTCGAAGATGTGGTCAACTGCACAACAGCTAAGGAAGTTTGGGAAGCCCTGTTGGTGATGTATTAAGGTACTAAAGAAGTCAGAGAGAATAAGCAGTCTTTTCTGACTCAGCAGTACGAAATGTCTCTCACATACCTGGAGAGAATATGACAGCTACATATGAGAGGTTCAATGTGTTGCTTAATACATTGAGAGCTTATGCAAAGGTCTATCCAAATAAGGACCTCAATATTAAGTTCATGAGCGCTCTTCCTAGCAAGTGGGATGCCAAAACCACTGCCATTAGAGAGTCAAAGAATCTACACGAAATGAATGTGCAGAAGCTCTACGGTAATTTTCTTACCTATGAGCTAGAGCTGAATCAGCAGGCTGAGACCATCTCTGAAGGAAAGAGTAAATAAAGAGGTGTTGCTCTACAGGAATATACAACAACCTCTAAAGCCCCAACAGTAGCAGAGTTTGATGATTATGATAATGATGAAGATAATGATGAAAATATAGCGCTGCTTGCCATAAGACTAAGAAAGTTCATGTGAAAGGATAACAACAGACCAAGAAAGTTCTTCAACAACAACAACAAAAACAAAAATAGCAGAGACCTAGAGACAAACATGTACTAAAATTGTAAAAAGTCAGGTCATTATATCGCAGAGTGCAATAAGCCCCTACGAGAAGAGTTAAAGAGAGATAAGAAGAAGTCAGCCCTCAAGAAAGATTTTAAGGGCTACAAGAAATCTATAAGAAGGAAAAAAACTTTGTAGCTGAAGGGTTATGGAGTAACTCAGAGAATAAGTCTAGCGAAGATAAAAGACCCCAACTGGTCAATCTCTGTCTAATGGCCATAGAAGCTTATGCTGGCAAAACCATTAACTGTCAAGAAACTAACATCAGTGAGATATTTGACTTCAATTCTTTTGATGTAGATATAAATGATCTTAGAACTGAATAACATGATATAATTGTAGATCTGTATCAATGTATGAAAAGGTTCAGGGTTCTATCAAAGGATAATTCTCTTCTCCAAGAGGAGAAAGAGAAAGTTTAAGTAGAGCTGAATAAAGCTCTATGAAGTGTTGCCTCTCTCTCCAACCTTGAGGCTGAGAATACAAGGTTGAGGCAGATAACTGAATGCAGTGCACAATAAGAATAAATCATTACCTCTAAGATAGAGGAGCTGTGAAGATAATTTCAATATAGAATCGTTCTACCTTGTCAATGGATTCCCTAATCACAAATTAGATATCTGTTTTTGATCGATCAGGTTTAGGATTTGGGGATTCATCCTCAAATCCAAGTGTGGATAAATCAATGGAAATTTACAACAACAATGTTTATTCTTCTCAAAGAGGCATTGTGTTTGTGAAATCCAAAGAGGTCGTTGAGCCTAGTATTCCCAATTGTCCAATCTTTGCAAACCAAATTATTGTTCCAAAGAATAATAGGTCACATACTAGTCTGGGGTTTATAAAATCGCAGAGTAGACCAAAGTCTACGATCGTGTCTTGAATGTTTGTAGAGTCAGGTAAAACTAACTCTACGAACTAACCTAGCCTGAAACTTAGAGTTGGCTTCTACTTTATGAAAAAACAAATTCGTAGAGCAGTATGGAAGTAGAGAGAGTTTCAGCCAAGAAGAAAGGCTGGAAATAGTTATCATCCACATATGTCCCTGATGAGAAGAAATCCAAACACACACTCACACATGCAACATATTAAATGTTATAACTGTCATAGCTATGGTCATGTAACTGCATTGTGCGACTATAATGATTATCATCTAGCATGTTATAGACCCAAAGTCAAGCAGATATAGGTCCCTAAAGATACTAACAGGTTTGGACCCAAGCAAGTTTGGGTACCAAAATAAAGGGTGACTTATATTGCAGGTACAAAGCTCCACTAACTCTATCTGGTATCTTGATAGTGGTTGCTCAATGCATATGACTGACAATAATTCTCTTCTATCTAAATTCAAAGAGAAAGATGGTCTTGTAGTTGTCTTTGGAGACAACAATTCTGGGAAGACTCTAGGATATAGGTCGATTGGGAATGGTGCAGTATCGTTCAACAAGGTTGCCTATGTTGAGGGTCTGAAGCACAATCTGCTAAACATTAGTCAGTTATGTGATAAAGAACATCATATCGTCTTCCTTAACAACTAGTGTCAAGTTCGAGACCTGAAATCTAATGCTCTGAAGCTGACTGGATCAAGGAAGGCAATGTGTATGTGGTGAATGTTAACGAGATGTGACATTGGAGATTATCCCACCTGAACTTCAAAAGCATGTCAAAACTTGTCTATAAAGATATAGTAATAGGCTTTCCAAAGCTAAGTTTCATCTAAGAAAGACCATGCAAAGCCTATCAGCTTGGAAAAAAAGCAAGAAGGCCATTCAAAAGTAAGGTAGTCAACTCTAATGACAGGCCCTTGTAGCTGTTGCATATGGATCTCTTTTGGCCTATCCCAACTATCAGCCTTGGAGGAAAAATGTACTCTCTGGCAGTAGTAGATGGATACATCAGATTTATATGGGTATTCTTCCTAAGCTCTAAGGATGAAAGCAACAATCAACTGATCAAATTCTTTAAGATGGTTATAAATGAGAAGGGCGAGCAAATCAAAGCAATAAGGAGTGATTATGGAAGAGATTTTGATTTTTCTAAGGTAGATCATGGTATCCATCATAATTTCTCAGCTCCAAGAACTCCTAATCAAAATGGAGTAGCTGAGAGAAAATACAAAACTCTAATTGGGGCAGGAAGGGAACTTCTAGCAGCGGTCCTTCTCTGTAACACGCAAATCATAATAAATACAATTTTGTAATAAACCTCAAAGTATTTCAAAATATATTAAATATCAATAGTTTTATAAGCTAATTTAAATAGAAAGATCTCCACATTTACATAGTCTCTACTTTTAAAAATAAATGCCAAAATGGCCCAAACATCCATCTACAAAATATTAGAAAAACCAAGTCTAATAATAATCACAAAAGCTAATCTACTCATTTGTATCAAAGGTAGTTCTCATTCGTATTTCGTTGGTAATTCACATGTGTTATGTTGTAAGGTGACGATTTCATACTAAGCTCAAATATAAATAGCCAAAGGCTAACGAAATACATCGGTATCATGATGTATACAAATCAAATCGGATAGTACGCACGACACATATGTTACTAATTTGCCAAACAAATCAAATATTGGGTCAACCAATACGTATCCTGAACAAAAAAATCAAATGGCCAAAGCTCACACCAAGAGCAACATACAAAACAAAAGGATACGCTGTGGACTGATCACACAGCCACAGAAGGTGTCATGCCCTTATGTCAAGAGGACATACCTGTGGTACCCCCACAGGTGGTTAGCTCAAGTATACCCTAAGGATCAATCTACAAATGTAAGCCAAAAGGGGTTCAAATCACAAGGCTTACATGACAATTTTCAAATGATATCGAATTATCAAATACAAACATACCTAACTATCACAATATATTAACGATCTGAATAATTTTGAATGTGAACAAAAATATACGAATAATAATACAAACGAATAAAATCCCCTGAATATATATATATATATATATATATATATATATATATATTTCTACAAATATCCAAAATAAATACTAAATATGATTGACTAATTCAAAGAGTACAAATATAATTTCTACATATTAATGCCAACATGAAACTACTATACAAATTTGAGAAGGAACAATCATGTGAAATAATAACTAACTTCTAAACGAAAAGTTAAACGAACAATTCAAAATTTAATGGATTATCGCTGAAGGAGTATAAAATCCGTACCTGAAGTAAGCAATGTAATATCCAAAAAATTATATTCCAAATTCGACTCGTTTAAACTCCCTCCGTTCGAACTAATTAAACAAAATACTAAATAAGAATAATTAGTGAATTATTATTATTATTATTATTGTTGTTGTTGTTGTTGTTGTTGTTGTTGTTGTTGTTGTTGTTGTTGTTGTTGTTTTTGTTGTTGTTGTTGTTGTTGTGACGCCCCCGAATCCGGGTCCCTAGAACCTCGGATCTGGTACGTTACGGTACTTCATCTTCATACATATTCTATCATCTAATGCGGAATATATAAACATATATTATTTATTTCACATGATTCTATAACATTTTCCAAGGTCTGTTAACCTTAACTGAATACATACCTTAAGTAATTAAAAAGGTTTATAACATTACTTGCATCAGATAACTAATAGTTATAAATGTATAAAATCTACTCTTGGAGTTTGCCTTTTGCCAACGTCATTCTTCGAGCCTTTGTTTTAATCTGAAATTTGTTATCATGATATAGCAAGGTTGAGCAACTACTTCCCGCAGCAAGTTTAAATACAATGAAGATATATCATGATTGAAAGAAAGAATAAGCTTTCGAATTTTCAACAATATAATAATTGTGAAAGAGCATAAATCATAATTTCAATAAATGAATGACTGAACCAATAATGTTTTATGTCAACATGAACAATGAACAACTTTAACTGAACCTTAGGGTAATGAAGGTGATTAGCCTGTCATACCTGATGAACATATGCAACATGCACTAAGTGCGAATCAATAATCAGTATAGATGTGAATAATCAACAATAATTATTCACAATGCTTTAAAGATATAACTCAAGTTTGAGTTAAGAAAAACTTGCCTGTACCGTCGATTACTGCTACGCAATCTAATTTAATCGCTTTATTAAAAAGACCTATCAATTATAAGATTGATCATTTAATTAGTATAACATCCTTTATCTTACAATACTATTATTTTAAAAGTAAACTATCTAACACTTAACCACATAGTTAAATATTAGATAACCTTAACACCATACTTATTTACAAGTCTAAACCTAGCACACATCGAGTCTTTATTAGTATTCAATATACTATACTGAGTGATTTTTCACAAACAACCAACAAATTAATTTTCGTTTCGTCTACACTATTTTTACAGCGAGTTAGATCGGTTACTAATTCGTATATACCTCCGCTCCCTGAAGGAATCGTTTAGCCCAGTTACTATACATCAACCATTAAAGAGTACGACTGCTATGACACCCCCAAATTCGGGTACTTCAATTCCACGGAATTTAGTGCTCACTATCTAAAGAAAATATAACTACTGCCCAATAATAAGAAATGCAAAATAAATTACAACCTTATAATTAAATAAAAATCTTCCTTATAAAAGGGTTACAACCTTAATCAAAATATCCCAGGTTTAATCTAACCTTAACATAAACAAATAAGTGTGGAAAATAAAATTTAACATAATCAAGTCTTATTACAATTATAATAAACATAAACATAAACAAGTCTTCACTTGTTCATCTTGCTTTTTCTTTACTTGTTGACGGTTCGTCAACATTCTCGACTTTAGCTGCAATGGTTATTTAATTGCAAGAGTGAGCAAACAAAAGGTCACTTAGAATAATAACAATAATAGTGATGACATAAAGTGAATAACTTCGAAAGATTTGAATACTTTTCTCATCAATAATAAAGAATTGAATAAAAATTCTTTCATGAAAATTTAGAATTTCGAATGTAGAAATTATCTGAGGGTCATAAGACCTTGAACTTTGTCTTAGGATATAAACATTTCTATTTAAAACCTTTAACAGTCTTTTAGACTATATGGACTCTTAACTCGTACTCAGGGGGATCAGCCCTTCGTACCATGTATTGTGCACAAACATCTTAATGCTTTCGCATGGTAATCCCCTATTAAATAGGGTTGTTCATCTTAGTATTTGATAACAAGTTCGCACCAAAGAAAGTTTGATTTGGATAAGCTTAAAAAAAATTTGGAGTTCAACTACCATCAACTAAGGAGTAGTTGAATCAACTTACAATAATCTAGAATAATTCAACAATAAAGAATTATGAATTAACTTATGCTTTAGAATTAAACTAAAAGCATTCGAAAGATAAAATAGACTTGAACAATTAAGTCAAGGTTACTTTAATTAAATCGTGAACTTTAAATAATTACTTGTCCATTGCAGAAATAAAAGGACATGCTCAAATACAATTAAGATTTGAATTTAAAACACTTGCATATAAATCACAAGTTTAGGGATAGAGAACTTGCCTTAAGCGTAAGCTACAAGTTATACTCACGTTCCTTAATTAACCCTACATATATTAACCCTACATATATGTAATTAACAATAATAATATAATTAGTTTTCATATAACTAATTCACATAATTTAGTTAACCCATCTAGGTTACTCATTCCCCTTAAATTATTAAGTTTAAAAATTTATTATCACATCACATGTTCATATAATTTAATCAAACTTAAATTATGTATTCATATTAATTAAATTATAATTAAATAAATTATAATTTAAATTAAACATTCACTTTAATCATAATTAATCAAATTATAATTATATTTTATATTAATTAAATTATAATTAAATAAATTATAATTTAAATTAAATATTTACTTTAATTATAATTTATCAAATTATAATTACATATTATATCTTGACAATATAATTCATTACTGTTCATTTAGTATTTTAATTTTATTAACATGCTTTATAAATTATTACATCATTAATATCATAAAATTTCACATTTTAAAAATAGTTTTCTGCCCAATCTGCAGGACAGCGCGGCTGCGCTCCAATTAGCCTTGGGAACGGCGCGGCCGTGCCACTGTGCAGACAGGTCTGACAGTGTCGCAAACTTTGCAGAGAAAAAACCAATTTGGCTTATTTCTCCACACCAAATTCTGAATTTAACCAACATATTATATATAACACTTAATAGAAAACATAATTCTAAGCTTCTAACATGTTTTAACATATATAATCATTATAACACATAATCAAAACTCTCAATTTTTGTAAAATTTGGAGAAAAACTATTTTTCAGTGTTCTTGATAAAATTGAACACTATAAGTTTATTTTTAAATCAAAATATACAATTCAAAGCTTATTGAATTCGTTTATTAACTTATTAACATAATCGATAATCAATTTACACAATAATTAACAATCAAACATAAATTTTAATTTTAAAGAAGCCAATTATCAAAACTAATTCACTATAACTTTTGATGAACATGAATTCTTCATGTTCATCATGCTTACATGATTTAAACAACTAAATTATGCATACAATTCATATATAAGCATGATATGAACACAATTTATACATATAACTCATGTTTATATAATTTTCATGAAAACTCATCTTTATAGAGAACAAAACTTGAAGAACATCAAACATAATTTTAAAACTATAAGTTTTGAAATTATACCCTTTGCTAATTGAAGTGAAGAAGAAGAAGATGATGGTGTTTGTTTTGGCTTAGCAAGGATTCCTCCTTCTCCTTCTTCTTCTTTATCTTCTTCTTCTTCTCTCCTTTCTCTCTAAGTATTCGCTGTATTTTTCTCTTCTTCTAACACTGACTAACCTTAGCTTTGTTTTAACTAACGTACACTAACTGATATGATATAATAAACATTTTATATATATAATTATATAATATATGTAACTGCCATCTACTTAATACGTATAATAATTACACTTAATTCCTTAATAATTACATCAGTTTTATATTTTTGAAAATCAAAAGCCATAAGGCTTTGTTTGGCAAAAACCCATTATTTTTAAAAACTAGCTTTTTAATAGTTAAGACCATGTTTGTTAAAAACTCTTTAAAAACAATTTTAAGGACCTTGTTTGGTAAAACTAATTTAAAAACCTTTTTAATTCTTTTAACACATACTTTCAATGTTACACTTTAATTAATTAAATCTTAACATTCTAATTTAATTAAATTAAAGCTAACATCAATTAACCAAATAATTTTGTCACATAACAATTACAATTATTCGCTAATCATAATCTCATGTAACAATTTCCACATAAAATTCATCTAATTAATTATCTCAATTAAATTAGAACTATAACATAAAATTGCTTACACAATAATTAATATTAAATATTCATTTAACATATTGCACTTAATTAAATTACTCCACAACAATCACTTAAATTATTTATTTAACTCAATAAATAAATCAGTTAAAATATTTATTTAATTCAATAAATATTAAAATTCATATACAAAATTCCCATTCGTTACAATCTTCCCTCCTTAAAAGGATTCTGTCCCCAAAATCACAACTAAAAAAAAATCTCATCTATTACATTCTTCCCTGCTTAAAAAGATTCTGTCCCCAGAATCGGTATACAAGAAATTAAACAAACAATTAAGTGAATAATTGGGGATAAGTTTTTTTCATTACATCTTCGAGTTCCCATATAGCTTCTTCAGCAATGTGGTTCCTCCAGATTACCTTAACAGAAGGTATCACTTTATTTCTAAGTATTTGTTTTTTTCTATCAACTATTTGATCAGGAAACTCTTCATATGTTAAGTCTTTATCAAATTGTAAAGGCTCGTACTCTATTACATGCTTGTAGTCGTGTTTGAATGGTCGTAATACGAAAATATAGAAAACGTTATGTATATTGTCTAGCTCCGGAGGTAACGCAACCTCGTAAGCCACTTCGCCCACCTTTTATAGTATCTCAAAAGGTCTAATAAATCGAGGACTCAACTTCCCCTTCTTGCCAAATCGAATCTTCCCTTTCTAGGAAGATACCTTCAAGAAAACGAAGCTTCCTGTTACAAATTCTCGATTTTGTCGATGTTGATCGACATACTTCTTCTGTCTGTCTTGAGCAGCAACCAGTCTCGTTCTGATTAGCTTCACTATCTCAGCCGTTTGTTGCACCAATTTCGGTCCCAACAGTTGTCGTTCATCGACCTCATTCCAGCACAATGGAGTTCTGCACTTTCTGCCATGTAACGCTTTGTAAGGCGCCATGCCAATACTCGCGTGGTAACTATTGTTGTAGGCGAACTCCACCAACGGTAGATGATCATCCCAGCTTTCTTTGAAATCCATAACGCAAGCTCTTAGCATATCTTCTAGAGTCTGAATCGTTCTCTCGCTCTGGCCATCAGTCTGAGGATGATACGCCGTACACATTCGCAATTGCGTTCCCAGACATTCTTGTAGTCGCTTCCAGAAATTTAACGTGAAACGCGAATCTCTGTTGGACATAATCGACACCGGAACACCGTGTCGAGAAATAATTTCCTTCACGTATAGCTTCGCTAACTGATCCAAGTTAAACTTAATCTTGATAGGTAGAAAATGTGCTGACTTTGTCAGTCGATCCACTATCACCCATATCGCATCGAAACCCTTTTGTGTCGCTGGAAGACCAACCACGAAATCCATCGTGATGTGCTCCCACTTCCATTCTGGAATCTCCAGCGGTTGCAATAATCCACTTGGTCTCTAGTGTTCTTCTTTGACTTTCTGGCACGTCTGACATCTCGCAACGCATTCAATAACGTTTCTCTTCATATTCGGCCACCAAAAATGCTGTCTGAGATCCTGGTACATCTTCGTACTCCCAAGGTGAATCGAATATCTCAAACTGTGAGCTTCACCCAAAATCTCCTCTTTGACTTCTGGTACTGGCGGTACGAAGATTCTTCCTTCAAATCGTAACAGTCCTTCATTATCGATCTTTAACTTGATTTCCTCGCCATCGATTATTCTCTTACGGATCTTCTCACATTCTTCATCGTGAAGTTGTGCCTCTTTCACCTTATCTACTAGAGTAGAACTAGTAGTTACTTGAAATAGCTTCTCGTCCGACTCCTTCGGATACTTAACTTCCAGTTCCAACTTAGCCATCTCTTCTATCAACTGGTCCTGATCAGTTAATATATTCTACTTCTCCAGACCTTTCTGGCTTAACGCGTCAACAATAAAGTTAGTTTTACTCGGATGGTATAGAATCTCGCAGTCGTAGTCCCTTGATTAGTTCCAACCATCTCCTTTAGCGCATGTTTAAATCCTTTTGTGTAAAGATATACTTCATGCTCTTATGATCTGTATATATCTCACACTTCTCTCCATACATATAGTGTCTCCAAATTTTTAGAGTAAACACTACTATGACCAATTCCAAGTCATGGGTCGGATACCCTTTCTCACTGTCCTTCAGCTGACGTGATGCATATGTAATGACTTTACCGCTCTGCATCAACACACAGCCTAATCCCTTATGTGAAGCATCGTTGTATACCACGAAGTTTCCTGTACTATCCGGTAAAGACAACACCGGTGCAGTACTCAACCTCTTCTTCAGTTTTCTGAAAACTTTCCTCACACTTTTCTGTCCAAACAAACTTAACTGTTTTACGAGTCAAATTCGTCAACGGAGATGCGATCTTGGAAAATTCTTGGATAAATCTTCTGTAATAACCTGCAAATCCCAAGAAACTCCTCACTTCGGACGGCGTCTTCGGCTGATCCCAATTCATTACAGCTTCAACCTTCGATGGATCTACCGAAATCCCATCCTTGTCAATCACGTGGCCAAGAAATTGCACACATTCTAACTAGAATTCGTATTTTGAGAATTTTGCATATGGCTTCTCTCTTCTCAGCGATTCTAATGTTAGCCTTAAATGCTCAATGTGTTCCTCTTCAGTTTTGGAATAAACCAAAATGTCATCTATGAACACCACTATGAATTTATCTAGAAATGACTTAAACACCCTATTCATTAAGTCCATAAATGCCGCTGGTGCATTCGTTAGACCAAATAACATCACGAAGAACTCATAATGTCCATACCGAGTTCTAAAAGCCGTCTTTGGTGTATCTTCTCTTCTTACCTTCAACTGATGATATCCACTTCTCAAATCAATTTTTGAGAAGTATCTAGCACCCTTCAGTTGATCGAACAAGTCATCGATCCTAGGTAAAGGATACTTATTCTTGATCGTGACTTTGTTCAACTTCCTATAATCAATGCATAGCCTCATTGATCCATCCTTCTTCTTCACGAACAATACTGGCACTCCCCACGATGAAACGCTTGGTTGAATATACTTCTTGTCTTGCAATTCTTGAAGTTGAACCATCAACTCCTTCATCCCGATTGGAGCTATTCTGTATGGGGCTTTTGAAATCGGGGCAGTCCCCGGTGCTAAGTTGATTACGAACTCTATCTCTCTATTTGGCGGAAGTCCTGGCAAATCGCTAGAAAATACGTCCACAAACTCCCTAACCACTGATATCTCTTCTATCTTCGGGCTCTCCTTACGAGTGTCCACTACATAGGCTAATTATCCTACACAGCCTTAATTCAACAACTTCTTGGCTTGCATAATCGTCAGAGAACTAGCTTGTCTAAGCGATTTGCTACCACAAACACTACCTTCGACGGAGTCGTAAGGTTTACAGATTTCTTTTGACAATCGATTACCGCCCCATGGTTGAACAACAATCCATACCCAGTATTACATAGAACTTCCCAAGTCTTATCGGAATTAAATCTACCCTCAACTTATGACCCTTAATGTCTAATCTACAGTTCTTGTAAACAAACCTAACAGGAATAACCTCCCTAATCGCAATCTCTATGTTCAAGGCGTAAACTAATTCCTCTTTAGGTAAGTCTAGGGTCTTAGCAAAGTCATCAGATATGAATGAACAAATAGCACCCGAATCAAATAATACATATACATTTATACTATTGATTGGAATAATACCTGACTCCACATCTTTTGACTGCACAACATCCTGCACCATCATGTTGAATGTCCTGACAGTAGGTTGGATCGCCTGCGTGGTCAGGCGATAGCTAAAGTGCTGCTGCTGCCACTTCCTCTCCCTCCTGCCGACCCTCTAGCTGGCTTCTTAGGGCAACTTTGCGCCATGTGATCCTTAGATCCACATGTGTAGCAAGCTCCCTTCTTCTGTTTCAGGAAATTCGGCGCAATATGGTCTTTTTGACCACAGTTGAAAAATACTCGCTTCCCCCTCAGGCACACTCCAGTGTGATTTTTCCCACATGTAGCACATGCTTCAAACCTCCTCTTCTACTGGCTTCCCTGTTGACTCTCAGCAGAAGTGTTGTCATTCCACTTCATTTTCTAGTTGATAGCCCTGCTACCACCATCCTTGTTATTCGTCTCATTCTTCTTCTTCTTCAGGTCTTGATTATATTAGGTCACCGCGTCGCTTCCACCTTCAGCGAGGATGGCCTTTTCCAGCACAGCTGTAAACGTTCTCAGCTGGAACATGGAGACCTTGCTGTAGAGCCAGGGCTTCAATCCCTGCTCAAACCTTCTCGCCTTCCTCTCGTCAGTACTGACCTGGTACATTGCAAACCTGGCTAGCTCATTAAACTTTGCGGTGTACTCCAGCAACGTCATCGTTCCCTACTTTAGCTCTAGGAACTGAACCTCCATTTGGTTCTGAGAGCTAATGGGGAAGTACATTTCAAAGAACATCTCTTTGAAATGATCCCACACTATCACTCCTTCCTATTCCCTCGTCTTATTGGCCTGCCACCAAAAGCTAGCCTCCGACTTCAGCATGAATGTTGCAAAAGCTGTCTTCTGGTCTTCGCTAACTCTAGCCACATCGAAGACCTTTTTTATTTCCATTATCCACGTCTGGGCCTCTATCGGGTTCACTGATTCTTGGAATTTCGGAGGTCCTACTGCCTTAAACTCTTTAAATGTCATGACCTGAACTTGAGGCTGATTCACAAGTGCTTCCGTCAGCAGGTTCACCAATTACTGAACCGAGTTAGGATTCGTCCCATCGTTGTTGTTGTTGTCGTTGTTATTTGTCGAACCCTCTGGGTGTAGACGTGTAGGTCTTCTTCTAGGAGGTATCTTTCTGTTAAGAAATACTCTTATTATATCCTTTAATCATTTCTTAGATATTCAAATTCATACTTAAACATTTAAAATATCTTAATTCACATTTGAACACATATTGTGACGCCCCCAAATCCGTGTAACATCGATTACAGGACATGGTGCTCACGATACAACATACCTCATCATCTATCTATGTAAACTCCAACAATAATAATAATAATAATAATAATAATAATAATAATAACTATTACATACCTATTCAAATGAAATCCCAAGTCTTTACAACCTTAAATAAACTGAAACTCAAACTTAGCGTTTATCGCTACATTACATCATATGTGGAAATATAAACTTATTACATAACTAACTCTCAACATTTCATCTTAGACTTCCCCTTTTCCTTGCCCGAGCCCTCAGCCTTCTCGTCCTTAACTGAAAGGTTTAAGCAAGAATGAGCACAAATTGCCCAGCAAGTATATAAAGTAGTTTGAAAACATACATCAGGAGTAAAAGCATCTGTATGGCTATATCTCAACAGTTGAAAGAATTATTAAGTGTGAAACAAGAATATCAAAGATAAGAGTTTAAGAATTCTCAATATCATACTAAGGGGTGTTAAATACCCTGAACGTTACTTTATTTCATCGAAAACCATCAGACGTTTTAACAATCAAATAGATTGTAAACGGTCTCTGCAAGTACTCCAGGTGATCAGCCTATTGTACCCTACATTGTGCACAAGTATAAAGTTTAAACTGCATAAGTATAAATGGGACTATATGCCCGACATCTGTTTGCCGGTTTATTCGGGTTGTTCATCTTAGTATTCATACGAGACCGCACCAAAATAATTTGAATTGGTAAACATCAAATAGCTTTGAAAGATTTGAATTAAATCATTTTTCATCAATAATAACTAGCCGAAAACAAAGGCCAGGAAACATACTTAGAAACAGTTCGATAATGGCATGAAACTTATAAGCATAGCTGTTAGAATAATAACTGAGTAATCATCGATAAGCTTGCAAGATAATTGAAGTTGTATAACTTCTCAACAAAGGAACTTGCACGAATAAATAGCTAGCACAAGTCCAATACTTACCCTCACTGCGATAAAAATGAGTAAGGATTGAATAAATGTCCAATAGAAATTAGGGTTAGGAAACTTGCATAATGAAATTCGAGTAAGGAAACTTGCCTGATACGTCTGTTATTGTTAAACTAGCAATTACGCTTCACGTAACCTAATCATATGTGTCACGTTAAGCCAGTTAGTTCTTGAATTCTAATTCGAAAGAAAACGATTTCCGTTTACTTTAATAAGTTTATTAACGAACACGTATACTTAACATACACTTTCACTACATAAACATGTTGCATCTAATAGGTCTAGGGGTTCAGTATAAGAATCTGTAAAAATAAAGTTTCTGGAAATTTTTCTGACCCGGCCCGACCCGACCCGACCCGGATGACCCGGACCGGCGTAGCTGCGCAGCCTCAAGCCGTGTTACCGGTGCAGCTGCGCTGCTTAACATTTCCCAGCTGACCGTTAAATGGCGCAGCTGTGCAGCGTTAAGCCGTAAGAACGGCGCAGCTGCGCTGCTCTTCATGCCCAGAAAATTTCCCATGCCGAGCAGCCCATTTTACGATTTAATTCCTAACAATGTACTGATGATATGACTCTGAGATTTGGACACAACACACTTCATGTAGCATAGTATTTTACAAAAATATAACATTCATGACAATGACACGTTAAGACCTAGATCCAGTAGCCTAGATAAGCGTGCCAGACCGTCTTCCAGACTTAGAAAAATTCTGGGTTTTCCCCAGAATCTGTAGATTTTCTTAATCTCGTGCTTGGTCTCGAAAATCATAACTTGCTCATATTAACTCCATTTCTTTTGAAATTTGGACAGGTTAGACATCATACGACATAGTATTTTACAAAATTATTACATACAACAATCGGGTCACTGGAGCTATGATTTCAAGGCTCTGAAAACCCAAAAAGTCACAGATTTCAAGTTAACCCACTTTGACAAAAATTTGTGATTTTGATTCTAGCATGAAATTTTATTTCTTATATTGTCCAGATCATCTATACTAACATAATTACACATGTTGCAACATTCAGATTCACTATCTTTCCATGTTTTGAACAAATTAGCATCTAAGAAGCATTTTATCAAATACTTAGCATGCATACACAAATTCTATGATTCTCTATGTAATTGCTACTTGATTAGACCAGAACTTTCGTTCTTAATACCCATATATCATCTGCAAGCAGTAGCATGGCATCATAGAATGAACACAAAGCATTTACAATGACTATTCAAGCATTTTCTTTACTAGTTTCCTCAAGAACATAAAATAGGTTTCATGGCTTACCTCTTGGACGAATTTCTTCTTGTTTAACTTTGATAATATTTCCCCCTTGTTAGTTCAGACTCTCCAAAACTCCAGAAATCGTCATAACACTCAAACTCTCATTCTCTTAATTTTTTCCTATATTGGAAGTTTTTAACCAAAAGAGAAAAGAACTTGGACTTGGTGTATATATATATAGTTTGATAGAACTGATCTCCCAAGCCCTTCCATGTCCACAATTCATCAGTTACAAACATTAGTAACAATCCAATCATTTAGTTATGGAGTGGGGAGTTAGAAAAATGAAAAGGTTTGGTTTATTATGTTTGGTTTATTAAGGAGTTGTAACTCCCTCTCCCTATATATTACTACATACGTATATACACCCTCCCTTGTCCCAATATGTTGGTCACGTGGGCCCCCTCCAGCTGCTGATCCATTACAAAAATATTATTATAATCAATTTAATCACTTAATAAACTATTTTGACCATTTTGCCCGTCGTAGCCAAACGTTGCGATACTTATATCGATTCCTACTAAAGTCAACGTTCTGGACGTCGTGGGACTATTCATTTCATCAAATTCATCTTTGAAATTCATGGTTGACTTTTCCCCCAAAAAAGTCAACCGGTTAACTTTGACCAAAAAGTCAACCGCGATATATTTTCGTGGTTACAGTCTATCCTGACTAATTTCGACGTTCCGGACTCAAATACGCAATCCGCGTCTCTAAATTCCGCTCCAAACTCAAACTCATACTTTAAAGCCATCCCACAAATTAATAGAATTAATTCCATACTTAACCAATTTAAATAGTTGAATTAAACTGAACCAACCATTTAAACACTCCTCATCACATATCACAAAATAACACATGTATGTATAACACATATACATCTAATAAAAGAAAACACACAAGAATTTCACATAAATTCATTAATTGATAATTGTTAAATGACATAATAATCTCGGATATTACATTCACCCTCCCTTATAAGGATTCCGTCCCTGGAATCATTACAAATAAAACAAAAAGATTAGGGTAATTTTTCATCATTTTCTCCTCGAGTTCCCACGTAGCCTCTTCGGCATTGTGGTTCCTCCATACTACCTTAACAGAAGGTATTATCTTATTTCTTAACACTTGTTCTTTTCTATAAATTATCTGTACTGGAACCTCTTCATAGGTTAAGTCCTTTTCGAACTGGATGGGTTCATACTCTATGACGCGCTTGTAATCTTGTTTATAGGGTCGTAAAACTGATACGTGGAACATGTTGTGTATATGTTCTAACTCCGGAGATAAAGCTATTTTATAAGCTACCTCACCGATTAGCCTTAACACTTCAAAGAGTCCTATGAATCTTCCCAAACCTCATTTTCCCTTTCCAAGGTGAAACCTTCAGAAACACATAAGTGCCGACGTCGAAGTCTCGTTATTGCCGATGTTGATCAACATATTTCTTCTGTCGATCCGAGCTGTCACTAATCTCGCTCGTATCATTTTGATCACATCTACAGTTTGCTGCACTAATTCTGGCCCTAGCAATTGACGTTCTCCCACTTCATCCCAACACAATGGCGTTCTGCACTTCCTTCCATATACAGCTTCATAAGGTGGCATACCGATACTCGCGTGATAACTGTTGTTGTATGCAAATTCCACCAACGGTAGGTGGTCATCCCAGCTTCCTTTGAAGTCCATAACACATGCTCTCAGCATGTCCTCCAATATTTGAATTGTTCTTTCGCCCTGCCCGTCTGTTTGAGGATGATACGCGGTGCTCAACCTCAGTTGCGTTCCCATGCGTTCTTGAAAACTTTTCCAGAAATTTACTGTGAACCACAGATCGCGATCTGACACAATTGATACAGGTACACCGTGCCTGGAAACGATCTCCTTGATATAAAGCTTTGCCAACTGATCCAAGGTATATCTGATCCTGATTGGCAAGAAATGCCCCGACTTGGTCAATCGATCAATGATCACCCAGACTGCGTCGTAACCCTTCTATATATTTGGAAGTCCTACCACGAAGTCCATCGTGATATGCTCCCATTTCCATTCCAGAATTTCTAAAGGTCGAAGTAACCCGCTCGGTCTTTGATGTTTTGCCTTAACTCTCTGGCATGTCAAACACCTACTGACGCACTCTGCCACTTCTCTCTTCATATTAGGCCACCAATAAAGTTGGCGAAGATCCTGATACATCTTTGTGCTTCCCGGGTGGATTGAGTAACTTGAATTATGAGCTTCCTGTAAAATTTATTCTTTTAGCTCCGCTACTGCTGGCACCCAAATTCTCCTCTCAAATCTTAATAATCCATCACCACCCACATTGAACTTAAGCTCCTCTACATCTGAAATTCTTTTCCTCACCTTCTCGCATTCTTCATCGCTGCTTTGTTCTTCCTTGACTTTGTCCAATAGAGTTGGTCGAACCTCCATTGCGAACAACTTCTCATCTGACTCACTCGAACTCTTTACCTCGAGTTCCAAACTGGCCATTTCCTTAATCAACTCCCCTTGAGCCGTTAGCATTGCCAACCTACCACTGCCCTTTCTGCTTAGCACATCGGCGACCACGTTAGCTTTCCCCAGATGATATAAGATGTCGCAATTGTAATCCTTTATTAGTTCCAACAATTTTCTCTGTCTCATATTCAACTCCTTCCGCGTGAAAATATACTTCAGACTTTTATGGTCCGTGTATATTTAACACTTTACACCATATAAATAGTGCCTCCAAATCTTCAGGGCAAATACTACCGCTGCCAATTCCAGGTCATGGGTAGGATATCCCTTCTCGTAATCCTTTAACTGAAGCGATGCGTACGCAATAACTTTACCATGTTGCATAAGCACAAAGCCAAGTCCTTTGTACTATGCATCACTTAAAATTATGAAATCACCAGTATCGTCTGGTAAAGACAACACCGGTGCCTCACTCAATCTTTTCTTGAGTTCCTTAAAACTTTCTTCACACCTCTCCGTCCAGACAAATTTTTTCGACTTCTTCGTTAAATTTGTCAACATTCCCGCTATCTTCGAAAAATCTTGAATGAACCGTCTGTAATAGCCTGCCAGTCCTAAGAAACTTCTTACTTCAGTCGGTGTCTTTGGTTGTTCCCAATTTTGTACCACTTCCACCTTTGCTGGATCCACGGAGATTCCGTCCTTGTCGATCACGTGACCCAAAAATTAAACTTTCTCCAACCAAAACTCGTACTTTGAAAATTTTGGGTATAACTTATCCTTCCTCAACGCCTCCAATACCAACCTTAAGTGTTTAGCATGATCCTCCTGAGTCTTGGAATAGATCAGGATATCATCTATGAACACGACTATGAATTTATCTAAGTATTGCTTGAATACCCGATTCATTATATCCATAAATGCCGCCAGCGCGTTCGTTAATCCAAATGACATCACCAGAAACTCGTAATGTCCGTAACGAGTCCTGAATGCTGTCTTAGGTACATCTTCCTTCCTCACCTTCAACTGGTGATATCCCGTCCTCAAATCAATCTTGGAAAAATATCTCGCTCCCTTCAACTGATCGAACAGGTCATCTATCCTAGGTAACGGATACTTGTTCTTGATTGTCACATTGTTCAACTCTAGATAGTCGATGCAAAGTCTCATCGATCCGTCCTTCTTTTTCACAAATAAAACTGGTCCTCCCCAAGGAGACACACTCGGTTGAATATACTTTCTATCCAATAATTCCTGCAACTGTACCATCAGCTCCTTCATCTCTGCCGGTGCCATTCTGTATGGGGCTTTCAAAATCGGGGCGTTCCTAGTACTAAATCTATAACGAATTCGACCTCTCTATCCGGTGGAAGTCCTGGTAATTCTTCCAGAAATACATCCAGAAATTCATTCACTACTGGTATCTGTCCCATCCCTACCCCTACTTTCTGCGTATCAACGATATGGGCCAAATAACCTATACATCCATTCCTTAGCAACTTCCTCACTTGCATCATCGTCAGACAACTCGAGTGTCTCGGCAACTTACTCCCGTAGAATACTACCTTAGACTGATCTGGAGTCTTAAGGTTTATACACTTCTTCTGGCAATCTATCATCGCTCCATGGTTAAATAACCAATCCATTCCTAGAATTACATCAAATTCTCCTAATTAAATTGGAATTAAATCCACTGGTAACTTATATCCCCTCATATCTATAACACAATTCCTATAGATATGGTTAACGGGAATGACTTCCTTATTAGCAACTTCTACGTTCATAGGATATTCTAATTCTTCCTGGGGTAAGTTTAATCATTGGGAGAATTCATGCGATACGAAGGAACAAATAGCACCCGAATCAAATAATATATAAGCAGATATATCATTGACCGGAATGATACCTGAGACCACGTCCTTGGATGCGACCGCATCCTGAACCGTCATGTTGAAAGTCCTTGCTGTTGGTCGATTCTGAGTTGGTGGTCCAGTAATTGTGAGATTCCCACCACTTGGTCCCCTTCCTCCATTTCCTCCTGCTGAATTCTTCTTTGGGCAATTCTTTGCCTGATGATCCAATGCTCCACAGTTGAAGCATCCATTCCTCTTTGGTGCAGAGCAATTGGGAGAGATGTGCCCCTCTTGCCCGCAATTAAAACAAACATTCTTCCCCTTTAGACATACACCCTAGTGATTCCTCCCACACTCCTTGCATGCCTCAGTCCTCTTCTTTGTTTCCCCTGGTTTTCCCCCAGAGTTTCCCTAGTTGAAATTATTATTGTTGTTATTATTGTTCCACTTCCTCTTATTTGCACCACTGCTGCTGCTACCTTCCCCGCGATTCCCTCCTTCAATCTTCTTCTTTTTCTCCTTATTAAACTTCATTAGGGCTTCACTTCAGCCCTCAGTAATTATAGCCTTCTCCAGGAGAGTCGCGAAGCTATTCGTCTGCAACACCGAAAGTCTACTGTATAATCATGGTTTGAGACCCTGCTCAAACCTCCTTGTTTTCCTCTCCTCAGTGTCGACCTGATAAGGCGCGAACCTTGCCAGTTCATTGAACTTTGCGGCGTACTGAGGTACCGTTATGTCTTCTTGCTTCAACTCCAGGAATCGCATCTCCATATAACTCTGCATACTCACAGGGAAATAGTTTTCGAAGAAGATCTTCTTAAACCCTTCCCAAGGTATCACACCTTCTCCCGCCCTGGTCTGGTTTGCCTCCCACCAGAAATTGGCTTCACCCTTCAACATATAAGTGGCGAAGATTGTTTTCTGATCATCTCCTACTCGGGCGATAGCGAACGCCTTTTCGATTTCCTTGACCCAAGTTTGGGCTTCAATAGGTTCGGTGGTTCCTTTAAACTCAGGGGGTCCCGCGCTCTTGAAGTCCTTAAAGTGTGCCACTTGGGTCGCTGGAGGGTTATTGGTATTCGGGGTTCAATTCTGAAGTGCCCCAACAAAAATGTCTACGAACTGTTGCATGGGATTCGGTGGACCCCCAGCATTACCGCTTGACCCTTCTGGTACTTGACGACGTCTTCCTCTAGCCATCTATCTGTTTAAATAAACTTAATGTTATCATCTCATAACTTATTCCTACAAAATATATAATTCATATAAAACTTAATCATCACATCACATATTTAAATAAAAGCATATTTATTTAAAAAAAACCATAATCTCAAGGTATCTCATCATCTTATGGCATTATGCCCTTTTACATCTCTTTAACCCAAAACACTTGGAAAAATTGGAAACCATGTTTTATTTCATAGATAAGCGTTCTATATGCTAGTAGTAAAAGTTTAACACGAATAAACTAAAGACCCCGCCTAATGGCGTCTTCATGCTCTTCATCCGCTATCTCCAGCACCAGCCCACGGCTTATGGCATGTCTAGACCGGTACTCCTCACGTGGAAAGTGATACACCCTATGTTGGAACCTCCCATGTGCTGACTTAAATACGTACTTCATTATATCCATCCTAACCTTCTTATCTCTTACTTCTCCTTCTAACTCATCTGTTAGCTTCTCGGCTCGAACACGACCTCTCCTTTTATCTCCCCAGAATGTGGCAATAATCTGCTTGTCAATTTCGAGACTCTGTATCCTTGACTCTAACCCCTTAATGGTATGCCCCAAGTGGGTCCTGATGGCCTCTTTCTCATCCTTCAGCCTGTCCACCTTCTGACCTGCTGTTCGCAGCTTGTCAGCCAGATCCCCGTTCCTAATTATCAGGTAGTGCACCAATGCCTCAAGCAATACTGCAGCTTGCTGATCCCCCTGATACAGCTCCTCCAACTCATGGACCTTGTAGTCTAATTCAGTAATCCTATCCATCAACTCATCTAGTAGACCATCCTCAGGTGCTTCCTCGGAGTCCTTCTCTTCCTCTTCAGGATACTACTCTGGGTCTGACTCAGCTGCTGCCTCACCTATAGGCTCAGGTACAGCTATCACCAACTACTCACTCACTACGTGGATATCTCTAACTTCCTCTTCTCCTAACATCCTACAATGAAGATAAATAACTCGATTAGTATTTTAAAATAGATATTGATTTTGTTTTTTAGAAAAATAGATTTGACACAACCCTTAGAACTCTACGTGAGTTCATCTCCTTATATCCTCCATTAACTTCCCTAAGGTTATAGTCTAAGGTTCCCCACCATAGGTTTATAACCTACAGCTTTGATACCAACCTGTGACGCCCCCAAATCCGTGTAACATCGATTACAGGATATGGTCCTCACGATACAACATACCTCATCATCTATCTATGTAAACTCCAACAATAATAATAATAATAATAATAATAATAACAACTATTACATACCTATTCAAATGAAATCCCAAGTCTTTACAACCTTAAATAAACTGAAACTCAAACTTAGCGTTTATCGGTACATTACATCATATGCGAAAATATAAACTTATTACATAACTAACTCTCAACATTTCATCTTAGACTTCCTCTTGTCCTTGCCCTAGCCCTCAGCCTTCTCGTCCTTAACTGAAAGGTTTAAGCAAGAATGAGCACAAATTGCCCAGCAAGTATATAAAGTAGTTTGAAAACATACATCAGGAGTAAAAGCATCTGTATGGCTATATCTTAACAGTTGAAAGAATTATCAAGTGTGAAACAAGAATATCAAAGATAAGGGTTTAAGAATTCTCAATATCATACTAAGGGGTGTTAAATACCCTGAACGTTACTTTATTTCATAGAAAACCATCAGACGGTTTAACAATCAAATGGATTGTAAACGGTCTCTGCAAGTACTCCAGGTGATCAACCTATTATACCCTACATTGTGCACAAGTATAAAGTTTAAACTGCATAAGCATAAATGGGACTATATGCCCGACATCTGTTTGCCGGTTTATTCGGGTTGTTCATCTTAGTATTCATGCGAGACCGCACCAAAACAATTTGGATTGGTAAACATCAAATAGCTTCGAAAGATTTGAATTAAATCATTTTTCATCAATAATAACTAGCCGAAAACAAAGGCCAGGAAACATACTTAGAAATAGTTCGATAATGACATGAAACTTATAAGCATAGCTGTTAGAATAATAACTGAGTAATCATCGATAAGCTTGCAAGATAATTGAAGTTGTATAACTTCTCAACAAAGGAACTTGCACGAATAAATAGCTAGCACAAGTCCAATACTTACCCTCACTACGATAAAAATGAGTAAGGATTGAATAAATGCCCAATAAAAATTAGGGTTAGGAAACTTGCATAATCAAATCCGAGTAAGGAAACTTGCCTGATACGTCTGTTATTGTTAAGCTAGCAATTAACCTTCACGTAACCTAATCATATGTGTCACGTTAAGCCAGTTAGTACTTGAATTCTAATTCGAAAGAAAACGATTTCCGTTTACTTTAATAAGTTTATTAACGAACACGTATACCTAACATACACTTTCACTACATAAACATGTTGCATCTAATAGGTCTAGGGGTTCAGTATAAGAATCTATAAAAATAAAGTTTCTGGCAATTTTTCTGACCCGGCCCGACCCGACCTGGATGACCCGGCCCGACCTGGACCGGCGTAGCTGCGTAGCCTCAAGCCATGTTACCTGCTAGCTGCGCTGCTCAACATTTCCCAGCCGACTTTGAATGGCACAGCGTTAAGCCATAAGAACGGCGCAGCTGCGCTGCTCTTCATGCCCAGAAAATTTCCCATGCCGAGCAGCCTATTTCACGATTTAATTCCTAACAATGTGCTGATGATATAACTTTGAGATTTGGACACAACACACTTCATGCAGCATAGTATTTTACAAAAATATAACATTCATGATAATGACACGTTAAGACCTCGATCCAGAAGCCTAGATAAGCGTGCCAGACCGTCTTCCAGACTTAGAAAAATTCTGTGTTTTCCCCAGAATCTGCAGATTTTCTTAATCTCGTGCTTGTTCTCGAAAATCATAACTTGCTCATATTAACTCCGTTTCTTTTGAAATTTGGACAGGTTATGTAAGACCCCAACTTTTATGAATAAAAATTTAATTTTCTTTATATATTATTTCGAAATAGTAAGGTGTTGATTTGATAAATGAGAAAAATTATGGGTGAAATGTGCAAATATTTCAAAATAAGCAAGTGGTTATAAAATATTCATTGTTGTCGGGGAATATTTGTTTGGTCGTGGAATATTCTTGTTGTCGGGGAATATTCGTACGACGGCGCAGCTATTTGTGGGCCCCACAACGGAATAACTGTCGGATATAGAAAGCGACATAAATAACTTTTTTTATAAATAACGGTAAATCTGTTACGATTAAACTTTTGAAATACCTGGTGGTTAAAATATAGTAATACGCGGTGTTGCACAGTAGCACACGGTATTGCACAGTATTTTGAATTATTGATTCTTACGTAAGAGGTCACTACTCAATTATTGTGATATTAGTGTTCATACAAGCCAATCATGTATGATGATAAAGCACATACTTTGTAAACAATCTTATTTATTTATTAATAAAATATTCATTTATTAGGCTTTTAAATATCTACATGGTGCTGTTTTTATAATATGTAAATAACCCATAGTTTTAAGCAATGCTTTTAGAATCATGATGAGATCATGATAATGAGATCCAAATTCTTAGAAAGCTTAAAAACTAAAATAGTTCCCAATTCTGGGATTACTAAAATGGGGATTAGTAAATTCGGATAGATTGTTACATATGTTGCTTGATCATTGGATGAGGATGACTGATCTCATGGTCATTTATGTGGAGACACTAAAGCAAGTATGTAGGTACTTATTGGAGAATAAGTTCACTGAACGTGACTCGCTATGGAATATCTAATGGAGTTTTACTCGCCTGCCAATAGGAATTTCTAATGTGATAGTAGTACATGTGATCCTTGGACTTGAGATCATCATAGTATCTTGTATGTAACAAATTATACTTTGACTAATTTCCTTAAGGCCTTTTAAGGCATATATAGGGTATGCTTGGGTATAATGAGTTACATATGGAGATAATGAATGATCAATAAAGAATCTACCACCTCTAGTAAAAGAGGAGATATGTCATATGTGATTCGTTAAATGACAACCCAGGAATCCTTGGCCAAGGTAGAATGAAATTAGAAAGAGGTTTCTAATTTGTATTATTTGGAGTTGTGTATTTTCTAATCGAAACACATATGATTAAATAAATTAAGACTTGACAGTAAATCCATGTCTTATATTTAATTGGGACATTGTACGGTGAAAGGATTGAATTGTACGGTAACTATTAACTCACAGGTTCTTTTATGATTAATGTTGAAATCTATATTATCTGGAAAGTCGTTGATCGCTAGGGAGGCTTATCCCTATTGTAGAATAAATGTTATTTATTTAAATAGATTATTAGTTTAATTTGTTTATTTAAATAAGATTAGAATTGTTTTAATTGATTTATTCACAACCGGTTTAATATGGAGAACCTAAAGGGTCACACCATAAAAGGAAGAAGAATTATTTAAGAAGAAAATGGTATGATAGTAATAATGCATTAAGTATAATTAATTTAATCTATGATGATAGAATAAATTAAATAGCTTAATGTTTATTATTTAATATTTTAGAAATATTAAATATAAATTAATAAGAGGAGTCTTATTAATATTATTATTATTATTATTTTAATTCTAAAGGAGTTTAAGAATTAATATAATATCAGTACTCTCTCTCAATCCTAATAAAGATTAGGATATAAATTAATTAAAAGTAATTAATTAATTAATTAAATAAAATCCTATTCTAATTGGATTAGGAGGGTTAACCTAATATCTATATAAGAGAGTCTTATATCAGAAATTAAAAACGTGAATTTTTCAAGAGTTGGGAGTACACATATTCTATAGAGATAGAAACAAGGGTTAAGCCTATAACCCATCTTACTGAGTTCTTCATCTTCCTTGGTGGATCACCGTTAGAGGCCAAACATTTGGGTGGCTGACATTGATCAAGGGAAGGAGCCACTACAGAGGAATCAAAGGAATCAAAGGAGTAGAACTTGTACCTGAGGAAGCTTGGATCTTCAAAGGTATAATTCTGTTTTTTCTCCTTCTTCATTCACTGATAATTGATGCACAAGAATGATCATGGTAATGGGTTTGTATAAATTTTTGAAAACCTAGTTTTTTATGCTTCCGCCCTATTTATGTGATTTGATTGCATGATTGCGTTACGTACAAACCTAACAGTGGTATCAGAGCCAATCTTGTGCTAATTATCAGTTTATGTGATTCCATACATGTATGATATGCGATTGGATCGAGTTCTGGGCAACAAAATTTTTTCAGATTCTGCGAAGCTGCGCCGGTACAAGGCAATATTGGTGCGCAGCTGCGCCGAGTGCTGTTCCTGGTTTTCATGCTGCGCAGCTGCGCCGGTTTCCTTTACATTCTTGGCGCAGCTGCGCCACTGGACATGAACTGAATTTTTTTTTTATTTAATTAAATGAATGGTTTATTTAATTAATAAACGTTTAAAATAAAGAAGTTTATTTTATATGAAATGAGATTTCAGAATTGCTAAAATTAAAGAGTTTAATTTGGAATTGTTTTTGAATGAAATAAAGGAGTTTATTTTTCCAAAAACAAAGTTTAGCAAACTTTTGCCCATTAACTGATATTAATACATATATGGAATGAATTTATTTTCATGAGATGAATAAGTTTTATTGATACGTATGATGATATGTATGGTAATAAAAGGGATTGATTATGGACTATGACCAATGTGATTGGATTTTATTTTGGTTGAATGCTTGAATGAATGAGTTTTATAAAATGGGGTCTGCGTACCTCGTCTTCTCTAGTTTTATTCTCGATGTAAATTCTATCTCCTTTCTATGTACTTCCCCTTGACTGCTGATCAAGGTTTCTATTTAATTTTAAATAGTTAATGTAATAGAGATAGTTAGAATTATTTTGAAGAAATTGGAGACCAAGGAGCAAGAAACGCGTGAAGACTCATTTTTATGGAGCCAGGGTTTAAATGTAATAGTTATATTTAAATTTAAATTTTTGCACTCCTAGGTTTGACCTTTTGGTTCACTTGGTGGCTCTAGTGAACCAAACTAGAATAAAAGTCCATAATCAATCCGGGTAGAATATAGTATTCTATATTGCATGCTAAATATTATATATATTATATTTTATACAAACATGCTTCGCATGTTTAATAAAATGACCCGTATTTTATATATATATATGTGCATGCGCGCTTAAAAAGATGAGACAAATAATAACAAACCCCTCGAAGAAATAATATTAAGTCTGAAGCGTTCAAATGATATTTGGAATATCGAACGTCGCCTTCTAGCATGATTAGTTAATAGAGTATTAAATATTTAATATGAGTTTGTTGTGCTATCCACAAGGCGAGTATTGAATATTTAAGATGTTAATTCATCACATTTGATGTTTATCAAGAAAATTGAACGATCTAGTCTTGTTGTGCTATCCACAAGGACGAAAATTTTTCTTTTTTGAATTTATGGAAGTGCTAGGCTGGACTTAACTTAAATCATTTTAGTTCGGATGTGCACACACATAACCATTATGATTTAAGAGGCAAAATAAAAGGAGTTACATGGTGATGTAATTGACAAGAGTTGTCTACCTATTTATTTGTATATCGCTTGTTGTGCTATCCACAAGGTTATATACATTTGAAATGGGATCCTTAATCTCACTAGCAAATCTTTAATTAGATGTTGCCGAACTATATGAGTGAGGGTAATATAGTTTGATGAAAATAGTGGGAGATACCAATTTAAAATAAAGACCTAAATTTATTTTGGTATGCAAAGTTAATAAAATGAATGTTTGCTAAAATGTTGTCTTTTCACATGCAGAATTTTAAAAATGTCAAAATCACTAATCTCACTACGAAGCATATTTGATGCAAATAAGCTTACCGGCCCGAATTATGAGGACTGGCTAAGAAATCTGAGAATTGTTCTCACTGCTGAAAAGATTTCTTATGTCCTAAATTCCACTATCCTGAATCTGTTTCAGAAACAGCCTCTGAGGAAGAGATTGCCACTTTCAATAAGTGGCAAGATGATGCATCTGTGGCTCAATGCATCATGCTCGCATCCATGAATAATGAGCTTCAGCGTCAGCACGAAAAAATGGATGCTCCTGCTATGCTGCTTCACCTCAAGGAGTTGTATGGTGAACAGAGTAGGACTGCTAGATATGAGATATCTAAGGAGCTCTTCCGATCTCGGATGACCGAGGGCACTGCCGTCGAGACTCATGTTCTGAAGGTAATCAATTTGATTGAACGCCTTGGATAGCTTGGGTTCGTCATGGATGGGGAGTTGAGTCAAGACTTGGTCTTGCAGTCACTCCCTGAGACCTTCTCGCAGTTTGTGGTTAATTTTCACATGAATAAGCTAGATGTCAGCTTACCTGAGCTGCTTAACATGCTAAAAACTGCAGAAGGTCACTTCTCATCCAAGAAGAACCATGTCTTGATGGTGGATTCTTCCAATAAAAGGAAGAGGCCCAAGGTTTCTTCTGAAAAGAAGAAATCTAAGAAGGCTAAGGGAAAAGGGAAAGAAAAGGAGCAAAAGAAACCTGAACCAGCTAAAGGAATGTGCTTTCATTGCAATGAGCCGGGACATTGGAAGAGGAACTGCAAGAAGTTTCTAGCAGAGAAGAAGCTTGGAGAAGCTTCGACTTCCAATCAAGGTTTGTTTATGATTGAAATTAATTTTTCTGAAAGTCATAATTCTACTTGGGTATTGGGTACTGTGAAGGGACTGGTCAGAAGTAGAAAGCTGAACAAAGATGAGGTGATCCTACGAGTGGGAAATGGAGCAAAAGTTGCTGCATTAGCTGTAGGAACTTATTGTTTAGCAATGCCTTCGGGCAAATCCATTTATCTTAATAATTGTTATTATGTTCCGAATATTATTAAAAACATTATTTCAATTTCTGTATTGGATATGGAAGGTTTTGACGTTATTATAAAGAACAATGGTTGTTCTATTTATAAAGACGATGTTTTATATGGTATTGGAAATTTGCGAGATGGACTTTATACACTTGACTTACAAGAAAATATATTTTAAATTGAACAAATTAAGAAAAGGAAAAGAGATGATATTAATTATACCTATATATGGCACTGTAGACTCGGTCATATCAATGAAACAAGATTATCCAAGTTGCATAAAGATGGGCTCCTCGAGCTATCTGATTATGAATCATATCCAACTTGTGAATCTTGTCTCATGGGTAAAATGACTAAATCTCCTTTTAGTGGAAAAGGAGAGAGAGTTACAGAGTTGTTGGCATTGATTCACACAGACGTTTGTGGACCTATGACAACAAGTGCACGGGGTGGGTATTCTTATTTTATTACTTTCACTGATGATCACTCAAGATTTGGATATGTGTATTTAATGAAATACAAATCAGAATCATTTGAAAAGTTCAAAGAGTTCAGAAGTGAAGTAGAGAAACAAACGGGCAAGAGTATTAAGATACTTCAATCAGATCGAGGTGGAGAATACTTAAGCAGTGAGTTTCTCAATTGTCTCAGAGAAAATGGTATAATCTCACAATGGACTCCTCCAGGTACACCACAGTTAAATGGAGTATCTGAAAGGAGAAATCGAACACTGTTGGACATGCTTCGATCCATGATGAGTTTTACCGACCTTCCAATTTCCTACTGGGGATATGCCCTAGAAACGACTGCATACCTACTTAACAAGGTACCTACCAAATCCGCCCCAAAGACTCCATATGAGATGTGGAAAGGGAGGAAACCAAATCTTAAGCATGTTAAGACTTGGGGTTGTCCAGCTTATGTCAAAAAGTTTGAAATGATAAGCTACAGACTAAATCCGATAAGTGTAGATTTGTGGGATACCCTAAAGAAACCGTAGGGTATTATTTCTATCATCCAACTGATCAAAAGGTGTTTGTTACGAAATATGCTACCTTCTTGGAGAAAGAGTTTATCCATGAAGGGGTCAGTGGGAGCAAGATATATCTTGAAGAAGTTCAAGAACCACAAGTTACCACGGACCAAAGTCAGGTACCTAACCAAGTAGAAGAACCTACTATACCACACCCTGTTCGTAAATCTGGAAGAGTACCGAAGATACCTAAGAGGTATGGATTCGTTATAGAGGATAACGATGAGGTACACATCATGAATGATGATGATCCATTGAATTACGAACAGGCTATGAGTAATAAAGACTCAGGGAAATGGCTTGAAGCCATGAAATCCGAAATGGACTCCATGTATGAAAACAAAGTATGGTCTTTGGTTTCACCACCTAAAGGTATTAAACCTATTGGGTGTAAATGGATTTTTAAGAAAAATACTGGAGCAGACGAAAAGGTAGAGACCTATAAGGCCCGACTGGTTGCAAAAGGTTTCAAACAAAGACAAGGAGTTGACTATGATGAAACCTTCTCACCAGTAGCCATGCTCAAGTCCATTTGGATTTTGCTTGCAATTGCAGCTTACAACGACTATGAGATCTGGCAGATGGACGTGAAAACGGCCTTCCTCAGTGGGAAACTTGAGGAGGATGTGTATATAACACAGCCAGAGGGATTTATTTCAAAAGTTGGAACAAATCAAGTCTGTAAGCTACAACGATCCATTTATGGGTTGAAGCAAGCTTCTCGTAGATGGAACATTCGTTTTGATGAGACAATCAAAGAGTTTGATTTTATCAAAAACGAGGATGAACCATGTGTATACAAGAAGGTTAGTGGGAGCGCAGTATCATTCCTTGTATTATATGTTGATGATATATTACTGATAGGGAATGACATTCCTATGTTACAATCCATTAAAATCTGGTTATCTAAAAACTTCTCCATGAAGGACTTGGGTGAAGCATCCCATATTTTGGGGATAAAGATCTATAGAGATAGATCTAAAAGGATGCTCGGCTTATCCCAAGGAACGTACATTGATACGATGCTAAAGTGGTTTAGCATGAAAGATTCCAAAAGAGGTCTCATGCCGATGAGCCATGGAATAAATCTCTCCAAGAAACAGGCCCCAAAGACACCTGAGGAGAGAGACCGTATGAGTAAGATCCCTTGTGCTTCTGTAATAGGATCTATCATGTACGGTATGATATGTACTAGACCGGATGTTTCTCACGCACTTAGTGTAACAAGCAGATATCGGTCGAATCCAGGAGAAGAGCACTGGAAGGCAGTGAAAAATATCCTAAAGTACTTGAGAAGGACTAAAGATATTTTTCTTGTCTACGGTGGGTCTGAATTAAAACTCGAGGGATTCACGGACTCAAGTTTTCAAACAGACCAAGATGACAGTAAATCTGTTTCAGGGTATGTGTTTACCTTGAACGGAGGTGCAGTGAGTTGGAAGAGTTCCAAGCAGCAAACGGTTGCTGATTCAGTGACAGAGGCAGAGTATATAGCTGCAAGTGAAGCTGCAAAGGAAGCTGTTTGGATGAAGAAGTTCATAACTGAACTTGGTGTGGTTCCTAGCATTGGAGAAGCAGTTCCCGTATACTGTGACAACACCGGAGCGGTTGCACAGGCTAAGGAACCCAGGTCTCATCAGAAATCTAAACACGTGTTGCGGCGATTTCACTTGATCAGGGAGATCATTGAAAGAGGAGACATCACCTTGGAGCGTGTAGACTCTCAAGACAACATTGCAGATCCATTTACTAAAGCTTTAACACAACAACAGTTTGATCGTCACTTAGAGAAGATGGGTATGAGATACCATGGCGATTGGCTTTAGTGCAAGTGGGAGATTGATAGTAGTGTGCATACAAGCCAATCATGTATGATGATAAAGCACATACTTTGTAAACAATCTTATTTATTTATTAATAAAATATTCATTTATTAAACGCATTTAATTATCTACATGGTGCTGTTTTTATAATATGTAAATAACCCATAGTTTTAAGCAATGATTTTAGAATCATGATGAGATCATGATAATGAGATCTAAATTCTTAGAAAGCTTAAAAACTAAAATAGTTCCCAATTGTGGGATTACTAAAATGGGGATTAGTAAATCCGGATAGATTGGTACATATATTGCTTTCTCATTGGATGAGGATGACTGATCTCATGGTCATTTGTGTGGAGACACTAAAGCAAGTATGTAGGTGTTTATTGGAGAATAAGTTCACTGAACGTGACTCGCTATGAAATATCTAATGGAGTTTTACTCGCCTGTCAATAGGAATTCCTAATGTGATAGTAGTACATGTGATCCTTGGACTTGAGATCATCATAGTATCTTGTATGTAACAAATTATACTTTGACTAATTCCTTAAGGCCTTTTAAGGCATATATAGGGTATGCTTGGGTATAATGAGTTATATATGGAGATAATGAATGATCAATAAAGAATCTACCACCTCTAGTAAAAGACGAGATATGTCCTATGTGATTCGTTAAATGACAACCCAGGAATTCTTGGCCAAGGTAGAATGAAATTAGAAAGAGGTTTCTAATTTGCATTATTTGGAGTTGTGCATTTTCTAATCGAAATACATATGATTAAATAAATTAAGACTTGACAGTAAATCCATGTCTTATATTTAATTGGGACATTGTAATATGGAAGGATTGAATTGTACGGTAACTATTAACTCACAGGTTCTTTTATGATTAATGTTGAAATCTATATTATCTGGAAAGTCGTTGATCGCTAGGGAGGCTTATCCCTATTGTAGAATAAATGTTATTTATTTAAATAGATTATTAGTTTAATTTGTTTATTTAAATAAGATTAGAATTGTTCTAATTGATTTATTCACAACCGGTTTAATATGGAGAACCTAAAGGGTCACACCATAAAAGGAAGAAGAATTATTTAAGAAGAAAATGGCATGATAGTAATAATGCATTAAGTATAATTAATTTAATTTATGATGATAGAATAAATTAAATAGCTTAATGTTTATTATTTAATATTTTAGAAATATTAAATATAAATTAATAAGAGGAGTCTTATTAATAATAATATTATTATTTTTATTTTAATTCTAAAGGAGTTTAGGAATTAATATAATATCAGTACTCTCTCTCAATCCTAATAAAGATTAGGATATAAATTAATTAAAAGTATTTAATTAATTAATTAAATAAAACCCTATTCTAATTGGATTAGGAGGGTTAACCTAATATCTATATAAGAGAGTCTTATATCAGAAATTAAAAACGTGAATTTTTCAAGAGTTGGGAGTACACATATTCTATAGAGATAGAAACAAGGGTTAAGCCTATAACCCATCTTACTGAGTTCTTCATCTTCCTTGGTGGATCACCGTTAGAGGCCAAACATTTGGGTGGCTGACATTGATCAAGGCAAGGAGCCACTACAGAGGAATCAAAGGAATCAAAGGAGTAGAACTTGTACCTGAGGAAGCTTGGATCTTCAAAGGTATAATTCTGTTTTTTCTCCTTCTTCATTCACTGATAATTGATGCACAAGAATGATCATGGTAATGGGTTTGTATAAATTTTTGAAAACCTAATTTTTTTCGCTTCCGCCCTATTTATGTGATTTGATTGCATGATTGCGTTACGTACAAACCCAACATATTGTTACAGTCATTACTGTTCAATATTTTATATTATTGATTCAATAATTGCATGATATTTTATTGATTCAATAATTGTTATGTTGATATTTTATATCAATAATTGCTACGTTGCTATTTTATATGATTGATTCAATAATTGCTACTGTTGATATTTTGTATTATTGATTCAATAATTGTCACTGCACAGTATTTCACATTATCAACACAATAATTCATATTATTTGAATAATATTATTAGATAGCATTATTGACAATGTCTAAGGAAGTTCTGTCTAGAAGGAGTTATTTAATTGCGCGCTAGTAAGGAGAAGTCCTTATCGGAAGGCCCCCTCTTTCTTGGGAACGACCTGGTTGTCAATATTGTAGTTCTATAATATTTTTTGAGAATAATTAATTATTGATTTATATGATAAGGAAATATTTATTTTGTGGATATAAAAGAAGGAATTAGTGTTGATGTGTTTTTATCAGTATTTTAGTGTGCAAAATCATCCGTTTATGAAATTCGGATAATTTATATTTGGAATTTGGAAAAAACTTCCTTCTACAAAGTTGTAGAAAATTAAATTTTCTATAGAAAGGACATAGAATTTGTATTTTTCTGATAAAAGAGCTATTTATTATGAATTAGTGAAGTTTCAAAAAATAAATATTTTTTTAATAGGAGGTGGGCCCCACCGGTGGCTGGTGGCTGATGGCTTTTGGGCAGGCGGCGAAAAATATTAAAAAAATATTATTTTATTAAAAAATCTACTTTGGCATCCTAAGCTTTTCCTATAAATAGGGTGCTTATGTTAGAATTAAAAATTACACCAGAATCAGAAGTTTTCTCTCTCTATAATATCGAGCATATTTTTGCGAATATTTAGATACTTTGAGTGTTAGTATTCAGTGCAAGTTTTCTACGGTATTATATTCGATATTTCAGTTAGAAGTACTATTCTTTTGAGGTAAGGGATGCTATTTTCTTTCGTAAATGATGTTATTCTTTTCAATATCATTATACCAAAATATTGGCATGGATTTTATTATGAAATTCTTTCTTTTTTCGTCGGGGTTACTATTCAAGTATACGGCACTATTCATGTATACGTCACTATTCACGGAAAAATTAAATTTTCTTCTATATGTCCAAGTTGCTTGTTAAAGTTCCTATCCTTGATTGGATCCAAGTTTTTATCTTTATTCTTGAATTTTGCTCCACAAAGTATTATTATGAAATATTCTTGAACTTGGATAAACTAAATTACGAATTCCTAATCTTTGTCTTTTATCTCACTAGATTCGTTATTTATATTGTTTTCATCATCCTCAGTCCTAAGTGGTGATATAACTAATATCTTTGGCCTGTAGAGCAAAGATTAATGATTACCTGATAAATATCTTTGGCCGTAGTGCAAAGATGACAGGTGTTGAGATGAACATGACCACTGGTGATACAAATTAATATCTTTAGCCGTAGTGCGAAGATGAATATTTGATTCGAGATGCATATTAATTGATGTTACAGGGATAAAATATTGATGATGAACTTTTAAATCATAGAAGATAGTAGACTTCATTCTCTACGTAACTCTTCTAATGAATGGTTATTTTCGCTGCGAATATTGATATAAAACTTGTTGTCAATAATATTTTATCTGAATTGTTGAAGACTAACGATAATTTATTTTCCATTATCCTAGTCATAATATTCTTTACTAGGCTAGTTTAGCTCACCCTTTTCATCTATTGTCCTCTTCAGGAAATGAGAATGTCGCAGGATCTAGTCAGGGGACAGAGTGATGGTTCGAGTTAGAGCAGTAGTAGTCCTCACTATTTATAATAGTGTGATAATAATTGTAATGAGGACTTAGTTTGATTATTAATATTTTCTACATATTTGTATTGACACTCACAGTTGTGTGGTCGTATTTTACACGACCGTGTGATATAAAAGTTTGTATTTGAGTTCTGTACCATGTTTTTGGCGACTCAGAATGGGTTGGGTTGACTGGACCTATTCTGGGGGCGTCACAGTTGGTATCAGAGCTTAGGGATATGGTCTCTGGCGGAGATCGGGGAATAGAACTAGGAGGGGAGAGACGAGTAAATCCTTCACTAGTATGTCTTACCTAAGCTTATGTGGTACTTAATTGGTCAGTCGGAGCATAGGGTTAATATGTGATATATTAATTTGTTTAATTAACCCTTGTTCTATGACAGTATTTGAGAATGGCAGCTGAGAATGTTAACAATGAAGTGAATGAGACCGTGGAGACATCTTTAATCACCAACCAGGAGAACGTCCAACAAGAAGGCAATGTTCATCTTGAAAACAACGTTGATCAGACGATAAACAATGAGATGTTTAGAAGTTTTTTGCAGTTCATGCAAAACCAGACGAGGGAGACTCGTGTGCAAAGTACAGGAGGAGATAATAACAACTCGTGGCTTGTCACTGCCAAGCAGTTCAAAGAATTGGGACCACTAGAATTTCAGGGAAAGCTAGATCCGATCAAGGCGGAGACATGGGTTAAGTAAATTACCAAGATATTTGATGTCTTGGGATGCACAGAGGAACAGAAGGTTCCATTTGCCACCTTTATGCTCCGTGGAGAGGCAGATTACTGGTGGGAATCTGTGAAGCGTACCCAACCTGCCGCACTCAAGATGTCTTGGGAAGCATTTCAGAAACTGTTCAATGATAATTACTTTCCTGAAAGTATTCGTCATATGAAGGAGGAAGAGTTTATCAGATTAGAACAAAACAACATGACTATGTGCCAGTACGAGGCTAAGTTCGCGGAGCTGTCCAGGTTTGAACCTCATTTGGTGGAGAATGAGGAACGTATGACGCGGATGTTTCTGAGAGGTTTGAAACCCGAAATACGTCAATACTTCATTTCTCACAAATTTTCTCTATATTTGGATGTAGTGAACAGGGCCCGGTTGTTAGAACGAGATAGTGATTATATTCAACCAAGGGACAACAACCAAGGTCGTTTCGGTGGCAGCAGTCATCGAAGCAATGACAACCAGCGGGGAGGAAAGTATGATAGAAGCGGTAACCACTCCGGTGGTAATCGTGGCCATGATAGTAGAAAAAGTGAATCGGGAGGAGATTTCAAGAAAAGAAGGTACAATAATGAGAACGTGAAGACGTCAACATCAGCACCAGCATCAACTGTTTCTAGGGGAGGAGAACGACCACCGGTTGTATGCTATAAATGCGGGAAAGAGGGACACATAAGCCCAAACTGCCCTTAACAATTCAAAGCATGCTATAACTGTTGAAAAGAAGGACATATAGCTCGAGATTGTCCTGTTGCGAAACCAAATCCAGCGGGGGTGGTGATTCCCAAGGCGGTTTCGGATAAGTCAAAGTCGGTGATTCCTAGAAGAGCGTTTGTCGTGACAGCCCAAAATGCGAGGAATCCACACGAGGTGATTACGGGTAAGCTAATCATAAACTCTTGCGAAGTTTACACCTTGTTAGACACCGGTGCTACCCATTCTTTTATTTCACCTACTTGTGCTCAACGTTTGAACTTGACTTCTGATAAATTAGACTTTAACTTATCTATTGAAACTCCGTTGGGAGAAACCTTTGTTACATCCACAGTTTACAAATCTTGCTTGATTCAGATTGGTACACTTACCTTACCTGTTGATCTTATATCTTTGAAAATACTTGCATTTGACGTGATTTTAGGAATTGACTGGTTAACCACTTACCATGCCAAAATTGATTGTTTTCGTAAGGTTGTTAATTTTTATATTCCCAATCAACCTGTTGTGCGAATCCAAACCACCAAACCACTAAAATCAGTCAATATCATTTCAAGTCACAAAGCTATTCCTTTATTAAAAAACGGATGTCAAGCTTTCTTAGCACATGTCACTGATCTAAACCAGAATACATTAGGTTTGAATGATATTTCCGTTGTTAATGAGTTTCCTGATCTATTTCCTGAAGAACTTCCCAGTCTACCCCCAGAACGTGAATTTGAATTCTTTATTGACCTTGAACACTGTACAAAACCCATTTCTAAAACCCCATATCGAATGGCTCCTATTGAACTTCAGGAGTTAAAGGTCCAATTACAGGAATTGTTAGACATCGATTTTATTCGTCCTAGTACGTCTCCTTGGGGTGCTCCTGTTTTATTCGTAAAGAAGAAAGACGGGAGTATGCAACTTTGTATTGACAATCGGGAGTTGAACTATGTCACCATCAAGAATAGGTATCCGCTACCTCGTATTGATAACCTGTTCGACCAGTTGCAAGGAGCATAATTCTTTTCAAAGATCTATCTTCGTTCTGGATATCATCAGCTGAAGATTAAAACTGAGGATATTCCAAAGACTGCCTTCAGAACTCGGTACGGGCATTATGAGTTCTTCGTCATGTCTTTTGGATTGACTAATGCTCCTGCTGCTTTTATGGATATGATGAATCGTGTATTTAAGGAATATTTAGATCTGTTCGTTGTTGTCTTTATTGATGACATCCTCATCTATTCTAAAAGCCGTGAAGATCATGAGCACCATTTGAAGTTGGTACTTCAAAAGCTTCGTGAGAACAAGCTATATGCCAAGCTAAAGAAATGCGAGTTTTGGCTTGAGGAAGTAGCATTCCTTGGGCACGTGGTATCGAAACGTGGAGTATCTATTGACCCAGCGAAGATTGAAGCAATACAAAGATGGGAGCAACCTAAGTTGGTGATCAAAGTACGAAGCTTTCTGGGCTTAGCTGGTTATTATCGGAGGTTCGTAGAGGGATTTTCTCGAATCGCTACTCCATTAACTCAGTTGACTCGGAAAGATACAAAATTCATTTGGAGCGAGGAATGCGAGAAGGGCTTCCAAGAGCTCAATAGAAGACTTATCTCGGCATCTGTTCTGACAATACCATCTGGTTCGGATGGATTTGTTATCTACAGAGATGCTTCGGGCAAAGGGTTAGGATGTGTTCTCATGCAACATGGGAAAGTCATAGCCTATGCCTCGCAACAACTCAAAGAATATGAGAGGAATTATCCTACTCATAATTTAGAGTTAGCAGCTGTCGTTTTCGCATTAAATATCTGGAGACACTACTTGTATGGAGAGAAAGTGGAGATCTATACGGATCATAAGAGCCTCAAATATTTCTTCACTCAAAAGGAACTCAACATGCGGCAACGACGTTGGCTTGTGCTGTTGAATAATTACGATTATACCATCCAATACCATCCTGGAAAAGCGAACGTAGTAGCTGACGCGTTGAGTAGAAGATCATATACGGAAACGAGTTCGATGATGTCAAGTATACGCGAAGAACCAGCTTTGATTGATAAAGTTAAAGCTGCTCAAGCTACGGATCCGGAGCTGATGAAGATGAAGAAGAAGGTGCAAGAATGTGCCATTCCAGAAGCAAGAATTGATGAAGAGGGAATACTTCGAGTCAACTCCAAACTTTGTGTTCCTAACAATTTTGACTTGAAGCACAGAATCATGATGGAGGCACACAACGCACCGTTTGCAATCCATCCTGGGAGTACCAAAATGTTTCGTGATCTTCGACATATATTTTGGTGGAGCAATATGAAAAGAGAGATCGCGGAGTTTATTTCGAGATGTTTAACTTGTCAACGTGTAAAGGCAGAGCATCAAGTGCCGAAGGGTCCATTGCAACCACTGGAAATTCTGAAATGGAAGTGGGAACACATTACGATGGATTTTATTACGGGTCTTCCCAAAGTTTCTCAAGGCATAGATGTGATTTGGGTTATTGTTGATAGATTAACCAAGTCTGCTCATTTCTTGCCGATACGAGAGACTTATTCCCTTGAACGTCTTGCTCATATGTACGTGAATGAGATTGTGAGATTGCATGGCATGCCAGTATCCATAGTTTTGGATCGTGACCCAAGATTCACTTTACGATTTTGGATCAGTTTGCAGAAAGCTATGGGCACGACTTTACGATTCAGTTCGGCTTATCATCCTCAAACAGACGGACAATCAGAGAGGACTATTCAAACTCTTGAAGATCTATTGAGACTCTATGTTCTAGACTTCAAAGGAAATTGGGATAAGTACTTACCATTGGTGGAATTTTCCTACAACAACAGTTATCAAGCAAGTATAGGTGTGGCTCCATTCGAGGTATTGTATGGGAGAAAGTGTCGCTCTCTAGTATGTTGGGATGAGGCGGGTGAAGCAACATTATTGGGATCGGAGTTGGTACGTATGACTACAGAAAAGATTCAAATGATCAGGCAATGTATACAAATCGCACAAGATCGACAAAAGAGTTATGTGGATCTTCATCGAAAGGACGTGGAATTTAATGTTGGGGACCATGTGTTGCTCCGTGGAAGGGAGTTACGAGGTTTGGCAAGAGAGGAAAGCTCAATCCACGATTCATTGGTCCATTTGAGATCCTTGATCGAGTAGGAAATGTGGCTTATAGACTTGCTTTACCTCAAAGCATGTCTCGTGTTCATAATATTTTTCACATATCCGTGTTGCGTAAATATGTGAAAGATCCAAACCGCATTATTAAGTTAGAACCAGACGAGATAGCCAAAAATTTAACATACGAGAAGGTACCTGTCAAGATCTTGGATAGGAAGGAGCATGTCCTACGCTCGAAAATTATACCTCAAGTTAAAGTTTTGTGGAGAAACCATGCTATTGAGGAAATGACCTGGGAGTTGGAATCGGAAATGAAAGCGAGGTATCCTCACCTTTTCGACATACCAGGTACGTACGTCAATTTTGAGGACGAAATTTCATAAGGAGGGGAGGTTGTAAGACCCCAACTTTTATGAATAAAGATTTAATTTTCTTTATATATTATTTCGAAATAGTAAGGTGTTGATTTGATAAATGAAAAAAATTATGGGTGAAATGTGCAAATTTTCAAAATAAGCAAGTGGTTATAAAATATTCATTGTTGTCGAGGAATATTCGTTTGGTCGTGGAATATTCTTGTTGTCGGGGAATATTCGTACGACGGCGCAGCTATTTGTGGGCCCCACAACGGAATAACTGTCGGATATAGAAAGCGACATAAATAACTTTTTTTATAAATAACGGTAAATCTGTTACGGTTAAACTGTTGAAATACCCGGTGGTTAAAATATAGTAATACGCGGTGTTGCACAGTAGCACACGGTATTGCACAGTATTTTAAATTATTGATTCTTACGTAAGAGGTCACTACTCAATTATTGTTACAGTCATTACTGTTCAATATTTTATATTATTGATTCAATAATTGCATGATATTTTATTGATTCAATAATTACTATGTTGATATTTTATATCAATAATTGCTACGTTGCTATTTTATATGATTGATTCAATAATTGCTACCGTTCATATTTTGTATTATTGATTCAATAATTGTCAATGCACAGTATTTCACATTATCAACTCAATAATTCATATTATTTGAATAATATTATTAGATAACATTATTGACAATGTCTAAGGAAGTTATGTCTAGGAAGGGTTATTTAATTGCGCGTCAGTAAGGAAAAGTCCTTATCGGAAGACCCCCTCTTTCTTGGGAACGACCTAGTTGTCAATATTGTAGTTCTGTAATATTATTTGTGAATAATTAATTATTGATTTATATGATAAGGAAATATTTATTTTGTGGATATAAAAGAAGGAATTAGTGCTGATGTGTTTTTATCAGTATTTTAGTGTGGAAAATCATCCGTTTATGAAATTCGGATAATTTATGTTTGGAATTTGGAAAAAACTTCCTTCTACAAAGTTGTAGAGAATTAAATTTCCTATAGAAAAGACATAGAATTTGTATTTTTCTGATAAAAGAGCTATTTATTTTGAATTATTGAAGTTTCAAAAAATAAATATTTTTTTAATAGGAGGTGGGCCCCACCGGTGGCTGGTGGCTGATGGCTTTTGGTCAGGCTGCGGAAAATTTTAAAAAAAATATGATTTTATTAAAAAATCTACTTTGGCATCCTAAGCTTTTCCTATAAATAGGGTGCTTATGTTAAAATTGAAAATCACACCAGAATCAGAAATTTTCTCTCTCTATAATATCGAGCGTATTTTTGCGAATATTTAGATACTTTAAGTGTTAGTATTCAGTGCAAGTTTTTTTCGGTATTATATCCGATATTCCAGTCAGAAGTACTATTCTTTTGAGGTAAGGGATGCTATTTTCTTTCGTAAATGATGTTATTTTTTTCAATATCATTATACCAAAATATTGGCATGGATTTTATTATGAAATTCTTACTTTTTCCGTCGGGGTTACTATTCAAGTATACGGCACTATTCATGTATACGTCACTATTCACGAAAAAATTAAATTTTCTCCTATATTTCCAAGTTGCTTGTTAAAGTTCCTATCTTTGATTGGATCCAAGTTTTTATCTTTATTCTTGAATTTTGCTCCACAAAGTATTATTATGAAATATTCTTGAACTTGGATAAACTAAATTACGAATACCTAATCTTTGTCTTTTATCTCACTGGATTCGTTATTTATATTGTTTTCATCATCCTTAGTCCTAAATGGTGATATAACTAATATCTTTGGCCTGTAGAGCAAAGATGAATGATTACCTGATGAATATCTTTGGCCGTAGTACAAAGATGACAGGTGTTGAGATGAACATAACCACTGGTGATACAAATGAATATCTTTGGCCGTAGTGCAAAGATTAATATTTGATTCAAGATGTATATTGATTGATGTTACAGGGATAGAATATTGATGATGAACTTTTAAATCATAGAAGATAGTAGACTTCATTCTCTACGTAACTCTTCTAATGAATGGTTATTTTCGCTGCGAATATTGATATAAAACTTGTTGTCAATAATATTTTATCTGAATTGTTGAAGACTAACGATAATTTATTTTCCATTATCTTAGTCATAATATTCTTTACTAGGCTAGTTGAGCTCACCCTTTTCATCTATTGTCCTCTTCAGGAAATGAGAATGTCGCAGGATCTAGTCGGGGGACAGAGTGATGGTCCGAGTTAGAGCAGTAGTAGTCCTCACTATTTATAATAGTGTGATAATAATTGTAATGAGGACTTAGTTTGATTATTAATATTTTCTACATATTTGTATTGACACTCACAGTTGTGTGGTCGTATTTTACACGACCGTGTGATATAAAAGTTTGTATTTGAGTTCTGTACCATGTTTTTGGCGACTCAGAATGGGTTGGGTTGACTGGACCTATTCTGGGGGCGTCACAGTTGGTATCAGAGCTTAGGGATATGGTCTCTGGCGGAGATCGGGGAATAGAACTAGGAGGGGAGAGACGAGTAAATCCTTCACTAGTATGTCTTACCTAAGCTTATGTGGTACTTAATTGGTCAGTCGGAGCATAGGGTTAATATGTGATATATTAATTTGTTTAATTAACCCTTGTTCTATGACAGTATTTGAGAATGGCAGCTGAGAATGTTAACAATGAAGTGAATGAGACCGTGGAGACACCTTTAATCACCAACCAGGAGAACGTCCAACAAGAAGGCAATGTTCATCTTGAAAACAACGCTGATCAGACGATAAACAATGAGATGTTTAGAAGTTTTTTGCAGTTCATGCAAAACCAGACGAGGGAGACTCGTGTGCAAAATACAGGAGGAGATAATAACAACTCGCGGCTTGTCACTGCCAAGAAGTTCAAAGAATTGGGACCACTAAAATTTCAGGGAAAGCCAGATTCGATCAAGGCGGAGACGTGGGTTAAGCAAATTACCAAGATATTTAATGTCTTGGGATGCACAGAGGAACAGAAGGTTCCATTTGCCACCTTTATGTTCACGTGGAGAGGCAGATTACTGGTGGGAATCTGTGAAGCGTACCCAGCCTGCCGCACTCAAGATGTCTTGGAAAGCGTTTCAGAAACTGTTCAATGACAATTACTTTCCTGAAAGTATTCGTCATATGAAGGAGGTAGAGTTTATCAGACTAGAACAAAACAACATGACTGTGTCCCAGTACGAGGCTAAGTTCGCGGAGCTGTCCAGGTTTGCACCTCATTTGGTGGAGAGTGAGGAACATATGACGCGGATGTTTCTGAGAGGTTTGAAACCCGAAATACGTCAATACTTCATTTCTCACAAATTTTCTCTATATTCGGATGTAGTGAACAGGGCCCAGTTGTTAGAACGAGATAGTGATTATATTCAACCAAGGGACAACAACCAAGGTCGTACCGGTGGCAGCAGTCATCGGAGCAATGACAACCAGCGGGGAGGAAAGTATGACAGAAGCAGTAACCACTCCGGTGGTAATCGTGGCCATGATAGTAGAAAAAGCGAATCGGGAGGAGATTTCAAGAAGAGAAGGTACAATAATGAGAACGTGAAGACGTCAACATCAGCACCAGCATCAATTGTTTCTAGGGGAGGAGAACGACCACCGGTTGTATGCTATAAATGCGGGAAAAAGGGACACATTAGCCCAAACTGCCCACAACAATTCACAGCATGCTATAACTGTTGAAAAGAAGGACATATAGCTCGAGATTGTCCTGTTGCAAAACAAAATCCAGCGGGGGTGGTGATTTCCAAGGCGGTTTCGGACAAGTTAAAGTCGGTGATTCCTGTAAGAGCATTTGTCGTGACAGCCCAAAACGCGAGGAATCCACACGAGGTGATTACGGGTAAGCTAATCATAAACTCTTGCGAAGTTTACACCTTGTTAGACACTGGTGCTACCCATTCTTTTATTTCACCTGCTTGTGCTCAACGTTTGAACTTGACTTCTGATAAATTAGACTTTGACATATCTGTTGAAACTCCATTGGGAGAAACCTTAGTTACATCCACAGTTTGTAAATCTTGCTTGATTCAGATTGGTACCCTTACCTAACCTGTTGATCTTATATCTTTGAAAATACTTGTATTTGACGTGATTTTAGGAATTGACTGGTTAACCACTTACCATGCCAAAATTGATTGTTTTCATAAGGTTGCTAGTTTTCATATTCCTAATCAACCTGTTGTGCGAATCCAAACCACCAAACCACTAAAATCAGTTTTAGACATCGGTTTTATTCGTCCTAGTACGTCTCCTTGGGGTGCTCCTGTTTTATTTGTAAAGAAGAAAGACGGGAGTATGCGACTTTGTATTGACTATCGGGAGTTGAACCATGTCACCATCAAGAATAGGTATCCGCTACCACATATTGATAACCTGTTCGACCAGTTGCAAGGAGCACAATTCTTTTCAAAGATCGATCTTCGTTCTGGATATCATCAGCTGAAGATTAAAACTGAGGATATTCCGAAGACTGCCTTCAGAACTCGGTACGGGCATTATGAGTTCTTAGTCATGTCTTTTGGATTGACTAATGCTCCTGCTGCTTTTATGGATATAATGAACCGTGTATTTAAGGAATATTTGGATCAGTTCGTTGTTGCCTTTATTGATGACATCCTCATTTATTCTAAAAGCCGTGAAGATCATGAGCACCATTTGAAGTTGGTACTTCAAAAGCTTCGTGAGAACAAGCTATATGCCAAGCTAAAGAAATGCGAGTTTTGGCTTGAGGAAGTAGCATTCCTTGGGCACGTGGTATCGAAACGTGGAGTATCTATTGACCCAGCGAAAATTGAAGCAATACAAAGCTGGGAGCATCCTAAGTTGGTGACCGAAGTACGAAGCTTTCTAGGTTTAGCTGGTTATTATCGGAGGTTCGTAGAGGGATTTTCTCGAATCGCTACTCCATTAACTCAGTTGACTCGGAAAGATACAAAATTCATTTGTTGTCAAAAATATTTTATCTAAATTGTTGAAGACTAACGATAATTTATTTTCCATTATCTTAGTCATAATATTCTTTACTGGGCTAGTTGAGCTCACCCTTTTCATCTATTGTCCTCTTCAGGAAATGAGAATTTCGCAGGATCTAGTCGGGAGACAGAGTGATGGTCCGAGTTAGAGTAGTAGTAGTCCTCACTATTTATAATAGTGTGATAATAATTGTAATAAGGACTTAGTTTGAATATTAATATTTTCTACATATTTGTATTGACACTCACAGTTGTGTGGTCGTATTTTGCACGACCTTGTGATATAAAAGTTGGTATTTGAATTCTGTACCATGTAGTTGGCGACTCATAATGAGTTGGGTTGACTGGACCTATTCTGGGGGCGTCACAGGTTAGACATCATACGATATAGTATTTTACAAAATTATTATATACAACAATCGGGTCACTGAAGCTATGATTTCAAGGCTCCGAAAACCCGAAAAGTCACAGATTTCAAGTTAACCCACTTTGACAAAAATTCATGATTTTGATTCTAGCATGAAATCTGATTTCTCATATTGTCCATATCATCTATACTAACATAATTACACATGTTGCAACATTCTGATTCACTATCTTTCCATGTTTTGAACAAATTAGCATCTAAGAAGCATTTTATCAAATACTTAGCATGCATACACAAATTATATGATTCTCTATGTAATTGTTACTTGATTAGACCAGAACTTTCGTTCTTAATACCCATATATCATCCGCAAGCAGTAGCATGGCATCATAGAATCAACACAAAGCATTTACAATGACTATTCAAGCATTTTCTTTACTAGTTTCCACAAGAACATAAAATAGGTTTCATGGCTTACCTCTTGGACGAATTTCTTCTTGTTTAACTCTGATAATCTTTCCCCCTTGTTAGTTTAGACTCTCAAAAACTACAGAAATCGTCACAACACTCAAACTCTCATTCTCTTGATTTTTTCCTATATTGGAAGCTTTTAACCAAAAGAGAAAAGAACTTGGACTTGGTGTATATATATATAGTTTGATAGAACTGATCTCTCAAGCCCTTCCACGTCCACAATTCATCAGTTATAAAGATTAGTAACAATCCATTCATTTAGTTATGGAGTGGGGAGTTAGAAAAATGAAAAGGTTTGGTTTATTATGTTTGGTTTATAAGGAGTTGTAACTCCCTCTCCCTCTATATTACTAAATACGTATATACACCCTCCTTTGTCCCAATATGTTGGTTATGTGGGCCCCCTCCAGCTGCTGATCCATTACAAAAATATTATTATAATCAATTTAATCACTTAATAAACTATTTTGACCATTTTGCCCTTTGTAGCCAAACGTTGCGATACTTATATCGATTCCTACTAAAGTCGACGTTCCGGATGTCGTGGGACTATCCGTTTTGTCAAATTCATCTTTGAAATTCGTGGTTAACTTTTCCCCCGAAAAAGTCAACTAGTTGACTTTGACAAAAAAAGTCAACCGCGATATATTTTTGTGGTTACGGTCTATCCTGACTAATTTCGACGTTCCGGACTCAAATACGCAGTCCACGTCTCTAAATTCCGCTCCGAACTCAAACTCATACTTTAAAGCCATGCCACAAAATTAATAGAATTAATTCCATACTTAACCAATTTAAATAGTTGAATTAAACCGAACCAACCATTTAAACACTCCTCATCACATATCAAAAAGTAGCACATGTATGTATAACACATATACATCTAATAAAAGAAAACACACAAGAATTTCACATAAATTCGTTTATTGATAATTATTAAATGACATAATAATCTCGGATATTACACATATCACATCAATCAACTTCTTTATTTATTCATTCTTGGTTTTAAAAACACATAATAGATAGCATCTCTGCTATTTACATTATCTTTCCTAAACTGAAAAAGTTACAGGATCACATTATTATCTTATCCCATTATTATCTCAAATTCTGGGATTTACATTTATTTATATAAAAAGAAACACATAATTAATGACTCTAATATCTAGGAATGTTAAGACGTCGCACAGCCTCTCTACGTTCTTCCTCCATCACCCGGAATACTGTTCTGCGATCCACCATGTACCACGGTAAATTTTTGAACTGAGCTGGGTAATAGAAGACATGATCTTGGGCCTTATCTATAGCCGTATGGAAATCATAGTCTGTCTCCCTCAGCTTGGCCTTTTTCACTTTAACCTCGTCTTCAGCTTCATCTGCACGTTGAGTAGTCCTCAAGCTTGCTTCCTCTGCTCTGGCATGCTTTGCTGACTCCTCCTAGATGTCGTTCTTTAGCTTTGCTAGCTCAGCCAGTGCGTCATCTCTATCACTCTCCACATGAACTAGATCCCACTTTGTGTTTCCAAGCTCACTGTCTAGCTCCTCAATGGTCTCGTCTCGCTGCTGTATGGTAGTTCGCCCGTCGTCCACCAGTTCCTCAAGCTCTTTAACTCTCCCATGATGTTCCACGTTGCCATTGTAGATCACCTCGTACATCTCAGCGCTAGTCGAGTGAGGTGGAAATTCCTCTTCATGATCCTCCTCCTCTTCTTCTGACTCATCCTCGTCATCTCAGTCAGATACTGGCTCATGCTCCTGACCAGCTATGGTGATCAATGGAGACGGCTCTTTCTGAACCAACTGCTCCCAGACAACATGTATGTCTTGGGGCTCCTCGTCTCTAGGCATCTGGGGTAACTCCTCCCTAGCTTGACTGGACTCTCCAACGTTCGTCATCCTGATAAAAATTTTAAAGTTTAATTATTACGTGATATCGATCGATACTCTTCGCGTACATAAATATAAACACGTAGCACATAAGGTACTTTATTATCTTTAACTATCATCACTATCTTTTCAATCTCCTATAAGGCTACTACCTAAGGTTTCCCCCACCTAAGGTTCATAACCTAAAGCTTTGATACCAACCCGTGACACCCCCAAATCCGGGTACTTCAATTCCACGGGATTTGGTGCTCACTATCTAAATAAAATATAACTACTGCCCAATAATAAGGAATGCAAAATAAATTACAACCTTATAATTAAATAAAAATCTTCCTTATAAAAGGATTAAAGCCTTAATCAAAATATTCCAAGTTTAATCTAATCTTAACATAAACAAATAAGTGGGGAAAATAAAACATAACATAATCAAGTCTTATTACAATCATAATAAACATAAACATAAACAAGTCTTCACTTGTTCATCTTGCTTTTTCCTTTACTTGTTGACGGTGCGTCAACATTCTCGACTTTAGCTGCAACAGTTGTTTAATTGGAATAGTGAGCAAACAAAAGCTCACTTGGAATAATAACAATAATAGTGACGACATAAACTGAATAACTTTGAAAGATTTGAATACTTTTCTCTCATCAATAATAAAGAATTGAATAAAAAAAATTTCATCAACATTTAGAATTTCGAATGTAGAAATTATCTGAGGGTTATAAGACCTTGAACTTTGTCCTAGGTTATAAACATTTCTATTTAAAACTTTTAACAGTCTTTTAGACTATATGGACTCTTAACTCGTACTCAGGGGGATCAGCCCTTCATACCATGTATTGTGCACAAACATCTTAACGCTTTCGCATGGTAATCCCCTATTAAATAGGGTTGTTCATCTCAGTATTTGATAACAAATCCGCACCAAAGAAAGTTTGGTTTGGATAAGCTTAAAAGAAAATTTGGAGTTCAACTACCATCAACTAAGGAGTAGTTGAATCGGCTTACAATAATCTAGAATAATTTAACAATAAAGAATTATGAATTAACTTATACTTTAGAATTAAACTTAAAGCATTTGAAAGATAAAATAGACCTTACTTGAACAATTAAGTCAAGGTCACTTTAATTAAATCGTGAACTTTAAATAATTACTTGTCCATTGCAGAAATAAAAGGACAGGCTCAAATACAATTAAGATTTGAATTTAAAACACTTGCATATAAATCACAAGTTTAGGGATAAAGAACTTGCCTCAAGCGCAAGCTACAAGTTATACCCACGTTCCTTAATTAACCCTACATATATGTAATTAACAATAATAATACAATTAGTTATCATATAACTAATTCACATAACTTAGTTAACCCATCTAGGTTACTCATTCCCCTTAAATTATTAAGTTTAATAATTTATTATCACATCACATATTCATATAATTTAATCAAACTTAAAATATATATTCATATTAATTAAATTATAATTAAACAAATTATAATTTAAATTAAACATTCACTTTATTCATAATTAATCAAATTATAATTATATTTTATATTAATTAAATTATAGTTAAACAAATTATAATTTAAATTAAATATTTACTTTAATTATAATTTATCAAATTATAATTACATATTATATCTTGACAATATAATTTATTACTGTCCATTTAGTATTTTAATTTTATTAACATGCTTTATAAATTATTACATTATTAATCTTATAAAATTTTACTTTTTAAAAATAGCTTTCTGCCCAATCTGCAGGACCAGCGCGGCTGCGCTCCAATTACCCTTGGAAGCGGCGTGACCGTGCCACTGTGCAGACAGGTTTTACAGTGTCGCAAACTTTGCAGAGAAAAAGTCAATTTGACTTATTTCTCCACACCAAATTCCTAATTTAACCAACATATTGCATATAACACTTAATAGAAAACATAATTCTAAGCTTTTAACATGTTTTAACATATATAATCATCATAACACATAATCAAAACTCTCAATTTTTGTAAAATTTGGAGAAAAACCATTTTTTTAGTGTTCTTGATAAAATTGAACACTGTAAGTTTATTTCTAAATCAAAATATACAATTCAAAGCTTATTGAATTCGTTTCTTAACATATTAACACAATCGATAATCAATTTACACAACAATTAACAATAAAACATAAATTTTGATTTTAAAGAAGCCAATTATCAAAACTAATTCACTGTAACTTTTGATGAACATGAATTCTTTATGTTCATCGTGCTTACATGATTTAAACAACTAAATTATGCATACAATTCATATATAAGCATGTTATGAACACAAATTTTACAGATAACTCATGTTTATATAATTTTCATGAAAACTCATCTTTATAGAGAATAAAACTTGAAGAACATTAAACATAAATTTAAAACTATAAGTTTAGAACTTATACCCTTTGCTAATTGAAGTGAAGAAGAAGATGATGATGGTGTTTATTTTTTCTTAGCAAGGATTCCTCCTCCTCCTCCTTCTTCTCTCATTTCTCTCTAACTATTCTCTGTATTTTTCTCTTCTTCTAACACTGACTAACCTTAGCTTTGTTTTAACTAACGTACACTAACTGATATGATATAATACACATATTATACATATAATTATATAATATATTTAACTGCCATCTACTTAATACGTATAATAATTACACTTAATTCCCTAATAATTACATCAGTTTTATATTTTTGAAAATCAAAAGCCATAAGGCTTTGTTTGGTAAAAACCCATTATTTTTAAAACTAGCTTTTTAATAGTTAAGGCCATGCCTGTTAAAAACTCTTTAAAAACAGTTTTAAGGGCCTTATTTGGTAAAACTAATTTAAAAACCCTTTTAATTCTTTTAACACATACTTTCAATGTTACACTTTAATTAATTAAATCTTAACACTCTAATTTAATTAAATTAAAGCTAACATCAATTAACCAAATAATTTTGTCACATAACAATTATAATTACTCGCTAATCATAATCTCATGTAATAATTTTCACATAAAATTCATCTAATTAATTATCTCAATTAAATTAGAACTATACCATAAAATTGCTTATACAATAATTAATATTAAATATTCATTTAACATATTGCACTTAATTAAATTACTCCACAATAATCACTTAAATTATTTATTTAACTCAATAAATAAATCAGTTAAAATATTTATTTAATTCAATAAATATTAAAATTCATATACAAAATTCTCATTCGTTACAATCTTCCCTCCTTAAAAGGATTCTATCCCCAGAATCACAACTAAAAAAAAATCTCATCCGTTACAACTGCACTACCTTAGACTTAACATTTACTCGTTCATTTATAAGTTCTTATTATAATTCGGTAAACTATTTATGAATTCAGGAGACTGAATATATCATTTCAGTAAGCTGAAACCAAACTGTCTTTCCTTCCTAACCTTTTCAGTTTTCATTTCAGCATCTTGAAACCAAACTGTCTTCCCTTCCTAACCTCTTAAATTTTCATTTCAGCACCCTGAAACCAAACTGTCTTCCCTTCCTAACCTTTTTAGTCTTCATTTTAGCACCCTGAATGGCTCAATTCAGCAAGCTGAAATACCCTTTTCATGAAAATACCAAATCAGTTTATTATTTTTCTATCCTTTGGCCAAACATATACACAAATATTCCATACACAAAAAGATTTTTTCTGAAAATTTTCAACTCCCTTTAGTATTTTTCAAAAATCTGTTTCTAGTTTGTAGCTTAAGAAATTTGCTACATCATGCTTAACTCCAGAAATTCCTAACTCTTGGCAGAATCTTACACATATTAACGCGAGCTTCCAGTTTAAATTTTGTGGCCATCGGAGTTATAGAACTCCGGTTATAGCGGTTTTCGTTGGAAAAACCAAAATATTAAAATGACCATAACTCGGTCAATTTAAGTCGGAATGAGCTCATTTTTGGACACAAGCTACTTTATCTCATATATTTTCATGTCCCAAAAGATTGGAATTTATTTCAAAAATTAAGTTGCCAAAACCCCCCTACCAGGTTTTCACAGCTTACTTTTTGTCATTTTTCAGTTTTTGCTTCCTTTGCTAAAAACAGTCCACATGAAAATCTATAACTCATTTTTCAGTTAGTCCACTTGGAAAAGTTAGAAGACTCATAGATATAACTCCATAAATTAACCACACTCAAAGATTTGAAATACAATGAGAGATATGGTCGTTTTAATTTCATATTGCGTTTTCTCAAAATCTGATTTTCAATCTTTTGTGTTTTGTAAGAAAATTTCCTAGATCTCTTGATTAATCGAACATTACCCCTCCTAAATCATCATAATACATACCAACACATCATATATTCATGGATCTATCATGATCTATTTCACCAAAAATCACCAAACATAAGATTAAACACAACCAAGGGTAAGAAAAATTAAGTTTTCTAACTTTTAAAAAACCTAGTTCCTCTTTCATGCTTTAGATCCAACTTTTGATCCTCAAAAGAGTTAGATCTAAACATATACTACTTATAAACACATAGATCTAAGGTTTTTAAACCTCAAGATCAAAACTTCATATTAACAAAAATTAAATCCAAACAAAAAACAAATAAACTATAATAAATAGGAATTCTTTATACCTTATCTTGATTTTCCCTTTTTCTTCTTCCTAGGACGTGATTAGGAACTTATGAAGCTACAAGAACTCTCTCTCTCTCTCTCTCTCTCCCTCATGGCCGAACTCTTCCTTTCACTCTCTCTATCTCTTAGTTTGTTAGCTAGCATATAAAGGAATGAGATGAAAGAGAAAAGAAAGAAATATTATTTGGTTTTGGTGGGTTAGTTGATATATTTTGTATATCTATTTTAATCTCTCACACTCTTTCTTTCTCATTATGTTTAAGCTTGCCTGCACTCCAAAGGTTGCTTGCAGACTTGGTTAAAGTGTTGGCTTGAATAAAAACTTTACACATATGGGTGGTTAGGTAGGAGTAGGTAAATGAAATGATTAGATGCACTCCCCCTTCTCCTCTCTCTAAAATCTGGCCATGTTGGCCTTTTGAGCCTAAGTTTTGTTTTCTTTTTAAGGTACATTTAGCTTACTAAGTATCCAATAGGTCCTCACTCAATTGGGCCACCAATTGGGCTACTCAATTAATCTTTAGGCTTGCAATTTTAATTCTTTGGACCATGAAATCCACATGTTTCCATACTTTTAATTTTATACTTATTCAATGACTTAAATACCCTTCCTCAAGTGGCTAAACTTGGGCTTTTATTTAATTTCTTTTGGACTTGCACTTTTCTTAGTTTGCTTACAAATTAAAATGGACTTGAGTTTCCACCACTAATTAAATTGTGCCATCATTATACTTGCCCTTTACATGATATATTGGGCTAGTTTAATTATTTAATTGCTCTTAAATCAATTTATCTACAAGTCCAATGCTTAAATAACTAATTGGGCTTATTTAAATTACTTACCCTCCTTAGTTCATTAAATCTATTATCACTAGAACTAATGCTCAACATTATTGATATTTACATATTCTTAATTATCTTTATATACAAAATAAATGTATACACATTATATAATGTATATATTTATTTAATCGCATACATAATTCTCACAAGTCATCACATATTCTATTAGTTTTTTTAACTAAATAGCCATAATTGGCTTAATGAGTTATGATCACTCACATAATCATACAAGATAACCTAATAGGTTGAGACATATCTCTACATTTTTAATTTTCTTAATAAAATTTCTTACACCATTTAGTTCACATCAAATTTATAGGTATCGTAGTACCTTATCCTTAATATTCCTTCAAATACATATAACTCCATTTCTTGGGAACCCATATTTTCTCTATTCTCATTCAAATAGTAAACCATATAGGTTTTACTTAAAATTTTTAATTAAATCCTTAAATTCCCATCTAGGTTTTATTCTTTATCCTTTATTTTAATCATTTAAGATCTTTTAAATTTTCGGGTCATTACAATTATTATTATTATTATTATTATTATTATTATTATTATTATTATTATTATTATTATTATATGAACTTTAGGGATTCTATCATGTCCTAATATATGCTTACATTCACCACACCTTCTGATCTAAATAAAATATGTATAGAACTTATGTTACAAATCAATTATATTCTTACACATCTATTCCAAACAAAGCTAATAGAAGTTATCATATAATACGAATAAGACAAAATTTTATTTAAGTTAATAACTTATTTATTTTATTAATAAAAATCCATACATGGCCTAATTACTATCAAAATCTTCACAAAACATATGGCTCATAGAATTAGCAATGAAAAAGTTGAAAAGTAGATAGCCAATGAGTAAATACCATACTGATAACAATAAAGAAAAAAGAACCAATTATTTAACTATCTGACTTGAGGAATCAAAACTTATTCTTACTCTATTAACAGTACCAACATAATCACCAAACTACTTACCTTACATCTTTCTTTCTTCTGCCCTCAATGAACTGCTTGAGCCCTATTTTTGAATTTTACCAAGTTAATGATAGTTACTAATTACTATTAGCCCACAAAACTAAATGACCAATTTGACTCAAATAAAAGAAAATCCCAATTAAAATATTTAAAATATAGGTTTAAATGTTATTTATTGATTTATTATTATTATTTTCGGGTATTACATCACCTTCCCCTTAAAAAGGATTCCGTCCCAGGAATCAAAATAGGAACACAAATTTACTTGACATCAAAGAGGTGATGATACTCCTGCTGAATAGACTCCTCAATCTCCCAAGTAGCTTCCTGCTCCGAATGATTCCTCCACAAAACCTTCACAAACAAAATTATCTTCCTCCTCATAATTCATTCTTAACGATCTAAAATCGCATCGGCTTCTTCCTCACAAGTAAGATCTTCTCGAATCTTATATAACAGGTATTGCACAACATGAAGCGGATAATAATTATATTTCCTTAACACCAAAACATAAAAACGATTACGCACATGAGATAACTATGGAGGCAAAGCCACCCGATATGCCACCTCTCCAATGTTCTCAATAACTTCAAAAGGGCCAATAAAACGCAGACTAAGCTTCCCTTTCAAACCGATCCTTCAAACACCTTTCCATGGAGAAACTTTCAAAAACACGTGTTCACGAGGTCTGAATTCAAGTGTCCTATAAATATCAGCATAACTCTTTTATCGAGATCGAGCTTCTTTCAATTTTTCTTTAGCCACTGCTACCTTCTCCGTAGTAATCCTAACCAAATCGGGTTCTTCTATTATCCTTTCCCCAACCTCATCCCAACAAGTCGAAGCTCGACACTTCTTACCATATAATGCTTCAAAAGGAGCCATACCAATGCTAGCTTGCCAACTGTTATTATATGCGTACTCCCCCAAACTCAAATAATCATCCCAGTTTCTTGTCCATTCTAAAGCACAAGATCGTAACATGTCTTCTAACGTCTGAATAGTTCTCTCCGATTGCCCATCAGTCTGCAGATGAAAAGTTATACTATAGTTGAGTCGCGTTCCCCAAGCTTGTTAAAATCCTTTCCAAAATCGAGAAGCCGTGGATCCCGATCCAAAACAATAAAAACCGAAGTCCTATAAAGTCTAACAATCTCACGTTGAAAAATATCTACTAACTTATTTACCAAAAAATCCTCACGAATAGCCAAAAATTAAGCCAATTTGGTCAAAGGATCCACTACCACCCAAATAGCATCATTTTTCTTAAGAGTCCTCGATAAACCAGTCACAAAATCCATCAAAATGTCATCCCATTTCCACACAGGAACCTCTAACTGCTGCAACAAACCACCAGAACGCTGATGCTCTATTTTCACTTGCTGACAAGTAAGACATTTACTCACAAATTCAGCTACATCCCTTTTCATTTCGCTCCACCAAAAATTATCCTTTAAATTCTTATACATCTTTGTATTCCCCGGATGAATAAAAAATGGCAAACTATGAGCTTCGGTTAACACTGCCTCATGAATCATTGGATCCACTAGAACAAATAACCGTTTACCAAACCATATCACACCTTGTTCATTAATGCAAAACTTAGGCTGCCTATCCTCTTCCATATTCTGCAATATAGCCCAGAACTCACCATCCTCCTTTTGGGCTTCTTTAATATGCAAAATAAGAGAAGGTTCCACCTTCATACTTGCTACCAACCCATCAGAACCTCTAGCATATAGCTCCAAACCCATATGCTCCATATCTGAGATAAGTTGAGGTTGTGTAACCAAGGCAGCTACATTCCCTGAACTTTTCTAGCTATGAGCATCTGCAACCACATTAGCCTTACCGGGGTGATACTGAATCCTGGCATCATAATCCTTGAGAAGCTCTAACTAACGCCTCTGCCTCATGTTAAGCTCCTTCTGAGTAAAAATATATTTAAGGCTTTTGTGGTCGGTAAAAATGTCACAAGTCTCTCCATATAGATAGTGCCTCCAAATTTTTAGGGCAAAAATAACTGCTGCTAACTCCAAGTCGTGGGTAGGGTAAATCACCTCATAAGGTTTAAGTTATTTGGAAGCATAAGCAATTACCTTACCATGCTGCATCAAAACACACCCTAAATCTTTCTTGGAAGCATCACTATAAATCTGATAACCTCCTGTCCCTGACAGTAATGCAAGTACTGGATCCGACACAAGCCTCTTATTAAGCTCCTCAAAACTCTTCACACGCTCCTCATTCCACACAAACTGTTTGCCCTTTCTCATCAATTGAGTTAATGGCAAAGCTAATAAAGAGAAACCTTCCGCAAATCGCTTGTAGTACCCTGCCAAACCCAAGAAACTCCTAACTTTAGTTTCTGTGGTAGGTCTTAACCAATTAGTGATAGCCTCAACCTTCGTAGGATCGACCTTAATACCTTCTGCAGACATGACATGCTCCAAAAATGCTACCTGTTCTAGCCAAAAATTGCATTTGGGGAACTTAGCATATAATTTGTTCTTTTACAGAACTCATAAAATAGTACGAAGATGCTCTTCATGCTCCTCCTTAGACTTGGAATACACCAAAATGTCATCAATGAATACAATGACAAATTGGTCCAAATACACGCTAAAAACTCGATTCATCATATCCATAAACACCGCCAAAGCATTAGTCAACCCAAACGACATCACCAAAAACTCAAAGTGGCCACATTAAGTATGAAAAGGTATTTTAGTAATGTCTTCATCCCTTAGCCTCAACTGATGGTACCCCGACCTCAAATATTTGTTTGAGAAGAACTTTGCCCCTTAGAGCTGACCAAAAAGGTCATTAATCTATGGCAATGGATATCTGTTCCTAATAGTGATCTGATTTAGCTCCCTATAATCTATACACAACCTCATAGATCCATCCTTTCTATTCACAAACAAGACTGGAGCACCCCATGCCGATACGCTCGGTTTAATTAATCCACGATCTAACAACTCCTGTAATTGTTTCTTCAACTCATGTAACTCTAATGGAACCATCCTATAGGGTGCCTTAGAGATAGGGTCTGCTCCACGAATGAGCTCAATGGTAAACTCAACTTCCCTTGGCGGTGGCAATCCTGAAAAATCTTTAGGAAATTCCTCAGGAAATTCTTGCACAACTGAATAGTCATCAACTTGGAGCTCATCCCTTGAGGTATCCTTCACATAAGCTAAATAACAATCACATCCCTTAGCAATCATTTTACTCGCCTTCAAAGCTGAGATCGACTTAACAACACCATTCATCTTGGAAAACTAAAACTCAAATTCAAGAGCCTCTAAAGTTCCAAAAATAACCTTCCTCGCCTGATAATAAATAGTGGCTCAATGCTTACTTAGCCAATCCATACCCAAGATGATATCGAAATCAAGCATCACCATCAGAAGTAAGTTAGCTGCATACACCCTTTTCTCTAACTTCAAAGGACACTCATGGAATTGTTCAGAAATAATCACAAAATTCCCCATCGGGGTAGCAATAGATAAATGAGGATCTAATATGTGAGTAGACACTCCAAGATGATGAACAAATGAAAGTGGAACAATAGAATGTGTAGATCCAGTATTAATCAAAATTGATGCCTCACAATTTCCTATAAGAAGGATGCCTGAGATAGTACCTGGTGCTTGAGCAGCCTGATTAGCTCTTCATGCAAATACTCTCCCACCGGTGTTGCGCTAACTACAATTACCGGCATTACATCCTCCCTCATTACCACGCTAAACTGTGCATTCTCTTGCTCTATGTCCCATTTGGTCAAATAAGAAAGAAGCCTCTGCCTCTCTATAACACGCCCTACTAGCATGATACCCACCACAAGTAGCACATGGACCAAGTGGAAGTGGCAAAAGGTTAGGATTGCCCCCACCTGCACTAACGCCCGAGAAAATTGAACTTTTACGTAAATAAATTTTATTTGTTTTATTGAATAAAATTATAATATATGTTTATTAAAGTGAGTTAGCTAATTAAAGGTTGTTCTATGACCTGGAAGATGTGAATGTGGTTAAGATTCTGGCTACGTGCTAGAATTAAATCATGCGAATTTCCAAGATGAAAATAAAAGTTTTTCGAGAAATTTTTGTAAAATCACTATTCATCCATTTCTGCTCGGGAATTATTTTTGAATTTCTGAGAGACGCGTAATGATAGGATTTGAAGATGTGATGGAATATCTAATAATATTTCAGTTATAGCTCACGAAGTTTTCACGTGAGGACTTAAAACCTTAATGGTTAGGGAAAGTAAAACCTAAAAATGAATGGTTAAGTATAATAATAATGATTATTATACGGAAGGAATATGAGTATGGTAATAGGTACTATACGAGAATTAATACGACGTATAATATGAATTTTATACGAAATAAATGTGTCCAATTTGAATTAATATTAATAACCAAACCTGTGGATCTAACCGATGGATAAACGGGTGGGTTAAACCAATGGGGCAACCCATGAGGAGCCCATAGGGCACATGGGGAGACATGTGGGAGCCATGGTGGAGACATGATGGAGACATGGTGGGCACATAGGATGAAACTTGGTGGGAAAACAAATAGAGGAGGTGGGAATAATGTGGAGGTTTGGCCTAAATAACCACTCTACCCTCTATCTTGCAATCCTATATAACAAGGGCTTTGGTTTTCATTTCTTTGTTTACCAAATCACCAACATAATATTGAGAGAAGAGAGAGAGCTAAGAGCAAGAGAAGTAACAAAGAAGACAAGTTATCTTTATAACTTAAGGAATAACTCAATAACACAAAGAGGTATACATATTTAAACTCTAATCCCCATCTTCCTTCAATAAGTAATTGATAGAGAAGTGTGATTGGTGGAGCATGAATTATATTAAGTGATAAGGTGGATATTAGTGGACTATAAACCATTAATAACCAAGAACTAGTAAAACCATGATTGAATGGTTAAAGAACTTAAAGAAGAAAGCTTTGAAAACCATTAAAACTTAGATGTTTAGAGTGGTTATAATCATTAATGAATAACCAACGGACTGATTCAATATGGTTTAGAGTTAAAATTTCAAGTAACGAAGTTAGGACAAAATTTATGCGATTAGACGTTAAGCGTCGATGTCGTGAATTTTCCCGGAACGATAGTCAAAAGTTGCCGTTTAATTCAGAAACCTCAATTTTCGATGGCATAACACAGAGTTACGTGATTAAGACTTGCGAGAGCAAAAATGAACGAATTCGGACTTAAAATAAAAAATTAAGCGTCGAACGTTCACGAACGTTTAATGAAACATGTAAAAATGGAAAAAATGACAAATTTCTCACCAACGGATTCAGAAATTAATTCCGACGGGATGGAATCATAAAACATAAGATATGTGAACTAATGACTTTGGAATGAGCCAATTCCAAGTTGTAACGATCGTGTTACGAGCTCGGGAATTTCACAATTGGAAAAAATTTTCTGAAGCTCAGGGTCGGCGCCGCAGCGCCGCCCAAGCCATGTTCCTCAACGTCGCAGCGTCAGTCCGGGAGGAGATCCCTGCATGGTTGGCACCTCAGTGTGGCTAAGTAAGGCAAACCTGGTGCCGCAGCGCCGAACCAGGGTTTATTTGCTATAAGAGCAGCGTCACAGCGCCGCTCTAAGTGTCAAAGCTGGCACCACAGCGCCCTTATTGGGAAATTTTTTGACATAAACATTTATTAACCCAACCTTTTACATGATAATTATAGGGCTAGTAAATGATAAATATACATGAAGAGAAACTTCTTAAACAACATGTTTAACATGGGTTTTAAGAATTAAACGTTGATCAAACGTATTTAAACCTAAAACTTGAGATCCGAAAATGTAAATCGTGGACCGAGATTGAGTTAATGAACTGGTTAGGGTTTTGTCTATCATTAGGCTTAATAATGATTGCCGAGAGTCGGTTTATGACATATGAATATTAATAAATCGTAAGAAATGTTAAATAACTTAAACGAATGTTATGAACTTAGCGATTCAAATAAGTTATACAAGAAGGAGAAGATAGTTACACAATGTATATCAGTTGTGATAACCTAATTGATATACTATGTGTTTATATTTTGTAGAAGTGGTAAAGATCTAAAGTAAACTTAAAAGGTTGAAGAAGCGAAGGCAAGTTTTCGAAACTCTTGTCTACACTTTATGTTGGACAAGTTGACAATATGCATGGTTTCCTATACATAAACTGTCATTGAATAGTCGATGCCATTTGATTCGGCTAGACTTATATGTAAAGTATTTTGATTAATTTTTCCATAAATCATTTAAAGTATTCTTGATGTTGCTATCCTATACCAATTGCTTTGGTACGGATTCAAAGGTAAACCTGAGTATGAATACACAAAGGTTTTAACGTCGTTAAATAGACGGGCACCTGAGGTTGCCAAAAATCTTAAACGTGAAAACGTTTAAGGACAGAGTGTTGATCAATATAGAATACTATAGGGTGATCACCTGGACGTGCTCGTAAGATATATCGAACTTACGGCCTTAGTGCCGGGTTGTTCTTTTATGAACGAAAAGAGAAAAGAATCTTCATAGTCTTTGACCAGCTCAATTTCTTAAGTGACTATAAGTCCTTGAGAATGATTTTAAAGGAATTCAAAATGTTATTTTAATTGTTCCTACTACTTCATAACTATTGTACAGTTATGGAAGATGAAGTAATATGATTTTTGATGTTGTGATTGCAGAATATAATGTTAAACATGCTGAGCTAGTTATGCTCATTCTTGTTTAAAATTATACTATTTCAGCTAAGAGCCAATGGACCGAAGGATCTGGTAAGGACAAGGGCAAGTCCAAGATGGATAACTAGTTCTCCTTGTAATAGCATAGTATTTTTTTAATGAATGATATTATGACACAGAACGGATGTAAAGTTTATAAAGAACTTGGGAAGGGATGATTATAATGTAATATTTAATAAACTTATGCATGTTATTGAAGTCTTCAATTGAATGTATGAGTAGATAGTAGTACCGTGTAGCACCATATCTAGGGTTTGAAGGTCCCCGAATTTAGGGGCATCACTAGTTGGTATCAAAGTCGTAGGTTATAAAACTTAAGGGGGAAAAACCTTAGGTTATAACCTTGAGAAGAGAAGTAGAATTTAGAAGTAAATAAACTCGGGTAGAGTTTTAAAGAAGAAAGTAACCTTAAACATATTAAATGTGATATGTGTTTATAATATTTGATTGCATATTAATCAAGTTATTGTGTCTTATTGTAGATATCAGGAGATATGGACATGTATAGTGAAGTGCATGAAATAAGTGAGGAATCTGTCAAGCTCATAAAGATAGTACCGATGCCAATAGCAGTGGTGCCTATAGTGAACCTAGAAGAGACTGATCCAGAAGAGGAGGATCCGTCTGAGAATGCTGATAACTTTGACTATACCACCTTATTTGATGGTATGTCCAAGGAGGAAGTGGAGGTGGTATCCTTTAACCCGGTACTACCTATTGAAGAGGAGGAGATGACACCGACAGAGTCTTTAAATGCTTTTTTCATGGCAGTGTTGGATAGGAGTGTCCAACTAAGTAAGGAGGTTCGTGACCTTAAGTAGGAGGTTCACGACGTACAGGAGGACAAGGAGGACATGAAGACCTTTTGGGAGGAGGAGCACGAAGAAAAAGTGCTGGCAAAAGATAAGGTCCGGGATCTGAAGCAAGAGGTTCAGGAGCTTAGGGAAGAGCTTCTGAATAAGAAGCAAAAGATTAGTAGAATGTCCTATATTCATAGGAGTTCATATCAGGATTTTCAGCATCAGGTTGTTGTGAATCCTGTGGAAGAAAGGCAGACTCGGCACACTGTTAGCCGGGATGTGGTGTCCAGTCTAGCCACCGCGGATTACACTAATGCCGTTGGGCAGATGTAGTCCAGTTAGTATTTATAGAATTAATAGCTATGTAAATATTTGTGTAGCTAGGTAAGGACATAAAACCCTCTTTTGTATAATCAAAGGGTAGTCTTTTGTAAATTCCAATTTTTGAAAAGCTATTGCGGGATAATATTGTAAATGGCTACGACTATGTAATGAAGAACGTTTGTAGTATTATACTACAAGAAGAAGCTTTTTAATATAAGAAGTTTATTTAAATGCTTGGAAATATGTTTGTATTATTATTAACTGTAAATAATAACCAACAGAAAGAAGCAAGTAATAATGAAGCTGTATTTACATTAACAAGAATGCCGCCAAAAAGACAATAGAGAACTCGACAAATAGAGCCACGTAATGTGGAGGAAGAAGGGGTTCAGAATACCCCGATGCAGGAATTTGTTAATCTAATGACTGCAACCTTTAATGGGGGGCGGGAAGTGGTGCAACAATTAATCCTGGGGTAGTAGTCGGTACTACTTTTAAAGATTTTAAGAGCGTAGGTCCACTGGGGTTCAAAGGAACTACGGATCCTATCGCTGCCCAAGCTTGGGTGAAAGAAATAGAGAAGGCATTTGTGAAATAAATGTCCGAGAAGAGAAAAAGATTCCTTTTGCTACGTATATAATGAAAAGAGAATCCAACTTCTGGTGGGAGGCGAACCAGGGTAGAGCTGAGGTAGACAACGCTACGTGGGAACTGTTTAAGAAAATTTTCTTTGAGAACTATTTCCCCACGAGCATTAAAAGTAAGATGGAAGTCAAGTTCCTAGACCTGAAGTAGAAGGATATGACCATTCCCCAATATACTGCCAAGTTTAATGAACTGGAAAGGTTTGCGTCACATCAAGTGGACATGGAGGCGAGGAAGACAAGGAGGTTTAAGCAAGGTTTAAAACTTTGGCTCTATAATAGAGTATCCATTTTCTAAAATGAAATCTTTGGAGCGGTATTGGAAAAGGCAATAATAGCCGAGGGTGGTAGTGAGGCTTTGAGCCTATACCAGAAGGAAAAGAAATATAAGAATAAACTTGAAAGGGGGAGACAAAACTTAGGGAGACAAAATTGAGGGAGCAAGCGGTAGCGGTAGTATGACGAAGCGGAAGGTATTCAACTCAAGAAATACCGAGGTGAAGCAGGTTGATCCTAAGAGAAGGATCGAGGTGTGCAAGACGTGTGGGAGGGCTCTTTCTGGAGTCTGTCTCCAGGGTAAAGCTGTATGTTACGGTTGTGGACAGGAAGGGCACATCGCGCCTAACTGTCCCAACCCTAAGAAGAGTACAACATGCTTTGTGTGTGGGTCCCTGGACCACATTGTAAGGAACTATCTGAAGAAGGGGTCGGGCAGTAGGAAGGGGGCTAGTGGTGGTAAGCTAGCAATTGGTGGTCCTATACAACAGGGTAGACTGATGGCCCATACATTTAATTTGACTGTCCAGGATGCGGTGGCATCGAGCGATTTCGTTGCAGGTATTATCCCGGTCAACGATAAAAATACATATATGTTGTTTGATTCGGGTGCTACTTGTTCTTTTATAGCATGTGAATTTGCTAAATGGTTAGGGTTATTCCCTAAAAAATTGTAATACCTTTGAATATTAAGGTAGCAAATGAAGAAATAATTCCTATTGATTTTATTCATAGGAGTTGTTGTGTAGAAATAAGAGGTAACAAGTTGTCGGTAGATCTTATACCGATAAAGTTGGGGGAATTCAATGTAATTCTCGGGATGGACTGGTTGGTTAAACATGGGGTGATTACCGATTGCCAAAAGAAAAGTGTGAATCTTTGGATTTCTAAGAAACCCAAGGTAGTGTTCTATGGTAGTAAATCACCGGGACGCTCTTGTTGTCTAACCATGACACAAGCTAGAAAGTTGTTAAGGAAAGGATGTGTTGGTTACCCGTGCCATGTTGTTGATACCCAACGAGTGGGAGAAACATTAGAACAGATACCTATAGTCAATGAATTTACAGATGTATTTTGAAATAATTTGCCAGGTCTTCCACCCGATAGGGAGATCAAATTCGTTATAGATGTTGTGCCAAGGACGACACCAGTTTCGAAGGCACCATGTTGTATGGTGCCGGTAGAATTGAAGGAGTTGATGATTCAGTTGCAAGAACTATTAGATAAGAAGTAAATTCAAATGAGTGTCTCTCCAAGCCGGTATTGTTTGTAAAGAAGAAGGATGGATCGTTAAGACTTTGTATCGACTATAGAGAGTTGAACAAGTTAACGATAAAGAATAAATACCCATTGCCCAGGATCGATGATCTCTTTGATCAGTTGAAAGGGGAGAAGTATTTTTCTAAAATAGGCTTGTGGACGGGGTATCACCAGTTGAAGGTTAGAGAAGAGGATGTACCTAAAACAGCATTCAGGACTCGTTATGGTCATTACGAGTTCTTGGTAATGTCGTTTGGGTTAACGAATGCGCCAGCCACATTCATGGATATGATGAACAAAGTGTTCAAGTAGTATTTGGACAAGTTCGTCGTGGTGTTCATTGATGATAATCTAGTCTATTCTAAGATGCCAGAAGATCACGCTGAACATTTGAGATTAGTGTTAGAAGCACTACGAAAGGAAAAGTTATATGAAAAATTCACTAAGTGTGAATTTTGGTTGGAGAGAGTGCAGTTTTTGGGGCACGTTATTGATAAGGACGAAATTTCAGTGGATCCGGCAAAGGTGGAAGCAGTTTTTAATTGGGAACAATCGAAAACACCAACTGAGGTGCGGAGTTTCCTAGGGTTAGCGAGATACTATCGGAGGTTCATTCAGGACTTCTCTAAGATAGCTACTCTGTTGACAAATTTGACAGGGAAGATTGTTAAATACGTGTGGACAGAAAAATGTGAAGGCAACTTTCAAGAGAAGAAGAAAAGGTTAAGTCAAGCACCTGTATTGTCTTTACCAGATGATACAGGGAATTTTGTAGTATATAGTGATACTTTGCATAAAGGACTGGGTTGCGTGCTCATGCAGCATGGCAAGGTCATTGCGTATGCATCTCGACAGTTAAAGGAGTATGAGAAGGGTTATCCTACTCATGACCTAGAACTCGCCGCAGTGGATTTCGCCTTAAAAATTTGGAGTCATTACCTATACGGGGAGAAATATGAGATATACACAGATCATAAAAGTCTGAAATATATCTTCACACAGAAGAAGTTGAATATGAGGCATTGAAGATGGTTGGAGTTGATAAAGGATTACGATTGTCAAATCCTATATCACTCAGGGAAGGCGAACGTGGTGGCCGACGCCTTAAGTAGAAATGGTCAGGAGAAGCTGTTAATGTTAACGACTCAGAATGAGTTGGTAACAGAGATGGCAAAGATGGAAATAGAAGTAAGATTACCCAGTGAAGAGGGGGATAAATTGTTTACAATGGAGAATCACCCTACAGTCGTGGAAAAGGTGAAGGAAGTGCAACTCATAAATGAGGAGTGTGAATAGATAAAGAAGAAGATTGCAGACAATATAAAAGATAAGTGTAGTCTTGATAACGAATGGTTATTAAGATTTGAAGGACAAATTTAGGTTCTGTGTGATACGGACTTGAAGGAAGTGATAATGGATGAAACTCATTACTCGAGGTACTCGATTCATCCTGGTAGTACCAAGATGTATCAAGACCTTCGACATAACTTTTGGTGGCCAAACATGAAGAGAGAAATAGCAGAGTATGTAAGTAGGTGCTTAACTTGTCAAAAAGTTAAGACCAAACATCAACGACCCAGTGGTTTTCTACAATCATTGGAAATTCCAGAATGGAAGTGGGAGCATATCACAATGGACTTTGTGGTAGGTCTTTCGATGATGCAGAAAGGATACGACGCTATTTGGGTAATAGTGTATTGTTTGATGAAGTCGGCACATTTCTTGCCGATAAGAGTCAAGTATAACTTGGACCAGTTAGCTAAACTTTATATCAAGGAGATTGTTTCAAGATATGGAGTACCAGTTTCGATTGTGTCAGATCGTGATCCACGATTAACATCGAATTTTTGGAAAAGTTTGCAAGAGCAGATGGGAACACAATTACGGTTGAGCACGGCGTATCATCCAAAGACGGATGGACAAAGTGAGAGGACAATTCAAATGCTAGAAGACATGTTAAGGCCTTGCGTTATGGATTTCAAATGAAGTTGGGATGATTATCTATCGTTGGTAATGTTTTCCTACAACAACAGTTATCACTCAAGTATAGGTATGCCACTTTACGAAGCGTTATATGGACGAAAGTGCAGAACTCCACTGTGCTGGGATAAAGTAGGAGAACGTCAAATGTTAGGACCAGAAATGGTACAACAAACGACGGAAGTGGTTAAGTTGATACGAACACGGCTAGTAGCAACTCAAGACAATCAAAAAAAGTATGCAGATCTGCATCGAAAGAATAGAGAGTTCGAAGTCGGTTCGTACGCATTTCTAAAGGTATCACCTTGGAAAGGGAAGATACGCTTTGGAAAGAAGGGAAAGCTAAGTCCTAGGTTTATAGGACCATTTGAGATTTTAAGAAGGGCAGGAAAGGTAGCGTATATAATAGCATTACCTTCATAGTTGGGACATATCCATAACGTGTTTCACGTATCGGTATTGCGTCCCTATAAGCTAGATTACAAGCACGTAATCGAGTATAAAGCTATTCAGGTTAAGAAAGACTTGACGTATGAAGAATTTCCTATTCAAATTATTGATAGGAAATAACAAGTCTTGAGAAACAAAGTAAATACCTTCGGTGAAGGTGATATGGAGGAACCACAATGCCGAAGAAGCAACGTGGGAACTCAAAGACAAGATGAAAAAGACATATCCCCATCTATTTGACTAACTTATATTGTAATTCTGGGGATAAAATTCTTGTAAAGGGGGAGAATGTAACGCCCGAGAGAATCGGACTTTTATGTAAATAAATTTTATTTGATTTATTGAATAAAATTATAATATATGTTTATTAAAGTGAGTGAGCTAATTAAAGGTCGTTCTATGACCTAGAAGATGTGAATGTGGTTAGGATTCTGGCTACGTGCTAGAATTAAATCAAGCGAATTTCCAAGACGAAAATAAAAGTTTGTCGAGAAATTTCTGTAAAATCACTATTTATCCATTTCTGCTCGGGAATTATTTTTGAATTTCTGAGAGACGCGTAATGATAGGATTTAAAGACGAGATGGAATATCTAATAATATTTCAGTTATGGCTCACAAAGTTTTCACGTGAGGACTTAAAATCCTAAGGGTTAGGGAAAGTAAAACCTAAGAATGAATGGTTAAGTATAATAATAATGATTATTATATGGAAGGAATACGAGTATGGTAATGGGTAACAAGGAAGAGCAAGAGAAGTAACAAGGAAGATAAGTTATCTTCATAACTTAAGGAACAACTCAAGAACACAAAAAGGTATACATATTTAAACTTTAATCCCCATCTTCCTTCAATAAGTAATTGATAGAGAAGTGTGATTGGTGGAGGATGAATTATATTAAGTGATAAGGTGGATATTAGTGGACTATAGACTATTAATAACCAAGAACTAGTAAAACATGATTGAATGGTTAAAGAACTTAAACAAGAAAGCTTTGAAAACTATTGTTAATGAACAATTGAAACCATTAAAACTTAGATTTTTAGAGTGGTTATAATCGTCAATGAATAACCAATGGATTGATACCATATGTTTTGGAGTTAAAATTTCAAGTAACGAAGTTATGACAAAATTTATGCGATTAGACGTTAAGCACTGAAATCGTGAATTTTCCCGAAACGATAGTCAAAAGTCGTCGTTAAATTCAAAAACCTTAGTTTTTGATGGCATAACATAGAGTTAGGTGATTAAGACTTACGAGACCAAGAACGAATGAATTCAGACTTAGAATGAAAAATTGAGCGTCGAACGTTCATGAATGTTTAACGAACACGTAAAAATGGACAAAACGGCGAATTTCTCACCAACGGATTCATAAATTAATTCGGACGGGATGGAATCGTAGAACATAAGATATGTGAACTAATGACTTTGGAATGAGCTAATTTCGAGTTGTAACGATCGCGTTACGAGCTCGAGAATTTCAAAAATAGAAAAAAAAAATTTGAGGCTCATGGCCTGCGCCGCAGCGCAGCCCAAGCCATGTTCCTCAACGCTGCAATGCCAGTCCGAGAGGAGATCCCTGCATGGTTGGCATCGCAGCACTGCTAAGTAAGGAAAACCTAGCGCTACAGCGCCGGGCCAGGGTTTATTTGCTATAAGAGCAACGTCGCATCGCCTTTCTAAGTGTCAAAGCTGGCGCTGCAGCGCCATTATTGGAAAATTTTCGAACGTAAACATTTATTAACCCAACCTTTTGCATAGTAATGATGAGGCTAGTAAATGATTAATATGCATGAAGAGAAACTTCTTAAACAACATGTTTATCATGGGTTTTTAGAATTAAACATTGATTAAACGTATTTAAACCTAAAACTTGAGATCCAAAAATGTAAACCGTGGACCGAGATCGAGTTAACGAACCAGTTAGGGTTTCATCTGTCATTAGGCTTAATAATGATTGCCGAGAGTCAGTTTATGATATATGAATGTTAATAAACCGTAAGAAATGTTAAATAACTTAAAAAATGTTATTAACTTAGAGATTTGAATAAGTTATACAAGAAAGAGAAGATAGTTACACAATGTATATCAGTTGTGATAACCTAATTGATATACTATATGTTTATATCTTGTAGAAGTGGGAAAGATCCAAAGTAAACTTAAAAGGTTGAAGAAGCGAAGGCAAGCTTTCTTAACTCTTGTCTACACTTTATGTTGGATAAGTTATCAATATGCATAGTTTCCTATGCATAAACTATCATTGAATAGTCGATGCCATTTGATTCGGCTAGACTTATATGTAAAGTATTTTGATTGATTTTTCCACAAATCTTTCAAAGTATTCTTGCTGTTGTTATCCTATGCCAATTGCTTTGGTACGGATTCAAAGGTAAACCTGAGTATGAATACACAAAGGTTTTAACGTTGTTAAATCGACGGGCACCTGAGGTTGCCAAAAAGCTTAAACGTGAAAACGTTTAAGGATGGAGTGTTGATCAACATAGAGTACTAGAGGCTGATCACCTGGACGTGCTTGTAAGATATATCGAACTTACGGCCTTAGTGCCGGGTTGTTCGTTTATGAATGAAAAGAGAAAAAAATGTTCGTGGTCTTTGACCAGCTCAGATTTTTAAGTGACTATAAGTCCTTGAGAATGATTTTAAAGGAATTCAAAATGTTATTTTGATTATTCCTACTACTTCATAACTATTGTACGATTATAGAAGATGAAGTCATATGATTCTTGATGTTGTGTTTGCAGAATAAAATGTTAAACTTGCTAAGCTAGTTATGCTAATTTTTGCTTAAAATTATATGATTTCAGCTAAGAGCCAACAGACCAAAGGATTCAATAAGGACAACGGCAAGTCCAAGATGGATAACTAGTTATCCTTGTAATAGCATAATATTTTTTTTAATGAATGATATTATGACACGGAACGAACGTAAAGGTTATAAAGAATTTGGGAAGGGATGATTATAATGTAATATTTAGTAAACTTATGCATATTATTGAAGTCTTCAATTGGATGTATGAGTAGATAATAGTACCGTGTAGCACCAGGTCCAGGGTTTGAAGGTACCCGGATTTGGGGACGTCGCACCTGCTAGTCATGAATAGCGCCCCTAAATCTGACCCTATTGGAAATGCTGACCCTGATTTTGATTTTGTTGAAAACCCCTATTATGTTGAAATCCCCTATTTTGATACTACCCTCTAGCTTTCTAATGACCCTGCTACTGACCTCCACGACTACCCTATTGTATTGGGTAAGTAACATCCTTTCGAGCATTAAATCTGACCCGATGGAGGCTCATTCCAGCTATGTTGCCTTATATTCTGATTTTTGCTAAACTACCCCATTCCTTGACCATGTTGATCATCTCTCTCCCTCTTTTAACTCCCTTCTAATTTGGAAGCTCGAAAGTCATTATGCTCCATTTCCACACTCTTAGCTGCATTAGCCACTTGAGATACGTCTGTAAATATAGTGTGGATGATCGATTGCCTATACTCATATTTTAAAGCCCATTTGAATTATTCTACTTGCTGTACAGCTATCCCAACTATTGAACCAGCAAAACAAGCCAATCTAGTAAACCTCACCATGAAATCAGTAATGGTCTCATCTTCCTTTTACCGAATGGACAGAAAATCCCTGGGGTATGCATCCCTATCAGTATTTAGGAAATACTGCTGATAGAAAAGGTCACAAAAATTGCTCCATATAAGTGCATCTATAAATCCATCTCCCTGTGTAGCCTTCAACGATTTCCACCATCGTTGAACATCATCCTCTAGCTTATAAACTGCTAAGCTCACGTTCTGATTTTCTGAACCCCCAACACATCAAAATATTCTCCATGTGGGCGATCCAGTTCTCCGCATCAATTGGAGTCGGAGTAAAACGAAAAGATTTTGGCTTCTGCTTAATGAACCTCTCCAATAACACATATAACGGCTACACTGCCTGACCCACTTGATCCTCGAGAGGATCATTTTGCTCATGTTGTTGTATCTCTGTATCATCTCCCTTGCCATTTACACGATGATTTTCTTGCATATGCGGAATACTCTGCATAGCCTGTGCCACTGCCTGCGTAACTGCCTCATTCACCATTGCTACTACCATAGCCAGGGTTATTGTTGCATTACCCTGAGTCCCATCATTTCCACCTTGGTTAACAGCCTCAACCTGGCCCCTCCTACAGTTGTTACCCTGTCTCCTAGTAATTCTCAAAGACCTATGAGCCATCTATGATATAAAATAAAACACATAAGAACAAACACAACAAAATAAATAATCAAAGCCAAAATTGTACAGAACGAAGATCAAACGCAATAAAAACACTATAATAAAATCTTATAACTACCCAATGGTTACCCATAACTCAAAACATATATTTAACTTACTCTACGCTCAAGAAGACGCTGTGCAAGTTGTGGAAAGAAAGGAAGTCAAACATCAGTTACTTTCATATGTTTGGTATTACGTGTTAACATCCTCAACAATAGCAAGAGATACCTCACCAAATTCTAGCCTAAGTCAGACGAAGGAATATTTCTTGGATACTATATGGAAATCAACACCTATAGAGTGTTCAATAAGAAATCACTGAGCGTTGAAGTTTCAGTTCATATAACCATCGATGAATCTGACCTAGGCGAATTAAGAAAGGTGTATCATTTGATGAGATCGCAGAGTAAGACCCCGTGATCGCAGAGCAGGAGAACTGTGAGAACCCGAATTTTTAGAAATTATTAAATAAGGATTTAATAAATAAAATTCTTAAACCGTGAGATGGGTTCGAATAAGAATATATATATGTGATATGAGGTATGTGGTATTCTATTACATAGGGTAATATGGACTATGTAATATGTGTTTTTATGATTTATAAATATATTATTAATATATATTGTTATTTATTTTAGAAACAATTCAATTGAGGTAAAGGAGGTGGATAAATTCCTATCGATATTAAATAATTTATAGAATTATTTTATCATAGTAAGTTGGTGACATTAAATATCCTTAATGTATAATCACCATATTCTTGTGTATGTGTATTAATAACTAGTATGTTTATAATATAGAGATCAATTCAACCTTCGGAGACAACCCCGAAGCATCACATCATCCCAGAGACAACCCTGGGAAACCAAGTCAGCCTCAGAGATAACCTTGAGGATAAACAGAATCAACTGGAATCAAAACCTCGGAGACAACCCCGAGAAAATAGTCGAAGACCGTGCCAGTATAGGAGACAACCCCTGGAGGGACAAAATGGTTATTTTACTAACTTGAAGCCAATCCAGTCAAAATCAAGCCTGATTGATGCCACGAAGGTCAGAAAGAGCCATAACATTGATCCCGAGTGAAAACAGCAAAATACAGCTCAACGGATAAATTTTGAAGAAATAAAGATCTGATTATGAACTCGTCTTCTTGGACTCAGAAAAGGCTAAGTCCCATTTTATTGTTATGCTCTCGGCGAGGGCTTTCTGAAAAGGTATAGCACGCCTCAAACGGACTCTCCGATCAAAAGTTAAAAAGTTTCGAACCTGACATCACATTGCTCGGAGTGCACGTAATTTGAGATAATTGGACTCACCAGGTGGGGCCTGCCATATGGAGCCGCAGGTAGACCCACGGCTGTCGCGGGTAGACCCACTACCATCGGGTCTTTAAATACAAGGCCACCCCCTTGCCAAAAAAAGAAGAAAAAAATAGAAAAACGCTCTGAAACTCCGCCCATTTCATCCCTTAGCCCTACTTCTTGTACTCCAAACTTCAATTTTATTCTTCTAACACGTTGGTATACGTATAATCTATGACATATCAAAATTTAACCGGTGAAAACGTCCATTTGAAGCCTACTAAGTGGTAAAAAGCCCGTGTAGCAGCCCATTGTAAGTATTTTTACGATCAGAACTCATTTTCTACTTCACTGTGTCTATTTGCACTTGCACGTAAAGTTTCATCTTTGGATCTTGCCCAGAAATCAGTTTCGTGGCCGTTTTTGCTTACTTTTTAGTATATTTTAGTACATATATACGTTTTTTTTTTTGCATTTGCACAGCTTGGATTGATGATCCGTGGCTTTTACTCGCTTTTATGTATATATATACATATATGTTCCAACTTTCACGGCCTGAATAGCTAATCTGTGGCCTTTTTAAATTAATTATGTATATATTTGAATATATATACTAACTTTTCATTCTGTCAAGCCTGGATGGCAAATCCGTGGTAGTTACTACTTTTTTATATATAACTATATATATAAATTTTTCTGACTTCGTTTGTCCTAGGTTGCTAATTCGTGGCCTTTATTTCAGTTTGGCCTGGATTGGAAATCCGTAGCCGTTTTACCGCTTATATATATATATATATTTACATTCTGTTGAGCCTGGATCATTTCGTGGCTCTTTACATCTTTTCTATATATATATTTACATTCTGTCGAGCCTGGATCATTTCGTGGCTCTTTATAGCTTTTATATATATATATATATATATATATATATATATTTATATTCTGTCAAGCCTGGATTATTCCGTGGCTCTTTTACGGCTTCTATAAATATATATATATATATATATATATATATATATATATATATATATATATATATTTGTCCGGGCCTGGGATCGAAAATCCGTCGCCCTTTACAGCTTATATATATATATTTACATTTCTGTCCGGGCCAGAGATGTGAAATTCGTCGTCCTTTACAGTTTATATATATATATAATTATATATATATTCTTGATTCGTTGTGAGTAAATATCTGCTTTAATTATTCATTTGATATGAATTTATTTTAATATAAATTTGGTGGTTTAGATTTATTTGAATCTAGCCCTTTCTATCTTTCAAACGGTTTAAAATAGGTTCAACCGGAATCGGAAAGCTAGAATGGCTAATATTTATTTAAATCTAGCTTTCTTTCTAGTTTTGTTAAATATGAAAGCAACCTCGCGACCCTCAGATTTTTATCTATTGGGAACGAGGAGCTTTGGCTACGCGCATGCCAGGATTTGACTGATGAATCCTTGGTTTTTGCGACGTCTAGATGTAAATATACATTTTCTATAAATATCTGTGCTGTGCAGGTTTTTTTAGCCTCCTTCTGTGAGCCTAGGAATCGTGGGATATATGATCAAACCGATCAGAATCTGATTCTCACGATGGACAAACTCCACATTACAAATGTACCCTGCCAGTTTTTCTGTAAAAATGTACATCCAAAAGACATTAAAACGGTTATCCTAGTTTAAGGTCTCGAACATAATGAAATAATGGTTTGTCGTTCCAGAGTCACTCTGATGACTGTCATGCCCATGAGAAGACCGACACTTGTCTATATTCTGTGGTCGAGGATGCTTTGCAGTCCGACAATCACCATTCAAATCGAGCCGAAGGCTAAAAGGAATAAAATGGAAGTATCAAAAGGCTTCTATTCATATGAGGGCGTAGGGGTTTGAAAACCACCTTTCAAAACATCATGTTCATACCTTGTCTAAAAATGGACTTTTTCAAATTAAATCAAACCATTCGTATATAGGTTCAATGAAGCAAGGCACTACTTTCAAATCAATCAAACGTAGGCTCAATTACTTCCAGCATCCACACACGCACATTGCAAATAAAAAGGAAAATATTAAAAAGATGAGGTACCGTGTTTTCACGGGAGTTGGGGGTGCTTAACACCTTCCCCCCACTTAACCACGCCCCCAAACTTTAGAACCTCGATTTCAAGATCAAGTTTCGATAGTGTCTAGTAATTGGGCCTACATGCAAACAAAACTCGGTTGAGTTGGTATAACCATTTCAAAATCTACCAACTGGAGACTCTGTAAAACTTTTAAATCGTCGACATGATACATGTTGACATTTTCCTAAAAAAATCCACCCTTCATAAAATAGATAAGGTAATAAGGGTAGAAAATAAAAGACTTAGAAAAAGAGAAAGATTGGGTCCAACGTGACAGGATTTTTTCCCGACATCGACATGAGTCTTCATTCTTTTGCTGAAGTGCTAGAGGGGCTTTCTTTTGCTCTTCAATAGATTGCAGAAAGATTAGATAACGTTCATGAAGACGAAGATAATAGCCGTAAATGAAGCTGCAAGTTGATGTTTGGATGAAAAGTTCATTACTGAGCTAGGAATAGTTCCTAAGACTCATCTTGGATCCAAACATGTGTTGCGGCACTTTCTTTTGATTAGAGAATCATTAAAAGATGAAACGTCACTATAGAGACAGTGGACTCTCAAGAACAACATTGCATATCTATTTACTGAAGTTTATCCAATAGCAAGATAATTGTCACTTAGAGAAGAAGGGTATGAGATACCATGACAATTGGCTTTAGTGAAAGTGGGAGATTGAAAGTAATATACACGCAAGCCAATCATATTTGATATGATGTTGCATATACTTTGTAATATTTTTTGTTTATTAATAAAAGAATTAATTTATTAAAGGCATTTTACTTTATCTATATAGTGCTGTTACATTAAATGTGATAAACTCATAGTTTTGAGTAATGCTTTTAGAATTGTGATAATGATCATGCTAATGAGATCTAAATTCTAGATAGCTCACAAACTAAAATTGTTCCCAATCGTTGGATTACTAAAAAGGGGATTAGTGAATCCGAATAGATTGGTACATATGTTGCTTGCTCTTTGAAAGAGGATGATTGATCTCATAATCATTTGCTTGGAGACACTAAAGCAAGTATATAGGTGCTTATCGGAGAATAAGTTCACTGAACGTGACTCGTTAAGGAGTTCCTAATGGAGTTTTACTCGTCTGTTAATAGGAATTCCTATAGTGATAGTAGTATAAGTGATCCTTAGAATTGACATCACCATAGTATCTTGTGCATGATAAGTTATGCTTTGACATGTCTCTTAAGACCTTTATGGTATATAAAAGGGTATGTTTGGCTATAATAAGTTGTATATGGAGATAATGAATGATCAACAAAGAATCTACCACTTCTAGTCAAATGAGTGAATGTCCTATGTGATTCGATAAATGATAACTCAGTAGTCTTTGGCCAAAGCAGAATGAAATTAAAAAGGTGTTTCTAATTTGCATTATCACGAGTTGTGCATTTGAGAATCGAAATACATATAAATAAAATAAGACTTGACAATAATTTCATGTCTTATATTTAATTGGGACATTGTAAGGTAGAAGGATTGAAATATACGGTAACTATTTACTGAAAGGTTCTTTTTATGATTAATGTTAAAATCTATATTATCTAGAAAGTCGTTGATCGCTAAGGGGGCTTATCCTTATTGTAGAATAAATATTATTTATTTTAATGAATTAAAGAGTTTAATTTATCTATTTAAATGAGATTAGAATTGTTGTAATTGATTTATTCGCAACTGGTTTAATATGGAGAACCTAAAGGGTCACACCATAAACAGAAAATATTTATTTAAGAAGTAAATGGCATAAACGTAATAATATGTTAAGTATATTTAATTTAATCTATGGTGATAGAATAAAATAAATAGCTTAATTTTTATTATTTAATATTTTAGAAATATTAAATATAAATTAATAAGAGGAGTCTTATTAATATTATTACTATTATTATTATTTAGTTTCTAAAAGATTTTAGGAATTAATTAATAAAAGTACTCTCATTATTTCCAAATTGGATTAGGAGTATATTTAATTAAAAGAGTTTAATTAAATAAAATCCTATTCCTAAATAGTTTAGGAGGGTTGCCTACATCTATAAATAAGAGAAGTCTTATTATGGGTAAGGATTGATAGTCACACAACGTTATTTCCCAAGAGTTGGGAGAGTACTCAAATATTCTCTAGAGAGAAAACTAGGGTTTAGCCAAATATCCAACTTCTTGAAAATGTATTATTCGTTGGTGGATCACCTCTAGAGGCCAAACACTTGGGTGACTTGCATTGATCTAAATACGAAATCACATCGGTGGAGTTCAAGGAGAAAACGAAGGAATTGGAGATGAACTTGTACTCGAGGAAGCTTTGATCTACGAGGATATGATTCTATATCTCCCTCTTTTTCGTTTAATTGATAATTACACAAGTGTTAGGTTTGAAAGATTCATGAACGCAATCAAATTGCATAAAATAAGCGAAAGCATGGTAAATCAGAGTTTTAAAATTTTACAAACCATATACCCGGATCATCTTTTATGCATAGTTATTAATTAAACGAAAGAGATGGAGATTAGATTCATACCCTCATAGAAACTAGTTTCCTCAGATATGAGTTCAACTCCAATTCCTTTTCTCGTTCGACTTGAATCCACCGGGTTGATTCCTTCCTTTGATCAATGTTAGCCACCCAAGTGTTTGGCCTCTAGAGGTGATCCATCAAGAAAAAACAAGAATTCAAGAAGAAAGGTGTTTGGTAAAACCCTAGTTTCTATCTCTATAGAAAGGTGTACTCTCCCAACTCTTGAAATAAAGTGTGTCCCCTTGTTTCATAATAAGACTTTCTTATTTATAAATGTAGGCAACCCTCCTAAACAATTTAGGATTAGGGTTTCATATTAATTAATTAAACCCTTTTAATTAATTAGGTTTCCCAATCTTATTAGGAATAATTAATTAAACTCTTGTAATTAATTATCCTCCTAATCTTATTATGAATATATATGAGAGAGTATCTTATTAATTAATTCCCAAACTCCTTTAGGAATTAAATAATAATAATAATAGTAATAGTAATAATAATAAGACCCCTCTTATTAATTCGTATTTAATATTTCCAAAATATTAAATAATAAATATTAAGCTATTTAATTTATTCTATCACCATAGATTAAATTAAATACACTTAACTTATTATTACGATTATGCCATTTACTTCTTAAATAAATATTCTTTCTTTTATGCATAGGGTGACCCTTTAGGTTCTCCATTTTAAACCGGTTGTGAATAAATGAATTAGAACAATTCTAATCTTATTTAAATAAATAAATTAAACTATTTAATTCATTTATATAAATAACATTTATTCTACAACAAGGGTAAACCCTCTTCGCGATCAACGACTTTTCAGATAATATAGATTTCAACATTAATCATAAAAGAACATTTGAGTTAATAGTTACCGTACGATTCAATCATTCCACCATACAATGTCCCAATTAAATATAAGACATAAAATTACTATCAAATCTTATTTTATTTAATTATATATATTTCGATCCTAAATGCACAACACCAAATAATGCAACTTAGAAACTCCTTTCTAATTTCATTCCACCTTTGCCAAAGATTCCTGGATTGTCATTTATCGAATCACATAGGACATTCTCTTCTTTTGCTAGAAGCGGTAGATTCTTTATTGATCATTCACTATTTCCATATATAACTTATTATACCCAAGCATACCCTTTGTTATACCTTAAGGGTCTTAAGGGACATAGTCAAAGTATAACTTATCATACACAAGATACTATGATGATCTCAAGTCTAAGGATCATTTGTACTACTATCAATTGAGGAATTCCTATTGATAGGCACGTAAAACTCCATTAGCTATTCCTCAGCGAGCCACATTCAGTGTACTTATTCTCCAATAAGCACCTACATACTTGCTTTAGTGTCTCCACACAAATGATTATGAGATCAATCATCCTCATCCAATAAGCAAGTAACGTATATACCAATCTATCCGGATTCACTAATCCCCTTTTTAGTAATCCAACGATTGGGAACTAATTTAGTTTTAAGCTATCTAAGAATTTAGATCTCATTAGCATGATCATCATCATGATTCTAAAAGCATTGCTTAAAACTATGGGTTTATCACATTTTATTATAACAGCATCATGTAGATAGTTAAATGTCTTTAATTAAATAACACTTTTATTAATAAATAAATAAGATTGTTACAAAGTATATGCTTTATCATTAAACATGATTGGCTTGTGTGCATACTGTTAGGTTTGTAAAATTCATGGACACAATCAAATTGCATAAAATAAGTGGAAGCATGGTAAATTAGAGTTTTAAAATTTTACAAACCATATACCCAGATCATCCTTTATGCAAAGTTATTAATTAAATGAAATAGATGTAGATTAGATTCATACCCTCGTAGAAACTAGCTTCCTCAGATACGAGTTCAACTCCAATTCCTTTTAACGTTTAACTTGAATCCACTAGGTTGAGTCCTTCCTTTGATCAACGTTAGCCACCCAAGTGTTTGGCCTCTAGAGGTAATCCACCAAGGAAGAACAAGAATTCAAGAAGAATGATGTTTGGCAAAACCCTAGTTTAAATTCCTTCTCTCTAGAAAAGGAGTGCTCTCCCAACTCATGGAATTAAGTGTGTAACCTTGTTCCATAATAAGACTTTCTTATTTATAGATGTAGGCAACCCTCTTAAACAATTTAGGATTAGAGTTTCATATTAATTAATTAAATTCTTTTAATTAATTAGGTTTTCCAATCTTATTATGAATAATTAATTAAACACTTTTAGTTAATTAGCCTCGTAATCTTATTAGGAATATATATGAGAGAGTATCTTATTAATTAATTCACAAACTCCTTTAGGAATTGAATAATAATAATAATAATAATAATAATAATAATAATAATAATAATAATAATAATAATAGTAATAAGACCCCTCTTATTAATTTATATATAATATTTCTAAAATATTAAATAACAAATATTAAGCAATTTAATTTATTCTATCACCATAGATTAAATTAAATACACTTAACTTATTATTACGATTATGCCATTTGCTTCTTAAATAAATATTCTTTCTTTTAAGCATAGTGTGACCCTTTAGGTTCTCCATTTTAAACCGGCTGTGGATAAATGAATTAGAACAATTCTAATCTTATTTAAATAAATAAATTAAACTATTTAATTCATTTATATAAATAACATTTATTCTACAATAAGGGTAAGCCCCCTTAGCGATCAACGACTTTTCAGATAATATAGATTTCAACATTAATCATAAAAGAACATTTGAGTTAATAGTTACCGTACAATTCAATCCTTCTACCATACAATGTCCCAATTAAATATAAGACATGTAATTACTATCAAATCTTATTTTATTTAATTATATGTATTTCGATCCTAAATGTAGAACACCAAATAATGTAAATTAGAAACTCCTTTCTAATTTCATTCCACCTTTGCAAAGGATTTCTGGATTGTCATTTATCGAATCACATAGGACATTCTCTTCTTTTGCTAGAAGCGGTAGATTCTTTATTGATCATTCATTATCTCCATATATAACTTATTATACCCAAGCATACTCTTGGATATACCTTAAGGGTCTTAAGGGACATGTCAAAGTATAACTTATCATACACAAGATACTATGATGATCTCAAGTTTAAGGATCATTTGTACTACTATCAATTGAGAAATTCCTATTGATAGGTAAGTAAAACACCATAAGTTATTCCTCAGCGAGCCACATTCAATGTACTTATTCTCCAATAAGCACCTATATACTTGCTTTAGTGTCTCCACACAAATGATTATGAGATTAATCATCCTCATCCAATGAGCAAGTAACGTATGTACCAATCTATCCAGATTCACTAATCCCCTTTTTAGTAATTTAACGATTGGGAACTATTTTAGTTTTAAGCTATCTAAGAATTTAGATCTCATTAGCATGATCATTGTGACGCCCCCAAAATAGGTCCACACCACCTAATCTGAGTCGCCAGAAATACATAGTATATAATCTAAATACAAATCTTCATATTCCAACTATTACTCTATCGTGCATAATACGACCACACAAAAACTGTGAATAACAATACTCATACTCCTTATCAATGACACGTTACATAAAGGTACAGTCAATAACTGTTTTAGAAATTAAAATCTTTGGAAAATGCTCAAGAAAACCTTCGTACATGGGAGGCCATGCTTCTAAGTTATAATAGATATCATAGGACTTGAGAATTAACCTTGGTTGACCCAATAGACCCCAAAATAGAACGAGAAGATTACTATCCTGTTCATTCCAACGGTGGATATTCTCTTGCCATATAATTATCTCCATTGTCTCCAATTCAGAATTATATTCCAACCATACTCCAAGATTATATAGGTAGTGGTTATAGATATAATCAGCAAGTAGATGTGCACAACCATGTCTTATGATAATACAAAGTCGTAAGTGATTAGACATCTTGTGTGATGGTGGCAACACACCCTTCCAAAGTTGGGTTCACCTCACCCTATTTGGTTCACCAAAAGCAACTGTTAAATGACGTATAAAATATGACACACACATTAAAAGTACTCAAATCAATTATTTCCATACTATTTTATGAGAAACTTCAACAGTTATAGACCATCGTTCTATTCCCTTGTTATCCCCGCACGACCTAGCTACACTCTTATTGTCTGAAAGGATTTGTGAGGCAAAAAGATGAGCAAAAATAGCCCAGTAAAGAATATCATGACAAAAGATAATTAAATTATCGATAGCCTTCATCAGTAATAAATTAGATATTTAGAACATATAGTAGATGATAAAAGTTTTCAACTATAGTTGCAGCGGAACGAACAATTCATTAGAAGAGTCAAATAGACAATAATATCTGTTATCTTCTCCACGTTAAAAGTCCACCAACAATATTTTATCCCTGTAACATCAATTAACAGTTCTTGTCCACAATTATGAAAATAGTTCATGATCATAATTATGTTGATAAATTCCTCTTTGCACCCAGGACGAAGATAATTTTCATCACCTGTCTTTACCTATAACACCAATGATTATGGTTATTGTCGACGTTGGTTTAAAAAATCCGCTTGTAAGACCCCAACTTTTATGAATAAAGATTTAATTTTTTATATATATTATTTCAAAATAGTAAGGTGTTGATTTGATAAATGTGAAAAGTTATGGTGAAATGTGCAAATATTTCAAAATAAGCAAGTGGTTATAAAATATTCATTGTTGTCGAGGAATATTCATTTGGTCGTGGAATATTCTTGTTGTCGGGGAATATTCGTACGACGGCGCAGCTATTTGTGGGCCGCACAACAGAATAACTGTCGGATATAGAAAGCGATAGAAATAACCTTTTTATAAATAACGGTAAAACCGTTACGGTTAAACTGTTGAAATACCCGGTGATAAAAATACAGTAATACGCGTTGTGCACAGTAGCACATGGTATTGCATAGTATTGTGAATTATTGGTTCTTACGTAAGAAGTCACTACTCAATAATTGTTACAGTAATTACTGTTCAATATTTTATATTATTGATTCAATAATTGTTACAATTACATAATATTTTATTGGTTTAATAATTGCTACGTTGATGTTTTATATCAATAATTGCTACGTTGATATTTTATATTATTGATTCAATAATTGCTATATTGATAATTGCATAATATTTTATTGATTCAATAATTGTCATTGCACAGTATTTCACATTATCAAATCAATAATTCATATTATTTGAATAATATTATTAGATAGCATTATTAACAATGTCTAAGGAAGTTCTGTCTAGGAGGGGTTATTTAATTGCGCGCCAATAAGGAGAAATCCTTATCGGAAGGCCCCCTCTTTTTTGGGAACGACCTGGTTGTCAATATTGTAGTTTTGTAATATTATTTGTGAATAATTAATTATTGATTTATATGATAAGAAAATATTTATTTTTGTGGATATAAAAGAAGGAATTAGTGCTGATGTATTTTTATCAGTATTTTGGTGTGAAAAATCATCCATTTGTGGATTTCGGCCATTTTTGGTTGGGAATTTGGAAAAACTTCCTTCTACAAAGTTGTAGAGAATTAAATTTTCTACAAAAAGGACATAGAATTTGTATTTTTCTGATAAAAGGGCTATTTATTATGAGTTATTGAAGTTTCAAAAAATAAATATTTTTTTATTAAAAATATGGGTGGGCCCCACTTTTGTTTTTATGGCTTGTAAATGCTGAATTTTCAAATTCCATTGAGGTGTGCGTATGAAATTGGTGAGAAGCCGCCGGTAGCAGTTAGTCAACTTTGGCATCCTAAGCTTTTCCTATAAATAGAGTGCTTAGTTAGAAATAAAAATCACACCAGAATCAGAAAATTTTCTCTCTATAATATCGAGCGTATTTCTTGTGAGTATTTAGATACTTTGAGTGTTGATAACAGTGCAAGTTTTCGTCCACATAATATCCGATATTCCAGTCAAAACTACTCTCCGGTTAAGGTAAGGGATGTTATTTTCTTTTGTAAACGATGTTATTCTTTTCAATATCATTATACCATAATATTGTCATGAATTTTATTATGAAATTCTTACTTTTTCCGTCTGGGTTACTATTCACGTATACGGCACTATTCACAAAAAAATTAAATTTTTTTCTATTTGTCCAAGATTGTTATTAAGGTTCCTATCTTTGATTGGATCCAAGTTTTGATCTTCATTCTTGAATTTTGCTCCACAAAGTATTATTACAGAATATTCTTAAACTTGAATAAACTAAATTACGAATCCCTAATCTTTGTCCTTTATCTCATGGGATTCGTTGTTTATATTATTTTTCATCATCCTCAGTCCTAAATGGTGATATAACTGAATATCTTTGGCCTGTAGAGCAAAAATGAATGATTACCTGATGAATATCTTTAGCCCGTAGTGCAAAGATGAACAGGTGTTGAGATGAACATGACCACTGGTGATACAAATGAATATCTTTGGCCTGTAGTGCAAAGATGAATATTTGATTCGAGATGTATATTGATTGATGTTACAAGGATAAAATATTGATGATGGACTTTTAAATCATAGAAGATAGTAGACTTCATTCTCTACTTAACTCTTCTAATGAATTGTTACTTTCGCTGCGAATATTGATCTAAAACTGTTTGTCCTTTATATTTTATCTGATTTATTGAAGGCTAACGATAATTTATTTTCCATTATTTTAGTCATAATATTCTTTACTGGGCTAGTTGAGCTCACCCTTTTCATCTATTGTCCTCTTCAGGAAATAAGAATGTCGCAGGAACTAGTCGGGGGACAGAGTGATGGTCCGAGTTAGAGCAGTAGTAGTCCTCACTATTTCTGATAAATAGTGTGATAATAATTGTAATGAGGACTTCGTTTGAATGTTAATATTTTCTACATATTTGTATTGACACTCACAGTTATGTGGTTGTATTTTGCACGACCGTGTGATATAAAGTTTGTATTTGGATTCTATACCATATATTTGGCAACTTAGAATGGGTTGGGATGACTGGACCTCTTCTTGGGGTGTCACAGTTGGTATCAGAGCTTAGGAATATGGTCTTTGGCGGAGATCTGGGAATAGAACTAGGAGGGAAGAGACGAGTGAATCCTTCACTAGTATGTCCTACCTAAGCTTATGTGGTATTTTATTGGTCAGTCGGAGTATAGTGATAATATGTGATATGCTAATTTGTTTAATTAACACTTATTTTATGGCAGTATTTGAGAATGGCAGCTGAGAATGTTAACAATGGAGTGAATGAGACCGTGGAGACACCTTTAATCACCAACCAGGAGAACGTGCAACAGAAAGGCAATGTTCATTCTGAAAACAACATTGATCAGACGATAAATAATGAGAGGTTTAGAAGCTTTTTGCAGTTCATGAAAAACCAGATGAGGGAGACTCGTGTTCATAATACAGGTGGAAATAACAACTCACAAATTGTCACTGCCAAGCAGTTCAAAGAATTAGGACCACCAGAGTTTTTGGGAAAGCCAGATCCAATCAAGGCAGAGACGTGGGTTAAGCAAATTACCAAGATATTTGATGTCTTGGGATGCACGGAGGAACAGAAGGTTCCATTCGCCACGTTTATGTTCCGCGGAGAGGCAGATTACTGGTGGGAATCCGTGAAGCGTACCAAGCCTGCCACACTCAAGATGTCTTTGGAGGAATTCCGGAAACTGTTCAATGACAAGTACTTTCTAGAAAATATTCATCATATAAAGGAAGTAGAATTTATCAGACTCGAACAAAACAACATGACGGTGTCCCAGTACGAGGCTAAGTTAGCGAAGTTGTCCAGGTTTGCACCTCATTTGGTGGAGAATAAGGAACGTATGACACGGATGTTTCTGAGAGGTTTGAAACCAGAAATTCGTCAATACCTCATTTTTCACAAATTTTCTCTATATTCGAATGTAGTAAACAGGGCCCATTTGTTAGAACGAGATAATGATTATGTTCAACCAAAGGACAACAACCAAGGTCGTACCGGTGGCAGCAGTCATCGGAACAATGACAACCAACGGGGAGGAAAGTATCATGATAGAAGCGGTTACCACTCCGGTGGTAATCGTGGCCATGATAGTAGAAAAAGCGAATCGGGAGGAGATTTCAAGAAGAGAAGGTACAACAATGAGAACATGAAGACGTTAACATCAGCACCAGCATCAACTGTTTCTAGGGGAGGAGAACGACCACCGGTTGTATGCTATAAATGCGGGAAAGAGGGACACATCAGCCCAAACTATCCACAATAATTCAAAGCATGTTATAACTATAGAAAAGAAGGACATATAGCTCGAGATTGTCCTATAGCGAAACCAAATTCAGCGGGGGTGATGATTCCAAAGGCGGTTTCGTACAAGTCAAAGCCGGTGATTCCTGGAAGAGCGTTTGTCCTGACTGCCCAAAATGCGAGGAACCCAAATGAATTTATCACGGGTTAGTTATTCATAAATTTTTTGCAAAGTTTACACATTATTAGATACCGGTGCTACCCATTCTTTTATTTCACCTGCTTGTGCTCAACGTTTGAACTTGACACCTGAGAAATCAGACTTTGACTTATCTATTGAAACTCCGTTGGGAGAAACCTTCATTACATCTACAGTTTATAAATCTTACTTGATTCAAATTGGTAACCTCACCATACCTGTTGATCTTATATATTTGAAAATACTTGCATTTGACGTGATTTTAGGAATTGACTGGTTAACCACTTATCATGCCAAAATTGATTGTTTTCGTAAGGTTGTTAGTTTTCATATTCCTAACCAACCTGTTGTGCGAATCCAAACAACCAAACCACTAAAATCAGTCAATGTCATTTTAAGTCATAAAGCTATTCGTTTATTAAAAAAATGGATGTCAAGCTTTCTTGGCACATGTCACTGTTCTAAACCAGAATACGTTAGGTTTGAATGATATTTCTATTGTTAATGAGTTTTCTGATGTATTTCCCGAAGAACTTCCCGGTCTACCCCCAGAACGTGAAGTTGAATTCTTTATTGACCTTGAACCCGGTACAAAACCCATTTCTAAAACCCCATATCGAATGGCTCCTATTGAACTTAAGGAGTTAAAGGTCCATCTACAGGAGTTGTTAGACATCGGTTTTATACGTCCTTGTACATCTCCTTTGGGTGCTCCTGTTTTATTCGTAAAGAAGAAAGACGGTAGTATACGATGTTGTATTGACTATCGAGAGTTGAACCATGTCACCATCAAGAATAGGTATCCGTTCCCTCGTATTGATGACCTGTTCAACCAATTGCGAGGTGCTATGGTTGAAGCACCATGAGGGTCACAGTTGGTATCAAATATTTGGATCATTTCGTGGTTGTCATTATTGATGACATCTTAATATACTCCAAAAGCCTCAAATATTTCTTTACTTAGAATGAACTCAACATGCGAAAATGACGTTGGTTGGAGCTGTTGAAAGATTACGATCATACCATCCAATACCATCCTGAAAAAAGCGAATGTGGTAGCTGACGCGTTGAGTAGAAGATTGTTTGCGGGTACAAGTGCGATAGTGTCAACATGAAGCCCATTTTGTATGACGTACAAAAGATGAAGATAGAGTTCAAGACTCCGGAGACCTATGCGATTATGTCAAGTATACATGTAGAACCAAATTTGATTGATAAAGTTAAAGCTGCTCAAGCTACAAACCTGGAGCTGACGAATATAAAGAAGAAGGTGCAAGAAGATACTATTCCCGAAGAAAGAATCGATGAAGAGGGAATACTTTGAGTCAAATCCAGACTTTGTGTTTCTAACGATTCTGAATTGAAGTATATAATCATGATGGAAACACACAACACACCGTTCGCAATCCATCATGGAAGTGCCAAAATGTATCGTGGTCGTCAACATACAATTTGGTGGAGCAATATGAAGAGAGATATCGCGGAGTTTATCTCGAGGTGTTTAACGTGTAAACGTGTCAAGGCGGAGCATCGAGTGCCAAAGGGTCAGTTTGTAGAAAGTTATGGACACCGATTTACGATTCATTGGTCCATTTGAAATCCTTGACCGAGTAGGAACTGTGGCCTATAGACTCGCTTTACCTTTAAGCATGTCTCATGTTTATAATGTTTTTCACATATTTGTGCTACGTAAATAAGTGAAAGACCCGAACCACATTACTGAGTTAGAACTAGACGAGATAGCCGAAGATTTAGCGTACGAGAAAGTGCCTGTCAAGATCTTGGATAAGACGGAACATGTTCTACGCTCAAAGGTTTTACCTCAAGAAAAAGTTTTATGGAGAAACCATGAAATTGAGGAAATGACCTGGGAGTTGGAATCGGAAATGAAAGCGAGGTATCCTCACCTTTTCGACATACCAGGTACGTACGTCAATTTCGAGGATGAAATTTTATAAGGAGGGGAGGTTGTAAGACCCCAACTTTTATGAATAAAGATTTAATTTTCTTTATATATTATTTCGAAATAGTAAGGTGTTGATTTGATAAATGTGAAAAGTTATGGGTGAAATGTGCAAATATTTTAAAATAAGCAAGTAGTTATAAAATATTCATTGTTGTCGGGGAATATTCGTTTGGTAGTGGAATATTCTTGTTGTCGGGGAATATTCGTACGACGGCGCAGCTATTTGTGGGCCCAACAACGGAATAACTGTCGGATATAGAAAGCGACAGAAATAACCTTTTATAAATAACGGTAAAACTATTACGGTTAAACTGTTGAAATACCCGGTGATAAAAATACAGTAATACGCGTTGTGCACATTAGCACACAGTATTGCACAGTATTTTGAATTATTGGTTCTTACGTAAGAAGTCACTACTCAAAATTGTTACAGTAATTACTGTTCAATATTTTATATTATTGATTCAATAATTGCTACAATTGCATAATATTTTATTGGTTCAATAAGTGCTACGTTGATATTTTATATCAATAATTGCTACGTTGATATTTTATATTATTGATTCAATATTTGCTATATTGATAATTGCATAAAATTTTATTTATTCAATAATTATCATTGCACAGTATTTCACATTATCAAATCAACAATTCATATTATTTGAATAATATTATTAGATAGCATTATTGACAATGTCTAAGAAAGTTCTGTCTAGGAGGGGTTATTTAATTGCGCGCCAATAAAGAGAAATCCTTATCGGAAGGCCCCCTCTTTTCTAGGAACGACCTGGTTGTCAATATTGTAGTTCTGTAATATTATTTGTGAATAATTAATTATTGATTTATATGATAAGAAAATATTTATTTTTGTGGATATAAAAGAAGGAATTAGTGCTAATGTGTTTTTATCAGTATTTTGGTGTGGAAAATCATCCGTTTGTGGATTTCGACCATTTTCGGTTGGGAATTTGAAAAAACTTCCTTCTACAAAGTTGTAGAGAATTAAATTTTCTATGGAAATAATATAGAATTTATATTTTTCTGAGAAAAGAGCTATTTATTATGAATTATTGAAGTTTCGAAAAAAAAATGTTTTTTATTAAAAACATGGGTGGGCCCCACTTTTGTTTTTTATGGCTTGTAAATGCTGAATTTTCAAATTCCATTGAGGTGTGCGTATGAAATTGGTGAGAAACCGTTGGTAGCAGTTAGCCAACTTTGGCATCCTAAGTTTTTCCTATAAATAGGGTGCTTTGTTAGAAATAAAAATCACACCAGAATCAGAAAATTTTCTCTCTATAATATCGAGCGTATTTCTTGTGAGTATTTAGATACTTTGAGTGTTGATAACAGTGCAAGTTTTCGTCCACATAATATCCGATATTCCAGTCAAAACTACTCTCCGGTTAAGGTAAGGGATGTTATTTTCTTTCGTAAACGATGTTATTCTTTTCAATATCATTATACCATAATATTGTCATGAATTTTATTATGAAATTCTTACTTTTTCCGTCTGGGTTACTATTCACGTATACGGCACTATTTACGAAAAAATTAAATTTTTTTCTATTTGTCCAAGTTGCTTATTAAGGTTCCTATCTTTGATTGGATCCAAGTTTTGATCTTCATTCTTGAATTTTGCTCCACAAAGTATTATTACGGAATATTCTTAAACTTGAATAAACTAAATTACGAATCCCTAATCTTTGTCCTTTATCTCATGGGATTCGTTGTTTATATTGTTTTTCATCATCCTCAGTCCTAAATGGTGATATAACTGAATATCTTTGGCCTGTAAGGCAAAGATGAATGATTAAGTGATGAATATCTTTAGCTCGTAGTGCAAAGATGAACAGGTGTTGAGATGAACATGACCACTGGTGATACAAATGAATATCTTTGGCCTGTAGTGCAAAGATGAATATTTGATTCGAGATGTATATTGATTGATGTTACAAGGATAAAATATTGATGATGGGCTTTTAAATCATAGAAGATAGTAGACTTCATTCTCTACTTAACTCTTTTAATGAATTGTTATTTCCGCTGCGAATATTGATCTAAAACTGGTTGTCCATTATATTTTATCTGATTTATTGAAGGCTAACGATAATTTATTTTCCATTATCTTAGTCATAATATTATTTACTGGGCTAGTTGAGCTCACCCTTTTCATCTATTGTCCTCTTCAAGAAATGAGAATGTCATTGGAACTAGTCGGGGGACAGAGTGATGGTCCGAGTTAGAGCAGTAGTAGTCCTCACTATTTCTGATAAATAGTGTGATAATAATTGTAATAAGGGCTTAGTTTGAATGTTTATATTTTCTACATATTTGTATTGACACTCATAGTTGTGTGGTCGTATTTTGCCATGTGATATAAAGTTTGTATTTGGATTCTGTACCATGTATTTGGTGACTTAGAATGGATTGGGTTGACTGGACCTATTCTGGGGGCATCACACAGCTGGTCGGGTCATAACCCGAATCTTTTAATCTCTTTTCCTAAGTTCTCTCTACCCTCACTCATTTTATTTAGGAAAAAGGTTTTGAAGGGTTTTTTAGGAGAAAGGCCAACATGTATCATGTCGACGATTTGAACGTTTTATAGAGTCTCCAGTTGGTAGATTTGAAATGGTTGTACCAACTCAATCGAGTTTTATTTGAAAGAGGCCCAATTGCTAGACACTGTCGAAACTTGATCTTTGAAAACAAAGTTTTGAGCTCGGGGGCTTGGTTAAGTGTGGGGAAGGTGTTAGGCATCCCACGACTCCCGTGTAAACACACGGTACCACATCGTTTCAATATTTCTCTTTAAAACTAGAATGCGTGATTGAATGCTATTTGAAAATTGGGCCTATTGATTTGATTGATTGAAAGTAGTGCTTTGCTTCGTTGAACCTATATACAAAGGGTTTGATTTGATTTGAAAATCAGTTTTTGATTTGATTTGCAAAAGCATTTAATTTGATTTTCTTGAAACGCTTTTCTTTGGATTGATTTGAAAATGATATTTTGAAAACTAGTTTATCAAACACTTACGATGCTATAGGAATTGAAGCATGTTGATACTTCTAATTTTATCTTTATAGCCTTAAGGCTGCATGTGAATGGTGATTTGACCGCCTGCGAAGCATCCTCGACCACATAATATACAAGTGTCGGTCTCCTTATCGGTATGAAAACTATCGAAGGGACGCTGACACAACAATCGATATTTTTTCATTATCTGGAGACCTTAAATCCAGATAACCGTTTTAAGGTCTGTTTACATATACATTTCTACAGAAAAACTGGCATGGCACATTTATAAATCGGAGTTTGTTCATCGTGGGAATTATATTCCGATCGTTTTGATTGTGAATCCCATGATTCCTAGGCTAACATATGAGTAGCCAAAACCTGCACAGTTCAAATTTGTACAGAAACAGATAAATATCCCAAAATTGCCAGAACTGAGGATTCATTCAGTAAATCCTAGCCCGCACGACCAAAGCGTCTCGTTCCCACTAGATAGCGATATAAGGGACGCGAGGTTGCTTTTGAAGCTGAAACTAGAAAGAAAGCCAGATTTAAGAAAATCTCAGCCATTCTAGCTTCCAAGTTTAGTTTGGAGATTTTGAACCGTTTGAAAACTAGAAATGGCGAGATTTAAATAAATCTAGTCCGCTTGTAGATATATCAGTGCCAATTCATATAAAATGAATATTTATAGCAGCAGTTGAATAAAAAGCGAGTAAAACAATATATATATATATATATATATATATATATACAAATATATATAAAAGCTGTAAAGGGCAATGGGTTTTCACGCCGGTTCCCGGACTGGAATTGAAATATATATATATATATATATATATATTGACAGAAACGTAGTCAACCAAGACAGGGAAGAGGACCAATGATGGTGAAGGCTGCTTATATATGCATAAATATATATAAAAGTAGTAAAAAGGCTACAGAATTATCCAGGCCAAACTAGATTATAAATGTACATAAAAGTAGTCAAACAGTGACTGGGGAGATCACCCAGTATGGCAAAGTGTGCAAAAAATAATATAAAGGCCACGAAATAGTCCAGGCCCGACTGGAATATAAATTGCAGAAAAATAGTCAACCAGTGACTGGGGAGATCACCCAGTATGGCGAAGTGTGCAAAAATAGTATAAAGGGCGATGGGTTTTCACGCCGGTGCCCGAACTAATTTGAAATATATATATATATATATATATTGACAGAAATGTAGTCAACCAAGACTGATACGAGGACCAGTGATGGTGAAAATCGCTAATATATGCGTAAATATATATAAAAGCAGTAAACTACCTCGAATTTGATATTCGGGCTTGACAGAATTGAAATGTTAGTATATATATAGTTAAATATATACAAAAAAGGGCCAAACCCAGACTGGGTAGATAACCTAGTCCGGCAAATTTGCCAGAACGTGTGTGCTAGTGCATTGAAGTTGCTGGAGCTGTCCGTCAATCCGAGTTGTAGAAATGCCAGAAAATCAGTTTATGTACAAAAATGTACCAAATTTTGACGAAAACGGCCACGGAACTAAGTTCCGGGCATTTTTAAAAAATGAAAACTTAACGTGCAAGTGTATAAAAGTACGAAGAAGTAATATTCACTTTCTGATCGTGAAAATACTTACAATGGACTGCTACACGGGATTTTTGCCAAATCGTAGGCTCTATACGTCCAAATATGCAACGATTGAGAATTTTATATATTAATTGTGAATATTTATTGAATTAAATAAATATTTTATTGAATTTATTTGTGGAGATAAATAAATAAATTGTGTGATTGCTGTGGAGACCAGAAGACAGCATTTGCGACTTTTATGTTGAAGGCGGATGCTAGTTTTTGGTGGCAAGCAAATAAGACCCGAGAGGGAGAAGGAGTCATAATGTGGGAACATTTCAAGGAAATGTTCTACGAAATGTACTTCCCAGTGAGTTCGTAGGACCATATGGAGGTCCAATTCTTAGAACTGAAGCATGGAGGAATGACAATGTCAGAATACACCGCAAAGTTCAACGAGTTGGCCAGGTTTGCTACTTACCAGGTCAGCACGGACGCTAGGAAGGCGAGGAGGTTTGAGCAAGGACTGAAACCCTGGCTCTACATCAAGGTCTCTATGTTCTAGCTGAACACATTTGCAGCTGTGTTGGAGAAAGCTATACTTGCTGAGGGAGGAAGTGAAGCAGTGAGTAAATTTAATCAAGAGAAGAAGAAGAAGGTTGAGACTGAAAACAAGGCTGGTGGTAGCGTAGTTATCCATCAGAAGAGGAAATAGAATGACAATACCTCTACTGGGAGTCAGCAGGGAGGGCAGTAGAAGAGGAAGCTCAAAGCATGTGCTACATGAGGGAAGACTCACACTGGAGTGTGCTTGAAAGGGAAACGGGTGTACTACGACTGTGGTCAGGAAGGCCACATCGCGCCGAATTGGCCAAACCCGAAGAAGGGAGCTTGTTATACATGTGGATCCAAGGATCACATGGCTCGTAATTGCCCTAAGAAGCCAGCGGCACGGTCAACAGGGAATGGAGGAAATGGCAGCGGTAGCTCTCTGACTATTACCGGACCGTCGCCATTGCAAGCCGTTCGACCCACTGCCCGCACATTCAACATGACGGTGTAAGACGCAGTGCAATCAAAGGATGTGGTGGCAGGTATTATTTCGATTAATAGTATAAATGCATATGTATTATTTGATTCGGGTGCTACTTGTTCATTCATATCTGATGATTTTGCTAAGACCCTATACTTACCTAAAGAGGAGTTAGCTTACCCTTTGAACATAGAAATTGCGAAAAAGGAAGTTATTCCTGTTAGGTTAGTATACAAGAACTGTAGATTAGACATTAAGGGTCAGGAGCTGAGGGTAGATTTGATTCCGATAAAACTTGGGGAATTCGATGTCATATTGGGAATGGACTAGTTGTTTAATCGTGGGGCGGTAATCGACTGTCAGAAGAAGTCGGTAAACCTTACGACTCCGTCAAAGTTAGTGTTCTATGGTAGTAAATCGCCCAGACAAGCGAGTTGTCTGACGGTGATGCAAGCCAAGAAACTTTTGACGCAAGGCTGTGTAGGATATCTAGCCTATATAGTAGATATGCGTAAGGAGAGCCCGAAAGTAGAAGAGTTATCGGTGGTTAAGGAGTTTGTGGATGTGTTTTCGAGTGACTTGCCAGGACTAACGCCAGATAGGGAGATAGAGTTTGTGATTAACTTGGCGCCGGGAACTGCTCCAATTTTGAAGGCTCCGTACCGAATGGCTCCAGTTGAGATGAAGGAATTGATGGTTCAACTTCAAGAATTGCTAGACAAGAAGTATATTCAACCGAGCATTTCGCCGTGGGGAGCGCCAGTGTTATTCGTGAAGAAGAAGGATGGAACAATGCGTCTTTGCATTGACTATAGAGAGTTGAACAAAGTTACGATCAAGAATATGTATCCCTTACCTAGGATCGATGACTTGTTTGATCAATTGAAGGGTGCTAAGTACTTCTTGAAAATCGATTTGATAAGCGGGTATCATCAATTGAAGGTGAGGAAGGAAGATATACCGAAAATGACTTTTAGATTTTGGTATGGTCATTACGAGTTCTTAGTGATGTCATTTGGTTTAACGAATGCCCCAGATGAATTTATGGACCTAATGAATAGGGTGTTTAAGCCATTTCTAGATAAGTTCGTAGTGGTGTTCATAGATGACATTCTGGTTTATTCCAAGACCGAGAAGGAACACGCTGAACACTTAAGGCTTACCTTAAAATCATTAAGACAAGAGAAGCTCTATGCAAAATTCTCGAAGTGTGAATTCTGGTTGGAACGTGTGCAATTTCTTGGCCACATAATCGACAAGGATGGTATTTCGGTAGATCCGTCGAAGGTTGAAGCAGTAATGAATTGGGATCAGCCAAAAATGTCGTCTGAAGTGAGGAGTTTCTTGGGATTGGCAGGTTATTACCGTAGATTTATCCAACATTTTTCCAAGATCGCAACTCTGATGACGAATTTGACTCATAAAATAGTTAAGTTTGTTTGGATGGAGAAGTGTGAGGAAAGTTTCCAGGAACTGAAGAAGAGGTTGAGTACTACGCCTATATTGTCTTTACTGGATAGTACGAGGAATTTCGTGGTATATAGTGATGCCTCACATAAGGGTTTAGGCTGTGTGTTGATGCAGAGCGGCAAGGTCATTGATTATGCATCACGTCAGCTGAAGGATTACGAGAAGGGGTATCCGACCCATGACTTAGAATTGGCAGCAGTAGTGTTTGCTCTAAAGATTTGGAGACACTACTTATATAGAGAAAAGTGTGAGATATACACAGATCACAAGAGTCTGAAGTATATCTTTACTCAGAAGGATTTGAACATGCGCCAAAGAAGATGGTTGGAACTGATCAAAGACTACGACTGTGAGATACTTTATCATCCGGGTAAAGCTAATGTTGTCGCCGATGCTTTGAGTAGAAAAGGTCGGGAGAAGCTGAATATGTTAACTGATCAGGATCAGTTGATAGAACAGATGGCTAGATTAGAGCTGGAAGTGTAGTTTCCGAAGGAATCAGATGAGAAGTTATTTCAAGTAACTACTGGTTCTACTCTTGTAGACAAAGTGAAAGAAGCACAACTTCACGATAAAGAATGTGAGAAGATTCAAAAGAGAATAGCTGATGGCGAAGAGTTTAAATTCAGAATCAATAGTGAGGGACTGCTACGATTTGAAGTTAAATCTGGGTACTGCCAGTACCAGAAGTTAAGGAGGAGATCACGAGTGAAGCTCACAGTTCAAGATATTCAATTCACCCTGGGAGTACAAAGATGTACCAGGATCTCAGGCACCATTTTTGGTGGCCAAATATGAAGAGGGACGTTACTGAGTGCATTGCGACATGTTTAACTTGTCAGAAAGTCAAGGCAAAACACCAGAGACCTACCGGATTGCTGCAACCGTTAGAAATTCCAGAATGAAAATGGGAGCATATCATGATGGATTTCGTGGTTTGTCTTCCAGCAACTCAGAAAGGATTTGACGTAATTTGGGTGATTGTGGATCGACTGACGAAGTCAGCCCACTTTCTACCAATCAAGATTAAGTACAACTTAGAGCAATTAGCGAAGCTGTACGTTAAAGAAATTATTTCTCGACACGGTGTTCCGGTGTCGATTGTGTCCGACAAAGATCCGCGATTTACGTCGAATTTCTAAAAGCGATTGCAAGAGTGTCTGGGAACGCAATTGCGAATGAGTACAATATACCATCCTTAGACCGATGGCCAGAGCGAGAGAACAATTCAAACGCTTGAGGATATGCTGAGATCTTGCGTGATGAATTTCAAGGGAAGCTGGGATGATCTTCTTGGATGGGGAAGATTCGATTTGGCAAGAAGGGAAAGTTGAGTCCTCGATTTATTGGACCTTTCGAAGTACTACGAAAAGTTGGCTAGGTAGCTTACGAAGTGGCATTACCTCCAAAGCTTGACAATATACATAACGTATTTCATATTTTGGTGTTACGACCTTACAAGCACGACTATAAACATGTAATAGAATATGAGCCTTTATAATTTGATAAAGACTTAAATGATGAAGAGGTTCCTGCTCAAATAGTTGGTAAGAGGGAACAAGTACTTAGGAATAAAGTGATATCTTCTGTTAAGATAATTTGGAGGAACCACAGTGCTGAAGAAGCCACGTGGGAACTCGAAGATGTAATGAGGAAATCGTATCCTCAACTATTTGCTTAATTGATTTGTGTAACCCTTTATATATTGATTATGGGGACAGAATCCTTTTAAAGGGGGGAAGAACGTAACAGATGAGAATTTTTTTTATGAGGAATTTAAATGAATTTTTTTTTTATGATGTGATTCTGGGGACAGAATCCTTTTAAGGAGGGAAGATTGTAACGATTGAGAATTTTATATATTAATTGTGAATATTTATTGAATTAAATAAATATTTTATTGAATTTATTTGTGGAGATAAATAAATAAATTGTGTGATTGCTGTGGATAATTTAATTAAGTGCCATATATTTAATTAAATTGATATGTTAGCAATGGTGTAGCAAAATTCTAATTTAGTTGAGAATAATTCAATTAGATTTAATATTATGTGCTAAGTGTTAAAAATAATTGTTACATGAATTATGTTTAATAAAGGAATTACAATTGTGTAACAATTTGATATTATGTGTTTTATCAATTAATGAATGTTAGCTTTTATTTAATTGAATTAGAATGTGGTAATTTAATTAAATAATTGTAATATTTAATCTATGGATTTAAAGAGTTATTAAAAGACTAGAAAAGGATTTTAAAGTGTTTTACCAAACAAGGCCCTTGTACTTGTTTAATCTTATTTCTTCCAAACAAGGCCTTAAGATCAAGAAGTTAGTTTTTAAAAATAATGTGGTTTTGCCAAACATGGCCTTGGGCTTTTCAAATTTTGTAACATATGTAATAAGTGGTAGTTAGTATAGCAATTAGTATATTACTTATTAGCTATATTAATAATATAAGTTATATATATATATATTATATATGCATATGTATATACAATATATGTTAAGTTAGAAGTACGTTAGTTTTTCTAAAGCTTAATTCTAAACTAAGAAAGAAGAAGAGAGTTAGAGAGAATTATCAAAGAAGAAGAGGAAGAAGAAGAAGAAGGGAAAGCTTTGAGAAGACAAAGCAAGCCCCATCATCATCATTTCCATCTCTATCACTTAATCCAAAACTAGTAAGGTTATAACCCTAACCCTTGCACTCAATTCTTATGTGTTGTATTTCTTCTTTATCAAATTAGATTTTCATAATCATGATTTTATATGTATATATGGTATACATATGTTCATCATATGTAATTGTATGATATGAAAGGATTTTCATATTTCAATTGTTGTAAAAAATAAGTTTTCAAAGCATGTTCTTCTATTTTTTCATGATTTTAGAATTCTATGTGAAAGTCTCTTTGTGAAAGTCCTTGAGTTTGATATATGTATGAGATGTGTACATATATATGTATATATATATATATGTTTACATATGATTTTTATAGTTATTTAAGAGTTTCAATTCACAAGTATATGATGAACACTATGAAATCACATTCATAGTACTCTTTTATGAAGTTATGTTGAAAATTGTTTTTAAATCCTTGATGTGAGCATGAGTTATGTGTAATATGTGATATAACATGATTATATATGTGTTATATGGTTGTGTTAGCAATTCAAACCATGAATTTTTGATAAACAATAGGAATTGTGTTCATAATGATGTTCTTTGAATCAATTTCTAAAAAATGGCTTTTGAAACTATCAAATTGATGTTTGATTATGGTTTATTGTTGAAATTGATCATGTATTATGTTAGTATGTTAAAAATAGAAGTTATTACAATTGGAATTACTTGAATTGATTAAAAACGAGCTCGTAGTAGCAATTTTCGTCAAGAACGCGTAAAATTATGTTTTTCTTCGAAAATCATGAAATCTTGATTTTGATTATGTGTTATATGGATTTTAAATATTATAAGCATGTTAATAATTTTAAAATATTGTTTGTATCAAGTTTTATGTTTATCATGTTGGGAAAAATCGAATTCGGTGTGAAGGAATTAGCCAAATTGGCTTATTTCTCCACCAGTTCGTGAGCCAGGACCCTCACCAGGAGGGTGACCCGCCCCAGTGGGGCTGGTAGGCCTTGGGGACCCGCCCCAATGAGTTAGTAGGCTGTCCAAAAAATTTTGGTTTTTGGTTTTTGAGTTTTCATACCCCGTTTGTTTAGCTAACTTATTTCTATGACTTGGAAAGTGAAATATATAATAAGTTAACATGTTTTTGATGTGTTTAAGTTTGATTGAAGTGTTATATGATTATGTTACATGTGTGTGTGTGTGTGTTACTTTTCTAAGGTACACAACACGGTTCATTGAGTTATAAGCTTATGAATGTATGCCGTGAGTATAGACTCGCGTACTTGACTAGTTAGCAACCAATGTGGTAAATTACATTGTGAATTGGACTTGGATATGAAGTTCGATGGTTTAAAAGTTGTAGTTGGATACTAATATATGGTTTGAATGTAATATAAATGTGTAGGGTGTTTGTGAAGTGATTGTAATTGTGTTTCAAGTGTTGCTTGCGCTTAAGGCAAATCTTCTAAACCCTAAACTCGTTAACGTTAAGCAAGTTTCCTATCTCAAAACTTATTATTGTGCAAGTTTTCTAGTTAAACAAGTTTCCATTTCGAACTTGTTATTTACTTTGTACAAGCGTTGTTGTACTCTAATATTTCTAATGCTCAAATATTAAAGTATTATTGAGGTATTATGATCTTGACTTAGTTGTTCAAGCAAGATTCACTTATTCTTTCAATTGCTTTGAGTTACTTCTAAAGCATGCCTATCTATTATGAATTTCATTGTCATATCTTATAGTTGGTTTATGATTCTTATGTCATGGAACTGTTAAAGTACTACGAGTTGATTCAACTACTCCTAGTTGATGATAGTTGAAACTCCAAAGTTCCCTTATCTATCCAAACCAAACTTTCTTTGGTGCGGACTTATATTCAATTACTGAGAATGAACAACCCTATTTATTAGGCGATACTTATGCGAAAGCGTGAAGATGGTTGTGCACAATTCATGGTACAAAGGGTTGATCTGTGACGCCCCCAGAATAGGTCCAGTCAACACAACCCATTCTGAGTCGCCAAATACATGGTACAGAATCCAAATACAATCTTTTATATCACACGGTCGTACAAAATACGACCACACAACTGTAAGTATCAATAGAAATACGTAAAAAATATTAACATTCAAACTAAGTCCTCATTACAATTATTATCACACTATTTATTAGAAATAGTGAGGACTACTACTGCTCTAACTCGGACCATCACTCTGTCCCCCGACTAGTTCTTGCGACATTCTCATTTCCTGAAGAGGACAATAGATGAAAAGGATGAGCTCAACTAGCCCAGTAACAATATTATGACTAAGATAATAAAGAACAATTTATCTTTAGTCTTCAACAAATCAAATAAAATATTATGGACAACAAGTTTTAAACCAACAACTGCAGCAGAAATATCAATTCATTAGAAGAGTTACGTAAAGAGTGAAGTCTACTATCTTTTATGATTTAAAAGTCCATCATTAATATTTTATCCCTGTAACATCAATCAATATATATCTCAAATCAAATATTCATCTTTGCACTACGAGTAAAGATATTCATTTGTATCACCAGTGGTCATATTCATCTCAACACCTGTTCATCTTTGCACTACAAGCCAAAGATATTCATCAGGTAATCATTCATCTTTGCTCTACAGGCCAAAGATATTCAGTTATATCACTATTTAGAACTGAGGATGATGAAAAATAATATAAATAACAAATCCAGTGAGATAAAGGACAAAGATTAGGGATTCGTAATTTAGTTTATCCAAGTTCAAGAATATTCCATAATAATACTTTGTGGAGCAAAATTCAAGAATAAAGATAAAAACTTGGATCCAATCAAAGATAGGAACCTTAACAAGCAACTTGGACAAATAGAAGAAATATTAATTTTTTCGTGAATAGTGCCGTATACGTGAATAGTAACTCCGACGAAAAAAGTAAGAATTTCGTAATAAAATCCATGACAATATTTTGGTATAATGATATTAAAAAGAATAACATCGTTTACGAAAGAAAATAACATCCTTTACCTTAACCGGAGAGTAGTTTTGACTGGAATATCGGATATTATGTGGATGAAAACTTTCACCGTAATTCACACTCAAACTATCCTTATACTCACAAGAAATACACTCGATATTATAGAGAGAAAATTTTCTAGTTCTGGTGTGATTTTCATTTCTAACTAAGCACCCTATGTATATGAAAATGTCAGGACACCAATGTTGACTTTTTACTACCGGCGGCTTTCATACGCCCACCACTTTTGATTTGAAAAAATCAGCATTTTCCAAGCAATGACAAAAGTGGGGCCCACTATTTTATTTAAAAAAAATATTTATTTTGAAACTTCAATAATTTATAATAAATAACCCTTTTATCAGAAAAATACGAATTCTATGTCCTTTTTATGGGAAATTTAATTCTCTACAACTTTGTAGAAGGAAGTTTTTCCAAAATCCCAACCGAAAATAGCTAAAATCCACAAACGGATGATTTTTCACACCAAAATACTGACAAAAACATCTCAGCACTAATTCCTTCTTTTATATCCACAAAATAAATATTTTCTTATCATATAAATTAATAATTAATTATTCACAAATAATATTACAGAACTACAATATTGACAACCAGGTCGTTCCCTGGAAAGAGGCGGCCTTCCGATAAGGATTTCTCCTTACTGGCGCGCAGTTAAATAACCTCTCCTAGACAGAACTTCCTTAGACATTGTCAATAATGCTATCTAATAATATTATTCAAATAATATGAATTATTGATTTGATAATGTAAAATACTGTGCAGTGATAATTATTGAATCAATCATATAAAATATCAACGTAGCAATTATTGAATCAATAATATAAAATATTGAACAGTAATTACTGTAACAATAATTGAGTAAGTGCCTTCTTACGTAAGAATCAATAATTCGAAATAGTGTGCAATACCGTGTGCTACTGTGCAACAACGCGTATTACTGTATTTTTATTACCGAGTATTTCAACAGTTTAACGGTAACAGTTTTACCGTTATTTATAAAAAGGCTATTTTTGCCGCTTTCTATATCCGACAGTTATTCCGTTGTGGGGCCCACAAATGGCTGCGCCGTCGTACGAATATTCCCCGACAACAAGAATATTCTACGACCAAACGAATATTCCCCGACAACAATGAATATTTTATAACCACTTGCTCATTTTGAAATATTTGCGCATTTTACCCACAACTTACTACATTAATTAAATCAACCCCTTACTATTTCAAAATAATATATAAAGAAAATTAAATCTTTATTTATAAAATTCGGGGTCTTACATCCTCCCCTCCTTATGAAATTTCGTCCTCGAAATTGACGTACGTACCTGGGGTGTCGAAGAGGTGAGGATACCTCGCTTTCATTTCCGATTCTAACTCCCAGGTCATTTCCTCAATAGCATGGTTTCTCCGCAAAACTTTAACTTGAGGTATAATTTTCGAGCGTAGGACATGCTCTTTCCTATCCAAAATCTTGACAGGTACCTCCTCATACATTAAATCTTCAACTATCTCATCCAGTTCTAACTCAATAATGTGGTTTGGATCTTTCACATATTTACGCAACACGAATATGTGAAAAACATTATGAACACGAGACATGCTTGGAGGTAAAGCGAGTCTATAGGCCACATTTCCTAGTCAAGGATCTCAAATGGACCAATGAATCGTGGTTTGAGCTTTCCTCTCTTCCCGAATCTCGTAACTCCTTTCCATGGAGCAACACATAACAATACATGATCCCCAACATTAAATTCAACGTCCTTTCAATGAAGATCCGCAAAACTCTTTTGTCGATCCTGTGCCGTTTGTATACGTTGTTGGATCATTTGGATCTTTTTCGTAGTCATACTTACTAACTCCGGTCTCAATAATGTTGCCTCACCCACCTCGTCCCAGCATACTGGAGAACGACACTTTCGTCCATACAACGCTTTGAATGGAGCCACGCCTACACTTGCCTGATAACTGTTGTTGTAGGAGAACTCCACCAATGGTAAGTACTTATACCAACTCCCTTTGAAGTCTAGAACACAAAGTCTCAATAGATCTTCAAGAGTTTGAATAGTCCTTTCTGATTGTCCGTCCGTTTGAGGATGATATGCCAAACTAAATTGTAACTCCGTGCCCATAGCTTTCTGCAAACTGATCCAAAATTGTGAAGTGAATCTTGGGTCACGATCCGAAACTATGGATACTGGCATGCCATATAATCTCACAATCTCATTCACGTACATACGAGTAAGACGTTCAAGGGAATAAGTCTCCCGTATCGATAAGAAATGAGCAGACTTGGTTAATCTATCGACAATAACCCAAATCGCATCTATGCCTTGAGAAACCTTGGGAAGACCCATAACGAAATCCATGGTAATGTATTCCCACTTCCATTTCAGAATCTCCAATGGTTGCAATGGACCCTTCGGCACTTGATGCTCCTCCTTTACACGTTGACAGGTTAAACTCCTCGAGATAAACTCCGCGATCTCTCTCTTCATATCGCTCCACCAAAATGTATGTCGAAGATCACGATACATTTTAGTACTCCCAGGATGGATTGCAAACGGTGTGTTGTTGTGTACCTCCATCATGATTCTATACTTCAAGTCAGAATCGTTAGGAACACAAAATCTAGAGTTGACTCGAAGTATTCCTTCTTCATCAATCCTTTCTTCTGGAATAACACCTTCTTGCATCTTCTTCCTCATATTCATCAGCTCCGGGTCTGTAGCTTGAGCAACTTTAACTTTATCAATCAAAGCTGATTCTACGCATATACTTGACATCATCGCATGGGTCCCCGGAGTCTTGAACTCTATCTCCATCCTTTGTAAATCACACAAAATAGGCCTTGATAGCATCGCATTCATTCCCGTGTATGATCTTCTACTCAACGCGTCAGCTACCACGTTCGCTTTTCCAGGATGGTATTGAATGGTATGATCGTAATCTTTCAACAGCTCAAGCCAACGTCGTTGCCGCATGTTGAGTTCCTTTTGAGTGAAGAAATATTTGAGGCTCTTATGATCCGCATAGATCTCCACTTTCTCCCCATACAGGTAGTGTCTCCAGATTTTCAACGCGAAAATAACTGCTGCCAACTCTAGATCATGAGTTGGATAATTCCTCTTATATTCTTTGAGTTATCGCGAGGCATAGGCTATGACTTTCCCATGTTGCATGAGAACACATCCTAACTCTTTGCCCGAAGCATCGCTGTAAATGACAAATCCATCCGAACCAGAAGGTATCGTCAGAACAGGTGCCGAAATAAGCCTCCTCTTGAGCTCTTAGAAGCTCTTCTCGCATTCCTCATTCCATAAGAATTTTGTATCTTTTCAAGTCATCTGAGTTAATGGAGTAGCGATTCGAGAAAATCCCTCTACGAACCTCCGATAATAACCAGCTAAGCCCAGAAAGCTTCGTACTTCGGTCACCGACTTAGGTTGCTCCCAACTTTGTATTGCTTCAATCTTCGTCGGGTCAACAGATACTCCATGTTTCGATACCATGTGCCTAAGGAATGCTACTTCCTCAAGCCAAAACTCGCATTTCTTCAGCTTGGCATATATCTTGTTCTCACGAAGCTTTTGAAGTACCAGCTTCAAGTGGTGCTCATGATCTTCACGGCTTTTGGAATAGATGAGGATGTCAACAATAAAGACAACAACGAACTGATCCAAATATTCCTTAAATACACGGTTCATCATATCCATAAAAGCAGAAGGAGCATTAGTCAATCCAAAAGACATGACTAAGAACTCATAATGCCCGTACCGAGTTCTGAAGGCAGTCTTCGAAATATGCTCAGTTTTAATCTTCAGCTGATGATATCCAGAACGAAGATCGATCTTTGAAAAGAATTGTGCTCCTTGCAACTGGTCGAACAGGTCATCAATACGAGGTAGCGGATACCTATTCTTGATGGTGACATGGTTCAACTCCCGATAGTCAATACAAAGTCGCATACTCCCGTCTTTTTTCTTTACGAATAAAACAGGAGCACCCCAAGGAGACGTACTAGGACGTATAAAATCGATGTCTAGCAACTCCTGTAGTTGGACCTCTAACTCCTGAAGTTCAATAGGAGCCATTCGATATGGGGTTTTAGAAATGGGTTTTGTACCGAGTTTAAGGTCAATAAAGAATTCAACTTCAAGTTCTGGGGGTAGACTGGGAAGTTCTTCGGGAAATACATCAGGAAACTCATTAGCAAAGGAAATATTATTCAAATATGACGTATTCTGGTTTAGATCAGTGACATGAACTAAGAAAGCTTGACATCCATTTTTTAATAAACGAATAGCTTTGTGACTTGAAATGACATTGACAGACTTTAGTGGTTTGGTGGTTTGAATTAGCACAACAGGTTGGTTAGGAATATAAAAACTAATAACCTTACGAAAATAATCAATTTTGGCATAGTAAGTGGTTAACCAGTCAATTCCTAAAATCACGTCAAATGCAAGTATTTTCAAAGATATAAGATCAACAGATAGGGTGAGGGTACCAATTTGAATCAAGCAAGATTTGTAAACTATAGATATAACGAAAGTTTCTCCTAACGGAGTTTCAACAGATAAGCCAAAGTCTAACTTCTAAGGTGTCAAATTTAATCGTTGAGCACAAGCAGGTGAAATAAAAGAATGGGTAGCACCGGTATCTAACAAGGTGTAAACTTCGCAAGAATTTATGATTAGCTTAACCATAATCACCTTGTGTGGGTTCCTCGCATTTTGGGCTGTCACGACAAACGTTCTTCCAGGAACCACCGACTTTGACTTGTCCGAAACCGCCTTTGGAATCACCACCCCCGCTGGACTTGGTTTCGCTACAGGACAATCTCGAGCTATATGTCCTTCTTTTCCACAGTTATAGCATGCTTTGAATTATTGTGGGCAGTTTGGGCTGATGTGTCCCTCTTTCCCGCATTTATAGCATACGACTGGTGGTCGTTCTCTTTCCCTAAAAACAGTTGATGTTAATGCTGATGTCGACGTCTTCACGTTCTCATTGTTGTACATTCTCTTCTTAAAATCTCCTCCCGATTCTCTTTTTCTACTATCATGGCCACGATTACCACCAAAGTAGTTACCGCTTCTATCATGATACTTTCCTCACCACTGGTTATCATTGTTCCGATGACTGCTGCCACCGGTACGACCTTAGTTGTTATCCCTTGGTTGAACATAATCATTATCTCGTTCTAATAACTGGGCCCTGTTTACTACATCCGAATATAGAGAAATTTTTTGAGAAATGAGGTATTGACGAATTTCAAGTTTCAAACCTCTCAGAAACATCCGCGTCATACGTTCCTCATTCTCCACCAAATGAGGTGCAAACCTGGACAACTCCGCGAACTTAGCCTCGTACTGGGACACCGTCATGTTGTTTTGTTCCAGTCTGATAAACTCTACCTCCTTCATATGACGAATACTTTCAAAAAAGTACTTATCATTAAACAATTTCTGGAACGCTTCCCAAGACATCTTGAGTGCTGCAGTCTGGGTACGCTTCACAGATTCCCACCAATAATCTCCCTCTCCACGGAACATAAAGGTGGCAAATGTAACCTTCTGTTCCTCCGTGCATCCAAAGACATCAAATATCTTGGTAATTTACTTAACCCACGTCTCTGCCTTGATCGGATCCGGCTTTCCCAAAAACTCTGGTGGTCCCAATTCTTTGAACTGCTTGGCAGTGACAATTCGCGTGTTGTTATTATCTCCACCTGTATTTTGCACACGAGTCTCCCTCGTCTGGTTTTGCATGAACTGCAAAAAGATTCTATACATCTCGTCGTTTATCGTCTGATCAGTGTTCTTTTTAAGATGAACATTACCTTCCTATTGCACGTTCTCCTGGTTGGTGACTAAAGGTGTCTCCACAGTCTCATTCACTCCATTATTAACATTCTCAGCTGCCATTCTCAAATACTGCCATAAAACAAGGGTTAATTAAACAAATTAACATATCACATATTAACCCTATGCTCCGACTGACCAATTAAATACCACATAAACTCAAGTAGGACATACTAGTGAAGGATTTACTAATCTCTCCCCTCCTAGTTCTATTCCCAGATCTCCGCCAGAGACCATATCCCTAAGCTCTAATACCAACTGTAACGCCCCCAGAATAGGTCCAGTCAACCCAACCCATTCTGGGTCGCCAAATACATTGTACAGAATCCAAATACAATCTTTTATATCACACGGTCGTGCAAAATACGACCACACAACTGTGAGTATCAATACAAATATGTAAAAAATATTAATATTCAAACTAAGTCCTCATTATAATTATTATCACACTATTTATTAGAAATAGTGAGGACTACTACTACTCTAACTCGGACCATCACTCTGTCCCCTGACTAGTTCCTGCGACATTCTCATTTCCTGAAGAGGACAATAGATGAAAAGGGTGAGCTCAACTAGCCTACTAAAGAATATTATGACTAAGATAATAAAGAACAATTTATCGTTAGTCTTCAACAAATCAGATAAAATATTATGGACAACAAGTTTTAAACCAACAACCGCAGCGAAAATATCAATTCATTAGAAGAGTTACGTAGAGAGTGAAGTCTACTATCTTTTATGATTTAAAAGTCCATCATTAATATTTTATCCCTGTAACATCAATCAATATATATCTCAAATTAAATATTCATCTTTGCACTACGGCCAAAGATATTCATTTGTATCACCAGTGGTCATGTTCATCTCAACATCTGTTCATCTTTGCACTACGGGCTAAAGATATTCATCAGGTAATCATTCATCTTTGCTCTACAGGCTAAAGATATTCAGTTATATCACTATTTAGAACTGAGGATGATGAAAAATAATACAAATTAAGAATCCAGTAAAATAAAGGACAAATATTAGGGATTTGTAATTTAGTTTATCCAAGTTCAAAAATATTCCATAATAATACTTTGTGGAGCAAAATTCAAGAATAAAAATAAAAACTTGGATCCAATCAAAGATAGGAACCTTAACAAGCAACTTGGACAAATAGAAGAAAATTTAAATTTTTTCATGAATAGTGCTGTATACGTGAATAGTAACCCCGACGGAAAAAGTAAGAATTTCATAATAAAATCCTTGACAATATTTCGGTATAATGATATTGAAAAGAATAACATCGTTTACTAAAGAAAATAACATCTTTTACCTTAACCGGAGAGTAGTTTTGACTAGAATATCGGATATTATGTGGACAAAAACTTTCACCGTAATCCACACTCAAACTATCCTTATACTCACAAGAAATACGCTCGATATTATAGAGAGAAAATTTTCTGATTCTGGTGTGATTTTCATTTCTAATTAAGCACCCTATTTATAGGAAAATGCCAGGAAACCAATGTTGACTTTCTGCTACCGGCGGCTTTCATACGCCCACCACTTTTGATTTGAAAAAAATTAGCATTTTCCAAGCAATGACAAAAATGGGGCCCACCATTTTATTTAAAAAAACATTTATTCTAAAACTTCAATAATTCATAATAAATAACCCTTTTATCAGAAAAATACGAATTCTATGTACTTTTCATAGAAAATTTAATTCTCTACAACTTTGTAGAAGGAAGGTTTTCCAAAATCCCAACCAAAAATAGCTGAAATCCACAAACGGATGATTTTCCACACCAAAATACTGATAAAAACACCTCAGCACTAATTCCTTCTTTTATATCCACAAAATAAATATTTTCTTATCATATAAATTAATAATTAATTATTCACAAACAATATTACAGAACTACAATATTGACAACCCGGTCGTTCCTAGGAAAGAGGGGGCTTTCCGATAAGAATTTCTCCTTACCGGCGCGCAATTAAATAACCCCTCCTAAACAGAACTTCCTTAGACATTGTCAATAATGCCATCTAATAATATTATTCAAATAATATGAATTATTGATTTGATAATGTGAAATAATGTGTAGTGACAATTATTGAATCAATCATATAAAATATCAACGTAGAAATTATTGAATCAATAATATAAAATATTGAACAGTAATTACTGTAACAATAATTGAGTAAGTGCCTTCTTACGTAAGCATCAATAATTCGAAATACTGTGCAATACCGTGTGCTACTGTGCAACAACGCGTGTTACTGTATTTTTATTACCGAGTATTTTAACAGTTTAACGGTAACAGTTTTACCGTTATTTATAAAAAGGTTATTTTTGTCGTTTTCTATATCCGACAGTTATTTTGTTGTGGGGCCCACAAATAGCTGCGCCGTCGTACGAATATTCCCCGACAACAAGAATATTCTATGACCAAACGAATATTCCCTGACAACAATGAATATTTTATAACCACTTGCTCATTTTGAAATATTTACGCATTTTACCCACAACTCACTACATTAATTAAATCAACCCCATACTATTTCAAAATAATATATAAAGAAAATTAAATCTTTATTTATAAAATTCGGGGTCTTACATGATCCTCCTAGGTACGAGTTAAAAGTCTATAGTCTTATTGACTGTCAAAGGTTTAAATAGAAATATTTATAACCTAGGACATTGTTCATGGTCGTATAACCCTCAGATAGATTCTATATTCGAACTTTAAAGATGATGAAAGAATTATTAATCAATCTTAGTTTGATGAAAGTAAAGTTATTCAAACTCTTTTGAAACTATTCATATATATCATATCACTGTTAAAATTTCAAGTGAGCTTTTGTTTGCTCACTCTTGCATGTTTTACCACCACTTGCAGTTGAGACAAAGAATGTTGACATACCGTCAACAAGTAAAGGAAAAGGAACGATGAACAAATGAAGGCTTGTTGTTTCAAGTATTTATTGTAATAAAACTTAGTCGATTATGTTATGTTTTATTTCTGCATATATTGTTTGATGTTAAGGTTTAGTTAACCCTGGGATTTTATTGGCAAGTTGTAAAGGAAGATTTTTATTAAGGTTTATGAAGGTTGTAATTTACTTTACAATTCTTTATTATTGGGTAGATGTATGTTTTTTTAGAAAGTGAACACCAAATCATATGGAAACGAAGTACCCGGATTTGGGGGTGTCATAGGTTGGTATCAAAGCTATAGGTTATGAACCTTAGGTGGGGGGAAAGACCTTAGGTAGTAGCCTTATAGGAAGATCGAAAAGATAGTGGTGATAGGTAAAGATAATAAACTACCTTATGTGTTATGTGTTTATGTTTAGGTATTCGAAGAGTGACGACTCGATATCATGTAATAATAAACTTTAAAATTCTTTTGTCAGGATGACGAACATTGAAAAACCCAGTCAGGTTAGAGAGGATATACCTCAGATATCTAGAGAGGAAGAGCCTCGAGATATACATGTTGTCTGGGAGCAGCTGGTTAGGAGAGAACCATCTCCAGTGATCACCGTAGCTGGTCGGGAGCGTGAGCTGACACCTTTTCCTGAGGAAGAGGAAGACGACGAGTCTGAAGAGCAGGAAGAGGAGGAAGAGGATCCCGAAGAGGAATTTCCACCTAACTCTATTAGTGCTGAGATATACGAGGCAGTTTACGACAGTAATGTGGAGCTTCATGGTCGAGTCAGAGAGCTCGAAGAAACCATCCAGCAGCGAGACGAGACTATAGAGGATATGGCTAGTGGCCTAGGAGAAGCACAGTGAAATTTAATTCACGCAGAGAATGATCGAGATGAGGCACGAGCCGAGCTAGCAAAGCTGAAGCAAGATATCCAAGAGGAGTTGACGAAGCGTGCCAGAGCTGTGGAAACCATCTTGAGGGCTACTCAACGAGTCGATCGAGCTGAGTACGAGGCAAAAACCAAGAGAGCCAAGCTAAGGCAAACATAATAAACTTTCCATACGACTATAGATAGGGCCCAAGACCGTATCTTTTATTACCCAGCTCATTTCCAAGGGTTACCATGGTATGTGGTGGACCGAAGGACAGCGTTTTGGGTGATGGAAGAAGAATGGAGAGAGGCTGTGCGACGTCTTAATATGCCTAGACATTAGAGCTTTTAAATTATGTGTTTCTTTTTCTAATAAATGATGTAAGTCCCATAACTTGAGATAATAATGGGATAAAGTGATGATGCAGTCATGTAACTTGTTCTAGTTCAGGAAAAATGATGTAAATAGCAGGAATGCTATCTATCATATGTTTTTTTTAAAACTATGAGTAATTAATAAAAGAAGTTTATTGATGTGCTATATGTTCATATATGAACTTAGTTATTTAAATGTTTAAAGTTGAACTCAAATACTTAAGAATTGACTAAAGGATCTAATAATAATATTTTCTTAACAGAAAATGCCTCCTAAAAGAAGACCAACACGTCAAAACCCCGAGGGTTCGACGAGCAACAATAATAATGATGGAACAAACCCTAACTAAGTTCAGCAGTTAGTGAACTTGCTGACAGAAGCGATGGCGAATCAGCAGCAAGTGCAGGCCACGACGTTCAAAGAGTTTAAGGTAGTAGGACAACCTAAATTCAAGGGATCGACAAACCCTATAGATGCTCAGACGTGGGTTATGGAAATGGAGAAGGTCTTTGACATGGCTAAGGTCGGTGAAGACCAGAAGACAGCATTTGCGACTTTCATATTGAAGGTGGATGCTAGTTTTTGGTGGCAGGCGAATAAGACCCGAGAGGGAGAAGGAGTCATAACGTGGGAACATTTCAAGGAAATGTTCTATGAAATGTACTTCCCAGTGAGTTCGCAGGACCAAATGGAGGTCCAATTCTTAGAACTGAAGTAGGGAGGAATGACAGTGTCAGAATAAGCCGCAAAGTTCAACGAGTTGGCCAGGTTTGCAACTTACCAGGTCAGCACGGACGCTAGGAAGGCGAGGAGGTTTGAGCGGGGACTGAAACTTTGGCTCTACAGCAAGGTCTCTATATTCTAGCTGAACACATTTGCAGCTGTGTTGGAGAAAGCTATACTTGCTGAGGGAGGAAGTGAAGCGGTGAGTAAATTTAATCAAGACAAGAAGAAGAAGGTTGAGACTGAAAACAAGGTTGGTGGTAACGTAGTTATCCATCAGAAGAGGAAGTGGAATGACAATACCTCTGCTGGGAGTCAGCAAGGAGGTCAGCAGAAGAGGAAGCTCGAAGCATGTGCTTCATGCAGGAAGTCTCGCACTGGAGTGTGCATGAAAGGGAAACGGGTGTGCTACAACTGTGGTCAGGAAGGCCACATAGCGCCGAACTGCCCAAACTCAAAGAAGGGAGCTTGTTATACATGTGGATCCAAGGATCATATGGCTAGTAATTGCCCTAAGAAGCCAGCGGCAGGGTCAACAGGGAATGGAGGAAATGGCAGCGACAGCTCTCTGACTATTGCCGAACCGTCGCCATTACAAGCCGTTTGACCCACTGCCCGCACATTCAACATGACGGTGCAAGACACGGTGCAATCAAAGGATGCGGTGGCAGGTATTATCTCGATCAATAGTTTAAATGCATATATATTATTTGATTCGGGTGCTACTTGTTCATTCATATCTGATGATTTTGCTAAGACCTTAGACTTACCTATATAGGAGTTAGCTTACCCCTTGAACATAGAAATTATAAATAGGGAAGTTATTCCTGTTAGGTTAGTATGCAAGAACTGTAGACTGGACATTAAGGGTCAGGAGCTGAGGATATATTTGATTCCGATAAAACTTGGGGAATTCGATGTCATATTGGGAATGGACTAGTTGTTTAATCATGGGGCGGTAATCGACTGTCAGAAGAAGTCGATAAACCTTACGACTCCGTCAAAAGTAGTGTTCTATGGTAGTAAATAACCTAGATAAGCGAGTTGTCTGACGGTGATGCAAGCCAAAAAACTTTTGACGCAAGGCTGTATAGGATATCTAGCCTATATAGTAGATACGCATAAGGAGAGCCCGAAAGTAGAAGAGTTATCGGTGGTTAAGGAGTTTGTGGATGTGTTTCCGAGCGACTTGCCAGGGCTTCCGCCAGATAAGGAGGTAGAGTTCGTGATCGACTTAGCGCCGGGAACTGCTCTAATTTTGAAGGCTCCGTACCGAATGGCTCCAGTTGAGATGAAGGAATTTATGGTTCAACTTCAAATTGCTAGACAAGAAGTATATTCAATAGAGCATTTCACCGTGGGGAGCGCCAGTGTTATTCGTGAAGAAGAAGGATGGAACAATGCATCTTTGCATTGACTATAGAGAGTTGAACAAAGTTACGATCAAGAATAGGTATCCCTTACCTAGGATCGATGACTTGTTAGATCAATTGAAGGGTGCTAAGTACTTCTCAAAAATTGATTTGAGAAGCGGGTATCATCAATTGAAGGTGAGGAAGAAAGATATACCGAAAATAGCTTTTAGAACTCGGTATGGTCATTACGAGTTCTTGGTGATGTTATTTGGTTTAACGAATGCCCCAGCTGTATTTATGGACCTAATGAACAGTGTGTTTAAGCCATTTCTAGATAAGTTCGTAGTGGTGTTCATAGATAACATTGTGGTTTATTCCAAGACTGAGGAGGAACACGCTAAACACTTAAGGCTTACCTTAGAATCATTGAGATGAGAGAAGCTCTATGCAAAATTCTCAAAGTGTGAATTCTAGTTGGAATGTGTGCAATTTCTTTGCCACGTAATCGACAAGGTTGGTATTTCGATAGATCCGTCGAAGGTTAAAGTGATAATGAATTGGGATCAGCCGAAAACGTCGTCTGAAGTGAAGAGTTTCTTGGGATTGGCAGGTTATTACCGTAGATTTATCCAAGATTTTTCCAAGATCGCAACTCCGATGACGAATTTGACTCGTAAAATAGTTAAGTTTGTTTGGGCGGAGAAGTGTGAGGAAAGTTTCCAGGAACTAAAGAAGAGGTTGAGTAATGTGCCTGTGTTGTCTTTACCGGATAGTATGGGGAATTTTGTGGTATATAGTGATGCCTCACATAAGGGTTTAGGCTGTGTGTTGATGTAGAGTGGCAAGGTCATTGCTTATGCATCACGTCAGCTAAAGGATTACGAGAAGGGGTATCCGACCCATGACTTAGAATTGGCAGCAGTAGTGTTTGCTCTAAAGATTTGGAGACACTACTTATATGGAGAAAAGTGTGAGATATACACAGATCACAGGAGTCTGAAGTATATCTTTACTCAGAAGGATTTGAACATGCGCCAAAGAAGATGGTTGGAACTGATCAAAGACTACGACTGTAAGATACTTTATCATCCGGGTAAAGCTAATGTTATCGCCGATGCTTTGAGTAGAAAAGGTCGGGAGAAGCTGAATATGTTAACTGATCAGGATCAGTTGATAGAACAGATGGCTAGATTAGATCTGCAAGTGAAATTTTTGAAGGAATCGGATGAGAAGTTGTTTCAAGAAACTACTGGTTCTGCTCTTGTATACAAAGTGAAAGAAGCACAACTTCACGATGAAGAATGAGAGAAGATTCGAAAGAGAATAGCCGATGGCGAAGAGGTTAAATTCAAAATCGACAGTGAGGGACTGCTACGATTTGAAGTTAAATCTGGGTACCGCCAGTACCAGAAGTTAAGGAGGAGATCATGAGTGAAGCTCACAGTTCAAGATATTCAATTCACCATGGGAGTACAAAGATGTACAAGGATCTCAGGCACCATTTCTGGTGGCCGAATATGAAGAGGGACGTTGCTGAGTGCGTTGCGAAATGTCTAACTTGTCAGAAAGTCAAGGTAGAACACCAGAGACTTAGCGGATTGCTGCAACAGTTAGAAATTCCAGAATAGAAGTGGGAGCATATCACGATGGATTTTGTGGTTTGTCATCCAGCAACTCAGAAAGGATTTGACGCAATTTGGGTGATTGTGGATCGACTGACGAAGTCAGCCCACTTTCTACCAATCAGGATAAATACAACTTAGAGCAATTGGTGAAGCTGTACGTTAAAGAAATTATTTCTCGACACGGTGTTCCTGTGTCGATTGTGTCTGACAGAGATCCGCAGTTTACATCGAATTTCTGGAAGCGATTGCAAGAGTGTCTGGGAACGCAATTGCGAATGAGTACAATATACCATTCTCAGACCGATGGCCAGAGCGAGAGAATAATTCAAACGCTTGAGGATTTGCTGAGATCTTGCATGAGGGATTTCAAGGGAAGCTGGGATGATCGTCTACCATTGGTGGAGTTCGCCTACAAAAATAGTTACCACGTAAGTATTGGCATGCCGCCTTACGAAACGTTATACGGCAGGAAATGCACAACTCCTTTGTGTTGAGATGAAGTTGGTGAACATCAGCAGTTGGGACAGAAATTGGTATAACAAACCGCTGAAATTATGAAGCTGATTAGAACAAGATTGGTTGCAACTCAAGACACACAAAAGAAATATGCCGATCAACATTGACAGAACCGAGAATTCTTACCAGGGAGCTTCGTTTTCCTGCAAGTATCTCCTTGGAAGGGGAAGATTCGATTTGGCAAGAAGGGGAAGCTGAGTCCCCGATTTATTGGACCTTTCGAAGTACTACGAAAAGTTGGCGAGGTAGCTTACGAAGTGGCATTACCTCCAGAGCTTGACAATATACATAATGTATTTCATATTTCGGTGTTACGACCTTACAAGCACGACTATAAACATGTAATAGAATATGAGCCTTTACAATTTTTGATAAAGACTTAACTAATGAAGAGGTTCTTGTTCAAATAGTTGATGGAAGGAACAAGTACTTAGGAATAAAGTGATATCTTCTATTAAGGTAATTTGAAGGAACCACAGTGCTGAAGAAGCCACGTGGGAACTCGAAGATGTAATGAGGAAATCGTATCCTCAACTATTTGCTTAATTGATTTGTGTAACCCCTTATATATCGATTCTGGGGACAGAATCCTTTTAAGGGGGAAGACTGTAACAGATGAGAAATTTTAATGAGAAATTTTTTTTATGATGTGATTCTGGGGACAGAATCCTTTTAAGGAGGGAAGATTGTAACGATTGAGAATTTTATAAATTAATTGTGAATATTTATTGAATTAAATAAATATTTTACTAAATTTATTTGTGGAGATAAATAAATAAATTGTGTGATTGCTGTGGATAATTTAATTAAGTGTCATATATTTAATTAAATTGATATGTTAGCAATGGTGTATAATAACTCTAATTTAGTTGAGAATAATTCAATTTGATTGAATATTATGTGCTAAGTGTTAAGAATAATTGTTACATGAATTATGTTTAATAAAGGAATTATAATTGTGTAACAATTTGATATTAAGTTTTATCAATTAATGAATGTTAGCTTTTATTTAATTGAATTAGAATGTGGTAATTTAATTAAATAAGTGTAATATTTTATCTATGGATTTAAAGAGTTATTAAAAGACTAGAAAAGGGTTTTAAAGTGTTTTACCAAACAAGGCCCTTGTACTTGTTTAATCTTATTTCTTCCAAACAAGGCCTTAAGTTCAAGAAGTTAGTTTTTAAAAATAATGTGGTTTTGCCAAACATGGCCTTGGGCTTTTCAAATTTTGTAACCTATGTAATAAGTGGTAGTTAGTATAGCAATTAGTATATTACTTATTAGCTATATTAATAATATAAGTTACATATATATTATATATGTATATGTATATACAATATATGTTAAGTTAGAAGTACGTTAGTTTTTCTAAAGCCTAAGTCTAAACTAAGAAAGAAGAAGAAAGTTAGAGAGAATTATCAGAGAAGAAGAGGAAGAAGAAGAAGAAAGGAAAGCTTTGAGAAGACAAAGCAAGCCCCATCATCATCATCTCCATCTCTATCTCTTAATCCAAAACTAGTAAGGTTATAACCCTAACCCTTGCACTCAATTCTTATGTGTTGTATTTCTTCTTTATCAAATTAGGTTTTCATAATCATGAAGTTATATGTATATATGGTATACATATATTCTTCATATGTAATTGTATTCCATGGAAGGATTTTCATATTTTAATTGTTGTAAAAAAATAAGTTTTCAAAGCATGTTCTTCTATGTTTTCATGATTTTAGAATTCTATGTGAAAGTCTCTTTGTGAAAGTCCTTGAGTTTGATATATGTATGAGATGTGTACATATATATATACGTGTGTATATATATATATATATATATATATATTTACATATGATTTTTATAGTTATTTAAGGGTTTCAATTCACAAGTATATGATGAACACTACGAAATCACGTTCATAGTACTCTTTTATGAAGTTATGTTGAAAATTATTTTTAAATCCTTGATGTGAGCATGAGTTATGTGTAATATGTGATATAACATGATTATATATGAGTTATATGGTTGTGTTAGCAATTCAAACCATGAATTTTTGATAAACAATAGGAATTATGTTCATAATGATTTTCTTTGAATTAATTTCTGAAAAATGGCTTTTGAAACTATCAAATTGATGTTTGATTATGGTTTATTGTTGAAATTGATCATGTATTATGTTAGTATGTTAAAAATAGAAGTTATTACAATTGGAATTACTTGAATTGATTGAAAAACAAGCTCGTAATAGCAATTTTCGTCAAGAACACTTAAAATTGTGTTTTTCTTCGAAAATTATGAAATCTTGATTTTGATTATGTGTTATATGGATTTTAAATGTTATAAGCATGTTAATAATTTTAAAATATTGTTTGTATCAAGTTTCATGTTTATCATGTTGGGAAAAATCGAATTCGGTGTGAAGGAATGAGCCAAATTGGCTTATTTCTCCACCAGTGCGCGAGCCAGGACCATCACCAGAGTGTGACCCACCCCAGCGGGGCTGGTAGGCCTTGGGGACCCACCCCAGCGGGTTAGTAGGCTGTCCAAAAAATTTTGGTTTTTGGTTTTTGAGTTTTCATGCCCCGTTTGTTTAGCTAACTTATTTCTATGACTTGAAAAGTGAAATATATAATAAGTTAACATGTTTTTGATGTGTTTGAGTTTGATTGAAGTGTTATATGAGTATGTTACATGTGTGTGTGTGTGTTACTTTCCTAAGGTACACAACACGGTTCATTGAGTTATAAGCTTATGAATGTATGCCGTGAGTATAGACTCACGTACTTGACTAGTTAGCAACCAATGTGGTAAATTACATTGTGTATTGGACTTGGATATGAAGTTTGATTGTTTAAATGTTGTAGTTGGATACTAATAGATGGTTTGAATGTAATATAAATGTGTAGGGTGTTTGTGAAGTGATTGTAATTGTGTTTCAAGTGTTGCTTGCGCTTAAGGTAAGTCTTCTAAACCCTAAACTCGTTAACGTTAAGAAAGTTTCCTATCTCAAAACTTATTATTGTGCAAGTTTTCTAGTTAACCAAGTTTCCATTTCGAACTTATTATTTACTTTGTACAAGCGTTGTTGTACTCTAATATTCCTAATGCTCAAATATTGAAGTATTATTGAGGTATTATGATCTTGACTTAGTTGTTCAAGCAAGATTCACTTATTCTTTCAATTACTTTGAGTTACTTCTAAAGCATGCCTATCTATTATGAATTTCATTGTCATATCTTATAGTTGGTTCATGATTCTTATATCATGGAACTGTTAAAGTATTACGAGTTGATTCAACTACTCCTAGTTGATGATAGTTGAAACTCCAAAGTTCCCTTATCTATCCAAACCAAACTTTCTTTGGTGCGGACTTGTATTCAATTACTGAGAATGAACAACCCTATTTACTAGGGCATACTTATGCGAAAGCGTTAAGATGGTTGTGCACAATTTATGGTACAAAGGGTTGATCCCATTGAGTACGAGTTAAAAGTCCATAGTCTTATTGATTGTTAAAGGTTTAAACAGAAATATTTATAACCTAGGACATTGTTCAAGGTCGTATGACCCTCAGATAGATTCTATATTCGAACTTTAAAGATGATGAAAGAATTATTATTCAATTCTTATTTTGATGAAAGTAAAGTTATTCAAAATCTTTTGAAACTATTCATATATGTTATATCACTGTTAAAATTTCAAGTGAGCTTTTGTTTGCTCAATCTTGCATGTTTTACCACCACTTGCAGTTGAGACAAAGAATGTTGACATACCGTCAACAAGTAAAGGAAAAGGAAAGATGAACAAATGAAGGCTTGTTGTTTCAAGTTTTTATTGTAATAAAACTTAGTCGATTATGCTATATTTTATTTCTGCATTTATTGTTTGATGTTAAGGTTTAGTTAACCCTGGGATTTTATTGGCAAGTTGTAACCCTTTTTAAAGGAAGATTTTTATTAAGGTTTATAAAGGTTGTAATTTACTTTGCAATTCTTTATTATTGGGTAGATGTATATTTTTTTAGAAAGTGAACACCAAATCATATGGAAACGAAGTACCTAGATTTGGGGGTGTCACAGGTTGGTATCAAAGCTATAGGTTATGAACCTTAGGTGGGGGGAAAAACCTTAGGTAGTAGCCTTATAGGAAGATCAAAAAGATAGTAGTGTTAGGTAAAGATAATAAACTACCTTATGTGCTATGTATTTATGTTTGGGTATTCGAAGATGAAAGACTCGATATCATGTAATAATAAACTTTAAAATTCTTTTGTCAGGATGACGAACATTGGAGAACCCAGTCAGGCTAGAGAGGATATACCTCAGGTACCTAGAGAGGAAGAGCCCCGAGACATACATGTTATCTGGGAGCAGCTGGTTAGGAGAGAGCCATCTCCAGTGATCACCATAGCTGGTCGGGAGCGTGAGCTGACACCTATTCAAGAGGAACAGGACGAGGATGAGTCTGAAGAGCAGGAAGAGGAGGAAGAGGATCCCGAAGAGAAATTTCCACCTAACACTGTTAGTGCTGAGATATACGAGGCAGTTTACGACAGTAATGTGGAGCTTCATGGTGGAGTTGGAGAGCTCGAAGAAACCATCTAACAGCAAGACGAGACTATAGAGGATATAGCTCGTGACCTAGGAGAAGCATAGTGAAATTTAATTCACGTAAAGAATGATCGAGACGAGGCACGAGTCGAGCTAGCAAAGCTGAAGCAAGATATCCAAGAGGAGTTGACGAAGCATGCCAGAGCTGTGGAAACAAGCTTGAGGGCTACTCAACGAGCCGATCGAGCTGTGTACGAGGCGAAAACCAAGAGAGCCAAGCTAAGGGAAACAGAATACGCTTTCCATATGGCTATAGATAGGGCCCAGGACCGTATCTTTTATTACCCAGCTCAGTTCCAAGGGTTACCATGGTATATGGTGGACCGAAGGATAACGTTTTGGGTGATGGAGGAAGAACGTAGAGAGGTTGTGCGACGTCTTAATATTCCTAGACATTAGAGCTTTTAAATTATGTGTTTCTTTTTGTAATAAATGATGTAAGTCCTATAACTTGAGATAATAATGGGATAAAGTGATGATGTAGTCCTGTAACTTGTTCCAGTTCAGGAAAAATGATGTAAATAGCAGGAATGATATCTATCATATGTTTTTTTAAAAACTACGAGTAATGAATAAAAGAAGTTTATTGATATGCTATGTGTTCATATATGAACTGAGTTATTTAAATGTTTAAAGTTGAACTCAAATACTTAAGAATTGACTAAAAGATCTAATAATAATATTTTCTTAACAGAAAATGCCTCCTAGAAAAAGACCAACACGTCAAAACCCCAAGGGTTCGACGAACAACAACAATAAGGATGGAACAAACCCTAACTCAGTTTAGCAGTTAGTGAACTTTCTGACAGGAGCGATGGCGAATCAGCAGCAAGTGTAGGCCACGACGTTCAAAGAGTTTAAGGCAGTAGGACAGCCTGAATTCAAGGGATCAACAAACCCTATAGATGCTCAGACGTGGGTTATGGAAATGGAGAAGGTCTTTGACGTGGCTAAGGTCAGTGAAGACCAGAAAATAGCATTTATAACTTTCATGTTGAAGGCGGATGCTAGTTTTTGGTGGCAGGCGAATAAGACTCAAGAGGGAGAAAGACTCATAACGTGGGAACGTTTCAAGGAAATGTTCTACGAAATGTACTTCCCAGTGAGTTCGCAGGACCAGATGGAGGTCCAATTCTTAGAACTGAAGCAGGGAGGAATGACAGTGTCGGAATACGCCGCAAAGTACAACGAGTTGGCCAGGTTTGCTACTTACCAGGTCAGGACGGACGCTAGAAAGGCGAGGAGGTTTGAGCTGGGACTGAAACCTTAGCTCTACAACAAGGTCTCTATATTCTAGCTGAACACATTTGCAGCTGTGTTGGAGAAAGCTATACTTGCTGAGGGAGGAAGTGAAGCGGTGAGGAAATTTAATCAAGACAAGAAGAAGAAGGTTGAGATTGAAAACAAGGCTGGTGGTAGCGTAGTTATCCATCAGAAGAGGAAGTGGAATGACAATACCTCTGCTGGGATTCAGCAGGGAGGTCAGTAGAAGAGGAAGCTCGTAGCATGTGCTACATGTGGGAAGACTCACACTGGAGTGTGCATGAAAGGGAAACGGGTATGCTACAACTGTGGTCAGGAAGGCCACATCACGCTGAACTGCCCAAACCCGAAGAAGGGAGCTTGTTATACATGTGGATCCAAGGATCACATAGCTCGTAATTGCCCTAAGAAGCCAGAGGCAGGGTCAACAGGGAATGGAGGAAATGGCAGCGGCAGTTCTCTTACTATTGCCGGACCGTCACCATTGCAAGCTGTTCGACCCACTGCCCGCACATTCAACATGACGGTGCAAGACGCGGTGCTATGAAAGGATGTGGTGGCAGGTATTATTTTGATCAATAGTATAAATGCATATGTATTATTTGATTAGGGTGCTACTTGTTCATTCATATCTGATGATTTTACTAAGACCCTAGACATACCTATAGAGGAGTTAGCTTACCCCTTGAACATAGAAATTGCGAATAGGGAATTTATTCCTATTAGGTTAGTATACAAGAACTGTAGATTGGACATTAAGGGTCAGGAGCTGAGGGTAGATTTGATTCCGATAAAACTTTGGGAATTCGATGTCATATTGGGAATGGAATGGTTGTTTAATTATGGGGCGGTAATCAACTGTCAGAAGAAGTTGGTAAACCTTACGACTCTGTCAAAAGTAGTGTTCTATGGTTGTAAATTACCTAGACAAGCGAGTTGTCTGACGGTGATGCAAGCCAAGAAACTTTTGACGCAAGGCTGTGTAGGATATCTAGCCTATATAGTAGATACGTGTAAGGAGAGCCCGAAAGTAGAAGATATATCGGTGGTTAAGGAGTTTGTGGATGTGTTTCCGAGCGACTTGCTAGGACTTCCGCCAGATAGGGAGATAGAGTTCGTGATCGACTTAGCGCTGGGAACTGCTCCAATTTTGAAGGCTCCGTACCGAATGGCTCCAGTTGAGATGAAGGAATTGATGGTTCAACTTCAAGAATTGCTAGACAAGAAGTATATTCAACTCAGCGTTTAGTCGTGGGGAGCGCCAGTGTTATTCGTGAAGAAGAAGGATGGAACAATGCGTCTTTGCATTGACTATAGAGAGTTGAACAAAGTTACGATCAAGAATAGGTATCCCTTACCTAGGATCGATGACTTGTTGGATCAATTGAAGGGTGCTAAGTACTTCTCAAAAATCGATTTGAGAAGCGGGTATTATCAATTGAAGGTGAGGAAGGAAGATATACCGAAAATGGCTTTTAGAACTAGGTATGGTCATTACAGGTTCTTGGTGATGTCATTTGATTTAACGAATGCCCCAGCTACATTTATGGACCTAAATGAACAGGGTGTTTAAGCCATTTCTAGTTAAGTTCGTAGTGGTGTTCATAGATGACATTCTGGTTTATTCCAAGACCGAGGAGGAACACGCTGAACATTTAAGGCTTACCTTAGAATCGTTGAGACGATAGAAGCTCTATGTAAAATTCTTGAAGTGCGAATTCTGGTTGGAATGTCTGTAATTTCTTGGCCACGTAATCGACAAGGATGGTATTTTGGTAGATACGTCGAAGGTTGAAGCGGTAATGAATTGGGATCAGCCGAAAACGCCGTCTGAAGTGAGAAGTTTCTTGGGATTGGCAGGTTATTACCTTAAATTTATCCAAGATTTTTCCAAGATCGCAACTCCGATGACGAATTTGACTCATAAAACAGTTAAGTTTGTTTGGACGGAGAAGTGTGAGGAAAGTTTCCAGGAACTAAAGAAGGGGTTGAGTACTGCGCCTGTGTTGTCTTTACCGGATAGTACGGGGAATTTTGTGGTATATAGTGATGCCTCACATAAGGGTTTAGGCTGTGTGTTGATGCAGAGAAGCAAGGTCATTGCTTATGCATCACGTCAGCTGAAGGATTACGAGAAGGGGTATCTGACCCATGACTTAGAATTGGCAGCAGTAGTGTTTGCTCTAAAGATTTGGAGACACTACTTATATGGAGAAAAGTGTGAGATATACACAGATCACAAGAGTTTGAAGTATATCTTTACTCAGAAGAATTTGAACATGCGCCAAAGAAGATGGTTAGAACTGATCAAAGACTATGACTGTAAGATACTTTATCATCCGGGTAAAGCTAATGTTGTCGCCGATGCTTTGAGTAGAAAAGGTCAGGAGAAGCTGAATATGTTAACTGATTAGGATTAGTTGATAGAACAGATGGCTAGATTTGAGCTGCAAATGATGTTTTCGAAGGAATCGGATGAGAAGTTATTTCAAGTAACTACTGGTTCTACTCTTGTAGACAAAGTAAAGAAGCACAACTTCACGATGAAGAATGAGAGAAGATTCGAAAGAGAATAGCCGATGGCGAAGAGGTTAAATTCAAAATTGACAGTGAGGGACTGCTACGATTTGAAGTTGGATCTGGGTACCACCAGTACCAGAAGTTAAGGAGGAGATCATGAGTGAAGCTCATTGTTCAAGATATTCAATTCACCCTGTGAGTACAAAGATGTACCAGGATCTTAGGCACCATTTCTGGTGGCCGAATATAAAGAGGGACGTTGCTGAGTGCGTTGCGAAATGTCTAACTTGTCAGAAAGTCAAGGCAGAACACCAGAGACCTAGCGGATTGCTGCAACCGTTAGAAATTCTAGAATGGAAGTGGGAGCATATCACGATGGATTTCGTGGTTTATCTTCCAGCAACTCAGAAAGGATTTGACGTAATTTGGGTGATTGTGGATCGACTGACGAAGTTAGCCCACTTTCTACCAATCAGGATTAAGTACAACTTAAAGCAATTGGCAAAGCTGTACATTAAAGAAATTATTTCTCGACACGGTGTTCCGGTGTCGATTGTGTCTGACAGAGATCCGCGGTTTACATCAAATTTTTGGAAGCAATTGCAAGGGTGTCTGGGAACGCAATTGCGAATGACTACAATATACCATCCTCAGACCAATGGCCAGAGCGAGAGAATAATTCAAATGCTTGAGGATATGCTGAGATCTTGCATGATGGATTTTAAGGGAAGCTGGGATGATCATCTACCGTTGGTGGAGTTCGCCTACAACAATAGTTACCACGTAAGTATTGGCATGCCGCCTTACGAAGCGTTATACGGCAGGAAATGCACAACTCCTTTGTGTTGGGATGAAGTTGGTGAACGTCAGCTATTGGGATCGAAATTGGTACAACAAACCGCTGAAATTATGAAGCTAATCAGAACAAGATTGGTTGCAGCTCAAGACAGACAAAAGAAATATGCCGATCAACATTGACAGAATCGAGAATTCTTACCAGGGAGCTTTGTTTTCCTAAAAGTATCTCCTTGGAAGGGGAAGATTCGATTTGGCAAGAAGGGGAAGCTGAGTCCCCGATTTATTGGACCTTTCGAAGTACTACGAAAAGTTGGCGAGGTAGCTTACGAAGTGGCATTACCTCCAGAGCTTGACAATATACATAATGCATTTCATATTTTGGTGTTACGACCTTACAAGCACGACTATAAACATGTAATAGAATATGAGCCTTTACAATTTTTGATAAAGACTTAACTGATGAAGAGGTTCCTGTTCAAATAGTTGATAGGAAGGAACAAGTACTTAGGAATAAAGTGATATCTCCTGTTAAGGTAATTTGGAGGAACCACAGTGCTGAAGAAGCCACGTGGGAACACGAAGATGTAATGAGGAAATCGTATCCTCAACTATTTGCTTAATTGATTTGTGTAACCCCTTAGATATCGATTCTGGGGACAGAATCCTTTTAAGGGGGAAGACTGTAACAGATGAGAAATTTTTTATAAGGAATTTTAATGAGAATTTTTTTTTATGTTGTGATTCTGGGGACAGAATCCTTTTAAGGAAGGAAGATTGTAACGATTGAGAATTTTATATATTAATTGTGAATATTTATTGAATTAAATAAATATTTTACTGAATTTATTTGTGGAGATAAATAAATAAATTGTGTGATTGCTGTGGATAATTTAATTAAGTGTCATATATTTAATTAAATTGATATGTTAGCAATGGTGTATAATAATTCTAATTTAGTTGAGAATAATTCAATTTGATTGAATATTATGTGCTAAGTGTTAAGAATAATTGTTACATGAATTATGTTTAATAAAGGAATTATAATTGTGTAACAATTTGATATTATGTTTTATCAATTAATGAATGTTAGCATTTATTTAATTGAATTAGAATGTGGTAATTTAATTTAATAAGTGTAATATTTAATCTATGAATTTAAAGAGTTATTAAAAGACTAGAAAAGGGTTTTAAAGTGTTTTACCAAACAAGGCCCTTGTACTGGTTTAATCTTATTTTTTCCAAACAAGGCCTTAAGCTCAAGAAGTTAGTTTTTAAAAATAATGTGGATTTGCCAAACATGGCCTTGGGCTTTTTAAATTTTGTAACCTATGTAATAAGTGGTAGTTAGTATAGTAATTAGTATATTACTTATTAGCTATATTAATAATATAAGTTACATATATATTATATATGTATATGTATATACAATATATGTTAAGTTAGAAGTACGTTAGTTTTTCTAAAGCCTAAGTCTAAACTAAGAAAGAAGGAGAAAGTTAGAGAGAATTATCAGAGAAGAAGAGGAAGAAGAAGAAGAAGGGAAAGCTTTGAGAAGACAAAGCAAGCCCCATTATCATCATCTCCATCTCTATCTCTTAATCCAAAACTAGTAAGGTTATAACCCTAACCCTTGCACTCAATTCTTATGTGTTGTATTTCTTATTTATCAAATTATGTTTTCATAATCATGAAGTTATATGTATATATGGTATACATATGTTCTTCATATGTAATTGTATGCCATGAAAGGATTTTCATATTTCAATTGTTGTAAAAAATAAGTTTTCAAAACATGTTCTTCTATGTTTTCATGATTTTAGAATTCTATGTGGCAGTCTCTTTGTGAAAGTCCTTGAGTTTGATATATGTATGAGATGTGTACATATACATGTATATATATATATATATGTTTACATAAGATTTTTATAGTTATTTAAGAGTTTCAATTCACAAGTATATGATGAACACTATGAAATCACGTTCATAGTACTATTTTATGAAGTTATGTTGAAAATTATTTTTAAATCCTTGATGTGAGCATGAGTTATGTGTAATATGTTATATAACATGATTATGTATGAGTTATATGGTTGTGTTAGCAATTCAAACCGTGAATTTTTGATAAACAATATGAATTGTGTTCATAATGATTTTCTTTGAATCAATTTTTGAAAAATGGCTTTTGAAATTATTAAATTGTTGTTTGATTATGGTTTATTATTGAAATTGATCATGTATTATGTTATAATGTTAAAAATAGAAGTTATTACAATTGGAATTACTTGAATTGATTGAAAAACGCGCTCGTAGAAGCAATTTTCGTCAAGAACGCTTAAAATTGTGTTTTTCTTCGAAAATCATGAAATCTTGATTTTGATTATGTGTTATATGGATTTTAAATGTTATAAGCATGTTAATAAGTTTAAAATATTATTTGTATCAAGTTTCATGTTTATCATGTTGGGAAAAATCAAATTCGGTGTGAAGGAATAAGCCAAATTGGCTTATTTCTCCACCAGTTCGCGAGCCAGTACCTCAACAGGGGGGTGACCTGTCCCAGCGGGGCTGGTAGGCCTTGGGGACCCACTTATGAATGTATGCCGTGAGTATAGACTCACGTACTTAACTTGTTAGCAACCAATGTGGTAAATTACATTGTGAATTGGACTTGGATATGAAGTTTGATGGTTTAAATGTTGTAGTTGGATACTAATAGATGGTTTGAATGTAATATAAATGTGTAGGGTGTTTGTGAAGTGATTGTAATTGTGTTTCAAGTGTAGCTTGTGCTTAAGGTAAGTCTTCTAAACCCTAAACTCGTTAACATTAAGCAAGTTTCCTATCTCTAAACTTATTATTGTGCAAGTTTTCTAGTTAAACAAGTTTCCATTTCGAACTTGTTATTTACTTTGTACAAGCGTTGTTGTACTCTAATATTCCTAATACTCAAATATTGAAGTATTATTGAGGTATTATGATCTTGATTTAGTTGTTCAAGCAAGATTCACTTATTCTTTCAATTGCTTTGAGTTACTTCTAAAGCATGCCTATCTATTATGAATTTCATTGTCATATCTTATAGTTGGTTCATGATTCTTATATCATGGAACTGTTAAAGTATTACGAGTTGATTCAACTACTCCTAGTTGATGATAGTTGAAACTCCAAAGTTCCTTTATCTATCCAAACCAAACTTTCTTTGGTGCGGACTTGTATTCAATTACTGAGAATGAACAACCGTATTTACTAGGGCATACTTATGCGAAAGCGTTAAGATGGTTGTGCACAATTCATGGTACAAAGGGTTGATCCCCCTGAGTACGAGTTAAAAGTCCATAGTCTTATTGACTGTTAAAGGTTTAAATAGAAATATTTATAACCTGGGACATTGTTCAAGGTCGTATGACCCTCAGATAGATTCTATATTCGAACTTTAAAGATGATGAAAGAATTATTATTCAATTCTTATTTTGATGAAAATAAAGTTATTCAAACTCTTTTGAAACTATTCATATATGTCATATCACTGTTAAAATTTTAAGTGAGCTTTTGTTTGCTCACTCTTGCATGTTTTACCACCAGTTGCAGTTTAGACAAATAATGTTGACATACCGTCAACAAGTAAAGGAAAAGGAAAGATGAACAAATGAAGGCTTGTTGTTTCAAGTTTTTATTGTAATAAGACTTAGTCGATTATGTTATGTTTTATTTCTGCATTTATTGTTTGATGTTAAGGTTTAGTTAACCCTGGGATTTTATTGGCAAGTTGTAACCCTTTGTAAAGGAAGATTTTTATTAAGGTTTATGAAGGTTGTAATTTACTTTGCAATTCTTTATTATTGGGTAGATGTATGTCTTTTTTAGAAAGTGAACACCAAATCATATGAAAACGAAGTACCCAGATTTGGGGGTGTCACAAAATCTACCAGTTATTTTCTGATAGGTGCTAGTATATGGGTATATCTGTAACGACCATGAATTTTTAAACTCCATTATTAACTTAATATGTGATTTTAAATTTTTATGAGTTAGTTTTGTGAACTTTTTTAAACCTTATGTGGTTATGCGAAACTATTAAATATTTAGAGTCACTAATGGGTAATTTAAATTAGTGGACCGACCCTAAGACTTTAATATTAAAGAATTGATAAGGTGATTAGTAATTAAATATTCAATTTGTTTGAATATAGTGAAGGGATTTAAATGTGTTGATTAATTGCTATTGTAAATAAATAATAAATTAATGAGCAAAGGATTAATAAATATAATAATATTATATTTAATTGATTTATTATTTTATACAAGCATGTTATATGTAAACCTATAATATATGGTGGGTTACACATCAATATGACTATACATTATATATATTGACTATATGGTAAGAGTAATTTCATTATGTGAGTGACATAATAGTATGACTTATGTAACATGATATGTGTGGGTAGAATTTTAATGAACACCCTACTATCTTATATTAATACCAATAGACATTATTAATTGATAATGATTTCATTAAGTTATTATAATTATTATAATAACAGTTATGATAATAATTAATAATAAATTCCTAATTAATTTATATTTGGTGTTAATAGAAAATGTACATTGATTATATGTTGATGTATCTATGTGTACCCCTACTTGTTACCTTGTAATTTGAAAATGCATTGTATATCCTTTAATTCATTATAACCTAAGTTATATAAAATGTGTAACCTAAGTGTGTATATTATGTGTATACATGATATAGCCCAAGTGTGATTTTTACATATGCTGAGTTTAGCTTGTCCCAATTTAAGGGTCACCCCTCATTGCTCTTCACGTGAACTCAAGCCTAGCTACTCTACTCTTCTCCTCAATTTCAACAAAGGTTAGCTAATGATCATGGGGGAGTGGTGATGATGATGGGATTCACCAACCTTCTACCTAATCTAAGTGAACCATTAGTCAATTGCTCAAACCATTGGTTTGATTTGGAGGATATTCCCATTGTATGGATATCCATTTCTCTATAAATAGAATCCTCCTCTCTTCATTTGATCTTGTTATGTAGATTGTTAGTTGCTGAGCAATCTGATATTCAAGAGGGAACTCTAGCCAATTCAAAGCAATTTGCATAGGTATAAAACTTACATTCATGTTCTTCAATTTCAAGTTCTTGATTTTGTGATTTAGGTGTTAATTGGTTGGAATATGATTGCTAAGTAACACATAAGTTGACATGAATGCTAGAATTTTGATGCTACATGTCTGGAATAAATTTCATAGAAAGAATTGAGGAGTTTGGCTTAAGCTCTGTTTTAGCAAAGAAGCCTATGGTCTGGAAACGGAGCCGCGCGGCTGCGCGTCTCCTTAGTACAAATGGGGCGCGGCCGCGCCCCTCTACAGAATTTGTTTTTGTTTTCTGTTTTGTTTTTTGTCCATGCTATCTTGATGATACCCTTTGGCCAAGCATGTAAACCGATATTAAACCATATTATAAGCTTCTTGATACTACATATATGCCATGACCATGATAGTATGTGTTATGAAAGGAAAACATATGTTTTAAAAGGAAACTTATAATTTCAATTATGAACTTAGACACGTACGTAGCACGTGTATATTCTGATTTTAGAACATGACCGTATGGTCTATATGGATATGAGAACTAAGTCTAAAGTGGTTAATCGTACACTAGAATACTAGATTGAAAGTTAAGACAATTTCAAAAGTAAGACACTTAAGAATTTTTGAAGCAAACTTGACCAAGGTTAATATCTTTTAGATTCTGACCATGCGAGAGCGTTAATATGGCTTAGTAGTGTGTTTTCATACATGTGAGACATGGTTACAAAACACTTTATTTACACTAAACGACCTTTGTGGACTTAGTATACTTTTTAAAGAAACTTAAGATTTGAAAGCTAATAACATCAATTACCATGTGGGTTATGTTGTGAGCATGCAAGCATACATATTAGGATTTCATTATGCCTATAGACATGTTAACATGAACTTCCTACATGAATATCACATATGCACTTATTCATAGGAAATTAATTTCTAAGGCATGAAATAAGTGGATTAAAGTATACATGTATAGTATATGCATGAGCATGCATGTTATATATTGATTAGCCTTGTTAGGTCATAACATGACCTTAGTAATCGATCTTGAAGCATGAACATGTATTAGTTAAAGTATGTGAATTAACGGCATGAAAACATGACTTCGAATTGAATATAGAAAGAGCATGCTAGTTTCGAATAAGAAATTATAACCTGAAAATCATGTGTATTGGTTTAATGTTAGTAGTTGCATGCTAGAGTTACGCCGGGACACTTTCAGGCCCGAACAATTTGCTTAAATCTAATTTTAACAGTTAGCATATTATGATACTATAAATGGTATGTTTGATATTGAACGTGATTTTATGTGATAGACTTATACGATAAGTGGATTATTATAAGTATAGACTTATATTAGTTTATAATGCTAATTGAAAGGCCGACTTATTAATGTTAGGTCGTTTCGACACAAGTTAATTAAAGCTAAAACTTATTCGTAGCTGAGCAAACAGGCAAGTTTCCTAACTTCATTTAATTGTTATATTGAATGCAAGTATTCTAAATTCTTGCACTACCTTATTCAATGAATCGTGTAAGCGAGTTTCTTAACTTCACTTGATTTGAATACAAGTTCTCTTACACTCTTTATTGTGCAAGTTCCTATCCTTCTCATATTGTATTGAGCAGGTTATTACCGTATTGACAGTTAATTATTTAAAGCTTGAACTTTATTTCCAAGTATGCTATTAGGTGGTTTAATTACTTTACAATTATTCCACATCAATTTTATTTATATTCGCACTTGGTGCACTTGAGTTCGTACAGTTTTGGACTTATACCTTATTTAAAAGTTCTATAATTCTTGAACTGCGTCAGATAGAGTCTAAAACCTTGTTCGGTCAGACAATTGTATGAAGTTTTATAAAAGCTATCCAGACCAATTGATGGTATGGATTCTTAGACTGAAAAGAACACCCCTTATATATAGGGGAGTACCCCAGGTATCTATTATAAGATACAAACAGCAGAGTTAAATGTTATGCATATACATAGCGTACGCGAGGCTGATCCCCTCAAGTACTTATTCTGTAGCCAGTAACCAAAGGGTCAATCAGCTATTGGTTCCGTTGGAGTTTTATAGTTCAAAAGTCTACTTGACTATCAGTTATTCTAAAAGCAATTATTATTCTGCTTCTGATATTCATATTGTTGAATTCATTGTCAGATATATTCTTTTCATCATGATATATCCTTTATTGTTGTATTTAAACTTTCTGAGCAAACTTGTTGCTCACTCTTGCTATATCATGACTTATATTGCAGTTAAGCCCGAGACTTCAGGGAAGGACATGGGTAAAGGGAAGATGTAGGATTAGTTTGCAAGGAGAAGACTTTATCTTTATGTTTAATTAATTATTGTTATGAAATATGAACCCTAATAACTATTCTAGGGTATGTTTGTATATTTGTATGTAAGGTTATCAAATCTTGGGACTAGTAACACCTTTTGAATGAACGGCGTACATTTATTATATTTCGCACTTTAGTTATCATATGTTGTTTAGATATGGATGTTTAGTATTGTTTCTTGACGACCGGACCGGGGTCAGAGGACCCGTATTCAGGGGTGTCACAGGTTGGTATCAAAGCTTTAGGTTATAAACGTTAGGAATGCGAAACCTAGGTTATAACCTTAGTAAAAACTCAAGTAGAGTATGTAAGTGATGGGTTGAGGAGATCCATCGGGTTTTATTGTGATACTGAAGTTGTTTATTTGAATCACATATGATTGATAGACGTCTTAAACTTTTTAATGCTAACATTAATAGCATATCACGTAAAGCCTAATATTTTCTTCCTTTTCTTAGGATCATGCCGCCTAGGAGACTACCGCAGAACTAGAGGGAGGAAGGATCCGTTAATAATGGCGGAGGGGAAAATGTCGACCCTATGCAAAACTTCGTTAACTTGTTAACTGAGGTAATGCAGAACAGACCCCAGCCAGCAGCAGGGCAGCCAGGACATCACTTGGCGAGCTTTAAGGACTTTAAATTGGTAGGACCCCCGGAGTTCCGGGGAACCTTGGACCCAATCAAAGCCCAAACCTGGATAGAAGAGATGGAGAAAGTGTTTGAAGTCGCACGAGTGGCCGAAGTACAGAAGACGAGTTTTGCCACTTTCATGATGAAGGGCGAAGATAACTATTGGTGGAAAGCCAATAAGGGACGAGCAGGCGAAGGAGTTATTCCTTGGGATAAATTTAAGGAGCTATTTCTCGAGAATTACTTCTCGGAGAATACGTAACAGGATATGGAAGTTAAGTTTCTGGAACTGAAACAAGGTAGTATATCTGTCGCAGAGTACGCGGCAAGATTTAACGAGTTAGCCCGATTCGCTTCACATCAGGTTGACACGGAAGCCAGGAAGGCAAGGAGGTTCGAATTAGGACTGAAACCATGGGTGCAGAAAGCAGTCGCGGTATTGAAGATTAAGACTTACTCTGATCTACTGGAAAGGGCTATCATTGCCGAAGGAGGCAATGAAGCCATTGCTCGATTTAAACAAGAAAAGAAGACCGGACATAATGGACCGAAAGGGGGAAGCAGCGGAGGCAGCAACCCCAACAAGCATAAATGGACGGAGAGCCAATCCTCTGGAGGTAACAAGTCCGGGGGAGAGGCCAAGAAAAGTGTAACGTGCAACAACTGTGGGAGGAATCACTCGGGGGAGTGCATGAATAGAAAGAGTGTTTGTTACCGTTGTGGACAACCGGGGCATATGGCTCCTTAGTGTCCGAATAAGTAGAAAGGATGGTTTTTTCGTGTGGAGCCCTAGACCATCAAATTATGGACTGCCCGAAGAGAAAGGGCAATGCAGCTAGCGACAATTGCAACAACAACAACAACAATGAACTGAGCATCGGAGGGCCAGCCAGTCAAGCCAACAAACCAATGGCACGCACGTTCAACATGACCGTTCAGGATGCGGTGGAGTCTAAGGACGTGGTGTCAGGTATCATCCCGATCAATGATATTGATGCTTATGTGTTATTTGATTTGGGTGCTACCTGCTTTTTTGTTTCTGAAGAATTTGCTAAACAATTAGACTTACCCCCGTCAAAGATTAGAACACCCTATGAACGTAGAAGTAGCAAACAAGGAAATTATCCTCGTAGAATACATTCATAGGAACTGTTATACTGAATTATGAGGATTTAAGCTCAACGTGGATTTGATAAAGATTTGTTTAGGGGAGTTTGATGTAATCCCTTGAATGGATTGGTTATCAAATCACGGAGCAGTTATCGACTGTAAGAAGAAGTGCGTACACCTTAGGACTCCGAATAAGTCGAACGTAGTATTTCATCGTAGTAAATCACCTAGACAATCTCATTGTCTGACGATGGTGCAAGCGCAGAGATTGCTTAGGAAGGGTTGTATAGGTTATTTGGCTCACGTGGTTGATACTCGACGAGTCGAGGGTGAACTAGGTCAGATACCTATTGTAAGGGATTTCGTTGATGTCTTCCCAGACGAGATTCCGGGATTACCACCGGATAGAGAAATTGAGTTTGTCATTAATTTGGCACTAGGGACAACACCGGTATACAAAGCACCGTATCGTATGGCATAGGTAGAGATGAAAGAACTGATGGCTCAATTGCAAGAGTTATTGGATAAGGGATACATTCTATCGAGCGTATCACTGTGGGGAGCACCAGTCTTATTCGTGAAGAAGAAAGATGGATCGCTCAGACTTTGTATCGACTACCGAGAGTTGAACAAGGTCACCATTAAGAACAAGTACCCATTGCCTAGGATCGACGATTTGTTTGATCAATTGAAGGGGGCGAAGTACTTTTCAAAGATTGACTTGAGGACCGGTTATCATCAACTGAAGTAGAGGCCGGAGGATATTCCAAAGACGGCATTCAGAACTCGGTATGGACACTTTGAGTTTCTGGTAATGTCATTCGGATTGACGAACGCGCCGGAAGCATTTATGGACTTGATGAACAGAGTGTTCAAATAGTATTTGGATAAGTGTGTTGTCGTATTCATCGATGACATTCTGGTGTATTCGGAGACGGAGGAAGAGCACGCCGAGCATCTTCGAATAGTGTTGGAGACATTAAGGAGAGAGAAGCTGCATGCAAAATTCTCCAAGTGTAAATTTTGGTTGCAGAGAGTGCAATTTTTGGGGCACGTTATTGACAAGAATGGTGTTTTGGTGGATCCAGCAAAAGTAGAAGCGATTATCAATTGGGAGCAGCCGAAGACGCCAATAAAAATCAGGAGTTTCTTAGGATTAGCGGATACTATCGGAGATTCATCCAGGATTTTTTGAAATTAGCATCACCATTGACCAATCTTACTAGGAAGATAGTTAAGTTCGTTTGGACGGAGAAGTGTGAAGAGAGTTTCCTAGAATTGAAGAAGAGGCTTAGTCAAGCACCTGTGTTAGCTTTACCGGATAACACATGAGGGTTTTTAGTGTATAGTGATGCGTCACACAAGGGTCTTGGCTGTGTACTAATGCAACACGGCAAGGTCATTGCGTACGCTTCACGTCAGCTAAAAGATTATGAGAAGGGTTATCCGACTCATGACCTGGAATTAGCAGCATTAGTTTTTGCCTTGAAGATTTGGAGGCATTATTTGTATGGTGAGAAGTGTGAGATATATACGGACCATAAGAGTCTGAAGTATATCTTCACGCAGAAAGAATTAAACATGAGGCAGCGCCGATGGCTAGAATTGATCAAAGATTATGATTGTGAGATTCTGTACCATCCAGGCAAAGCAAATATGGTGGCAGATGCCTTGAGCAGAAAAGGCAGAGAGAAGTTATTGAAGTTAACCATTCAAGAAGAGTTAGTGAAAGATTTCGAACGACTAGATTTGGAGGTTAAGTATCCGATGGAGACCAACGAGAAATTATTTACAGTGACAGCGAGCCCGAATTTATTAGATAAGGTTAAGGAGGCACAAGAGAAGGACGAAGATTGTGATATTGTCAAGAAGCGAATTGTCGAAGGTGATGATTTGAAATTCAAGATTGATAGCACTGGACTGCTAAGGTTTGAAGGACGAATTTGGGTACCGTTAGTACCGGAACTGAGAGAAGAAATTTTGCAAGAAGCGCACAGTACGAGATACTCGATACACCCAGGAAGCACGAAGATGTACCAAGACTTGCATCATCACTTTTGGTGGCCAAACATGAAGAGGGAGGTTGCAGAATGCGTAAATAGGTGTTTAACTTGTCAGAGAGTCAAGGCAGAGCACCAACGACCAAGCGGGTTATTACAACCATTAGAGATTCCAGAATGGAAATGGGAGCACATCATGATGGACTTTGTGGTAGGACTTCCGGCAACGCAGAAAGGGCACGACGCCATATGGGTAATTGTAGATCGTCTTACGAAGTCAGCTCATTTTTTGCTAATTAAGATTAAGTATAGTTTGGATCAGTTAGCCATATTGTATGTCAAGGAAATTATCTCAAGACATGGGGTGCCAGTATCTATTGTATCAGATAGAGATCCGCGATTCACGTCGAATTTCTGGAAGAGTCTTCAAGAGAGATTGGGGACACAGTTACGAATGAGTACCGCGTATCATCCGCAGACAGATGGGCAAAGCGAGAGAATGATCCAAACACTTGAAGACATGCTCCGAGCTTGTGTGATGGACTTCAAGGGTAGTTGGGAGGATCACCTTCCATTAGTAGAGTTCGCGTACAACAATAGTTATCACACTAGTATCGGAATGCCACCGTACGAGGCACTATATGGGAGAAAGTGTCGAACACCGTTGTGTTGGGACTAAGTAGGAGAACGTCAACTGCTGGGACCAGAATTGGTACAGCAGACCTTAGAAATTATCAAGGTGATAAGAGCACAGCTGGTAGCGGCTCAAGATCGCCAGAAAAAGTATGCGGATTTTCATCGCAAGAAGAAAGAATTTGAATTAGGAAGCTATGCTTTTCTGAAAGTATCTCCCTGGAAGGGGAAGATTCATTTTGGGAAGAAGGGAAAGTTGAGCCCTAGGTTCATAGGACCGTTAGAGATTCTATGGCGAGTCGGTGAAGTGGCGTACGAGGTGGCGTTACCTCCTGAACTTGAGCACATTCACAACGTGTTTCATGTGTCAGTGTTGCGGCCGTATAAACTAGACTACAAGCACGTTATCTCCTATGAGTCGATCCAAGTCGAGAAAAACTTATCATACGAGGAAGTTCCTATTCAAATACTAGATAGGAAGGAACAGAAGCTGAGGAATAAGATCATTCATTCCGTTAAGATTCTTTGGAGAAATCATACAGTCGAGGAGGCTACATGGGAGCTAGAAGAGAAAATGAGAGCGAATTATCCGTTTTTATTTGAGTAACCTTATTTATACAATTCCGAAAACAGAATTTTTATAATGGGGGAGGGATGTAACGACCATGAATTTTCAAACTCCATTATTAACTTAATATGTGATTTTAAATTTTTATGAGTTAGTTTTGTGAACTTATTTAAACCTTATGTGGTTATGCGAAACTATGAAATATTTAAAGGAGTCATTAATGGGTAATTTAAATTAATGGACCGACCCTAAGACTTTAATATTAAAGAATTGATAAGGTGATTAGTAATTAAATATTCAATTTGTTTGAATATAGTGAAGGGATTTAAATGTGTTGATTAATTGCTATTGTAAATAAACAATAAATTAATGAGCAAAGGATTAATAAATATAATAATATTATATTTAATTGATTTATTATTTTATACAAGCATGTGATATGTAAACCTATAATATATGGTGGGTTACACATCAATATGACTATACATTATATATATTGACTATATGGTAAGAGTAATTTCATTATGTGAGTGACATAATAGTATGACTTATGTAACATGATATGTGTGGGTAGAATTTTAATGAACACCCTACTATCTTATATTAATACCAATAGACATTATTAATTGATAATGATTTCATTAAGTTATTATAATTATTATAATAACAGTTATGATAATAATTAATAATAAATGCCTAATTAATTTATATTTGGTGTTAATAGAAAATGTACATGAATTATATGTTGATGTATCTATGTGTACCCTTGTAATTTGAAAATGCATTGTATACCCTTTAATTCATTATAACCTAAGTTATATAAAATTTGTAACCTAAGTGTGTATATTATGTGTATACATGATATAGCCCAAGTGTGATTTTTACATATGCTGAGTTTAGCTTGTCCCAATTTAAGGGTCACCCCTCATTGCTCTTCACGTGAACTCAAGCCTAGCTACTCTACTCGTCTCCTCAATTTCAACAAAGGTTAGCTAATGATCATGGGGGAGTGGTGATGATGATGGGATTCATCAACCTTTTACCTAATCTAAGTGAACCATTAGTCAATTGCTCAACCCATTGGTTTGATTTGAAGGATATTCCCATTGTATGGATATCCATTTCTCTATAAATAGAATCCTCCTCTCTTCATTTGATCTTGTTAAATAGATTGTTAGTTGCTGAGCAATCTGATATTCAAAAGGGAACTCTAGCCAATTCAAAGCAATTTGCATAGGTATAAAATCTACATTCATGTTCTTCAATTTCAAGTTCTTGATTTTGTGATTTAGGTGTTAATTGGTTGGAATATGATTGCTAAGTAACACATAAGTTGACATGAATGCTAGAATTTTGATGCTACATGTCTGGAATAAATTTCATAGAAAGAATTGAGGAGTTTGGCTTAAGCTTTGTTTTAACAAAGAAGCCTATGGTCTGGAAACGGAGCCGCGCGGCTGCGCTTCTCCTTAGTACAAATGGGGCGCGGCCGCGCCCCTCTGCAGAATTTGTTTTTGTTTTCTGTTTTGTTTTTTGTCCATGCTATCTTGATGATACCCTTTGGCCAAGCATGTAAACCGATATTAAACCATACTATAAGCTTCTTGATACTACATATATGCCATGACCATGATAGTATGTGTTATGAAAGGAAAACATATGTTTTAAAAGGAAACTTATAGTTTCAATTATGAACTTAGACACGTACGTAGCACGTGCATATTCTGATTTTAGAACACAACCGTATGGTCTATATGGATATGAGAACTAAGTCTAAAGTGGTTAATCGTACACTAAAATACTAGATTGAAAGTTAAGACAATTTCAAAAGTAAGACACTTAAGAACTTTTGAAGCAAACTTGACCAAGGTTAATATCTTTTAGTTTCTGACCATGCGAGAGAGTTAATATGGCTTAGTAGTGTGTTTTCATAAATGTGAGACATGGTTACGAAATACTTTGTTTACACTAAACGACCTTTGTGGACTTAGTATACTTTTCAAAGAAACTTAAGATTTGAAAGCTAATAACATCAATTACCATGTGGGTTATGTTGTGAGCATGCAAGCATACATATTAGGATTTCATTATGCCTATAGACATGTTGACATGAACTTCCTACATGAATATCACATATGCACGTATTCATAGGAAATTAATTTCTAAGGCATGAAATAGGTGGATTAAAGTATACATGTATAGTATACGCATGAGCATGCATGTTATGTATTGTTTAGCCTTGTTAGGTGATAACATGACCTTAGTAACCGATCTTGAAGCATGAACATGTATTAGTTAAAGTATGTGAATTAACGGCATGAAAACATGACTTCGAATTGAATATAGAAAGAGCATGCTAGTTTCGAATAAGAAATTATAACCTGATAAGCATGTGTATTGGTTTAATGTTAGTAGTTGCATGCTAGAGTTACGCCGGGACACTTTCAGGCCCGAATAATTTGCTTAAATTTTATTTTAACAGTTAGCATATTATGATACTATAAATGGTATGTTTGATATTGAACGTGATTTTATGTGATAGACTTATACGATAAGTGGATTATTATAAGTATAGACTTATATTAGTTTATAATGCTAATTGAAAGGCCGACTTATTAATGTTAGGTCGTTTCGACACAAGTTAATTAAAGCTAAAACTTATTTGTAGCTGAGCAAATAGGCAAGTTTCCTAACTTCATTTAATTGTTATATTGAATGCAAGTTTTCTAAATTCTTGCACTACCTTATTCAATGAATCGTGTAAGCGAGTTTCTTAACTTCACTTGATTTGAATACAAGTTCTCTTACACTCTTTATTGTGCAAGTTCCTATCCTTCTCATATTGTATTGAGCAGGTTATTACCGTATTGACAGTTAATTATTTAAAGCTTGAACTTTATTTCCAAGCATGTTATTAGGTGGTTTAATTACTTTACAATTATTCCACATCGATTTTATTGATATTCGCACTTGGTGCACTTGAGTTCGTACAGTCTTGGACTTGTACCTTATTTAAAAGTTCTATAATTCTTGAACTGCGTCAGATAGAGTCTGAACCCTTGTTCGATCAGACAATTGTATGAAGTTTTATAAAAGCCTATCCAGACCAATTGATGGTATGGATTCTTAGACTGAAAAGAACACCCCTTATATATAGGGGAGTACCCCAGGTATCTAGTATAAAGATACAAACAGCAGAGTTGAATGTTATGCATATACATAGCGTATGCGAGGCTGATCCCCTCAAGTACTTATTCTGTAGCCAGTAACCAAAGGGTCAGTCAGCTATTGGTTCCGTTGGAGTTTTATAGTTCAAAAGTCTACTTGACTATCAGTTATTCTAAAAGCAATTATTATTCTGCTTCTAATATTCATATTGTTGAATTGATTGTCAGATATATTCTTTTCATCATGATATATCCTTTATTGTTATATTTAAACTTGCTGAGCAAACTTGTTGCTCACTCTTGCTATATCATGACTTATATTGCAGTTAAGCCCGAGACTTCAGGGAAGGACAATGGTAAAGGGAAGATGTAGGATTAGTTTGCAAGGAGCAGACTTTATCTTTATGTTTAATTAATTTTTGTTATGAAATATAAACCCTAATGACTATTCTAGGGTATGTTTGTATGTTTGTATTTAAGATTATCGAATCTTGAGACTAGTAACACCTTTTGAATGAACGACGTACGTTTATTATAATCTGCACTTTAGTTATCGTATGTTGTTTAGAGGTGGATGTTTAGTATTGTTTTGTGACGACCGGACCGGGGTCAAAGGACCCGAATTCGGGGGTGTCACAATATCTATGTGTTAGAGTGAAAATATTTGGGTTTGGAAGAGGTGTAAAAGTCAAAAATTTGAATTGCCAGAGCTTCGCTGCGTTTTTCGATTCTTGAAAATGAGGTGGCCTCATATTTATAGACTAGGGAGCCTCCACTCTACCTGATGCTGCCACAGGTAGAGGTGCGGCTCCCCTGGTGGGGCTCGCGGTGCTGGGTTCTGTCTTCTCGAAGTACGTCCACTCCGAATAACGCGCAATTGAAGTCAAAACTTTTTAACTTTTGATCGGAGCGTCCGTTTGAGACGTGCGCTACCTTTTCAAAAAGCCCTCACCGAGAGTGTTTCAATGACATGGGATAAAACATTTTTCGGGTACGAGAAGACGGGATCATAACCAAGTCTTCGATTCCCCGCAGTTTATCCGTTGAGCTGTCTTGCATCGTTTGCACTCGGGATCGTCGTTATGGTTCATTCTAATTTCAATGGCATTAATTCGGCTTGAGTTTGACTGAATCTATTGAGAGTTGGATAAAATGACCGTTTTGCCCCTTCCGGGGTGGTCCTTGGTGGATCTGGCTTCCCAGGGTTATCTCTAGGGCTGAATTGCACTTCCCGGATTGACGCCGGGGCTGACTTGTACTTCCCGGACTGAGACATGGGATGAATTAACACGTCCTAGGTTGATGTCAAGGTTGACCTGTACCTCCCGGGTTGATGCCGGGGCTGACTTAAAGGCCCGATATTGAGATCGGGGTTGATCGGTACCTCCCGGGTTGATGCCGGGGATGATTTGAAGGCCCGATATTGAGATCGAGATTTGACTGACGGTCCGATCAGAGATCAGAGCTGGATAGACTGTTCGATTGGAGATCGGAAACTGGATTGACTGTCCGAATGGAGATCGGATCTGGATTGACGGTCCGATTGGAGATCAGAGCTGGATAGACGGTCCGATTGGAGATCGGAGTTGGATAGACGTTCTGATTGGAGATCAAAATTGGATAGACGGTCCGAATGGAGATCGCAGCTAGATTGACGGTCTGATTGGAGATCGGAGCTGGATAGACTATCCGATTGGAGATCGGAGTTGGATAAACGGTCTGATTAGAGATCGAAGCTGGATAGACGGTCCGATTGGAGATCAGAGCTGGATAGTCGATCCAATTGGAGATCAGAGCTGGGTAGACGTTTCGATTGGAGATCAGAGCTGGATAGACAGTCCGATTGGAGATCAGAGCTGGATAGATGGTCCGATTGGAGATTGGAGCTGGATAGACGGTCCGATTGGAGATCAGAGCTGGATAGATGGTGCAATTAGAGATAGAAGCTGGATAGACTGTCCAATAGGATATCGGAGCTAGATTGACGGTTCAATTGGAGATCAGAGCTGGATAGATGATCCGATTGGAGATCGAAGCTGGATTGACAGTCCGATTAGAGATCGGAGCTGAATAGATGATTCGATTAAAGATCGGAGCTGGTTACACGGTCTGATTAGAGATTGGAGCTGGATTGACAGTCCGATTAGAGATCAGAGCTGGATAGACTGTTTGATTGGAGATCGGAGCTAGATTAACGGTCCGATTGGATATCGGAGCTAGATAGACTGTTCGATTGGAGATCGGAGCTGGATAGATGATACGATTGAAGATTGGAGATGGATAGTCGGTCCGATTGGAGATCAGAGCTGGATTGATGGTCCGATTGGAGATCGGAGCTGGATAGACGGTCCGATTGAAGATCGAAGCTGGATTAACAGTTCGATTGGAGATCGAATTTGACTGGAGTAACGATATTGGTGATCAGATTTGGGTTTACCAACATTGAGGATCGGATTCGGGTTTACCAATATTGGGATCAGATTTAGATTGGAAGTCTGGTATAGATACCGGGGTTGGCTTGATTGACGGTTTTGTCATCCCACAGTGTTCGTATTGGGGTAAGGAACATTTCGAGTGTCTACAGTTATATTAATTCACAATTCATGTTCATAATCATGTAAATCAACAGTTTCTCCTTGCCACAAAGGCTTATTAGAACTTTCACTCAATGTCCTTGCCACAAAGGCTAAAGACACTTAATAATCATATCGTCTTTACACCCTACGCCAAAGACATTAAAACGTAACAACCATGGTCATGATCATACCAATCAACTATCTATCTTTGCACTACAGGCCAAAGATATTCAATTGTATCATCAGTGGTCATGATCATGCCAAACATCTGTCCATCTTTGCACTACGGGCCAAAGATATAAATCAACAGTTAATCTTTGTACTACAGGCCAAAGATATCAATCAACAGTTCATCTTTGCACTACAGGCCAAAGATAACTTTCACCACAATTTAAGTCTGACGATTATGACAATGATATAAGAAATGAATCAAGTGAGATCAAGGACAAATATTAGAGATTTGTAATTCAATTTATCAAGAGTTCAATAATATGTAAATTGTCAATATGAAGATCAAAACATGGATCCAATTTCAAGAATAAGATTTATAAAAGATAATCTGAACAAAGAAAATAAAATAAAATTCATCGTGACTAGTACTCTGGCATGAATAGTACCCCGAATGAATAGTACTCCGGCATGAATAGTACTCTAACATGAATAATACCCCAGATGAAAAGATTAAAATTTCCATAAGCAAGTTCAGACCAATATTTCGATGAAATGATATTAGATGAAGCGCAAAACTCCAGGAATTTCTCATCATTTCAAGAATTATAGAAGCAATACTTACCATAGTAAGTTTAAATTTAGGAATATGAAATGAAATATTATCACTTACATACTATAGAGTATGGAAGAAAATAATATTCCTTACGAATATTGAACAAAAACAACATCCTTTACAAGAAAAATAATACCCTTTACCTTAATAGGAGAGTAATTCTGACTGGAATAACGGAGATTATGTTGAAGAAATCTTGCACTGTTATTAACACTCAAAATATCCTTAGACTCAGAAGAAATACACTCAATAGTATAGAGAAAAAATTTTCTGATTCTGGTGTGATTTTCATTTCTTAACTAAGCAACCTATTTATAGGAAAATGCTAGCACACCATTTCTGACAAAATTAATATACGGATGAATTGGATACGGCATGCCACTTTTTAAACCCTTGCAGCACACCTCAAAAGACACAATCACCTCCACCCCGTTTTACATGTTTTTTTCCTTTGTTTTCTTTCTTTCCTTTTTCCTTTCTTTCTTTCTTTTTCTCTCTCCCCCCTTTTCTCCTTCTTTTTCTTTCTTTCTTCCTTTCCTTTTTCTTTTGTCTCCCTCATGTTCCCCCACCATTTCTCACTTACTCTCTCTTCTCTATTATCAGCCCCTCCCTTCTCATCAAACGCCACTTGGCTATCTTCTAGAAGAATTGTAATTCACTTTCCTCTTTATTTGCTCATTTGACCATTCTGACTTCTAAATTAACTTTTACATTAAAACTTCAATTCTCATTACTCACTTCTTATTCTTATACCATGAATTTACTATAATAACGTTATCATTTAAATAATAAAATTATACTATTATATTATCACAATATACTATTATAATGTAATATTATAATAATATATTTGAATGAATTATTTTATCAAAAAAGATAAAATGTTAATTTTCAACAAATGTCTCATACTAAAAATTCCTTCCTTTATATCAAAATTGGACAAATATTTTCTTATCATATTTATCAACAATTTATATTTTATTCATCAATTAGTATTCACAATTAATATTATAGAATCATAATATTGACAACCAGGTCATTTTCAGGAAAGAGTGGGCTTTCCGATAAGGATTTCTCCTTACTGGCGCGCAATTAAATAACCTAACCCCTTTCCTCGACAGAATTTTTTAGACATTACCAATAATGTTATCTAATAATATCATTTCAATAATATGTGAGACAATTATTGATATAATAATGTGAAATATTGTGCAGTAGTTACTGTGACAATTATTGGATCAATAATATAAAATGCTATGTAATTATCAATGTAGCAATTATTGAATCAATAATATAAAATACTGAACAGTAATTACTAGAACAATTATTGAATGAGTGACTTCGTATGTAAGAATCAATAATTAAGAATATTGTGCAATACTGTATGCTACTGTGCAATAACGCGTATTACTGTACTTTAACCACCAGGTATTTCAACAGTTTAACTGTAAAAGTTTTGTCGTTATTTTTAGAAAATGTATTCTTGTCGTTTTCTTCATCCAACAGTTTTTCGTTATAGGGCCCACCAATGACTGCGCCGTCGTACGAATATTCTCCGACAAAAAGAATATTCTCCGACCAAACGAATATTCCCCAACACAATGAATATTTTATGACAACTTGATTACTTTGAAAATTTTGCACAATATCACCCTTAACTTTAAACTTTTATCAATTTAACCATTTACTAAATAGAATAATAATTATAAGAAAATTGAATACTTTTATTTCATAAAATTCAGGGTCTTACAATCTCCCCTCCTTATGAAATTTCGTTCTCGAAATTTACGTACCTTTTAGTTCGAAGAGGTGAGGATACCTTGCTTTCATTTCAGATTCTATCTTCCCGGTCATTTCTTCTGTATCATGATTTCTCCATTGCTCATCTCTTAGATTTCAGATATCATTCTAGAATACAGCTTCAAAACAAAGGTTAATTGACATATCACAATTTGTCAATTTATTAAGTAAGAAAATTCAGCTTAGGTAAGTCACACACTAGCGAAGTATATTACTCGTCTCTCCCCTCCTAGTTCTAATCTCAGATCTCCGCTAGCGACCGTATCCCTAAGCTCTGATACCAAATGTGACGCCCCCAAAATAGGTCCACACCACCTATTCTGAGTCGCCAGAAATACATAGTACAGAATCCAAATACAAATCTTCATATTCCAACTATTACTCTATCGTGCATAATACGACCACACAAAAACTGTGAATAACAATACTCATACTCCTTATCAATGATACGTTACATAAAGATACAGTCAATAACTGTTTTAGAAATTAAAATCTTTGGAAAATGCTCAAGGAAACCTTCGTACATGGGAGACCATGCTTCTAAGTTATAATAGATATCGTAGGACTTTAGAATTAACCTTGGTTGACCCAATAGACCCCAAAATAAAAAGATAAGATTACTATCCTGTTCATTCCAATGGTGGGTATTCTCTTGCCATATAATTATCTCCATTATCTCCAATTGAGAATTATAATCCAATCATACTCCAATATTATATAGGTAGTGCTCATAGATATAATCAGCAAGTGGATGTGCACAACCATGTCTTATGATAACACGAAGTCGTAAATGATTAGACATCTTGTATGATGGTGGCAACACACCCTTCTAAAGTTGGGTTCACCTCACCCTATTTGGTTCACCAAAATCAACTGTTAAATGACGTATAAAATACGACACACACATTAAAAGTTCTCAATACAATTATTTCCATACAGTTTTATGAGAAACTTCAATAGTTATAGACCATCGTCCTATTCCCCTGTTATCCCCGCTCGACCCAGCTATAGTCTTATTGCCTAAGAGGAATTGTGAAGCAAAAGGATGAGCACAAATAGCCCAGTAAAGAATATTATGACTAATGCTAATTAAATTATCGATAGCCTTCATCAGTAATAAATCAGATATTTAGAACATATGGTTGATGATAAAAGTTTTCAACCATAGTTGCAGCGGAACGAACAATCAATTAGAAGAGTTAAATAGACCATAATGTCTATTATCATTTTTATGTTAAAAGTCCACCAACAATATTTTATCCCTGTAACATCAATTAACAGTTCCTATCCATAATCATGTAAATAGTTCATAATCATAATTATGTAGATAAATTCCTCTTCGTACCCAGGACGAAGATAATTTTTATCATCTGTCTTTACCTGTAACACCAAAGATTATGGTTATATTAATTCACAATTCTTGTTCATAATCATGTAAATCAACAGTTTCTCCTTGCCATAAAGGCTTATTAGAACTTTCACTCAATGTCCTTGCCACAAAGGCTAAAGACACTTAATAATCGTATCGTCTTTACACCCTACACCAAAAACATTTAAACGTAACAACCATGGTCATGATCATACCAATCAACTATCTATTTTTGCACTACAGGCCAAAGATATTCATTTGTATTATCAGTGATCATGATCATGCCAAACACATATCCATCTTTGCACTACGGGCCAAAGATATAAATCAACAGTTCATCTTTGCACTACGGGTAAAAGATATCAATCAACAGTTCATCTTTGCACTACGGGCCAAAGATAACTTTCACCATAATTTAAGTCTGACGATTATGACAATGATATAAGAAATGAATCAAGTGAGATCAAGGACAAATATTAGAGATTTATAATTCAATTTATCAAAAGTTCAATAATATGTAAATTGTTAATATGAAGATAAAAACATGGATCCAATTTCAAAAATAAGATTCATAAAAGATAATCTGAACAAAGAAAAGAAAATAAATTTCATCGTGAATAGTACTCCGGCATGAATAGTACCCCGGATGAATAGTACTCTGGCATGAATAGTACTCTGGCATGAATAGTATCCCGGATAAAAAGATTAAAATTTCCATAAGCAAGTTCAGACCAATATTCCAGTGAAATGATATTAGATGAAGCGCAAAACTCAAGGAATTTCTCATCATTTCAGGAATTATAGAAGCAATACTTACCATAGTAAGTTTAAATTTAGGAATATAAAATAAAATATTATCACTTACATACTATAGAATATGGAAGAAAATAATATTCCTTACGAATATTGAACGAAAACAACATCCTTTACGAGAAAAATAATATCCTTTACCTTAATAGGAGAGTAATTCTGACTGGAATAATAGAGATTATGTTGAAGAAATCTTGCACTGTTATCAACACTCAAAATACCCTTTTACTCACAAGAAATACGCTCAATAGTATAGAGAAAGAATTTTTTGATTCTGGTGTGATTTTCATTTCTTAACTAAGCAACCTAGTTCTAGGAAAATGCTAGCACATCATTTCTGACAAAATTAATATACGAATGAATTACATGCAGCATGCCACTTTTGAAACCCTTGCAGCACACCTCAAAGGACACAATCACCTCCACCCCCTTTTACATGTTTTTTTTCTTTGTTTTATTTCTTTCCTTTTTCCTCTCTTTCTTTCTTTTTCTCTCTCCCCCCTTTTCTCCTTCTTTTTCTTTCTTTCTTCCTTTCCTTTTTCTTTTGTCTCCCTCATCTTCCCCCACCATTTCTCACTTACTCTGTCTTCTCTATTATCAGCCCCACCCTTCTCATCAAACGCCACTTGGCTATTTTCTAGAAGAATTTTAATTCACTTTCCTCTTTATTTGCTCATTTGACCATTCCGACTTTAAATTAACTTTTACATTAAAACTTCAATTCTCATTACTCACTTCTTATTATTATACCATGAATTTACTATAATAACGTTACCATTTAAATAAAAAAATTATACTATTATATTATCACAATATACTATTATAATGTAATATTATAATAATATATTTGAATTAATTATTTTATCGGAAAAAATAAAATGTCAATTTTCAACAAATGTCTCATACTAAAAATTCCTCCCTTTATATCAAAATTGGACAAATATTTTCTTATCATATTTATCAATAATTTATATTTTATTCATCAATTATTATTCACAATTAATATTATAGAATCACAATATGGACAACCAGGTCATTCCCAAGAAAGAAGGGGCTTTCTGATAAGGATTTCTCCTTACTGGCGCGCAATTAAATAACCTAACCCCTTTCCTCAACAGAATTTTTTAGACATTGCCAATAATGTTATCTAATAATATCGTTTCAATAATATGTGTTACAATTATTATAATAATGTGAAATACTGTGCAGTGGTTACTATGACAATTATTGGATCAATAATATAAAATGTTATGCGTTTATCAATGTAGCAATTATTGAATCAATAATATAAAATACTGAACAGTAATTACTGTAAAAATTATTGAATGAGTGACTTCGTACGTAAGAATCAATAATTAGGAATACTGTGCAATACCGTGTGCTACTGTGTAACAATGCGTATTACTGTACTTTAGCCACCGGGTTTTTTAACAGTAAAACTTTTGCCGTTATTTTTAGAAAACTTATTTTTGTCGTTTTCTTCATCCGACAGTTTTTCATTATGGGGCCCACCAATGACTGTGTCGTCGTACGAATATTTTCTGACCAAAATAATATTCCCCGACACAATGAATATTTTATGACAACTTGATTACTTTGAAAAATTTGCACAATATCACCCTTAACTTTAACCTTTTATCAATTTAACCATTTATTGAATAGAATAATAATTATAAGAAAATTTAATATTTTTATTTCATAAAATTTGGGGTCTTACAATCATCATCATGATTTTAAAAGCATTGCTTAAAACTATGGGTTTATGATATTTTATTATAAAAGCATCATATAGATAGTTAAATGCCTTTAATTAAATAACTCTTTTATTAATAAATAAATAAGATTGTTACAAAGTATATGCTCTATCATCAAATATGATTGACTTGTGTGCATACTGTTAGGTTTGTAAGATTCATGGACACAATCAAATTGCATAAAATAAGCGAAAGCATGGTAAATTAGAGTTTTTAAATTTTACAAACCATATACCCGGATTATCATTTATGCACAATTATTAATTAAACGAAATAGATGGAGATTAGATTCATACCCTCGTAGAAACTAGCTTCCTCAGGTACGAGTTCAACTCTAATTCCTTTTAGCGTTCAACTTGATTCCACCGGGTTGATTCCTTCCTTTAATCAATGTTAGCCACCCAAGTGTTTGGCCTCTAGAGGTGATCCACCAAGGAAGAACAAGAATTCAAGAAGAATGGTGTTTGACAAAACCGTAGTTTTTTTCTCTCTAGAAAATGAGTACTCTCCCAACTCTTGGAATTAAGTGTATAACCTTGTTCAATAATAAGACTTTCTTATTTATAGATGTAGGCAACCCTCCTAAACAATTTAGGATTAGAATTTCATATTAATTAATTAAACTTTTTTAATTAATTAGGCTTCCCAATCTTATTAGGAATAATTAATTAAATACTTTTAGTTAATTAGCCTCCTAATCTTATTAGGAATATATATGAGAGAATATCTTATTAATTAATTCACAAACTCTTTTAGGAATTAAATAATAATAATAATAATAATAATAAGGCCCCTCTTATTAATTTATATATAATATTTTTAAAATATTAAGCTATTTAATTTATTCTATCAACATAGATTAAATTAAATACACTTAACTTATTATTACGATTATTTCATTTGCTTCTTAAATAAATATTCTTCCTTTTATGGTGTGACCCTTTAGGTTCTTCATTTTTAACCGGTTGTGAATAAATGAATTAGAACAATTTTAATCTTATTTAAATAAATAAATTAAACTATTTAACTCATTTATATAAATAACATTTATTCTACAATAAGGGTAAGTCCTCTTAGCGATCAACGACTTTTCAGATAATATAGATTTCAACATTAATCATAAAAGAACCTTTAAGTTAATAGTTACCTTACAATTCAAGCATTCCACCATACAATGTCCCAATTAAATATAAGAAATAGAATTACTATCAAATCTTATTTTATTTAATTATATATATTTCGATCCTAAATGCAAAACACCAAATAATGCAACTTAGAAACTCCTTTCTAATTTTATTCCACCTTTGCCAAAGATTCCTGGATTATCATTTATCGAATCACATAGGACATTCCCTTCTTTTGCTAGAAGCGGTAGATTCTTTATTGATCATTCATTATCTCCATATATAACTTATTATACCCAAGCATACCCTTTGATATACCTTAAGGGTCTTAAGGGACATGTCATAGTATAACTTATCATACACAAGATACTATGATGATCTCAAGTCTAAGGATCATTTGTACTACTATCACTTGAGGAATTCCTATTGATAGGCAAGTAAAACTCCATTAGGTATTACTCAGCGTGCCATGTTCAGTGTACTTATTCTCCAATAAGCACCTACATACTTGCTTTAGTGTCTCCACACAAATGATCATGAGATCGATCATCCTCATCCAATGAGCGAGCAACGTATATACCAATTTATCCGCATTCAAATACTAAAATATCAAGTTTTAACCGGTGAAAACAGAGTTTTCAAGCTTCAAAAGTGATTTAAAGCCTCTATCGCTGCACACTGTGAGATTTCTCTTGATCTGAAGCTTTTTATTGCTTTAACATATATATATATATATATATATATATATATATATATATTTACAGCTTCAGGTTTTACCTGGATTTCGAATCCGTGGCCTTTTTGGCTTTAATATATGTATATATAAGTCTACATATATATTTATAAGTGCTAGTTCGGCCTAGATTGCAAATCTGTGGCTTTTATCTCTTTTTATATATATATATATATATATATATATATATAGAGAGAGAGAGAGAGAGAGTTATAGGTGTTATTTATCCTGGATTGTTAATCTGTGGTATTTTCAGCTTTAATATATATAACTATATATATATATATATATATATATATATATATATATATATATATATTAACTCCATTAGCCTGGATTGCTAATCTGTGGCTTTTTCTACTTTAAAATATATATAACTGTATATATATATATATATATATATATATATATATATTTCTATTAATTCCGTTAGCCTGGATTGCTAATCCGTGATTATTTCTCGCTTTATTATATATATATATATATATATATATATATATATATATATATTTATTTATTTATACTAACTCGTTTGGCCTAGATTGCTAATCTGTATATATATATATATATATATATATATATATATATATTTACGTTGACCAGTCACGCCTGGATTGTAAATCCGTGACTTTTTCCAACTTTAATATATATATATATATATAAGTAATATATATTATTTATTCAATGTGATTAAATATAAGTTTTAACTATTCATTTGATGTAAATATGTTCTAATGTAAAGTTTGTAGACTAGATTTATCTAAATCTAGTCATCTCTAACTTTTAACCGGTTCAAAAGTTGTCAAACTTGAACAGTTGAGCTAGAATGACTAAGATTTATTTAAATATAGTTTTCTTTCTAATTTTGTAAATATTAAAGCCACTACGCGACCCTAGATATGTATCTAGTGGGAACAGGAAGCTTTAGCTACGCGCATGTAAGGATTTAACTGATGAATCATTTGTCTTGCGACGTCTAGATTTTAATTTACATTTTATTTGAATATACTGTTGTGCAAGCTTTTGCTAATATTTTGTGAGCTTAGGAATCACGGGATCTACGATTAACCACATGAATCTAGATCCAATTCCCACGATGGACAAATTTAAACTATAAATACGGCTTGCCTGTCTTTTTGTAAATTTAAATTGAGAGGGACCTTAAAACGGTTATCCAGATTTAAGGTCTCAGCATAGTAAATTGTGGTTTGTAGTGCTCGGGTCATTTCGATGGCTTTCATGCCCAAAAGGAGCCCGACACTGATGTATATATTATTTGGTTGAGGATGCTTCGCATCCCGACAATAAAATCAAAATCAGCCGAATGAAGAATAAAATGAAAGTATCAAAATGCTTCAATTCCTATGTTAGCAAAAGGGTTTGAAACCCATCTGTCAAAACATCACTTTCATACCTTGTCTAAAAATAGACTTTTCATTAAATCAAACCCTTCGTATATAGGTCCAACAAAGAACATCACTACTTTCAAATAAAGCACTTAGGCCCAATTACTGCAAGCACATACACACACTGCAAATAAATTAGCCTGGATTGTTAATCTAGTTTTTTTTCTAGTTTTGTAAATATTAAAGGAACTATGCGACCCTGGATCCGTATCTAGAGCGAATGGGAAGCTTTGGCTACGTGCATGCAATGATTTAACTAATGAATCCGTTGTCTTGCGACGTCTAGATTTTAATTTACATTTTATTTCAATATCTCTGTTGTGCAGGATTTTTGATAATATTCTGTGAGCTTAGGAATCACGAGATCTACGATTAATCACATGGATCTAGATCCGATTCCCACGATGGAAGAAGTTGCATTGTAAATACAGCTTACAGGCCTTTTTTGTAAATGTAAATAAGAGGGACCTTAAAACTATTATCTGGACTTAAGGTCTTAACATAGTAAATTGTGGTTTGTGGTGCTCGGGTCACTTTGATGGCTTTCATGCCCATAAAGAACCCGACACTTGTATATATATTATTTTGTCGAGGATTCTTCGCATTTCGAGCATAAAATCCAAATCAAGCCGAATACAGAATAAAAATGGAAGTATCAAAAGGCTTCAATTCCTATGTTAGCAAAAGCGTTTGAAAATCATCTTTCAAAATATCACTTTCATATCTTGTCTAAAAATGGACTTTTTATTAAATCAAACCCTTCGTATATAGGTCCAACGAAGCACAACACTATTTTCAAATAAAGCACTTTAGGCTCAATTAAACACACACACACACACACTGCAAATAAATTAGGAAAATTGAAAAGATGAGGTAACAGTGTTTCACGAAAGTCGGGGGGTGCCTAACAGCTTTTCCCCGCTTAACCAAGCTCCCGAACTCTATGAATCTCGGTTTCTAAGGCCAAGTTAAACAGAGTCCAACAATTGGGCCTACTTGCAAAAATTTTCAAATCAAAACTCGATTGAGTTAGTATAACTATTTTAAACATACCAACTGGCGACACTATAAAGTCAAACTTTTCAAATCGTCGACATTATATGTCGGTCTTTTCTTGAAAATTCACCCTTTAGATCAAACAAATCAAATAGAGGGCATAAAGGGTAGAAAAATACAGGAAAAGGGATCCCAAAGATTTTTCCCGACGTCGACAATAAACAATCAATATATACATTGATATCAATTTAATGGGCAATTTTATTTTGCATAAAATTCAATTCTGAATTAAAATAATCTCTTTTATTTTAATTTAAATTTAAATCAAAATAAACCTTATATTTTATGTTATCGATTTTTGAATAAAAATAAACTCCTTTATTTTAATTAATATGGAATCCAATTCCAAGTCAAAATAAACTACTTTATTTTAGCTTTTTAAAACTGTTATGGAAAAAATAAAATATGTGGAATCCAATTCCTTATCAAAATAAACTCCTTTAATTTGATTAATATGAAATCCTATTTCATATCTTAATAAAAAATTTTATTTAAGGAAATATGGAATACCTTTTCATAATCACAAATAAACTCCTTTATTTTTAGGAAACAAGAAATTCAATTTCATCTCCAATTAGTTATCATAGAATCCAATTCTAATTCTAATTAGTTAGCATGAAATTAAATTCTAATTAAAATATACATCTTTATTTTAATACAATTCCAAATTAAAATAAACTTCTTTATTTTTTAATTTAGAATTACTGAAAAATATGGAATTTAATTTTAATTAAAATAAACATTTATCTTAATTATAAATTAAATAAATAAAATAAATAAAATTTCTAGAGGTAGGTGCTGCGGCGTCGCTAGATAACTAGCTTTGGGCGCTGCAGCGCCATGCTTCTATTTTCCAAAAATCGGGGTCCGGCGCTACGACACTATGATTACTATATAATTCGGTGCTTGCGGCGCCGGTCCCGTTTCTAAGAATCCGGACCGGCGTTGCAGTGCCCAGATTACCTTATAATCAGGCGTCGCAGTGCCAGTCTGCAGATTCAGTTTTTTCAGTTTGCGAATTGTGCAGTTTTTCTCTAAAAACATAATTCAATGCCAATAATTATACCCAATAAAATTGTTCTAAACACATATCAACATACATATCAAATTATAACAATTAATAACTCGCATAAAGGTTTGACTATGATGCCACTGTTAGGTTTGTAAGATTCATGGACACAATCAAATTACATAAAATAAGCGGAAGCATGGTAAATCAGAGTTTTAAATTTTACAAACCATTTACCCGGATCATCCTTTATGCACAATTATTAATTAAACGAAATAGATGGAGATTAGATTCATACCCTCGTAGAAACAAACTTTTTCAGGTACGAGTTCAACTCCAATTCATTTTCGCGTTGAACTTGAATCCACCGGGTTGATTCCTTCCTTTGATGAACGTTAGCCACCCAAGTGTTTGGCCTTTAGAGGTGATCCACCAAGGAAGAATAAGAATTCAAGAAGAAGGGTGGTTGACAAAATCCTATTTTCCTTCTCTCTAGAAAAGGAGTGTTCTCTCAACTCTTGGAATTAAGTGTGTAACCTTGTTCCATAATAAGACTTTCTTATTTATAAATGTAGGCAACCCTCCTAAACAATTTAGGATTAAGGTTTCATATTAATTAATTAAACCCTTTTAATTAATTAGGCTTCCCAATCTTACTACAAATAATTAATTAAACTATTTAAATTAATTAGCCTCCTAATCTTATTAGGAATATATATGAGAGAATATATTATTAATTAATTTTGAAACTCCTTTAGGAGTTAAATACTAATAATAATAGTAATAATAATAATAAGACCCCTCTTATTAATTTATATTTAATATTTTTAAATTATTAAATAATAAATATTAAGTTATTTAATTTATTCTATCACCATAGATTAAATTAAATACACTTAACTTATTATTACGATTATGTCATTTGCTTTTTAAATAAATATTCTTTCTTTTATGGTGTGACCCTTTAGGTTTTCTATATTAAACCGATTGTGAATAAATGAATTTAAACAATTTTAATCTTATTTAAATAAATAAATTAAACTATTTAATTCATTTATATAAATAACATTTATTCTACAATATGGGTAAGCCCCCTTAGCGATCAACGACATTCTAGCTAATATAGATTTCAACATTAATCATAAAAGAACGTTTGAGTTAATAATTACCGTACAATTCAATCCTTTCACCATACAATATCCCAATTAAATATAAGATATGAAATTACTATCAAATCTTATTTTATTTAATTATATTTGTTTCGATCTTAAATGCACAACACCAAATAATGCAAATTAGAAACTCATTTCTAATTTCATTCCACCTTGGCCAAGGATTCATCGGTTCATTTATCGAATCACATAGGACTTTCTCTTCTTTTACTACAAGCGGTATATTCTTTATTGATCATTCATTATCTCCATATATAACTTATTACACCCATACATACCATTTGATATACCCTAAGGGTCTTAAGGAATAAGTCAAAATATAATTAATTATACACAAGATACTATGATAATCTCAAGTCTAAGGATCACTTGTACTACTATCACATTAGCAATTCCTATTGACATGCGAGTAAAACTCCATTGGATATTCCTTAGCGAGTCACGTCTAGTATACTTATTCTCCAATAAGCACCTACATACTTGCTTTAGTGTCTCCACACATATGATCATGAGATCAATCATCCTCATCTAATGAGCAAGTAACATATGTGCTAATCTATTCGGATTTACTAATCCCCTTTTTAGTAATCCATCGATTAGGAACTATTTTAGGTTTTACGCTATCTAAGAATTTAGATCTTATTAGCATGATCATTATAACGACCCCAAAATTCGTACAATATAATTCTCCTTCTTGATCGTTAACAATACAACTTTATTCTAACTTTACATCGTGATTCGATATTAAAATCACTAAAAATGTGGAATAATTAAACCTTTTATATAATCCTTTCTTTATTGCCCTGAATCTCAACCTTTACATAACATCTCTTCGATTCAAATCTATATCATGAATCATTACAACAAAATGACTATACAAGTCTTACATCATAAAGCAATATCCATATACATCGGATAACTTAACTTACAATTTATCAATCATGTTACATTTAAAACAATTACATTACTCATCTAGAAAAAAAATAATTTCTCGCATCGCTATTGATCTCAATTAAAGTTTAACTAGCACATATCATTACTTTGCATTCTTGACCTGCAAAAATTGTTATTTGCAAGAAAGAGCTCGACAGCTCAGCAAGTTCTAACAGTTTTCATGCATCACATAGCACATAATAACATGCTCAACATACATCTTAGAATAATTAAAGTAACATGGCATACATGCTTCAATTCACATAGCAAATATAAAGATTGAGTTCCTTACTCAATCAACATTCTTTAATCAATCAATGTAGTCATAAATTGACTTGCACATTTCATACTTGCAACATATATAACATAGCATGCTCTTTGCAATACAATTTAAAATAATTCATTATCAAGTTCACATAGAAAGTAGGAACTGAAAAACTTGCCTGGCTCGTAGATTACCAATTACCAAAAAACAGCTTAATATAATCTGCTTCATGATCCTACATAATGTATTACCATACGCATCAATTATTAGTCACCTAGCAATGCTTATCAAACGTCTAAGTAAATACTACTTTATACTTTCTAATTCTCTTCTATTTACTCGTTTGACATTCGCTGTCAAATCATATGTATAATTAATATTATCAGTTAATTATCACATAGTTAATCCTCATCGTTAGTTATCCACTTTAGGTTAACTCATTCCTCATTAACTATTAAATTAATAATTACATACTCATATTAAATTATAATTTAAACATCCATTTTAATTATAACTAATCAAATTACATCTTATGTTAATCAAATTATAATTTAACAAATTATAACTATTAATCAATCTACATTATGCATAATTAAACAAATTATAATTTATAATTAATCATGCATTTATTAAACTATAATTAAATAAATTATAATTTAAATTACACATTCATCTTAATCATAATTATCCCAAATTATAATTACATATAAATCTATTAAATTATAATTACACAAAATTATAATTTAAGTTAAACAAATAATCCACTAACATTCATTATAATTTAACAAGTTATAGATTAATATAAATCTTTACTCTAATTATAATTATCCAAACTATAATTGCATATCATATTCACTAAATTATAACCAAACAATTTACAGCTTAAGGTAAACCTTTAACTCGATTAAAATGAATTAACTAATAACAATTTAAGGTTTTCACCACCTTCTTCCTTTTCTATTTTAAAATCGCCAAATACATACTCATAATATCTTATTGCAAATCTTGCAAATACATACACTTTATTTTAATACAATTCCAAATTAAAATAAACTCCTTTATTTTTTAATTTAGAATTACTGAAAAACATGAAATTTAATTTTAATTAAAATAAACACTTATCTTAATTAGAAAATAAATAAATAAAATAAAATAAAATTTCTTTTTCTGGAGGTAGGCGCTGCGGCGCCGCTAGATAACTAGCTTTGGGCGCTACAGCGCCATGCTTCTATTTTTCAAAAATCGAGGTCCGGCGCTACGACACTATGATTACTATATAATTCGGCGTTGCGGCGCCTGTCCCGTTTCTGAGAATCCGGACAGGCGTTGCAGTGCCCAGATTACCTTATAATTAGGCATCGCGGTGCCAGTCTGCAGATTCAGTTTTTCCAGTTTGCGAATTGTGCAGTTTTTCTCTAAAAACATAATTCAATGCCAATAATTATGCCCAATAAAATTGTTCTAAACATATATCAACATACATATCAAATTATAACAATTAATAACTTGCATAAAGGTTTGACTTTGATGCCACTGTTAGGTTTGTAAGTTTCATGGACACAATCAAATTAAATAAAATAAGCGGAAGCATGGTAAATCAGAGTTTTAAAATTTTACAAACCATATACACGGATCATCCTTTATGCACAGTTATTAATTAAACGAAATAGATGGAGATTAGATTCATACCCTCGTAGAAACTAGCTTTTTCAGGTACGAGTTCAACTCCAATTCATTTTCGCGTTCAACTTGAATCCACTGGGTTGATTCCTTCCTTTGATAAATGTTAGCCACCCAAGTGTTTAGCCTTTAGAGGTGATCCACCAAAGAAGAATAAGAATTCAAGAAGAAGGGTGGTTGACAAAATCCTATTTTCCTTCTCTCTAGAAAAGGAGTGTTCTCTCAACTCTTGGAATTAAGTGTGTAACTTTGTTCCATAATAAGACTTTCTTATTTATAGATGTAGGCAACCCTCCTAAATAATTTAGGATTAAGGTTTCATATTAATTAATTAAACCCTTTTAATTAATTAGGCTTCCCAATCTTACTAGAATTAATTAATTAAACTATTTTAATTAATTAGCCTCCTAATCTTATTAGGAATATATATGAGAGAATATCTTATTAATTAATTCTGAAACTCCATTAGGAGTTAAATACTAATACTAATAGTAATAATAATAATTAGACCCCTCTTATTAATTTATATTTAATATTTTTAAACTATTAAATAATGAATATTAAGCTATTTAATTTATTCTATCACCATAGATTAAATTAAATACACTAAACTTATTATTACGATTATGTCATTTGCTTCTTAAATAAATATTCTTCCTTTTATGGTGTGACCCCTTTAGGTTTTCCATATTACACCGGTTGTGAATAAATGAATTTAAACAATTTTAATCTTATTTAAATAAATAAATTAAACTATTTAATTTATTTATTTAAATAACATTTATTCTACAATATGGGTAAGCCCCCTTAGCGATCAACGACATTCTAGATAATATAAATTTCAACATTAATCATAAAAGAACGTTTGAGTTAATAGTTACCGTACAATTCAATCATTTCACCATACAATATCCCAATTAAATATAAGATATGAAATTACTATCAAATCTTATTTTATTTAATTATATTTATTTTGATCTTAAATGCACAACACCAAATAATGCAAATTAGAAACTCCTTTCTAATTTCATTCCACCTTGGCCAAGGATTCATCGGTTCATTTATCGAATCACATAGGACATTCTCTTCTTTTACTACATGCGGTTTATTCTTTATTGATCATTCATTATCTCCATATATAACTTATTACACCCATACATACCATTTGATATACCTTAAGGGTCTTAAGGAATAAGTCAAAATATAATTAATTATACACAAGATACTATGATAATCTCAAGTCTAAGGATCACATGTACTACTATCACATTAGCAATTCCTATTGACATACGAGTAAAACTCCATTAGATATTCCTAGGCGAATCACGTCCAGTGTACTTATTATCCAATAAGCACCTACATACCTGTTTTAGTGTCTCCACACATATGATCATGAGATCAATCATCCTCATCCAATGAGCAAGTAACATATGTGCCAATCTATTCGGATTTACTAATCCCCTTTTTAGTAATCCATCGATTATGAACTATTTTAGTTTTTATGCTATCTAAGAATTTAGATCTCATTAAAATTCGTACAATATAATTCCCCTTCTCGATCGTTAACAATACAACTTTATTCTAACTTTACATCATGATTCGATATTAAAATCACTAAAAATACGGAATAATTAAAATTTTTATATAACCCTTTCTTTATTGCCCTTAATCTCAACTTTTACATAACATCTCTTCAATTCAAATCTATATCATGAATCATTACATCAAAATGACTATACAAGTCTTACATCATGAAACAATATCCATATACATCGGATAGCTTAACTTACAATTTATCAATCATGTTACATTTAAAACAATTACATTACTCATCTAGAAAAAAATAATTCCTCGCATCGCTATTGATCTCAATTAAAGTTTAACTAGCACATATCATTACTTTGCATTCTTGACCTGCAAAAATGGTTATTTGCAAGAGTGAGCTTGACAGCTCGACAGCTCAGCAAGTTCTAACAGTTTTTATGCATCACATAGTACATAATAACATGCTCAACATACATCTCATAATAATTAAAGTAACATGGCATACATGCTTCAATTCACATAGCAAATATAAAGATCGAGTTCCTTACTCAATTAACATTCTTTAATCAATCAATGTAGTCATAAATTGACTTTCACATTTCATGCTTGCAACATATATAACATAGCATGCTCTTTGCAACACAATTTAAAATAATTCATTATCAAGTTCACATAGAAAGTAGGAACTTAAAGACTTGCCTGGCTCGTAGATTACCAAATGCCGAAAAACAACTTAATATAATCTGCTTCATGATCCTACATAACGTATTACCATACACATCAATTATTAGTCACCTAGCAACGCTTATCAAACGTCTAAGTAAATACTACTTTATACTTTCTAATTCTCTTCTATTTACTCGTTTTACACTCGCTGTCAAATCATATGTATAATTAATATTATCAGTTAATTATCACATAGTTAATCCTCATCGTTAGTTATCCACTTTAGGTTAACTCATTCCTCATTAACTATTAAATTAATAATTACATACTCATATTAAATTATAATTAAATAAATTATAATTTAAACATCCATTTTAATTATAACTAATCAAATTACATCTTATGTTAATCAAATTATAATTTAACAAATTATAACTATTAATCAATCTACATTATGCATAATTAAACAAATTATAATTTATAATTAATCATGCATTTATTAAACTATAATTAAATAAATTATAATTTAAATTACACATTCATCTTAATCATAATTATCCCAAATTATAATTACATATAAATCAATTAAATTATAATTACACAAAATTATAATTTAAGTTAAACAAATAATCCACTAACCTTCATTATAATTTAACAAGTTATAGATTAATATAAATCTTTACTCTAATTATAATTATCCAAACTATAATTGCATATCATATTCACTAAATTATAACCAAACAATTTACAGCTTAAGTTAAACCTTTAACTAGATTAAAATGAATTAACTAATAACAATTTAAGGTTTTCACCACCTTCTTCCTTTTCTATTTTGAAATCGCCAAATACATACTCATAATATCTTATTGCAAATCTTGGTTCATGTTAACACATAACCAAATCAATTTAGGTTTTAAAACTGTACAAATACTTTAAGTTTTTTTGCCTCTGCTCAGGTACTGGCGTAGCTGCGCCACACATTGACTTGACACCGGCGCAGCTGCGCATGTGTCAAACATAAGGAAACTTAGCGGCGCAGCTGCGCTGCTTCTGCCCTTGCTGCCTGCGCAGCTGCGCCAGCACGTCGACAGAAACAGAGCAGCAACGGCACTGTTTAACCCACTCATGCCAACAAACGACAATTATAAGCTACTGAAACAGTGTATAGTACAAACTTGAAAAAATACACACATATAACATATTTCTAAACACGAAAACCATATAAACAACAAGAATCAAAAGTTTTAGAAATCAAATTTTTATATTTTCATAAAACTCATATATTTTACAAAACCATTCACTGTAAAACAATTTCTTAAGAAATTCACATTATTTTCATTATTGAAGATAGTATCATACAAAAATCTAAATATGCATATATCACTTAAGTAATTATAAATTTTTCATTCTAAACTCAACCAAAATATGAAAAATTTCTTAAGAACACAAATTTTTCATAAAAACTTGTTTTATAACAAATTTTGATTTCTGAAAATCGTACATAGGATACAATTCACTATATGAACATAACTTATACATTCAATTTATGGTTATACAAATTTCTCGTTAACTCACAAACACAGAGAACTAATACTTATGAATAATCATAAAAACGTATTTAAAAACAAGAATTGAGTTATAACCTTGTTTTGCTTAGAAGAACAAGATGAAGATAGTAGTGTGTTTGACTCTTTCAAACTTCTTCTTTCTCTTTCTTCTTTCTCCCTCCTTCTCTTTTCTCTCTATCTTTTCTGTGTGTTTTCTCTTCTCTTTCTCTGTATTTTTTTTTTGGTTTCTAACACTCTCTATTTTCTCTAAGTCTTCTACTTCTAAACTAACGTATATTATAATACTATAGATACAATATACATATAACATATATACATAACATGTAACTTATACTATATTTATGTATATACTAACTCCCCTAATAAAGACACATGTTACAATTTTTTTTGAAAACCAAAAGCCTTAAAGCTTTGTTTGGAAAAAATAATATTTTTTTTAAAAACAGGTTTTTAAATAGTTAAGGCCCCGTTTGGCAAAACGGACTTAAAAATGGTGCAAGGGCCTTGTTTGGGAAAACGATTTTTAAAAAAACTCTTTTTATTCTTTTCATAAATCTTTTAACACATATTCTTAATGTTATCCTTTAATTAATTAAATCTTAACATTCTAATTTAATTAATTAACAGTCTAACATCAATTAATCACATAAAATTATCACATAATTATAGTTACTTGCTAATTATAATTTCATGTAATACTCATCATATAACTCATTTAATTTAATTATCTCAATTAAATTAGAACTATAACATAAAATCGTTACATCAATTAAATAAAATATTAAATATTTATTTAATTAATATATTACACTTAATTATATTACTCCATAATAATCACATAATTATTTATTTATAAATAATTTAATTTAATTATTTATTTAATCAATATATATTAAAATTAATATATAACATTCTCTTCACATCAATTCACATATTTCACAATATATGGCACGTATACATATATTCACACTCAAAACATCTCATAAATAAGAATTTTATTTATTAAATTCTCATTTATAAATTCTTAAAAATCCGGGATATCACATCCTTCCCTCCTTATAAGGATTCCGTCCTCGGAATCAATGAAAACATCCCTTACTCGGTTCTCACAAAATATCTTCATAATTATTGTTGAATAACTTCAACATGTTAGCTTACAAAAAGTTTTACATATATATTATACATATATCTTACTCCATTCACCTCTTCAATAGGGTTTAGGTTTTATTACATAACCCTCAATCAAACACAATCGTATATCAAATATTATATATATTCTCTAACTCGTTCATTTCCTTTCTAAGGATCATTACTACATACTTTACTCGTCGAATTAATATATTTCGTACTTCACCATCTATAATTATTCGGGTTATCACATTCACCCATTCTTTTAAGAATTTCGTCCTCGAAATTTAAGTCTATCAATCTATATATATCATTCTATCAAAATAGATTTTACGTTAATCTCTACTCACTGGATTAAAGCGTTCAACAACTACTTCTTTCAGAATAATAAGAATCTTCCACAATTACTCAATAATTGGAAAGCGATATAATAACTCAGGAATTTAAAAAATTCCAAATCATGCAGTGTGGTCGCAAGACCTTGAACTTTATTTTTTTAGGTTTAACAGTGCTTTACCCCCGGTACTTCACACTATAAATCACATCGGTACTCTAGGTGGCCAGCCTATCGTACCCCTACGTCGGGCCCAAACGTAGTACATCGTAACGACTATATGCATTACACTCAGAACTATTGTCTCCGATAACATATCCCCTTTTATAGGGTTGTTCACCTCAGCTTCTTAACATCTAATTTCGCACCAAAATAATTTGGTTTGGCATAGTTTGACCAAGAATGCTCGAATTTCATAAACATCTTGCAATATTTGTCTAGCTGAATGAAGTAGCATAGACTTTTAACAACAATTTGGACATCAATCGAAATATATATATATATATATATATATATATATCTCCTTAACCAACTCAAAAATATTTTTTTTTCGTTTAAAGAAACTAAAAGTAAATAAATCTCTTTTTTTTATATAGTTTAAGGAACTAAAAATAATAAATTTTTTCATAATATCCTGATACCGTATCGTAGTACTGATACGTTGAGGATTTCGTCATTACATGACGTCGTCATACTACATCATACCATAGTGGGCTGACGATCATACGATCACATCCAACACTAGATTTAACTGCATTGATAACTTCCTCGATTATTGTCTCTACACTATATCAAATGATGCATAGAACACATAATATACATTTTGAAAATTTAAAATTATTTTTGTTTAGCTGAAGCAATTAGCATAAACATGTGAATAATAGCACTATTTTTAAAATTCATTGGTTCCATCATTTGATCCAATGTTTTTCAAGAAAATAGAAGTGCAACATCAGCACGAAGTCAATAAATTTTGAAAATCTAGTAAAGCTAGGAGATTTAAAATATAAAAACTTTTTTCATCAATTAAATCTTTACTCCATCATTACTTAATCATTTTATCAACCTTAAACAATATTAATGCTTCCTGCACCATAACTTTTCTATACCCAGTATAGTTCATCAAACTTACCACACTTTGGAAGTTCAGGAACTTGCCACAATAATATGAGTTTAAGAACTTGTCCTAGCAATACGTAGTCAAAGAACTGATCAGAGAATGTCCATATGCTTAGGGGTTCGAAACATACATACGATTATGAGTCATGAACTTACCACAAGTATGAGTTTTAAGAACTCGCCTAACCTTAAGATCATCCAATCAAATCTTAGTATCATCTAATCTAATCTCTATTGACTCTAACTATCAAATATAATATGAGAAAAGAATCAGCTCTTCGTCATATATATATCGATAACGTGACACCAACCTTCCAATGATTATCAATATGATAAGCCAAGTGTAAGCACAAAACCCTGCCCATACAAAGATTTGTACAACTCAGTCACCACATGAGTCCTTAGTTGAAATCCCACTTAACTCTGTCTTTTTCTTTACTTCTCGCTCTATACTCGATACAGATTTTCTGTATCTCATCATTTATAACTCCTCGTGAGTTAATCTCGTACCATATCATAGCACATTCTCGTTATAGCATCAAACTATAACTATTTAATCATAAGGACCATATGTCTTTCAACTTCAAAAGATCATGTCGTGATCTTATTCTATAATCATCTCCCTTATGATTCTTCCTTATCTCATTATCGTTTTGTTTTAAAACTTCTTATTTTTTCCTTTCATCATGTTATATCATGACCTCATTATGATTTAATCTTATAGACTTCGTCTATTCATCGTTATTCGTCATCTTTATTATTGGAGTTAGGTAACTCCTTATTCTCATCTTCATATCTCTTCAAGATTCTTCTTTGAATCTTCTTGTTTATTTATTAACTATTCTTTTAAGAATTTCTAATTCGTTTATAAATTTCAACATTTTATTCGAGTTTTATTCCTCGTTATTCTCACTTTCTTCTTATAACAGTTCTAGGACTTAACTCATCTTATACATCTACGTATGTGAAAAGAATCCCCTTTTCATTATACGTAACTTAACTTCTCATTCTCTAAGGTCATAGCCTAAGGTACTCTTACCTAAGGTGTATAACCTATCAGCTTTGATACCAACTGTAACGACCCCAAAATTCGTACAATATAATTCCCCTTCTCGATCGTTAACAATACAACTTTATTCTAACTTTACATCATGATTCGACATTAAAATCACTAAAAATGCGTAATAATTAAAACTTTTATATAATTCTTTCTTTATTGCCCTGAATCTCAACCTTTACATAACATCTCTTCGATTCAAATCTATATCATGAATCGTTACAACAAAATGACTATACAAGTCTTACATCATGAAGCAATATCGATATACATCGGATAGCTCAACTTATAATTTATCAATCATGTTACATTTAAAACAATTACATTACTCATATAGAAAAAAAATAATTCCTCACATCGCTATTGATCTCAATTAAAGTTTAACTAGCACATATCATTACTTTGCATTCTTAGCCTGCAAAATGGTTATTTGCAAGAGTGAGCTCGACAGCTTAGCAAGTTCTAACAGTTTTTATGCATCACATAGCACATAATAACATGCTCAATATACATCTCATAATAATTAAAGTAATATGGCATATGTGATTGCCACAAATCCGGGTCCTCTGACCCCGGTCCGGTCGTCACGATCTAACATAAACATCCACCTCTAAACAACATACGATATCTAAAATGCGGAATATAATAAACGTACGTCGTTCATTCAAAAGGTGTTACTAGTCCGAAGATTCGATAACCTTAAATACAAACATACAAACATACCCTAGAATAGTCATTAGGGTTCATATTACATAACAATAATTAATTAAACATAAAGATAAAGTCTGCTCCTTGCAAACTAATCCTACATCTTCCCTTTACTGTTGTCCTTCCCTGAAGTCTCGGGCTTAACTGCAATATAAGTCATGATATAGCAAGAATGAGCAACAAGTTTGCTCAGCAAGTTTAAATACAACAACAATGGATATATCATGATGAAAAGAATATATCTGACAATGAATTCAACAATATGAATATCGAAAGTAGAATAATAATTGCTTTTATAATAACTGATAGTCAAGTAGACTTTGAACTATAAAACTCCAAAGAAAATCAATAGTTGATTGACCCTTTGGTTACTGGCTACAAAATAAGTACTTGAGGGGATCAGCCTCGCGTATGCCATGTATATGCATAACATTCAACTCTACGGTTTGTATCTTTATACTAGATACCTGGGGTACTCCCCTATCATATAAAGGGTGTTCTTTTCAGTCTAAGAATCCATACCATCAATTGGTCTGGATAGCTTTTATAAAACATTATACAATTGTCTGACCGAACAAGGGTTCAGACTCTATCTGACGCAGTTCAAGAATTGTAAAACTTTAAAATAAGGTACAAGTCCAAGACTATACGAACTCAAGTGTACTAAGTGCGAATATCAATAATATCGATGTGGAATAATTGTAAAGTAATTAAACCACCTAATAACATGCTTGGAAATAAAGTTCAAGCTTTAAATAATTAACTGTCAATACGATAATAACCTGCTCAATACAATATGAGAAGGATAGGAACTTGCACAATAAGAATTAAAGAACTTGCACAACCAAAGAGTGAAGTTCGGAGACTTGCTTACACGATTCATTGAATAAGGTAGTGCAAGAATTTAGAATACTTGCATTCAATATAACAATTAAATGAAATTAGGAAACTTGTCTGATTGCTCAGCTACAAATAAGTTTTAGCTTTAATTAACTTGTGTTGAAACAACCTAACATTAATAAGTCGGCCTTTCAATTAGCATGTGTAAACCAATATAAGTCTATACTTACAAGCATCTACTTATCATATAAGTTTATTACATAATTCATGTAAGTCAATCACTATGACTAAGTCTATAAACAATTAACTCTGTCCTTAATTTAATAGTTTTAGAACACCTGGTTTCTATACATCAACATAGGTTTGAATATTTAGCATTTCAAATTAATCATGCTTCAAGAATATACTTTCAAGTTTGAATCCTAGCATGCTCACCCTATTCAATTCAAAATCATATGTCTTTATGGCGACCATTCACATACTATAAGCAATATACGTTCATGCTTCAAAATCGGTTACTAGAGTCATGTCATCACATAACAAGGCTGAACAATATCTAATATGCATGCTTGAGTATACTACACACATATACTTTAATCACGTAGTTCATGCTTCAGAAATTCATTTCTTATGAATACGTGCATATGCGAAATTCACGCTTTGACCAAACGAGGTCTATGTTAATATGCTTATAGGTATAATGAACTTTAATACACATGCTCGCATGATCATAATATCATTTTCATGGTAATCGACGCTATTTTGTTTTCTCATTCTAAGTTTTCACATCGAAAATCACATTAAGTCAACAAGGTATCATAGTACATGTTAAGCGTCTCGTAGTCATGACTCACATGTCTTAGAACTCACATATAAGCCACATATAGGTTCTCAAATAGTCAGAATCTAAAAGACATTAAGTCTTGGTCAAGTTTGTTTTCAAAAGTCTTAAGTCTCTCATTTCGAAATCGTCTGAATCTTGCAATCACGTATGCTAATGGGTGAACACACTTTAGACTCGCATTTCATGACAATATAAACCACACTATTGTGTTTACAAAATCAGAATATGTACATGCTACTTATGTGTCTAAGTTCACAATCGAAACTATAAGTTTCATTTTAAAACTATAAGTGTTGCGTCAATCATGTGTACTAACATTTTTATACTTGTTCATACTACATGTATATACTCATATATGTGTGCTAATCCAGTTTACATTCTTGCTCTAACAAGGTACCATATGCTAGTTCATGACAGTAGCTTAACAGGAATTAAAATCTGGGAACTGGTCCTAGCGCAGCTGCGCCGCTGGCTAGTACACAGCTGGCGCAGCTGCGCAGGTTGTTGGCCAGTGACAGTAGCTTAACTGCTTCGGCAGTTCTGCAACCCAACTCAGAAAACAATTACAAAATTTGTTTCTATCATGACATATTGCAATTCTAACATGCTTAACATCTTGTATAACACTAAACAACATATTCCAAATCAATTATCAATAATTACATGCTTAATTCCAAGAATCAAAGATTAAGAATTTTATAGAAATTGAAATGGAGTTATACCTCTGTAAATGAAAACTAAACTTGCTGCTATCTCTCACTCTCTCAATAAAATTGCTCTACTTACCAATATCTCAGCAATTGCAATATAGAAGGAGAAGAGTTTATTTATAGAGGATTCAATATACAGACAATGCTATTGTCTTCCAAATCAAACCAATGGAAGGAATGAGAATTTGATGGGTAATTAAGGTTTGGTAGAGTTGTTGAAAAACACTGTTATGCCCACTCCCCTCATGATCATATGCTACTCTTTGCTGAGATTGAGAAGAGAGAAAAGAGTAGGCTAGCCTCTTGAGTGTTCACATGAGGAAGGGAATGGTCACTCATTATGGGACAATGCTACTAATCTCAGCAATATAAATACAACACACTAATGTTATATATATATATACATATAGTATATACTTAAGTCACAATGTCACTTCTAAATACAATGTAGCAAGTAGGGGTACACATAGATATATCAACATATAACCATGTACATTTTCCTTAATACCGAATGTAAAGCAATTGGGTGTTATTATTACTCATTATTATAACTGTTATCATTATAATAACTTACTGAGATCAATTATTTATTGATATTACTATATGTTGATGAGGTATACATTAATGTTTTCTCACACATGTATTGTCACATAAACATTAGTATGTAACTCTCATAATGTAATTATTCTTACTATATAGTCCATACATGCAATATTCACCACATTAATATGTCACATTGTATTATACATAATATAGATAGCTACCATATAGTAAAGATTTAGTATCGCATGCTTGTATAAAAATAATAAATCAATTAAATATAATAATATTATATTATCAGTTCTCTTACTCATTAATTATTAGTTATTCATAATAATAATTAAACAACACATTATCGATTAATTAATCATAATTGAAATTAATCAATAGGTTCAAATCTTGCCACTATATTCAAATAAATTGAATATTTAATTATTAATAATCTCATACATTCTCTGATATTAAATCCTTAAGGTTAGTCCACTAATTTAAATAACTCATTAGTGACTTCCTTTAATCCTTTCACAATTCTCACCCCCACATAAGGTTTAAATAAACTCACAAAACTAACTCATTAAAATTAAATTACATATTTAATAAATAAGGAGTTTAAAATTCATGGTCGTTACAGCATACATGCTTTAATTCACATAGCAAATATAAAGATTGAGTTCCTTACTCAATCAACATTCTTTAATCAATCAATGTAGTCATAAATTGACTTTCACATTTCATGCTTGCAACATATATAACATAGCATGCTCTTTGCAATATAATTTAAAACAATTCATTATCAAGTTCACATAGAAAGTAGGAACTGAAAGACTTGCCTGGCTCGTAGATTACTAAATACCGAAAAATAGCTTAATATAATCTGCTTCATGATCCTACATAACGTATTACCATACGCAGCAATTATTAGTCACCTAACAACGCTTATCAAACGTCTAAGTAAATACTACTTTATACTTTCTAATTCTCTTCTATTTACTCGTTTGACACTCGCTGTCAAATCATATGTATAATTAACAATATCAATTAATTATCACATAGCTAATCCTCATAGTTAGTTATCCATTTTAGGTTAACTCATTCCTCATTAACTATTAAATTAATAATTACATATTCATATTAAATTATAATTAAACAAATTATAATTTAAACATCCACTTTAATTATAACTAAGCAAATTACATTTTATGTTAATCAAATTATAATTTAACAAATTATAACTATTAATCAATCTACATCATGCATAATTAAACAAATTATAATTTATAATTAATCATGCATTTATTAAACTATAATTAAATAAATTACAATTTAAATTACACATTCATCTTAATCATAATTATCCCAAATTATAATTACATATAAATCAATTAAATTATAATTACACAAAATTATAATTTAAGTTAAACAAATAATCCACTAACCTTCATTATAATTTAACAAGTTATAGATTAATATAAATCTTTACTCTAATTATAATTATCCAAACTATAATTGCATATCATATTCACTAAATTATAACCAAACAATTTACAGCTTAAGTTAAACCTTTAACTAGATTAAAATGAATTAACTAATAACAAATTAAGGTTTTCACCACCTTCTTCATTTTCTATTTTGAAATCGCCAAATACATACTCATAATATCTTATTGCAAATCTTGGTTCATGTTAACACATAACCAAATCAATTTAGGTTTTAAAACTGTACAAATACTTTAAGTTTTTTGCCTCTGCTCAGGTACTGGCGCAGTTGCGCCACACATTGACTTGACACCGGCGCAGCTGCGCAGGTGTCAAACATAAGGAAACCCAGCGGCGCAGCTGCACTGCTTCTGCCCTTGCTGCCTGCGCAGCTGCGCCAGCATGCGAACAGAAACAGAGCAGTAACGGCACTGTTTAACCCACTCATTCCAACAAACGACAATTACAAGCTACTGAAACAGTGTATAGTACATACTTGAAACAATACACACATATAACATGTTTCTAAACACGAAAACCATCTAAACAACAAGAATCAAAAGTTTTAGAAATTAAATTTTGATATTTTCATAAAACTCATATATTTTACAAAACCATTCATTGTAAAATAATTTCTTAAGAAATTCATGCATTATTTTCATTATTGAAGATAGTATCATACAAAAATCTAAATATGCATATATCACATAAGTAATTATAAATTTTTCATTCTAAACTCAACCAAAATATGAAAAATTTCTTAAGAACACAAATTCTTCATAAAAACTTATTTTATAACAAATTTTTATTTCTGAAAATCGTACATAGCATACAATTCACTTATATGAACACAACTTATATATTCAATTCATGGTTATACAAATTTCTCGTTAACTCACAAACACAGAGAACTAATACTTATGAAGAATCATAAAAACATATTTAAAAACAAGAATTGAGATTATAACCTTGCTTTGCTTAGAAGAACAAGATGAAGATGGTGGTGTGTTTGACTCTCTCAAACTTCATCTTTCTCTTTCTTCTTTCTCCCTCCTTCTCTTTTCTCTCTATCTTTTCTCTGTGTTTTCTCTTCTCTTTCTCTGTATTTGTTTTTTGGTTTTTAACACTGTCTATTTTCTCTAAGTCTTCTAACTTCTAAACTATCGTATATTATAATACTATAGATATAATATACATATAACATATATACATAACATGTAACTTATACTATATTTATGTATATACTAACTCCCCTAATAAAGACAAAGGTTACAAATTTTTTTGAAAACCAAAAGCCTTAAGGCTTTGTTTAGTAAAAACAACATTTTTTTTAAAAGCAGGTTTTTAAATAGTTAAGGCCCCGTTTGGCAAAACGGACTTAAAAATGGTGCAAGGGCCTTGTTTGGGAAAACGATTTTTAAAAAAACTCTTTTTATTCTTTTCATAAATCCTTTAACACATATTCTTAATGTTATCATTTAATTAATTAAATCTTAACATTCTAATTTAATTAATTAAAAGTCTAACATCAATTAATCACATAAAATTATCACATAATTATAGTTACTTGCTAATTATAATTTCATGTAACACTCATCATATAACTCATCTAATTTAATTATCTCAATTAAATTACAACTATAACATAAAATCGTTACATCAATTAAATAAAATATTAAATATTTATTTAACTAATATATTACACTGAATTATATTACTCCATAATAATCACATAATTATTTATTTAACCCAATAAATAATTCAATTAAATTATTTATTTAATCAATATATATTAAAATTAATATATAACATTCTCTTCACATCAATTCACATATTTTACAATATATGACACGTATACATATATTCACACTCAAAACATCTCATAAATAAGAATTTTATTTATTAAATTCTCATTTATAAATTCTTAAAAATCCGGGATGTCACAATCATCATCATAATTCTAAAAGCATTGCTTATAACTATGGGTTTATCATATTTTATTATCACATCATCATATAGATAATTAAATACCTTTAATTAAATAACTCTTTTATTAATAAATGAATAAAATTATTACAAAGTATATGCTTTATCATCAAACATGATTAGCTTGTGTGCATACTACTTCCACATACTACTTTCAATCTCCCACTTGCATTAAAGCAAATCGCCATGGTATCTAATACCCTTCTTCTCTAAGTGATGATTATCATGCTGCTGGATAAGCTTCAGTAAATGGATATGTAATGTTGTTCTTGAGAGTTCACTATCTCTATAAAGATTTCTCCTTTTCTAATGATTTCTTTAATCAAATAAAAGTGCCACAACACATGTTTGGATCCAAGATGAAACTTAAGAATTATTTCTAGTTTTGTAATAAACTTTTCTTTCGAAACATCAACTTGTAGCTTCATTTACAGCTATATACTTTATCTTTATCATTAATCCAGTAACTTTTTTCTGTTTGGAACATTTCCAATTCACTACACCACCTTTCAAGGTAACGACTTATCCTAAAGTGGATTTATTGTCGTCTTGGTCAGTCTAAAAAAACTTGAGTCTAATTAGTCCTCCGGTTTTAATTCAGGCACGTCATGAATCATGATTACATCCTTAGTGCCGGTTAAGTTCTTTAAGATATTTTTCACTGTCTTATAGTTATTTTCTCGAGAATATGACTGATCAACATCAAGTCTCGTATATTTCATTGCATATATGATAGTAACTCATGCGATCTCTCTTTTATTGAGGACAATTTAGAGAGATACACTCTATGGCTCATCTACATGAGACATCTCTTGGAGTTAGCCATGCTAAACGCCTTTAGCATCGAATGATTATACGTTCCTTAGGTCAAGCCGAGCATCTTTAAATCTATCTATATAGATTTATATCCCCAATTTAGGATGTTCTGCCCAAATCATTCCTGGAGGAATGTTTAGACACTTTATCTTTACTGATTATAGCACTGGTATGTCATTCCTTATCAGTAGTATATCAACATATAATACTAGGAATGTCACAGTGCTCCCACTGACCCTTTTGTACACACTAGGTTCATTATCGTTTTTGATAAAATCAAACTATTTTGATTGTCTCATCAAAATGAATGTTCCATCTCTGAGAAGCTTGCTTCAATCCATAAATGGATTGTTGTAGCTCATATACATGACTTGCTTCAACCATTGAAACAAATTCATCTGGCTGTATCATACATACATTCTCCTCTAATAATTTATATTTGAGGAAAGGCGTCTCCACGTTCATTTACCAAATTTAGTAATAATAAGCTGCAATCATAAGTAAAATCCAAATGGACTTTAGCATTACTACTGGTAATAAGGTTTTATCGCAGTCAACTCCTTGACTTTATTTGAAAACCTTTAAAACAAGTTTGGCCTTATAGGTCTCCACCTTGCCATTTACTCCAAAGATCCATTTTAAACTTTATGGTCATCTGCCATTTCTCTAAGGGTCTACAACTCTTAGCCTTATCGTGTTGTAGACACTCGAAATTTTGTATATCCTGTTACTAACCATGCAGGATGGCAAAGGTGTCTTTTCACGCTACAGAGATAGCCTTGAAGGATTAAATCATCAAACCAGACCTCCGTCGACAGCACCGGGAAATCATCAAACCAGACCCCCGGCAACAGCACTGGGAAATCATCAAACGAGACCCCCATCGACATTATCGGGAAATCATCAAACCAAACCCCCGGCGACAACACCGGGAAATCATCAAACTAGACCCCCTGGGAAATCATCAAACTAGACCCCTGATGACAGCCTGAAAAATCATCAAACCAGATGCTCGGCGACAACACTCTGAAATCATCTAACTAGACCCCCTGCGATATCACCAGAAAATCATCAAACTAGAGCCCCGGTGACAGCACCGGGAAATCTTCAAATCAGACCCCCGAAGACAGCACCTGGAAATCATCAAATCAGACCCCGAGGACAGCACCAGGAAATTAAATCAGACCTCAGCGATAGCACTAGGAAATCAAATCAATCCTCAGAGATAACCCAGAAGCATCAAATCAATCCCCAGAGACAACTCTGAGGAAAGACAGAATCGACAGGGATCAAACCTTGGAAACAACCCCGAGAACCAGTCGAAAGCCCCGTCAACCTTAGAGACAACCCCTAGAAGAGCAAAACGGTCATTTTGACAAGTCAATGTTAGCTACTTCAATACAGTTGCAAAAAGGGTTACAAAGAGCCATTGCAGCATTTTCGAGCACAAACTACGCAAAATAGCTCAACAGACTACTTGCGAAGACCAAAAGATGCCATTTCAGTCATGGTCTCATCTTCTCGAATTCAGAAAAGGGAAAGCCCTATGTCATTGAATAGCTCTCGGAGAGAGATTTTTGAAATTGTATGACACATCTCCATCGGATTCCCGATTTGCAAGTTACGAGCGTTTCCGCGGACTGCACGTCAATCGAGATTACACATACTTCGAGACGACAGACTCACTAGGGACTTCCGTAGGTATACCTGCGGAATCCGCAGCTCTACCTGCGGAAGTCGTGGCTTTATAAACAAGCCTACCACCAGCTTGTTGAAAAAAGAAGAAGAGCTAAAAAAAAGAAAAAGAAAAAGAAAGAGAAAGAGAGAGAGAAGAGAGAAAAGAAAGAGATCTCATGCCAGAAATTGTTCTGATCTTGCTTCCAAACTTGTGAACCCCATTTGTAAGCTTTCATATACGCATCTATTGCAACATATCAAGTTTTAACCTGTGAAAATCGATTCTAAGGGCTTTTAAAGTCGTTCGATATCCATTCTCGTGCAAGGCCGTAAGGTTTCTTTAAATTCTCTTTTTTTTCTTACTAATACACATATATGAGTAATATATATGTATATTAGTTAGTTTTACGGTTTAAATATCGTTTCTAGCTTTTCTTTGCGTTAATATATATATAAATATACATATATTTGGATTTATATATAATAGTTGAGCTTGGATTGCAAATTCGTGGCTTTTTTTGCTTTATTATATATATAAGTATATATATATATATATATCTATATTTATACCGTTTAGTTTGCCTGGTTTGCAAATTCGTGGCTTTTATTGCTTTAATATATATCTAATATATATATATAGTTAATCTTTATATAATTGTTTATATATATATATATATATATATATATATCAGTTTTGTTGATTTATTATATATATATATATATATATATATATATATATAGTTAATTATCGAGATTAAATATTAATTGTAAATGATCATATGATGTAAATCTGCAATATTTAACGTGTGTTGACTAGATTTATATAAATTTAGCCATTTCTAGCATTTAACCGGTTCAAAAGTTGCCAAACTAGAACTATTAACCTCGAATGCCTATGATTTTTTTTAATCTATTTTTCTTTCTAGTTTGTAAATATTTGGTAATTACGGGACCCTAGATCCGTATCTAGAGGAAATGTAAAGCCACGGCTACGCGCATATAGGATTTAACTGATGAATCTCTTATTTTGCGACGTTTAGAATTAAATATGCATTTTATTTGAAGTTATAAATTGTGCAAGCTTGTAAATAATCTTATGTGAGCCTAGGAATCACGAGATCTACGGTTAAATTCATGAATCTAGGTTCGATTCCCATCATGGACATGTTCAAGTTGTAAAGTTAGCTTGCATTCCTTTGTAAATGTAAATAAGAGGGACCTTAAATTCATAAATCTCAGGTCACTTCGATGACTTCTATGCCCATAAGGAGCCCGACACTTATATATATATATATATTATATTGTCAAGGATGCTTTGCATCCCGATAATTAAAATCGAATCAAGCCGAATATGGAATAAATTGGAAGTATCAAAAGGCTTCAATTCCTATGCGAGTAAAAGGGTTTGAAAACCACCTTTCAAATCATAACTTTCATATCTTGTCTAAAAATAGACTTTTCAAATAAATCAAACCCTTCTTATATAGGTCCAACGAAGCACATCACTACTTTCAAATAAAGCACTTAGGCCGAATTACTGTAATACACACACGCAGACACAAAAATTAGGGAATGAAAAGCGCGGTAACCGTGTTTCACTGAAGTCGGGGGGGTGCCTAAAACCTTCCCCCCTCTTAATCAAGCCCTAAACTCTATAAAATCTCTGTTTCCAAGACCAATTAAACAGAGTCCAGTAATTGGGCCATATTGCAAAATATTTTAAAACTCAATTGAGTTGGTACAACCACTTCACTCATACCAACTGGCGGCTCTGTCTAATTCGGATCAATAAAATCAAACTTTTCAAATCGTCGATATTATATGTTGGCCTTTTCCTGAAAACTCACCCTTCAGATCAAACAAAACCAAATAGAAAACAGAAAGGGCTGAAACACTTAGGAAAATGGAACCTAAAATTTTCCCGAGGTCGATAGGTGGCGAATCTGCTAGGGACAATAGAGTGCTTAAGCCGCATTTTCAAACTTTTCAATTCCCTTCTAGTGTGTATGTGTGTGAAATGACGTCTTTACATTGAATGGATGTGAATGTCTCTTTTACCACACTTTATATTAGTGCTTCTCACAATGTCATCATTTTACATGCGGTGAGACGCGATGAATGTATGTTGTGTGGTCCCTCTATTAAGAGGCAATCCCGTCGGTGGCTCATTACTGGACTCAAGAGGAGATTAATCCCGTGAGGCTTAGGAAAGGCGCCACTCAGATTCGCTACAATTGAAAGATCAGATTAACTTCCCATCTAGTAGATTGCGATGATCTGAGAACCTTCATGCTGAAAAGCCCATAAGAGTAACCATAAGATAGGTCACCCTCTTATAAACCAAACACGAAGGAAAGACACTTCATACCTTTCCCTTTCAAATCAATGTAAATTTCAAATCCATGTAAAATCCATTAAATATCATTCCGTATTTTTATTAAGGATACTGTATATATATTAAAACCTGTCATGTTATCCTGTCATCAAACAACTGACCTCTGTTTTGCAGGAAAACATTAAAAAACCCTTAAAACAGACACATCGCATAGCATGCATCCTTTTTAGTGGTTATTCGGACTAAACTACATAACCCTTTTTGTAGGAAAAATTGGTCCCGTTACCAGATCAAAGTCTAAGAAGGCACTAAGCCCATCTTCAGGCATGGCTTCAAGTGCCCAACCTGAATCCACCCTAGTATCTCGGGAAGAGTTCGAAGGACTCAGAAATCAGATAGCAGATGTAATAACAAAGAATTTTTGTGTGACTTTGTAAATAGATATATTAATTAAATATTAATGATATTGAAAACCTTGTGACATGTGTGGAATGAATAATAGGCTAAATGAATATGTGTACTGTAATTATGTATATGTGTTCATTTATTTTATAGAAAGTAAATTAAGAAGAAAGATTACATGGACTAATTTTACATTAGGTATAAGGATTGAATAACCTAAGGGTTATGGTATGGGAGAATGTTAGTATTAAAAATATATACGAACCCTAAGAGATTTATTTTGTACATCTCAATTAATTAATTTTATAAACTAATTAAAGTAGGTCTAATTGGGTTATGAAATTAAATGTACATGAGTAAGGAATTGAATTACAAATGTGGGGAATGGAAACCCTAATTAAATAATTAGGGTAACATAAAATTAAAAAGTATAGGAATATGTTTATTTACATGGCACAAAATAATTACATGAAAGCCCAAAAGAATTTATTTAAAGCCCAAACTTAGCCCAATGGAAGGACTTTTTGGACATTTACTAATGCTAAATAAAGCATAAAAAGAAAATAAAAATTTAAGGAAAAAGGGGCCATGTGGCCGAACATGAGAAAGGAAAGGAGGGGGGAAGAATGTGATGATGACCTCACTTTAGTTTGTGACCAACTCTTTTTAGGTGTCACTTGTTTAATGGAACCAACACTTTTGTCCTAGCTTGCAAGAAACCATCTAATTAATGAGAAAGAGTAAGAAAGAGATTGGGAGATAAAGATTAGATATACATATTATATCTGAAAAGAACAAAACAAAGAGAGAGACAAGAGAGAGAGAGAGAATTCGGTGGGAAGAGGAGGAAGAGAGAAAGAGAGTTGATCTTCTATGCATCCAAGGTTTATCACCTATTTTCGGAAGAAAAGAAAAGTAGCTCCTAAAATAAGGTATAAACTCTAATTTATAATCTTTATTTTCATTTCTTTTAGTAGTTTAATGGAATATGGAGTTTATGATTTTGAGGTCTAAAACCCTTGATCTATATGTTTTTTATGGATTCATGTATGGATCTAACTTATTTGAGTGTTAGAAAGTTGATCAAAAGGAAAGAAAAGAAACTAGATTTTTAAAAAGTTAGAAACTTCTAGCTTTTTCTCCTTTTGACCAACTACCATTTTAAATATACACCTTCTTTTTGCAATCTGTCAAAGAGGGGAGCTAGATATATGAGTTAACTAGTAAATCCAAGTGGTAGAACTCAAAAATAATGTGTTTAAAAGTCGTGGTGTTAGTTTTAGTCAAAATAGTCCGAGTAGTGGACGAAAAATGAATATAGCTTGCTGATCAGTCAGCTACAAAGGTTGTTTAATCAACTGTTTATACTTTAAAAATTCTGGGAAACTTTGGAGGGATAATATGAGAAGTTATGTGAGTCCTATAAAAATTTGAGAATTTTTGGTCAAGTATTATGAGAGTTATCGATTTTACAGCCAAGGATTACTTTCAAAAATATACCCGAATAACTCTATGTGGTTAACTCCAAAAATTATGAAACTTTTACTGGAAGTACATATATAATAGGAGCATACCCTGAAAATTTTAGAATTTTGGATACAATCTCGATTTATGATAAATATAGCAATATTTGGCTGTTTTGAACTATTTACAATATAGTAAATTTATTTTAAAAATTTCAGGAAAAATATATTTTTATGAAGGGACTATATATAGTTGCTTTCCAGAAAAGAAATGATTTTAGAGTTGTTTTGCTATTTTTCATATAAATGATGATATATGGTTAAATGAATTAAATTAATTATGTGATATTGAAAATATGGAAAATGGGATTTTATGACTTGAGAACCCTAAATATGGTTTATATAGATTTTTTATAAGGGTTTTGGTCATTTGTGAGGAGATATTATGTTTACGGCATTTTAGAATGCTTAAATGAATTAATTAATAAAAGATAAACTATTAAAATAAATTATTTAATGATTTAATAAATGATTTAAAATATTATTACATGACTAATGGTATAAGATCGAAATAGTAATAATAATATTAGACTAAAATTTTATTAAAAGATTAATAATATTAGCTTGAAATATTATTAATATTTAATATTATACGGGAAATTAAAATGAACAATATAGAGAATTAAAGTTATTTTAAATATAGTTTGCTGAATTGGACATTCAATGGACTATATTAAGTATATAGTATGCTAAAAGGAGGAATCCAGGTTGCTGGATTTGAATTCGGTTTGCTGAATTTGAATTTGGTTTGCTGGATTGCTATCTGGTCTGCTGGATTAGTGTATTTCGTTTGGAGGATTTCTATCTAGGTTTACTAGATTACATAAAAGGGAAAACTTATAAAGTAAAAGTATAAGTTATGAAGTGATTAAAAGATTATCAAGGTATGATAGGAATACTAAGACTTTAATGTAATGTCTAATACTTAGCTATATGATTGAATGTTAGACAATTTAATATAGAGTAATGATATTATAAGTGAGTATATGCTATATCTGACTAATTAAAAGATTAATTATAGGTCTTTTCTCTAAGAAGTTAAAGTAAATTGCATAGCAATAGACTGCGATTGAGCCAAGTTCTCTAACTCAAACTTGAGTTATATTTCAAAGCATGTTAGTGAACAATTATTATTGATTATTCACATCTATACTGATTGCTGATATTCGCACTTTGTGCAATTAAATTCATGTTCAATTATTATTGAACTGTGAATTAGTTAAAGTTCTTTTATTCATGAACTGTTTATGATATGGATCTATGCTAGTTGTATCGGCTAGATCTAGCATGTTTAAATTTGTTAAATCAAATATGTTTTACAAGCTGTTCCTAACCAATTGATTTGATAAGGATTATTGACTGAGAAAAAGAACAATTTGATTAAAGCATTATTGAAAAATAATTATTGCTAATATATTGAGTGATTATGCATATTTCACCGGGTATAGAAGGCTGATCCCCTTGCTTACCAAAACTTATTGAAAGGTCCAGTTTAAATAATGACAACCTTCGCATATGTTCATGGTTACTTTGACCACTCAACATCTGTTATTCAATTATTCGAATATTCTGCTATCGAGATTTAATTCATATCCTTTCACAATCGATTTATCTTGTTGAATATTGAAAGCTAAATTCTTTTATAATCATGATATATCTCCTTTGTATTTAAACTTGCTAAGCAAATTAGTTTCTTACCCTTGCTATATCATGATATTTGTTCCAGCTAAGCCAGAGTCGTCCAAGAAGGACAAGGGTAAGGGAAAAGTTTAGGAATAGTTAATATGAATGTTTATGTATTATGTTACATTATGTTTAATGGTTTTGTAAACCATTTGTGTTACTATATGTAACTTAAATAAGGTATGTTTAAGTTAAGGTAATAGACCTTGAGATATTGTTGTAAGCCTTTATTGTAATGAACAATATACATTTATTATTTTGCAATAATTTATAGAATGCATATGATGGTGATGAAACGTGAGCTCCGAACCCAAGGTTAGAGAATCCGAATTTGGGGGCGTCATAGGTTGGTATCAAAGGCCATAGGTTATAAACATTAGGATGCAAAACCTAGGTTATAACCTTAGAAGAAAACTTGTAAAGAGTATGCTAGGAGTTGGATTGTGGAGATTCATCTAGTACAGATTGTACATAAAAAAATATCATTTCATTTTATCAATGAATATATTTTATTGTGATACTGATGTTGTGCTTGTTTGTATATAGGATGTCTGAGGAGAGGTAGCTATACTGTGGAGTAGGAGCCAAGGGATCCTGTAGAGGAGCACACTAAGATTGACGACTATGATGAAGATATGATGGTAGTAGATTTGTTCGAGGAGAATGTGGCATTGGGAAACAGAGTCACATAACTGGAGCAAGAAAACTCGACTCATCAGTTTAATGAGATGCAGTACAAAGAGTTAGCATATCAGGCTCAGGCAGAGCTTGCAGAGGTAAAGGTGACGTTGCAAGGACAGGTGACATCGGCTCAGCAAATGGTTGCTGTGAATGAAGAGCTGAGGGAAAGATTGGAGCAAGAGGAAGTAAAGCTGAGAGTACTGAGAGTTGAGCATCAGGCGATGCGCTTTGAGTTTGATTTGGAAATTTCTGACAAGATTAGGGTTGAGGATGCCTGGATTAGAGCAACAAGGATGGTTGATTAATTAGAGGCAGCTTTGGAAGAGAAGGAGGTGAGGATAGAGTCTTTGGGACGAGCTTTAGATGCAGCATATACGGGTCCCAGGGTTGGTAATAGGAGGCCGCATTTTGAGATCGGCGAGTCTAGCCGTTCAGTGCGACGTCGTATGGATGGAGGTGCACTGCAGGAGCAGGAGCATATCCAAATGGAAGTGCCTTTACCTGACAGCCAGTGATGTGTTGGTTGGTTGTGATGTATATAGATGCACTAGTACCTTTTTGTTTAGCAAGGTTAGGTTATGTATGATGTAAACCTCTGGCTGTGTGAGGTTGTATATAAATAGGATGTATCCCCATCTTAGGTGTATAGGGGAGTATATCTTTTGGTAGATCCCATCTCTGGATGTTTAGAATGGGATAGTTAGCACTTATATAAATATGCCAGACATGTAAGTGTACGACACTAAGATTTGGTAAATGAATATAAATGCAGTATTATGAGTATATGCTTGATTATACAGATAAGTCTTGAGAATGAAGATAGTAAGATGTCTGTTTGATAATTTAAAAGTTTATTTAGCTGATTGCGTTAATTCGGCAAGCTAGATTGGATAATTCGGCAAGCTGGATTGGATAATTCAGCAAGCTGAATAGGTAAATTCAGCAAGCTGACTTGGATAATTCAGCAAGTTGAACATTATGATGATATGATTGTTAGAGTTTAAATTACATTTATATTTTAAGCACTTATAAGATATGACATATAATGAAACTCGAAGTGATAGTGTAAAATTTTGTTTAACCAGATAATGCCGCCAAGACAACAAAATCGTAACAAGAGGGAGGAACGATCTGTGAATAATGAAAGAGATCAAGCTTACCCAATGCAGAACTTCGCAAATATGATAGCTTAAGCTATGCACTATGCAGACTCGTGCATCAACAGCAAGAACTAGAATGGATAATAGATTGACAAACTTTAAAGATTTTAAGATTGTAGGACCGCAGGAATTTAGCGGAACCACAGACCCCATAGAAGCTCAGACATGGGTGAAAGAGATGGAAAATTCTTTTGTCATAGCTAGGGTAGTCGAGGAGCAAAAGACGACTTTTGCTACCTACTTAATGAAAGGTGAGGCTAATTACTAGTGGGAGTCGAACTGGCTAGAGCCATAACAGAAGTAGTAACCTGGACAAGGTTTAAGGAGTTTTTCTTTGAGAACTATTTCTCGCCGAGCATGCAAGCCATGATGGAAGTTAAGTTTCTTGAATTTAAGCAAGAGAACATGACCGTTGCTGAATATGCAGCCAAATTCAATGAGTTAACTAGATTCGCACCTCAGCAGGTGGACACAAAAGTACGCAAGGCACGTAGGTTTGAGAATGGGTTGAAGTCGTGGATATACAACAAGGTTGCAGTGTTATAAATTGCTACATTTTCAGCGCTGTTGGAGAAAGCTATCATTGCCGAAGGTGGTAGCAAAGCAGTGTCTAAATACAATCGAGAAAAGAATAAAAAAAAGATTGAAGGTGGAAATCAAGGTGCCAGCAGTGGTGGCAGTAACAGTAAGAAACGCAAGTGGAACAGTGGCAATGACTCAGGAACTTAACAAGGGAGTACACCACAGAAGAAGCCAGCATGTGAAAAGTGTGGAAAGAATCACTCTGGAGAGTGTATGAAGGGGAAATATGTCTGTTATAATTGCGGTCAGGAAGGGAAGATTTCATAAATTGTCCTAAGCCAAGGAAGGGAGGTTTCTTTTCATATGGAAGAACGGGGCATCGATTTAAGGATTGTCCATTTAAAAAGAAAACTGATGGAGGAAGTGGAAATAGAAGCAGTAACATAAAGTTAACAATTGGAGGCCCTATGCAGCAGACCAAGCTGACAGCCCGAACATTCAACATGACTGTGCAAGACACAGTTGCATCAAAAGAGGTGGTGTCAGGTATTATTTCGATCAATAATATAAATGCATATGTATTATTTGATTCGGGAGCTACCTGTTCATTTGTGTCTAATGAATTTGCTAAAAGATTAAACTTACCATGTGAAAAGTTAAAGAACCCAACGAATATAGAAGTTGCAAATAAAGAAGTGATCCATGTAGAGTTTATCCATAAAAATTATGGTGTGGAAATTAGGGGACATAAGTTAAGCGTGAATTTGATTCCGATACGCTTAGGGGAATTTGATGTTATCTTAGGGATGGATTGGTTGTTTAACCATGAAGCAGTTATAGATTATCAGAAGAAAAGTATACTCCTTAAGACACCAAATAAGTCTAAGGTTGTATTTTATGGTAGTAAGTCGCCAAGACAAACGAGTTGTCTGACGATGATGCAGGCCAGGAGGATATTACAAAAAAGATGTGAAGGTTATTTGGCTAATGTAGTGGATACACGGGTTGTGAATTCAGACATGGGACAGATACCTATAATTAATGAGTTTGGGGATGTCTTTCCAGAAGAACTTCCAAGACTTCTGCTAGACAGAGAGATAGAATTTGTGATTGATTTAGTACAGGGGACAGCGCCTATATCGAAAGCACCGTATAGAATGGCTTTGATAGAAATGAAAGAGTTGTTGATCCAACTACAAGAGTTGTTGGACAAGAAGTACATCCAACCTAGTGTATCTTCGTGGGGAGAACCAATGTTGTTTGTAAAGAAGAAAGATGGTTCGATGAGGTTGTGTATAGACTATGGAGATTTGAATAAGGTGATAATCAAGAACAAATATCCGTTATCGAGAATAGACGATCTGTTTGATCAACTTAAAGGAGTGAGATGTTTTTCGAAGATTGACTTAAGGACTGCTTACCATCACTTGAAGGTGAGGACGGAGGATATACCAAAGACAACATTTAGAACTCATTACGGCCAATATGAGTTTCTAGTGATGTTATTTGGACTGACGAATGTGCCAACTGCATTTATTGACTTGATGAACAGAGTATTTAAACCGTACTTGGATAAGTTTGTGGTTGTGTTCATTGACGACATTTTGGTGTATTCAAAGACTGAAGAGGAGCATGCCGAACATCTATGAATTATATTGGAAACATTAAGAAAAAAGAAGTTATATGCAAAATTTTCAAAGTGTGAATTTTGGTTGAAGAGAGTGTAATTTTTGGGACATGTCATTGATAACGAGGGAATTTATGTTAATCCAACGAAAGTAGAAGTTGTGAAAAATTGGGGACAACCAAAGACACCGACAGAGATCAGAAGTTTCTTAGGATTGGCAGGATATTACCAGAGGTTTATTCTAGATTTCTAGAAGATAGCGACAACATTGACTAATCTGACGAAGAAGACTGTTAAGTATATGTGGACAGAAAAGTGTGAACAGAGTTTTTAGGAACTGAAAAAGAGACTTAGTGAAGCACCTATGATATCTTTATCGGGGGGGGGGGGGGTTTATAGTGTATAGTGATGCGTCACACAAGGGACTAGGTTGCGTGTTAATGCAGAATGGTAAAGTTATTGCGTACGCTTCACGACAATTAAAGGACTATAAAAAGGGATACCCTACTCATGACCTGAAATTGGTTGCGATAGTGTTTGCCCTTAAGATTTGGAGACATTACCTCTACGGAGAAAAGTGTGAGATATACACAGACAACAAGAGTCTGAAGTATATCTTTACACAAAAGGAGTTGAACATGAGGCAGAGGAGATGGTTAGAATTGATCAAGGATTATGATTGTGATATTCTATATCATCCAGGGAAGGCCAATACAGTGGCAGATGCTTTAAGAAGGAAGAGCAGAGAAAAGTTATTTGTATTGATAGAACAAGAAGAATTAGTAAGAGAAATGGAGAAAATGGAGTTGGAGGTGAAAACTCCAAAGAATTTAGATAGAGTAATAGAAATGGAAGCAAGTCCGACCTTATTAGACAAGGTGAAAAAAGCACAAGAGAATGATGAAGAATGCAGTAACATCAAGAAGCGGTTAGCTGAAGGTAAAGAGTTGAAGTATAAGATTGACGACACTGGATTGCTGAGATTTGAAGGACGAATTTGGGTACCTACAGTACCAGAGTTAAAAGAAGAGATTTTGCAAGAAGCGCACAATACGAGATATTCAATACACCCAATAAGCACGAAGATGTATCAAGATATGCATCAACATTATTGGTGGCCTAACATGAAAAGAGAGGTTGCTGAATATGTCAGCAGATGTTTAACTTATCAAAGAGTCAAGGCAGATCATCAACGACCAAGTGGACTATTACAACCGTTAGAAATTCCAGAATGGAAATAGGAGCACGTCATTATGGATTTTGTGGTAGGACTTCCAGCAATACAAAAGGATATGACGCCATATGGGTAATAGTTGATCATCTTACAAAGTCAGCACACTTTTTGCCGATCAGAATCAGGTATAATTTGGATCAGTTAGCTAAATTGTATATCAAGGAAATAGTTTCGAGACATGGAGTGCCAATATCAATTATGTCTGATAGAGATCCGTGCTTCATGTCAAATTTTTGTAGGAGTCTTCAAGAAAGAATGGGGACACAACTAAGGTTATGTACCGCGTATCATCCACAGACAGATGGGCAAAGCGAGAGAACGATTCAAACACTAGAAGATATGCTCAGAACCTGTGTGATGGACTTCAAAGGAAGTTGGGAAGATCATCTTCCATTGGTAGAGGTTGCATATAACAATAGTTATCATGCAAGCACCAGGATGCCACCGTACGAAGCACTGTATGGGAGGAAATGCAGAACACCTTATATTGGGACGAAGTAGGTGAACGAAGACTGTTGGGTCCAGAATTGGAGCAGCAGACCGTATAGATCATCAAAGTGATAAGAGTTCGACTGGTAGCAGCTTAGGATCGACAAAAGAAGATGCAGATCTTCATCGCAAAAAAAGAGACTTTAAAGTGGGAAACTATGCATTTTTAAAAGTATGTATCTCCCTAGAAAGGGAAGATAAGATTTGGGAAGAAAGGTAAACTAAGTCCGAGATTTATTGGACCGTTTGAGATATTGAAGAAGATAGGCGAAGTGGAGTACGAGGTAGCTCTACCTCCTGAACTGGAACATATTCACAATGTGTTTCATGTATCAGTGTTACGTCCGTACAAGCCGGATTACAAGCATGTGATATCGTATGAGCTGATTCAAGTCGAGAAGGACTTATTATATGAGGAGTTTCCTATAGAAATTTTGGATAGTAAAGAGCAGAAGTTAAGGAATAAGGTTATACATTCTGTCAAAGTTCTATTGAGGAACCACAACGCTGAGGAAGCTACGTGGGAACTTGAGGAAAAGATGAGGAAGAATTATCCAAATCTTTTTGAGTAACCTTAAGTGAAATTCAGGGAACGAAATTCTTATAAGGAGGGGAGAATGTAATAACCAAGAATTTCCGTGTCACTTTGTAAATAGATATATTAATTAAATATTAATGATATTGAAAATCTTTTGACATGTGTGTAATGAATAATAGGCTAAATGAATATGTGTACTGTAATTATGTATAAGTGTCCATTTATTTTATAGAAAGATAATTAAGAAGAAAAATTACATGACCTAATTTTACATTAGGTATAAGGATTGAATTACCTAAGGGTTAAGGTATGAGAGAATGTTAGTATTAAAAATATATACTAACCCTAAGAGATTTATTTTATACATCTCAATTAATTAGTTTTATAAACTAATTAAAGCAAGTCTAATTGGGTTATAAAATTAAATGTACATGAGTAAGGAATTGAATTACAAATGTGGGGAATGGAAATCCTAATTAAATGATTAGGGTAAGATAAAATAAAAAAGTATAAGACTATATTTATTTACATGGCCCAAAATAATTAAATGAAAGCCCAAAAGAATTTATTTAAAGCCCAAACTTAGCCCAATGGAAGAGGGACTTTTTAGACATTTACTAAAGCTAAATAAGGCATAAAAAGAAAATAAAAATTTAAAGAAAAAGGGGTCATGTGGCCGGACATGAGAGAGGAAAAGAGTGGGGAAGAATGTGATGATTACCTCACTTTAGTTGGTGACCAACTCTTCTTAGGTGTCACTTGTTTAATGGAACCAACACTTTTGTCCAAGCTTGCATGAAACCATCTAATTAATGAGAAAGAGTAAGAAAGAGATTGGGAGATAAAGATTAGATATACATATTATATCTATTCATCTTTTACTAACTAACAAATCAAATATATCATTTGTTTTAATATCATTTCATTAATTTGCTAAAAAGAACAAAAGAAAGAGAGAGACAAGAGAGATAGAGAGAGAGAGAATTTGGCGGGAAGAAGAGGAAGAGAGAAAGAGAGTTGATCTTCTATGCATCCAAGGTTTATCACCTATTTTGGGAAAAAAAGAAAAGTAGCTCCTAAAACAAGGTATAAACCCTAATTTATAATATTTATTTTCGTTTCTTTTAGTAGTTTAATAGAATATGGAGTTTATGATTTTGAGTTCTAAAACCCTTGATCTATATATTTTATATGGATTCATGTATGGATCTAATTTATTTGACTGTTAGAAAGTTGATCAAAATGAAAGAAAAGAAACTAGGTTTCTAAAAAGTTAGTAAACCCTAGCTTTCTTTCCCTTTGACCAACTACTATTTTAAATCTACACCTTCTTTCTGTGATCCGTCAAAGAGGAGTACTAGATATATGAGTTAACTACTAAACCCAAGTGGTAGAACTCAAAAACTATGTGTTTAAAAGTCGTGGTGTTAGTTTTAGTCAAAACAGTTCGAGTAGTGGACGAAAAATTAATATAGCTTGCTAATCAGTCAGCTACAAGGGCTATTTTGTCAACTATTTATACTTTAAAAATTATGAGAAACTTTGGAGGGATAATATGAGTAGTTATGTGAGTTATGTATAAATTTGAGAATTTTTGGCCATGTATTATGAGAGTTATCGATTTTACGGCCAAGGAGTACTTTCAAAAATATACCCAAATAACTCTCTGTGGTTAACTCAAAAAATTATGAAACTTTTACTGGAAGTACATGTATATAACAGGAGCAGACCCTAAAAATTTCAAAATTGTTGGATACAATCTCGATTTATGATAAATGTAGCAATATTTGGCTATTTTGGACAATTTAAAATATAGTAAATGGATTTTAAAAAATTTCAGGAAAAATATATTTTTATGAAGGGACTATATATAGTTGCTTTCTAGAAAATAAATAATTTTAGAGGTGTTTTGCTATTTTTCATATAAATAATGATATATGGATAAATAAATTAAATTAATTATGTGATGTTGAAAATATGGAAAGTGGATTTTATAACTTGAGAACCCTAAATATGGTTTATACAGATTTTTTATAAGGGTTTTGGTCATTTGTGAGGAGATATTATGTTTAAAGCATTTTAGAATGCTTAAATGAATTAATTAATAAAAGATAAAAATTAAAATAAATTATTTATTGATTTCATAAATGATGTAAAATATTATTACATGACTAATGGAATTACATCGAAATAGTAATAATAATATTAGACTAAAATGTTATTAAAAGATTAATAACATTAGCTTGAAATATTATTAAATAATTAATAATATTAAACGGGAAATTAAAATGAATAATATAGAGAATTTAAGTTATTTTAAATGTAGTTTGTTGAATTGGACATTCAATGGACTATATTAAGTATATAGTATGCTAAAAGGAGGAATCCCGGTTGTTGGATTTAAATTCGACTTGCTGGATTTAAATTCGGTTTATTGGATTTAAATTTGGTTTGCTGGATTGCTATCTGGTCTGCTGGATTAGTGTATTCGGTTTGCTGAATTGCTATCTAGTTTGCTGGATTGCTATCTGGTTTACTAGATTACATAAAAGGGAAAACTTATAAAGTAAAAGTATAAGTTATGAGGTGATTAAAAGATTATGAAGGAATGATAGGAATAGTAAGACTTTTATGTAATGTCTAACACTTAGCTATATGATTGAATGTTAGACAATTTAATATAGAGTAATGATATTATAAGTGAGTATATGCTATATATGACTAATTGAAAGATCAATTATAGGTATTTTCTCTAAGAAGTTAAAGTAAATTGCATAGCAATAGACTGCGATTGAGGCAAGTTCTCTAACTCAAACTTGAGTTATGTTTCAAAGCATATGTTAGTGAATAATTATTGTTGATTATTCACATCTATACTGATTGTTGATATTCGCACTTTGTGCAATTGAATTCCTGTTCAATTATTAGTGAACTGTGAATTAGTTAAAGTTCTTTCATTCATGAACTGTTTATGATATGGATCTATGCTAGTTGTATCTGTGACGCACCCAAATTCGGACCGTCACTGATCTCGAATTCGGTTCGTCAAGTACTAATTCTAATAACACTAAAATCTCAAACAATGGAATAACAGAATAATTTACATTGATATAACATAAATATTCTCGTCCCAAGTCTCGAAACTATTACTAATACATTGCATAACTTAATCCAAACATATCTTAATACATAACATTAAATAAGTCTTAATACAACATAAAGGAAACATCCTAATATAGATAAGCACAACTACTTCATATCCTTGCCTTCGCTCTTGTCCTGTACTGGGGTTCCACCTTGCCCTGCCCTAACTGAAATGTTTATGGGAAGCAAGAGTGAGCAACAAATTTGCTCAGCAAGTAATATGCCAATAAATGTGAACAGGAATATATACGGTTCTTAATTTCAAGGGTAAAACGGTAATTAATCGCTCAGGAATTCAAATAAGAATGTTGTGAAAAAAATAAATAGCAATGACTTCCAAATCTATTCTGTGAAGTTAAATAAGGACCACTACGGGTCGACAAGTTATTAAAGGATTCAAAAGTTTCAACAATTTCAATCGAATGAATAGATATCACTGAGTGTCACTGTGGACCAAGGATTAATAAAAGAATCCAACGAGTTCAAAGTTTCAAGTTAATAAATACTGGATACTGAGTGGTCACTAAGAACCACGAACTTCTACTAGAATCACCAAACATATTTCTGGTAACCCAAACAAGTACAATTAGGGGATTAGTCTATCGTACCTGGTGTTATGCATAACCTATCACACTACTGTTGGCATCCCGACTATATAGTTCCCCTTTCTATGATGGTTGTTTATCTCAGTCAATTTATAAGAGTCCGCACCATGGCAATTAGTGTGGATCGTTTTCCAATTCATGATATTGGTCTAGCCGAATCAAATGGCGTAGACAATTTTAACAATGTATATAAGATCAATTTATGAGATCAATACTCGCAACAATAATTCGAAGAATATAATCGTGATTTAAATCAAGCTATGAAATATAATTTTATAAGGCAAGAATTATTCTAGCACCTATTTACTCGTACGATCAATGATAATACAAGCTCAAATATGTGTTCAATAAAGAGTATGAATCAAATACTTGTTCAATAAAAGAGTAGTCAGATACTTGCATTCAATATATAAATCAAATGAAGTTAGGAACCTTGCTCGATAAAAGTAGGGTAAGAACTTGCATTAAAGAGATAAAGGTTAAATACTTGCACAAAATCCAAAGTTGTGTAAGTTAAGAGACTTGCTTACAATATTCATCGAATAAAGAAATGCAAGGGTTCAGGATACTTGCAATTAATAATACAAGAACGGGTTCAAGGAAACTTTCACCGTAAAAGAGTGTAAGTTAGAGAACTTGCTTACAACGTTCCTTGAATAAAGTGAACACAAGGATAGGATACTTGCCTTATGCGTAGTCTATCCACGTAAAGTAAATCAACACTATTGAATCCGTATCGTAATATAGTTACGTATATATATATATGATATTCATTAGTCATATCATATCATATCTTGGATATACGACCAACACATAAGTTAGGTCTTAACCTTACTACATAGTTATAACACATATATCATTGTATTAAATCATAACGCTTAACCGATTAGGTCATTATTATCTATGGAATTCCTTCTCTCAAGTTAAACATCTTCATAGTATGTCATTATTTACTTACACACATGTCGTACGAAATCAGATTATAAAACATCATGAAATCAAAGTAACATAGTTATATCACGCATGGCATTGTAGTAAATCATAACACTAAATTGGTTATGCCTTTATTATCTCTAGAGTTCCTTTTATAAGTAAAACTTCTTCGTATATCATTACTATCATATAAGACCACAACTAGTACCAAACATACTTTATTTAGCAAGTTATGGCATTATTATAAGTTAATCGTCAAGATCAGATTCAAGTATCAACATATATACATATTAAAGGGTCCTTTCATGTTTGTACAACCTTTCCAAGTTCAATCATACATGATATAGTTCTAAATCACGGTCTCTAACGACTTAGGGTCATACAACGCCATGAATTCACATAAGTTATCATGCTTGTCATTTAAACATATAAGGTGATCACATAACATGATTTAGGCATGCTTGTAAGTTTATATTTCATATACACATAGCTCATAGTGTTCATATCATTTATTCATAACTAGCATCGTTTAGTACTTTGAAACATGCTTCAAAGTAATGCTTGGTTTACTTCCATTATATCAAACACATAAGAACCATAATGAACGTAAACATGTTATTTTAGATTCTTAGAACTTAACTACTTATACTAATGCAATTTGTTTGAAAACATATTCAAGTTTGCCTTTGAAATCATTGTAAACTTGACTGATGAAATTCAACTCATACAAGACAACTCTAAAGCTCTTATTATGTGTAGTTAAGTCATGTTAACATCTTCTCAAGATTAGAATGTACATCATGTAGTATTCATGCATATTTGCCTTGATACGACAAGTTTTTCTTGAAAAAGTTCTCTAATACAAAGCCTAACAAGGTTGGTCATAAACAAAGGAGTTATAAATCATATATCATGCTCATTTATGTTCGAAATTAGCCGTATATATATATATATATATATATATATATATATATATATATATATATATATATATATCAGCAAGTTCAGAACTTGCAGAACATAAATCTCATCAAAGTTTGTCTTCAACACTTTAAGTTTATTTTTAAGACTATGGGTCATATCTTCATTTGTGCATGCAATCCTAGAAAACATGTTTAAATTGCCTCAATGTATTCATATATACGTATTACTCATGCTAGCATGCTTGTTCTAATTCGTATCAACAATTGACACTTAACAGATTTTAGCAGAAGGCAACCAACTAGTTCTAGTGACCGGCGCAGCTGCGCTGCGCCTCAATGTTATTCCGGCGCAGCTGTGCCGTGTCTGGTTCACACCAGACGGCAGCTTGCTTTGGTAGAAAACTAGGCCAATTACCAAATTCCACAACCAATTCGATTGTAATCAGTCATAATACAGTTTAAACATTCTTCTAAGACTATATAATAATTAAACAAGCATTCTAACATCCAATTGTCATCTAATTTTACATGATCAAGAAATGGAATTTTACAGAGAACAAGAATGGCAAACAAGAATGAAGAATATAGAAATGGGATTATACCTCTGTTAATGGAATATACTTGCTGCTATATGAATTCCCTCTCTCTACAAACTATCTTTCTAACAAACTTACAATGCACACTCAATCCAACACTTAAGCAAATTCTCAGCAATTGAAAATGGAGAAGGAGAGCTCAATTTATAGAGAATAGATTACATAGACATTGCAATCTTCCACTAAATTAAACCCATGGATTGAAGAATTGCATGAAGGTTATGGGAGGTTGGTAATTAGTTGTTAGAACCCATCATGATTCCCACTCCCCCATTGATCATGAGCTAGAATTTGCTAAGTTTGAGGAAATAGGGAATAAGCTAGCTTGGAGTATATCATGTGAAGAGAATGTGACTGTTATTTTGGGACAAGCCAATTAGAAGCTCAGCAATTTGGCAACTATGAAATACAACATACTTAGTTTCATGATATACACACTTAGGTTGTACTTTAGTTAGAGTCACAATGTAAATTTAATTAGACAATATGGCAATGTAGTAAAATTAATTTACACATATATAATCCATGTACATTTTATCACACCGGTATAATCTCCTCAGATATTATCACATTACATTGTCTCCTTTATTATTAAATTCTACCATCCAACAATTGTTTACAAAATATTCATGATGTACTATTTTAATGTATACTCACATACATATTGTCACACAGGCATAAATCATGTAGCTTATATAGTTTAATCAATCTTAATATATGGTTTCTATATATAGTATAGTCACATAAATGTTGATAGTCGCATAAATATTGCACTACACTATATAATATAGTTGTATCCTGTATACTTTATATGTTTAATTTTTGCATACTTGCACATAAGAATTAATATAATCTTATTATATTAATAACTTGCTTATTTGTTTTATTATTCATAATGGCAATTAATCAATTAATAAAATATTAATTAATTCATCCCTCATATATCAATATAATTATTAATCTCCATAATAATTAACTAACATTTACATGATTAGTTATCACGTAAAATAAATATAAATCTTATTATATTTATAAACAAGTTTCTTATTATTATTCTATTATTTGCAATAATAATAATCAACACATCATCAATTAATCATCATTAATACTCTATTTCTCATAATAACAATTAAATAACAATTAATATTTGATTAATTGTTCATGTAGTAATTCCTTCATTAATATACCCCTATCAATTATTATTATACAATAAATAATCACATTCCTCAATAGTTTAATAAATACGAATCTTATTATATTTATAAACTATTTTTTTATTATTATAATTTCCATTTGAATTCATTTGAATTAACTCATCTCATAATACATAGATATTTATATTCAAATAAATATTTATTTCCATTAATATATTCATTTACTCTTTAACTTAATAACATTATTGTACGATTAACTATCACATGTATTGCACTCAACAAATAATCAAATAAATATAACTCTTATTATATTCATCAATTACTTACTCGTAAATATTTTGTTACTCATAATAACATATTATTAATAATTACTCATTAATAGGCTATTACTGTAACGATTGAGATTTTATAATTAATTTTAATATTTATTGAGATAAATAAATATTTTATGTGATTTATTTATTGAGTTAAATAAATAAATTATGTGATTTATGGAGTAATTTAATTAAGTGTTATATACTAATTAAATGAATGTGTAATATTTATTTAATTAATATTAATATTATACTATAGTTCTAATTTAATTGAGATAATTGAATTAGATGAATTATGTGATGAAGTGTTACATGGATTATAATTAGCGAGTAATTATAATTATGTGGCAATTTTATGTGATTAATTGATGTTAAATTTTAATTGATTAAATTAGATAATTAATATTTAATTAATTAAAATGTGACATTAAAGTATGTATTAAATAATTTGTTAAAATAAAAGAAAAAGATTTTTTTTAAAATAATTTTTACCAAACAAGGCCCTTACACTAGCTTAAACCTAATTTACCTAAACCATGCCTAAGTTAGTAAAACTAATTTCTAATTTTCTTGTAGCCAAATAAGTCAAATTGGCTTTTGAATTTTGTAACTTACGTAATTAGTAGTAGTTAGTGTATAATTATGATATGGGAGTTACCTATTCTATTATATGTATATTGTATATACGTTAGTGTTATAATCCTAAGTCTAAACAAAGAAAAGAGAAGGAGAGAAAGAGCAGAGAATATCAGAGAAGAAAAGAAGGAGAAAGAATTGGTAGAACGCAAGCTCATAATAATCTTTTCTTTACATTCATAGCTAGAAAGGTTAGAATTCCATATTCTTTATATTTTATTCTCTGTCAAAAATTTAGTTTTCATGAAAGTTGTAGTCATGAATTTTATATATATGATTGTGCTCATGTGTTATTGGTAGTAATTGTATGAAAGGATTTTCAGAAATCAAATTACTGTAGAAATATATTTTAACAAAGAATTTATATTTATATGAATTCATATGGAATTTCATGAGTTTGGTTAAATTTAGTTGAGAAATTCATGCAATTGGTATGTGTTAATATGCTTATTAACTAATTACTTAATGTTATCTTCAACTTAGTATGTAATGCATGTATATAAGTTCGAATTGATGGAGAAAAATAGTTACAGTAGATTATTTTTGGAAAATATATGAGTTTCATGAAAATGGCCAAATTGGATTTTTAAAACTTGTGATTATTGTTAGTTGGATGGTTTTGTGTTTTGGAAGCATGTTATACATATGTATTATAGAATATGTATGAGTTATAGTGTCTATGGTACTGTATTTTTGCATTTGTTGGCTTGTTTGGGTTAATCGGTGAAGCAGAGTATCGTGGCTGTCTGCGTCTGACCGAGTTGCTGCGCAGCTTGTTTTTTTCCAGATTCTCACCCTGCGCAGCTGCACCGGTTTCAAGGCAGCTGGCTGCGCAGCTGCTCCAGGCTCTGTTCAGAGGCAGTGAATGCTAGTCATTTGTGCAGTGTTGTTTCTAACCTAGTTTAATTATGCTATGACAGTGAGCATGTATCTAGTTGCTACAATATGTTGTTAACATAAATTTGACAAATTTATATTTAGAAAAGAAAAGAGGTTTGAAAACCTTAAAGTATGATTTGAATTATTATTTAAATGTGATATATGATTTAAATAATTATAATCAAAAGTAAATGTTTATTTTAAATTATAATTTTGTTAAATTATAATGAATAAAGGTTGATTTATTAAATGTTAATTTAAATTATAATTTATGTAATTATAATTTAATAAATGCATGTTTAATTGTGAATTTTTAATTGATAATTACATAATTAATTATAAATTGTGTAATTATAAGGCATGTTATAGTTTAATTAATTATTGATTATAATTGATAAATACATGATTAATTATAAATTTTGTAATTATAAATGCATGAATGTGGTTTAATTGATTTTAAATTATAAATTGTTTATAATTTAAAAGGTAATGATAATTTAAGTAATTATAATTTGATTAAGTGTTTGAATTATAATTGAGTGAAATACATAATTAATTTAATTATGTGAATATGCAGGTGATGCAATTAACTATGTGATGGTTGATTATTATTACTATTTAATCAGAATGTGAGTTGTCCATGATGGTTAACCACTTATGTGAATTAGTTACGTGTTAACTAATTTAGGTTATTGTGATTGAATATATATGTGTAGGAAGTATTAAAGTACGTGAATTGTGTTAAGTAGCTTGCGCTTGAGGCAAGTCTTCTAAACCCTAAACTCTTTAATTTTATGCAAGTCTTCTAAACCCTAAACTCGTTAATTTACGCAAGTTTTCTAAACCCTAATCTTGTATTGATTTTATATGATCTCTTGAATTCATATATTCATTGTTGAGAATGTCCTTTCCATTTCAGTATTGGACAATTGTTTATTTAATTGAAATGGTCTTAACTTATTGTTCAAGTAAGATCCAATTATTATTTTAAATGCTTTAGGTTTACTTCTAAAGCATATGTTAATTCATAATTCTTTTATTTTGAATTATTGGAAGTCGATTCAACTAATCCTTAGTTGATGAACGTGAATTCTAAATTACCCTTGTAAGCTTATCCAAACCAAACTTTCTTTGGTGCGGACTTGAATTCAAATTACTGAGTTGAACAACCCTATTTACTAGGGGAGGTTACTACACATAGCGTTAAGATGGTTGTGCACAATACATGGTACGAAGGGCTGATCCCCCTAAGTACGAGTTAAGGTCCATAGTCGTATTGACTGTTAAAGGTTTAAATAGAAATATTTATAACCTAGGACAAGAGTTCAAAGGTCTTATGACCCTCAGATAAATTCTATATCCAAATTTTAATATTGATAGAGAATTATTATTCAATTCCTTATTATTGAAGCAAGCTAAGTTGTTCAGATTTTCTTAAAGATATTCTTTCATGTCTATATTATTGTTAAACTCCAGTGAGCTGTGGTTTGCTCACTCTTGCATTAAATAACAATTTCAGTTAAGGTTGATAACGCTGATGCTCCGTCTACAAGTAAGGGCAAGGGAAAGCAAAGCAAGTGAAGACTTATTTTTTTTTATTTAATTGAGAATGATTGTAATAATTGAATGTTATGTTTTATTTCTGCACTTTATTATATTCATGTCAAGGTTAGAGTAACCCTGGGATTGATTTTAAGAAGGTTGTAACCCTTGTTTTAAGAGAGATTTAGTTATTTTAATTTAAGTTGTAGTTTATTTTGCATTATTCATTGGGTAGATATATGTTATATTAGAAAGTGAACACCAAATCATGTGAAAACGAAGTACCCGAATTTGGGGGTGTCACAGGTTGGTATCACAGCTGTAGGTTATGAAACCTTAGGTGGGGAAAAACCTTAGGTAGTAGCCTTATGGTAAGATCGAAAAGATAGATGTGATAGGTAAAAGATAATAAACTACCTTATGTGTCTATGTGTTTACATTTTAGTATTCGAAGAGTGACGATTCGTTATGACGTAATAATGAACTTTAAAATTCTTTTGTCAAGATGTCGAACGTGGGAGAACCTAGTCAGGCTAGAGAGGATGTACCTCAGGTGCCTAGAGAGGAAGAGCCCCGTGACATACATATTGTCTGGGAGCAGCTGGTTAGGAGAAAGCCATCTCCAATGATCACCGTAGCTGGTCGGGAGCGTGAGCTGACACCTATTCCAGAGGATGAGGACGAGGACGAGTCTGAAGAGGATCCCGAGGAGGAATTCTCACCTCACTCTACTAGTGCTGAGATGTACAAGGCAGTCTACGATAGCAACGTGGAGCTTCATGGACGAGTAGGAGATCTCGAGGAGACTATCCAGCAGCGAGATGAGACGATCGAGGAAATGGCAAATGACCTAGGAGATGCACAGTGGAGCCAGATACATATGGAGGTTGATAGAGATGCTGCTCGATTTGAACTGGCGAAACTGAAGCAAGACATCCAGGAGGAGTCGGGGAAGCGTGCCAGAGCTGAAGAGTCAAGCTTGAGGGCTAATCAACGAGCCGATCGAGCTGAAGGTGAAGCTGAAGCCAAGAGGGCCAAGCTGAGGGAAACGGAATATGCTTTTCATACGGCGATAGAGAGAGCTCAGGATCGTATTTTCTACTACCCAGCTCAGTTCCAAGGTTTACCGTGGTATGTGGTGGACCGAAGAACGGCATTTCGGGTAATGGAAGAGGAACGCAGAGAGGCTGTGAGACGCATTAATATGCCTAGGCAGTAGCAGCAGTAGCAGTAATAGCAGTAGCAGCAGTAGCAGTAATAGTAGTAGTCTTTTATTTATGTATTGCTCTTTGTATTAAATAAAGTAAATTCCATAATTTGAGATAAGAATGGGATGAGTTAATAATATAATCCTGCAACTTTTCTAGTTCAGGAAGGATGATGTAAATGGCAGAAATGCTATCTGTTTGATGTTTTTAAAACTACGACTGATGAATAAAATAAGTTTATGGACGTGCTTGGTGTTCTATGTGAATTGAATTATTTAAACATTTAAGTATGAACTTGGATACTTAATAATTGAATAAAGGGTCCAATAATAATATTTTCTTAACAGAAAATGCCTCCTAGAAGAAGAGTAACGCGTCAAAATCCCGAGGGTTCGACGAACAACAACCATAACGATGGGACGAATCCCAATTCAGTTCAGCAGTTGGTGAACCTGTTAACCGGAGCTCTTGCGAATCAACCGCAGATGCAGGGTACTACTTTCAAGGAATTCAAGGCAGTAGGACTGCCTGAGTTCAAAGGATCGACTAACCCTATCGAAGCTCAGACATGGGTTATGGAAATGGAGAAGGTATTTGACGTGGCTCGAGTAGGAGAAGACCAAAAGACAACGTTCGCGGCTTTCATGTTGAAGTCGGATGCAAGTTTTTGGTGGCAGGCTAACAAGACTCGAGAGGGAGAGGGAGTCATCACGTGGGAACGTTTCAAGGAAATGTTCTACGAGATGTATTTTCCAGTGAGTTCGCAGGACCAGATGGTGGTCCAGTTCCTAGAACTTAAGCAAGGAGGGATGACGGTGTCTGAGTATGCCGCTAAGTTTAACGAGTTGGCCAGGTTCGCTACATACCAGGTCAGCACTGACGCTAGGAAAGCAAGAAGGTTTGAGCGGGGACTAAAGCCCTAGCTCTACAGCAAGGTTTCCATGTTCCAGCTGAACACATTTGCAGCGGTGCTGGAGAAAGCCATACTTGCTGAAGGAGGAAGCGAAGCGGTAACGAAGTTCAACCAAGATAAGAAGAAGAAGAATGAGGTAGAAACCAAGACTGGGGGTTTCACAGGCAGCGCTGTGAACCAGAAGAGGAAGTGGTCTGATAATATCTCTGCTGGGAGTCAGCAAGGAAGTCAGCAGAAGAGGAAGTTCGAAGCATGTGCTACATGCGGTAAGAATCACACTGGCGTGTGCATGAAGGGGAAGTGGGTGTGCTTCAACTGTGGTCAAGAAGGCCACATCGCGCCAAATTGCCCAAAACCGAAGAAGGGAGCTTGCTTTACATGTGGATCCAAAGATCACATGGCTCGCAACTGCCAGAAGAAGCTGACGGCAGGGTCAACAGGGAGCGGAGGGAATGGAAGCGGCAGTACCGTTACTATCGCTGCACCATTGCAAGCTGTTCGACCCACTGCACGAACATTCAACATGACGGTGCAGGATGCTGTGCAATCAAAAGATGTGGTGTCAGGTATTATTCCGGTCAATAGTATAAATGCATATGTATTATTTGATTCGGGTGCTACTTGTTCATTCATATCTGATGATTTTGCTAAAACCTTAGACTTACCTGTAGAGGAATTAGGTTACCCTTTAATCATAGAGATTGCGAATAGGGAGGTTATTCCTGTTAGGAGCATTTATAAGAACTGTAGATTAGACATTAAGGGTCAGGAACTTAGAGTAGATTTGATTCCGATTAAACTTGGGGAATTCGACGTTATACTGGGTATGGATTGGTTGTTCAACCATGGGGCGGTAATCGACTGTCAGAAGAAGTCGGTAAACCTTACGACTCCGTCGAAGTTGGTGTTCTATGATAGCAAATCGCCTAGGCAAGCGAGTTTTCTGACGATTATGCAAGCCAAGAAACTTCTGACGCAAGGCTGTGTAGGATATCTAGCCTACATAGTAGATTCGCATAAGGAAAGCCCGAAAGTGGAGGAGATATAGGTAGTTAAGGAATTTGTGGACGTTTTTCCGAGCGATTTACCAGGACTTCCGCCAGATAGGGAGACAGAATTCGTGATCGATCTAGCGCCGGGAACTGCTCCGATTTCGAAGGCTCCGTACCGAATGGCTCCAGTCGAGATGAAAGAACTGATGATTCAACTGCAAGAATTACTGGACAAGAAGTATATTCAACCAAGCGTTTCACCGTGGGGAGCGCCTGTCTTATTCGTGAAGAAGAAGGATGGGTCGATGCGTCTTTGCATTGATTATAGAGAGTTGAATAAATTTATGATCAAGAATAGGTATCCTTTACCTAGGATCGATGACTTGTTTGATCAACTGAAGGGTGCGAAATACTTCTCGAAAATCGATTTGAGAAGCGGGTATCATCAATTGAAGGTGAGAAAGGAAGATATACCGAAAACGGCTTTTAGAACTCGGTATGGTCATTACGAGTTCTTGGTGATGTCATTTGGTCTCACGAATGCCCCAGCTGCATTTATGGACCTAATGAATAGGGTGTTCAAGCCATTTCTAGACAAGTTCATGGTAGTGTTCATAGATGACATCCTGGTTTATTCCAAGACCGAGGAGGAGCATGCTGAACACTTACAACTAACCTTAGAAGCCCTGAGACGAGAGAGGCTTTACGCTAAATTCTTGAAATGCGAATTTTGGTTGGAACGTGTGCAATTTCTTGGCCACGTGATCGACAAGGATGGTATTTCGGTAGATCCGTCGAAGGTTGAAGCTGTTATAAATTGGGAACAGCCGAAGACGCCGTCTGAAGTGAGGAGTTTCTTGGGATTGGCAGGTTATTACCGGAGATTTATCCAAGACTTTTCTAGAATCGTAACTTCGTTGACGAATCTGACTCGTAAAATAGTTAAGTTTGTTTGGACGGAGAAGTGTGAGGAGAGTTTTCAAGAGCTGAAGAAGAGGCTGAGTACTGCGCCTGTATTGTCTTTACCAGATAGTTCCGGAAATTTCGTAGTATATAGCGATGCCTCACATAAAGGATTAGGCTGTGTATTGATGCAGAACGGCAAAGTCATTGCCTATGCGTCACGTCAGCTGAAGGATTACGAGAAGGGGTATCCGACCCATGATCTAGAATTGGCGGCAGTAGTGTTTGCCCTGAAGATTTGGAGGCACTACTTATATGGAGAGAAGTGTGAAATATACACAGATCACAAGAGTCTGAAGTATATATTTACCCAGAAGGATTTGAACATGCTCCAAAGAAGATGGTTGGAACTGATTAAAGACTATGATTGCGAGATACTTTACCATCCGGGTAAAGCTAACGTTGTCGCTGACGCTTTAAGCAGGAAAGGTCGGGAGAAGCTGAACGTATTAACTGATCAGGATTGGTTGATAGAACAAATGGCTAGATTAGAATTGGAAGTGAAGTTTCCGAAGGAATCGGATGAGTTGTTGTTTCAAGTAACCAATGGTTCTACTCTAGTAGATAAGGTGAAAGAAGCACAATTCAATGATGAAGAATGTGAAAAGATTCGGAAGAGGATAACCGAAGGCGAAGAGTTCAAATTCAAGATCGGTAACGAAGGACTGTTGCGGTTTGAAGGTAGAATATGGGTACCGCCAGTACCAGAGGTCAAAGAGGAGATTCTAAGCGAAGCTCATAGTTCTAGATATTCTATTCACCCTGGGAGTACGAAGATGTACCAGGACCTCAGGCATCATTTCTGGTGGCCGAATATGAAGAGGGACGTTGCGGAATGCGTTGCGAAGTGCTTAACATGCCAGAAAGTCAAAGCAGAACACCAGAGACCAAGTGGACTGCTGCAACCGTTAGAAATTCCAGAGTGGAAGTGGGAGCATATCACGATGGATTTCGTGGTAGGTCTTTCAATAACTCAGAAAGGATTTGATGCGATATGGGTTATAGTGGATCGACTGACGAAGTCAGCCCACTTTCTGCCAATCAGGGTTAAGTACAACCTGGATAAGCTAGCGAAGCTATACGTGAAGGAAATTATTTCTCGACATGGTGTTCTGGTGTCAATTGTGTCCGACAAAGATCCGCGTCTTACGTCGAATTTCTGGAAGCATTTGCAAGAAGGTATGGGAACGCAATTGCGAATGAGTACAGCGTATCATCCTCAGACTGATGGACAAAGCGAAAGAACGATTCAGACACTTGAGGATATGCTAAGAGCTTGTGTGATGGACTTCAAAGGAAGCTGGGAGGAACATCTACCATTGGTGGAGTTCGCCTACAACAATAGTTATCATACGAGTATTGGCATGCCGCCTTACGAAGCATTATACGGCAGAAAATGCAGAACACCTTTTTGTTGGGATGAAGTCGGTGAACGTCAATTGTTGGGACCAGAATTGGTACAACAAACCGCCAAAATTGTGAAGCTGATCAGAACGAGATTAGTTGCTGCTCAAGACAGACAAAAGAAGTATGCCGATCTTAATCGACAGAACCGAGAATTCTTACCAGGAAGTTTCGTGTTCCTGAAAGTATCTCCCTGGAAGGGGAAAATTCGATTCGGTAAGAAGGGGAAGCTGAGTCCCCGATTCATTGGACCTTTTGAGGTATTACGAAAGGTGGGCGAGGTTGCTTACGAGATTGCATTACCTCCGGAGCTCGAGAATATACATAATGTCTTTCATATTTCTGTATTAAGACCTTACAAGCACGATTATAAACATGTAATAGAATATGAACCTTTGCTATTTGATAAAGACTTATCATATGAAGAAGTGCCTGTTCAAATAGTTGATAGAAAGGAACAAGTACTTAGGAATAAAGTAATACCTTCTGTTAAGGTAATTTGGAGAAACCACAGTGCTGAAGAAGCTACGTGGGAACTCGAAGATGTTATGATGAAGTCTTATCCGCATTTATTTGCTTAGTTATGTGTAAGCCCTTATATACTGATTCTAGGGACAGAATCCTTTTAAGGATGGAAGATTGTAACAATTGAGATTTTATAATTAATTTTAATATTTATTGAGATAAATAAATATTTTATGTGATTTATTTATTGAGTTAAATAAATAAATTATGTGATTTATGGAGTGATTTAATTAAGTGTTATATACTAATTAAATGAATGTGTAATATTTATTTAATTAATATTAATGTTATACTATAGTTCTAATTTAATTGAGATAATTGAATTAGATGAATTATGTGATGAAGTGTTACATGGATTATAATTAGCGAGTAATTATAATTATGTGGTAATTTTATGTGATTAATTGATGTTAGATTTTAATTGATTAAATTAGATGATTAATATTTAATTAATTAAAACGTGACATTAAAGTATGTATTAAATAATTTGTTAAAATAAAAGAAAAGGATTTTTTTTAAAAGTGATTTTTACCAAACAAGGCCCTTGCTTTTGTTTTAAAAGACTGTTGCCAAACAGGGCCCTTACACTAGCTTAAACCTAATTTACCTAAACCATGCCTAAGTTAGTAAAACTAGTTTCTAATTTTCTTGTAGCCAAACAAGCCAAATTGGCTTTTGAATTTTGTAACTTACGTAATTAGTAGTAGTTAGTGTATAATTATGATATGGGAGTTACCTATTCTATTATATGTATATTGTATATACGTTAGTGTTATAATCCTAAGTCTAAACAAAGAAAAGAGAAGGAGAGAAAGAGCAGAGAATATCAGAGAAGAAAAGAAGGAGAAAGAATTGGTAGAATGCAAGCTTATAATAATCTTTTCTTACACTCATAGCTAGAAAGGTTAGAATTCCATATTCTTTATATTTTATTCTCTGTCAAAAATTTAGTTTTCATGAAAGTTGTAGTCATGAATGTTATATATATGATTGTGCTCATGTGTTATTGGTAGTAATTGTATGAAAGGATTTTCAGAAATCAAATTACTGTAGAAATATATTTTAACAAAGAATTTATATTTATATGAATTCATATGGAATTTCATGAGTTTGGTTAAATTTAGTTGAGAAATTCATGCAATTGGTATGTGTTAATATGCTTATTAAGTAATTACTTAATGCTATCTTCAACTTAGTATGTAATGCACGTATATAAGTTCGAATTGATGGAGAAAAATAGTTACAGTAGATTATTTTTGGAAAATATATGAGTTTCATGAAAATGGCCAAATTGGATTTTTAAAACTTGTGATTATTGTTAGTTGGATGGTTTTGTGTTTTGGAAGCATGTTATACATATGTATTATAGAATATGTATGAGTTATAGTGTCTATGGTACTGTATTTTTGCATTTGTTGGCTTGTTTGGGTTAATCGGTGAAGCAGAGTATCGTGGCTGTCTGCGTCTGGCCGAGTTACTGCGCAGCTGCGCCGGCAGCAAGGCCAGGAGCAACGCAGCTGCGCCGCTTGTTTTTTTTCCAGATTCTCACCCTGCGCAGCTGCACCGGTTTCAAGGCAGCTGGCTGCGCAGTTGCGCCAGGCTCTGTTCAGAGGCAGTGAATGCTAGTCATTTGTGCAGTATTGTTTCTAACCTAGTTTAATTATGCTATGACAGTGAGCATGTATCTAGTTGCTACAATGTTGTTAACATAAATTTGACAAATTTATATTTAGAAAAGAAAAGAGGTTTGAAAACCTTAAAGTATGATTTGAATTATTATTTAAATGTGATATATGATTTAAATAATTATAATCAAAAGTAAATGTTTATTTTAAATTATAATTTTGTTAAATTATAATGAATAAAGGTTGATTTATTAAATGTTAATTTAAATTATAATTTATGTAATTATAATTTAATAAATGCATGTTTAATTGTGAATTTTTAATTGATAATTACATAATTAATTATAAATTGTGTAATTATAAGGCATGTTATAGTTTAATTAATTATTGATTATAATTGATAAATACATGATTAATTATAAATTTTGTAATTATAAATGCATGAATGTGGTTTAATTGATTTTAAATTATAAATTGTTTATAATTTAAAAGGTAATGATAATTTAAGTAATTATAATTTGATTAAGTGTTTGAATTATAATTGAGTGAAATACATAATTAATTTAATTATGTGAATATGCAGGTGATGCAATTAACTATGTGATGGTTGATTATTATTACTATTTAATCAGAATGTGAGTTGTCCATGATGGTTAACCACTTATGTGAATTAGTTACGTGTTAACTAATTTAGGTTATTGTGATTGAATATATATGTGTAGGAAGTATTAAAGTACGTAAATTGTGTTAAGTAGCTTGCGCTTGAGGCAAGTCTTCTAAACCCTAAACTCTTTAATTTTATGCAAGTCTTCTAAACCCTAAACTCGTTAATTTACGCAAGTTTTCTAAACCCTAATCTTGTATTGATTTTATATGATCTCTTGAATTCATATATTCATTGTTGAGAATGTCCTTTCCATTTCAGTATTGGACAATTGTTTATTTAATTGAAATGGTCTTAACTTATTGTTCAAGTAAGATCCAATTATTATTTTAAATGCTTTAGGTTTACTTCTAAAGCATATGTTAATTCATAATTCTTTTATTTTGAATTATTGGAAGTCGATTCAACTAATCCTTAGTTGATGAACGTGAATTCTAAATTACCCTTGTAAGCTTATCCAAACCAAACTTTCTTTGGTGCGGACTTGAATTCAAATTACTGAGTTGAACAACCCTATTTACTAGGGGAGGTTACTACGCATAGCGTTAAGATGGTTGTGCACAATACATGGTACGAAGGGCTGATCCCCCTAAGTACGAGTTAAGGTCCATAGTCGTATTGACTGTTAAAGGTTTAAATAGAAATATTTATAACCTAGGACAAGAGTTCAAAGGTCTTATGACCCTCAGATAAATTCTATATCCAAATTTTAATATTGATAGAGAATTATTATTCAATTCCTTATTATTGAAGCAAGCTAAGTTGTTCAGATTTTCTTAAAGATATTCTTTCATGTCTATATTATTGTTAAACTCCAGTGAGCTGTGGTTTGCTCACTCTTGCATTAAATAACAATTTCAGTTAAGGTTGATAACGCTGATGCTCCGTCTACAAGTAACGGCAAGGGAAAGCATAGCAAGTGAAGACTTGTTTTTTTTATTTAATTGAGAATGATTGTAATAATTGAATGTTATGTTTTATTTCCGCACTTTATTATATTCATGTCAAGGTTAGAGTAACCCTGGGATTGATTTTAAGAAGGTTGTAACCCTTGTTTTATGGGAGATTTAGTTATTTTAATTTAAGTTGTAGTTTATTTTGCATTATTCATTGGGTAGATATATGTTATATTAGAAAGTGAACACCAAATCATGTGAAAACGAAGTACCCGAATTTGGGGGTGTCACAATTACTAATCACAACGATTAATTAATAATGTAATATTAATTAATTCTTCACTTATTAATTCCTTCATCATTTAATTAATTAAATCACCACCATTTCCATTCTCATTCCACACAAGGCATTCTACAAGTTCGTTGAATTCCTCCATATTTCCTTCTAAATTCAATTTAATATAATCGAATTATTTTTCTCATAACTCATAAACATTTATGTTCCATTAATAAAAAAAAATATTCATGAAATTCACGGTTCTTACAGTATCGGCTAGATCTAGCATGTTTAAATTTGTTAAACCAAATATGTTTTGAAAGCTGTTCCTAACCAATTGATTTGGTAAGGATTGTTGACTGAGAAAAAGAACAATTTGATTAAAGCATTAATAGAAAAAAATTATTGCTAGTATATTGAGTGATTATGCATATTTCACCGGGTATAGAAGTATGATCCCCTTGCTTACCAAAACTTATTGAAAGGTCCAGTTTAAATACTGACAACCTTCGCATATGTTCATGGTTACTTTGACCACTCAGCATTTGTTATTCAATTATTCGAATATTCAGTTATCGAGATTTAATTCATGTTCTTTCACAATCGATTTATCTTGTTGAACATTGAAGGCTAAATTTTTTTCTAATCATGATATATCTCCTTTGTAATTAAACTTGCTAAGAAAATTAGTTTCTTACCCTAGCATGACATTTGTTTCAGCTAAGCCAGAGTTGTCCAAGAAGGACAAGGGCAAGGGAAAAGTTCAAAAATAGATAATATGAATTTTTATGTATTATGTTACATTATGTTTAATGGTTTTGTAAACCTTTTGTGTTACTATATGTAACTTAAATAAGGTATGTTTAAGTTAAGGTAATAGACCTTGAGATATTGTTGTAAGACTTTATTGTAATGAACAATATATATTTATTATTCCGCAATAATTTATAGAATGCTTATGATGGTGATGAAACGTGAGAACCGAACCCGAGGCTAGAAAACTTGGATTTGGGGGCGTCACAGGTTGGTATCAAAGTCATAGGTTATAAACATTAGCATGCGAAACCTAGGTTATAACCTTAGAAAAAACTCGTATAGAGTATGTTAGGAGATGGATTGTGGAGATTCATCTAGTATAGATTGTACATAATAAAATATCATTTCATTTTATCAATGAATATATTTTATTGTGATACTGATGTTGTGCTTGTTTGTATATAGGATGTCTGAAGAGAGGCATGATAGCCATACTGTGGAGAAGGAGCCAAGGGATCATGTTGAGGAGCGCAATGAGAGTGAGGACTATGATGAAGATATAATGGTAGTAGATTTGTTCAAGGAGAATGTAGCATTAAGAAACAGAGTCACACAACTGGAGCAAGAAAACTCGACTTATCAGTTTAATGAGATGTAGTATAAAGAGTTAGCATATCAGGCTCAGGCAGAGCTTGCAGAGGTAAAGGTGCAGTTGCAAGGACATGTAACATCGGCTTAGCAAATGGTTGCTTTGAATGCAGAGCTGAGGGAAAGATTGGAGCAAGAGGAAGTAAAGCTGGGAGTACTGAGAGTTGAGCATCAGGCGATGCGCTTTGAGTTTGATTTGGAAATTTCTAATAAGATTAGGGGTTGAGGATGCCTGGATTAGAGCAGCAAGGATGGTTGATCAACTAGAGACATCTTTGGAAGAGATGGAGGTGAGGATAGAGTCTTTGGAATAGGCTTTAGATGTAGTTTATGCGAGTCCCAGGGTTGTGTTGGTCGTTTTCCCGATCAATATATGCGTGTAAGTATACACGGTCAACAAGTAATAAAGAGTAAGTAGAGTATCGTCCCACAGAGAATTAACTAATAAAATCCACCAAGCACTAGCCCATAACCATTTCAGTCTTATCTAAACGAACGATTTGATATTTTGAATTAAAACTAATTAATTAAACTAATACTAAATAACCCTAGAACAAACTAGAAAATGAAGATATGAGATCACAATTTCCCCTATTGATTCATCTACATCAACACACTTCCTGTTAAGCCAAATCAATTATCACATATTGTTAGTCGAGAACACGAAAGTGAGACAAGGCCATCTTTCGATGTACCAAATCCATATCATATATAATCCACAGATGATAGAATACACATGAACACCCACATTACCTAAACCACTATATGTTTATGTGATTTACAAATAAATAGGGTTTAAGCGCAAGTCCTCAATTGACTACAAGCGGTGCTTCGGTATATGTCTATCCTAGGCACAAATCATACATTCCAACGCCATATAGAACTTACAATCATCAGCTAACAAGATCATATCTAAACCCATACTCCGTTTGTCAAGTTCATATGAATTATCACAGTAATCGATGGCCAATCAATTAAGCAATTAAGCATAAAACTTAATAGAAAAATTATATAACAATCAATAAGACCAACAATGAAGTGTATCATCATAAACTACTCAATAGAATCCATTGCAATCTCAAAATAGAGTTTAAATCATGATTGAATCAAATCTACCATCCACAAGTTGAATAAACATAATAAGATTACAAATATGGATCAAAGAGAAAATAAAGATAGAAAGTGCAAATCTGATTTCTCAAGCTCCAAGGTTGAATCTTTTTTGATATCCAATTGCTTCAATCTTTAGATCTAAACAACTCTAGAATCTAGCTACTTTAATCTACTCTAATATAAGAATGGAATAAAAGAGAAGAAAAGAGAGACAATATTAAGCTAAGTGATCTCCAAAAGAGAGATCCCTACATATAATGAATAAAGGGCTAATATATGGCCCCCCAGCTCGTTTGCCTTCTTGCCCAAGTAACATTTTAATTGGCTACTTAAATAAAACTCAATCTGCAGAAAATAGACCGGCACAGCTGCGCTTCCTGTAAGCTTGAAATGGGCGCAGCTGCGCTACAGTGTCCCTGGCTAAGTCTTTAGGCGCAGCTGCGCTGACCCCAAGAGCAAATTGGGCGCAGCTGCGCCGTGCATCAGATCTTGAATTTTTGCTTTTGCTGCTGCATTCTCTTGTCATCTTCCCATTGCCTTGCTTCTTGCATCCTTTTATTTTGTCAATCATCATACTTAGCTCCATGTGCACCAAGAGAGTCCCCATTGATGAAAACTAGAAAAGAAAGCAAAAATACATGAAAAGCTACAAAATCAAATGAGTTTAAACAATAAATAAAGCTAGCTGATACCTAAATAAGTGGCTATAAAACCACTTATCAAATACCCCCAAACTTAAACTATTGCTTGCCCTTAAGTAACCAAAATAAAACCAAACAAAAGATACAATGCAATAACTACCATGTATGCAACCTATACTAATATGAAAGTGAATCCAAGTATCAGTCAGAATTGATATTCATAAGCAATGTCTCAGAGAAACTACAAGACAATCACATAGAAAAGCTACTCAAGAATAAGATTATAAAGAATATCACTATGCAAATCCAAACATGTCAACATTGATGTAGTGTGTGAGTGTGAAGCAACCATTAATCATGCTATTGAACAAGTTCTTCACATACTATGCTTCTTAGGGAATAGAATTTTAATTTCAAGAAAAGCAGCAAACCAAATAAGCTCTAACCAAGACCATGCATCACTTAAGCTAAGAGTCAACAGGGGGGGTTTATTATGCATTTATTTACTCACGAGGGTGATTTTTGCACTTTCCCGTGTACACAATCGACTGTGCAATGCCTATTCCTCTTAGGCTTTTCAATTATACCCGTGCAACGAGCTTTCAACCAACGACTCCCAAGCCAGATGGCTTTAGGGTGCTGGGCATAGAGACACCCCTAGGGTTTACTTGCTCGAATATCAAAGGCCACATGACTCGACGTAGCCGAAGTGCTTATTCAAAATCTATTTTTGTCTTTTTCTATTTCTTTTCTATTTCTCTTTTTATTTTATTTTTCCACATATAGCATGTATACCCCCTGTTTTCCCCAAACTCAAGCTTTTTACAGTCCTAGTTATTACCACTTGATTACTGAAACTCTTTCATTAAAACACAAAATTTCCACCAAAAGACAAGTATGTGATAATTTAAACTATAAAAAATATGGTGGTTACTCTATAGTGCTATCCGGTTACATCAGTATCCGACAAATAAGGATTTACATTGTGATATGGCAATACAACTAAGCCTAAGTCTCAAATCAGTTCAAAAATCAAGTAATTTCAGTTTTTTCATAGGCCAAATAAATAACAAACCAACTGATAACTGGATTCATGCAATATGTACTAACATAATCAACTAAAACAAAACAAAAATTTTGAAAAATTTAACAAAAATATGCAAAATACGTCCTAATATGCACTATATGAACTAATACAATATGCAACATGCTATGAACTACACTAAATGCAAAATAAACCTAATTCCCCAAATCTTAAAATTTTTAATGTCCTCATTGGAGGTATAAGGTTTAAGGGAACTCCCCTAGTCGTCCTCGTCATCGTCCTCCTCATCAGCTTGCTCCGGCAGTGTGTCTAGAGGAGGGTGATGGCTGCCTGTGCCAAAGGTAGGGAACCCTGCATGCACACCATACATCCCAAAAGCACGAGATAAAGCCTGGGAGAACTCGGATGTGTAGGTCTGAAAGTTCACGTACATCGTGTCCATCGTCTCCTCAGCTATCGTATCTCCTTTTTCTAAGCAGTATATTCTTCAGAGGTTGGCCCTGCTGCATGTGGAGCCTGCACTGGAGCTTCTTCTTCTTCTTCCTCTTCCTCCTCTGAATCCCCCACAATAAATCCAAGCCCTCAAGGGTGAGACTCTGCACCCTCCCAAATGCTGTAGTTCTGAATGGCTGTATGATCGATATCTCGCATCGGGAGCTGCAACGCCTCATTATCCCACACCACTCCATCAGCTAGGCATAGACGTGTGATAACTGAGCCATGCGGGATCCCTTCTAAAGTGCTCCCCCTCATAAACCTAAGCATGGATTTGTGGCCTATGTCAATCGACTTCCCTTTGATTATTCCATAAAGCAACACAACTTTGTCAACAGTAACATCTGTATAAAGGCTGGACGGAAGAATGCTCGCACAAATGAAGCTGTACCACGCTTTGGCATAACGACTCAAAGCAGTCTGTGGGAAGTTCACTTTTATGTCTGTGCCTGCTTTGGTCATCCACTTCGTTCCAGGTTTGCATAACTCCTTGATCAGCTTGTCCAGGTCAGTCTCCAATCGCTGGGATTCAGCCCAATTGGTTGGACCAGATGGGACAGTTGCCACGTGGAATATAGCATTGATGGCTTGCTTGGTGTAGGACACCTGCTTTCCTCTCACATATGATATGTTATTCTGCGTCTCCCGCGCGTTGGCGTAAAATTCTCTGATGAGGGGAATGGGAGCCGGCAGTGGCTTCGCTACAACAAGTGCCTAACCATGTTCTATAATTTGTTTCTTCATAAGCCCGTCATCATTCCCTGGCTTCAACCCCCTTTCTTTTACAAAATTTTTACCATCCAAAACGTCCAAGTAGTAGTGTTGTTCAGACAGATTTACGAATAAAAAACTATCCAACACATCACTAGTAGTGCCTTCACCCACATGTTCATTGGTAAGAGGAGATGGGGTTCGAATTCTTTTAGGTATGCTACTGATGAAGGAGTTAACTGATGAAATTTGTTCTGACTTTGATGCTTTGAGATCTTCAATTAACCCAAACTCTGTCAAACTCTGTATCAGACAATTGTTGTGTACAACCCTTACTGCCTTGAACAGATGGAAAACCTCACTGCACCCTCACTGCTTTGAACAACTGAACAAACCCGCACCACCACCGAATTTACCTCACTAAGTATAAATGAATATGTGATTGAAGCCAATGAATGAATGCAAACCCGAAGTCTCTATGAAGTTTAATCAAACAGGTTGTGTGCAACCTTAACTGCCTTTGATGCTCAGCTTGTTCAGGTTGTAATGAAGTAGAGGATAGGTTAGGGTTTCGGTAGATGATGTGTATATATGGACAGGTGTTGGAAATTAGGGCTTTGATCGGGAGGTGGAGTTTGATTAGGAGAAGATATGTGATGAAGATGAGAGATAAAGGGTTTCTGTAGGAGTTTTGTGGTTTGAGAATGCAGGCTGCCGAAAGTTATGTTGGGAAATGATTTAAGTCATCGATTTGGGCTATATTTTTAAAAACTAATTTTTAAGTTGGGCTCAGCTGCGCTGGGATTACTCTTGCAATTAGCGCAGCTGCACTTCCCTGTGACTTCAAATTTTTCTGTTTAAGGTCTTGGTATTAGAGCGGGCGCTCTAAGTATTAGGCTTGTATTGGCGAGGCCGCGCCAATACTCAGAAGATTGTTTTTTAGCTTTTCATTTACAAACTACTCATGCACTTTGCTACCAAGAGAATTGAACCGGAGAAAGGCACACAAACATTTATTGTCTAATAAACTAACACTTCCAAAAATTATTATGAACTATTTACAACTAAGAAGAATTAGACATAGAGGGGGAAAGTGATAAAAGGTATGTAATGGAGAATTAAACAAATAGGGAGAGAGAGAGATTTGATGGGGTGCCTCCCATCGAGCGCTCGGTTTATAGTCCGATAGATGGACTTTCTACTTGACACTGCTATCTGATTCCTCTACGCTAAGCGAGAACCCTCCATCCATTAGAATCACAGTGCGCGTTGGGAGGTTCCCCTTCACGAGAGTCTTCGAATTGAAGCCACCTAACATATTTCTTTTACATGAATTTCTTATTTCCATTGTATAGCTAGGCGCTTTGTCCGTTGTATTTGTGAATAGATTTTTGCATTGAGGCATGAAAAATACAACGGGCTTTTCTTCTTCTACTTTCTCTTCCTCAGCCCACCATGATTTCAAGAATGCTTTACTATCAGACAGCCTTTTGCCTTCGATATGACTACCAAGGGGGCATGGGTGTGCAAAATTCACTCGATTTTCTAACTTTGGTGGAGAAGGCACTTGGGGTGTTATAAAGGTCGGCTCATAGTCATCATTTTCCATATCCCCATTTGTCTCCTCGATGTCCACTTCTTTCAGTTCATCCAGTTGTATGTACACTTCTGGCTCTCCATTAGTTTCAGCATCCATATCATAGCACCTATTATTTTGATGACAATTGTTCATGGCTTCAAACATTTGAGATAATTGATTCTGAAGATTTTGAATTTTTATCCCTTGCTCAATCAATTCCTCCTTCATTTGATCCATCTGATCCTGGAGATTTTGAATTTTTATCCCTTGATTCATCACCATCTCCTTCATTGATGCTATGCACCACGATTCCTTCAATCTTGCATTTTCTGTTTTAACCTCGGCATCCATGTTTTGAGGATCATTGGTTGGAGTTTGATATATAAATTATGGTGCGTATGTTGGACTTGGATCGCAGTATTGGTCTTGATAATAGCTCTATGAGAAATCTGGGTGATACCCCCAATCTTGATGATATTTGGGATAATCATCATGGTTGAGGTAATCACCTCCGTACTGCACAGGTCCAAAACTGACAGTACACTGATCTATCAGATGGTTACCAGCACAATAATCCCAGGTAATTGTTGTCTCTCGACTCCGTTGGGCTATAACAATGTCCAACTTCCTCGATAGTGTCTCAAGTTGTGCTGATAATGTAGCAATTGTGTTGAGTCCATCATTCCCTGTTTCCTTTGGTTGATCCATCCTTGTGTATGACCAAGGATAAGCACTGCAATCCATTGTTCCTAAAAAGAGAGAATATAGGAAGAGAATTAAAATAAAATAACAATGTTTAAATTAAGACTTTATTTGATTGAAGCTAATGTTGGAAAAAATTATTAAACTAATTCCCCGGCAACGGCGCCAAAAACATGTTGATCGTTTTTTGATCAATATATGCGTGTAAGTATACACGGTCAACAAGTAATAAAGAGTAAGTAGAGTATCATCCCACTTAGAATTAACTAATAAAATCCACCAAGCACTAGCCCATAACCATTTCAATCTTATCTAAACGAATGATTTGATATTTTGAGTTAAAACTAATTAATTAAACTAATACTAAATAACCCTAGAACAAACTAGAAAATGAAGATATGAGATCACAATTTCCCCTATTGATTCATCTATATTAACACACTTCCTGTTAAGCCAAATCAATTATCAAGATTGTTAGTCGAAAACACAAAGTGAGACAAAGGCCATGTTTTGATGTACCAAATCCATATCATATATAATCCACATATAATAGAATATACATGAACACCCACATTACCTAAACCACTATATGTCTATGTAATTTATAAATAAATAGGGTTTAAGCGCAAGTCCTCAATTGACTACAAGCGGTGCTTCGGTATATGTCTATCCTAGGCACAAATCATACATTCCAACGCCATGTAGAACATACAATCACCAGCTAATAAGATTAGATTTAAACCCATACTCCATTTGTCAAGTTCATATAAATTATCACAGTAATCGATGGCCAATCAATTAAGCAATTAAGCATAAACCTTAATAAATAAATCATATAACAATCAATAAGACCAACAATGAAGTGTATCATCATAAACTACTCAATAGAATCCATTGCAATCTCAAAATAGAGTTTAAATCATGATTGAATCAAATCTACCATCCACAAGTTGAATAAACATAATAAGATTACAAATATGGATCAAAGAGAAAATAAAGATAGAAAGTGCAAATTTGATTTCTCAAGCTCCAAGGTTGAATCTTTTATGATATCCAATTGCTTCAATCCTCAAATCTAATAAACTCTAAAATCTAGCTACTTTAATATACTCTAATCTAAGAATGGAATAAAAGAGAAGAAAAGAGAGACAATATTAAGTTAAGTGATCTCCAAAAGAGAGATCCCTCAATATAATGAATAAAGGGCTAATATATAGCCCCCAGCTCGTTTGCCTCCTTGCCCAAGCAACATTTTAATTGGCTACTTAAATAAAAGTCAATCTGCAGAAATTAGACCAGCGCTGCTGCGCTTCCTGCAAGCTTGAAACGGGAGCAGCTGCGCTACAGGGTGCCTGGCCAAGTCTTCTGGCGCAGCTACGCTGACCCCAAGAGCAAAATGGGCGCAGCTACGCCGTACATCAGATCTTGAATTTTTGCTTTTGCTGCTGCATTCTCCTGTCATCTTCCCATTGCCTTGCTTCTTGCATCCTTTTATTCTGTCAATCATCATACTGAGCTCCATGTGCACCAAGAGAGTCCCCATTGATGAAAAATACAAAAGAAAGCAAAAAGTGCGTGAAAAGCTACAAAATTAAATGAGTTTAAACAATAAATTAAGCTAGCTGATATCTAAATAAGTGGGTATTAAACCCCTTATCAGGTTGGTAATAGGAGGCCGCATTTTGAGATCGGCGAGTCTAGCCGTTCAGTACGACGTCGTATGGATGGAGGTGCACTACAGGAGCAGGATCATATCCAAGTGGAGGTGCCTTTACCTAACAGCCAGTGATGTGTTGGTTGATTGTGTTGTATATAGATGCACTAGTACCTTTTTATTTAGTAGGGTTAGGTTATGTATGATGTAAACCTCTGGCTATGTGAGGTTGTATGTAAATATGATGTATCCCCATCTTAGGTGTATAGGGGAGTATAGTTTTTGGTAGATCCCATCTCTGGATGTTTAGAATGGGATAGTTAGCATTTATATAAATATGCCAGACATGTAAGTGTACGACACTAGGATTTGGTATATGAATATAAATGCAGTATTATGAGAATATGTTTGATTATATAGATAAGTCTTGAGAATGAAGATAGTAAGATGTCTGTTTGATAATTTGAAAGTTTATTTAGCTGATTGTGTTAATTCGACAAGCTGGATTGGATATTTCAGCAAGTTCTCTAACTCAAACTTGAGTTATATTTCAAAGCATGTTAGTGGATAATTATTGTTGATTATTCACATCTAATACTGATTGTTGATATTCGCACTTTGTGTAATTAAATTCATGTGCTATTATTATTGAACTGTGAATTAGTTAAAGTTCTTTCATTCATGAACTGTTTATGATATGGATCTATGCTAGTTATATCGGCTAGATCAAGCATGTTTAAATTTGTTAAACCAAATATGTTTTGAAAGCTGTTCCTAACCAATTGATTTGGTAAGGATTCTTAACTGAGAAAAAGAATAATTTGATTAAAGCATTATTGGAAAATAATTATTGCTAGTATATTGAGTGATTATGCATATTTCACCGGGTATAGAAAGCTGATCCCCTTGCTTACCAAAACTTATTGAAAGGTCTAGTTTAAATACTAACAACCTTCGCATATGTTCATGGTTACTTTGACCACTCAGTATCTGTTATTCAATTATTCGAATATTTAGTTATCGAGATTTAATTCATGATATTTCACAATCGATTTATCTTGTTGAACATTGAAAGATAAATTCTTTTTTAATCTTGATATATCTCCTTTGTATTTAAACTTGCTAAGCAAATTAGTTGTTTCTCCTTGCTATATCATGACATTTGTTTCAGCTAAGCCAGAGTCGTCCAAGAAGGACAAGGGCAAGGGAAAAGTTCAGGAATAGTTAATATGAATGTTTATGCATTATGTTACATTATGTTTAATGGTTTTGTAAACCTTTTGCGTTACTATATGTAACATAAGTAAGGTATATTTTAGTTAAGGTAATAGACCTTGGTATATTGTTGTAAGACTTTATTGTAGTGAACAATATATGTTTATTATTCCGTAATAATTTATAGAATGCTTATGATGGTGATAAAACATGAGCACTGAACCCGACGTTAGAGAACCTGAATTTGGGGGCGTCACAGGTTGGTATCGAAGCCATATGTTATAAACATTAGGATGCAAAACCTAGGTTATAACCTTAGAAGAAAACTCGTATAGAGTATGCTAGGATATGGATTGTGGAGATTCATCTAGTATAGATTGTACATAATAAAATATCATTTCATTTTATCAATGAATATATTTTATTGTGATACTGATGTTGTGCTTGTTTCTATATAGGATGTTTGAGGAGAGGCAGAATAGCCATACTGTGGAGTAGGAGCCAAGGGATACTGTTGAGGAGCACAATGAGAGTGAGGACTATGATGAAGATATGATGGTAGTAGATTTGTTCGAGGAGAATGTAGCATTAAGAAATAGAGTCACACAACTGGAGCAAGAAAACTCGACTCATCAGTTTAATGAGACGCAGTACAAAGAGTTAGCATATCAAGCTTAGGCAGATCTTGTAGAGGTAAAGGTGCAGTTGCAAGGACAGGTGCCATCGGCTCAGCAAATGGTTGCTGTAAATGCAGAGCTGAGGGAAAGATTGGAGCAAGAGGAAGTAATGTTGGGAGTATTGAGAGTTGAGCATCAGGTGATGCGCTTTGAGTTTGATTTGGAAATTTCTGACAAGATTAAGGGTGAGGATGCCTGGATTAGAGCAGCAAGGATGTTTGATCAACTAGAGGCAGCTTTGGAAGAGAAGGAGGTGAGGATAGAGTCTTTGGGAGGGGCTTTAGATGCAGCATATGCGGGTCCCATGGTTGGTAATATGAGGCCGCATTTTGAGATATGCGAGTCTAGCAGTTCAGTGCGACGTCGTATGGATGGAGGTGCACTGTAAGAACAGAAACATGTCTAAGCGGAGATGCCTTTGCCTAACAGCCAGTGATGTGTTGGTTAGTTATGATGTATATAGATGCACTAATACCTTTTTGTTTAGCAAGGTTAGGTTATGTATGATGTAAACCTCTGGCTATATGAGGTTGTATGTAAATATGTTGTATCCCCATCTTAGGTGTATAGGGGAGTATAGTTTTTGGTAGATCCCATCTCTGGATGTTTAGAATGGGATAGTTAGCATTTATATAAATATGCCAGACATGTAAGTGTACGACACTAGGATTTGGTATATGAATATAAATGCAGTATTATGAGAATATGTTTGATTATATAGATAAGTCTTGAGAATGAAGATAGTAAGATGTCTGTTTGATAATTTGAAAGTTTATTTAGCTGATTGTGTTAATTCAGCAAGCTAGATTGGACTAATTTCAGCAAGTTCTCTAACTCAAACTTGAGTTATATTTCAAAGCATGTTAGTGGATAATTATTGTTGATTATTCACATCTAATACTGATTGTTGATATTCGCACTTTGTGTAATTGAATTCTATGTGCTATTATTATTGAACTGTGAATTAGTTAAAGTTCTTTCATTCATGATCTGTTTATGATATGGATCTATACTAGTTGTATCGGCTAGATCAAGCATGTTTAAATTTGTTAAACCAAATATGTTTTGAAAGCTGTTCCTAACCAATTGATTTGGTAAGGATTCTTAACTGAGAAAAAGAATAATTTGATTAAAGCATTATTGGAAAATAATTATTGCTAGTATATTGAGTGATTATGCATATTTCACCGGGTATAGAAAGCTGATCCCCTTGCTTACCAAAACTTATTGAAAGGTCTAGTTTAAATACTAACAACCTTCGCATATGTTCATGGTTACTTTGACCACTCAGTATCTGTTATTCAATTATTCGAATATTTAGTTATCGAGATTTAATTCATGATCTTTCACAATCGATTTATCTTGTTGAACATTGAAAGATAAATTCTTTTTTAATCTTGATATATCTCCTTTGTATTTAAACTTGCTAAGCAAATTAGTTGTTTCTCCTTGCTATATCATGACATTTGTTTCAGCTAAGCCAGAGTCGTCCAAGAAGGACAAGGGCAAGGGAAAAGTTCAGGAATAGTTAATATGAATGTTTATGTATTATGTTACATTATGTTTAATGGTTTTGTAAACCTTTTGCGTTACTATATGTAACATAAGTAAGGTATATTTTAGTTAAGGTAATAGACCTTGGTATATTGTTGTAAGACTTTATTGTAGTGAACAATATATGTTTATTATTCCGTAATAATTTATAGAATGCTTATGATGGTGATAAAACATGAGCACTGAACCCGACGTTAGAGAACCTGAATTTGGGGGCGTCACAGGTTGGTATCGAAGCCATATGTTATAAACATTAGGATGCAAAACCTAGGTTATAACCTTAGAAGAAAACTCGTATAGAGTATGCTAGGATATGGATTGTGGAGATTCATCTAGTATAGATTGTACATAATAAAATATCATTTCATTTTATCAATGAATATATTTTATTGTGATACTGATGTTGTGCTTGTTTCTATATAGGATGTTTGAGGAGAGGCAGAATAGCCATACTGTGGAGTAGGAGCCAAGGGATACTGTTGAGGAGCACAATGAGAGTGAGGACTATGATGAAGATATGATGGTAGTAGATTTGTTCGAGGAGAATGTAGCATTAAGAAATAGAGTCACACAACTGGAGCAAGAAAACTCGACTCATCAGTTTAATGAGACGCAGTACAAAGAGTTAGCATATCAAGCTTAGGCAGATCTTGTAGAGGTAAAGGTGCAGTTGCAAGGACAGGTGCCATCGGCTCAGCAAATGGTTGCTGTAAATGCAGAGCTGAGGGAAAGATTGGAGCAAGAGGAAGTAATGTTGGGAGTATTGAGAGTTGAGCATCAGGTGATGCGCTTTGAGTTTGATTTGGAAATTTCTGACAAGATTAAGGGTGAGGATGCCTGGATTAGAGCAGCAAGGATGTTTGATCAACTAGAGGCAGCTTTGGAAGAGAAGGAGGTGAGGATAGAGTCTTTGGGAGGGGCTTTAGATGCAGCATATGCGGGTCCCATGGTTGGTAATATGAGGCCGCATTTTGAGATATGCGAGTCTAGCAGTTCAGTGCGACGTCGTATGGATGGAGGTGCACTGTAAGAACAGAAACATGTCTAAGCGGAGATGCCTTTGCCTAACAGCCAGTGATGTGTTGGTTAGTTATGATGTATATAGATGCACTAATACCTTTTTGTTTAGCAAGGTTAGGTTATGTATGATGTAAACCTCTGGCTATATGAGGTTGTATGTAAATATGTTGTATCCCCATCTTAGGTGTATAGGGGAGTATATCTTTTCATAGATCCCATCTCTGGATGTTTAGAATGGGATAGTTATCATTTATATAAATATGCCAGACATGTAAGTGTACGACACTAAGATTTGATATATGAATATAAATGCAGTATTATGAGTATATGTTTGATTATGTAGATAAGTCTTGAGAATGAAGATAGTAAGATGTCTGTTTGATAATTTGAAAGTTTATTTAGCTGATTGTGTTAATTCAGCAAGCTAGATTGACTAATTTAACAAGTTCTCTAACTCAAACTTGAGTTATATTTCAAAGCATGTTAGTGAATAATTATTATTGATTATTCACATCTATACTGATTGTTTATATTCGCACTTTGTGCAATTGAATTCTTATTCTATTATTATTGAACTGTGAATTAGTTAAAGTTCTTTCATTTATGATCTGTTTATGATATGGATCTATACTAGTTGTATCGGCTAGATCAAGCATGTTTAAATTTGTTAAACCAAATATGTTTTGAAAGCTATTCCTAACTAATTGATTTGGTAAAGATTCTTAATGAGAAAAAGAACAATTTGATTAAAACATTATTGGAAAACAATTATTGCTAGTATATTGAGTGATTATGCATATTTCACCGGGTATAGAAGGCTAATCCCCTTGATTGCCAAAACTTATTGAAAGATCCAGTTTAAATACTGACAACCTTCGCATATGTTTATGGTTACTTTGACCACTTAGCATCTGTTATTCAATTATTGGAATATTCAGTAATCGAGATTTAATTCATGTTCTTTCATAATCGATTTATTTTGTTGAACATTAAAAGCTAAATTCTTTTCTAATCATGATATATCTTTTTTTGTATTTAAACTTGCTAAGCAAATTAGTTGTTTACCCTTATTATATCATAACATTTGTTTCAGCTAAGCCAGAGTCGTCCAAGAAGGACAAGGGCAAGGGAAAAGTTCAGGAATAGTTAATATGAATGTTTATGTATTATGTTACATTATGTTTAATGGTTTTATAAACCTTTTATGTTAATATATGTAACTTAAGTAAGGTATGTTTAAGTTAAGGTAATAGACCTTGAGATATTGTTGTAAGACTTTATTGTAATGAAAAATATATGTTTATTATTCCGCAATAATTTATAGAATTCTTATAATGGTGATGAAAATTGAGCACCAAACCTGAGGTAAGAGAACCCAGATTTGGGGGCGTCACAGCGGAATTGGCTATCTTATTGATAGAACAGAACAAAAATACTCATTGTCAGAAAAAACCAGAGTTATCCACAACAAGTGGTAGTCAGAGATTTGGCAAGAAGAAAGACCCTCAGATACTTGAGCCTCAAAACACTAATATGACCAATAAAATCCCTGAAATCACTAATCTTAGGAATGATTAGGAAACTGGTGATATTATAAAGAAAGTCCAAGAAATGGAAGAAACTATCCGGTCCATCAAAGGAACTGGGGCATTTGAGAGTGTAAACTACTCAGATCTTTGTATATTTCCAGGGGCTCACTATCCAGACAAGTTTCAAGTCTTGGATTTTGAAAAGTATAATGGGTTAAGAGATCCTTATACTCATTTGAAAGTATACATTGGAGAGTTAGGATCCTATGCAGAGGATGAAAAACTTAAAATGCAGTTATTCCAAAAGAGTCTGATTGGAGAAGCCCGAGCTTGGTACGCCCGACTCGACAATTCAAAGATCTACATTTGGGAAGAGCTAGCCCATGAATTCCTAAATCAATATAATTTCCAGTCTCAAATGGCTCCGGATCGATACCATGTGACTAAAGTCAAAAAGCAAAGCAATGAGTCCTTTCGTGAGTATGCCCAAAGATGGAGACGAATGGCTGCACAAGTCACCCCACCTATAAAAGAGACTGAGATGGTGACGAGTGTATGATATTCATTTATTTTGATTCCTTTATGCGTAGTCTATTGCATGTGTGGTTGTTAAGAAAGGCTTAATAGGTTTATTTATGCGTTTCAGGTCAAAATGGAGAGGAGACAAGGAAAACAGGAAGATTGTTGGGGTTTTAATGTGACACCCCCGAAACCAGGTCCTCTAACCCCGGTCCGATCGCCACGAAATAATACTAACATCCACCTTTAAGTAACATACGATAACTAAAATACGGAATATAATAAACGTACGTCGTTCATTCAAAAGGTGTTACTAGTCCCAAGATTCGATAACCTTAATACATCAATACAAATATACCCTAGAATAAACATTAGGGTTCATATTACATTAACAGTAATTAAACAAATCACAAAGACAAAGTCTGCTCCTTGCAAACCATCCTAAATCTTTCCTTTACCCTTGTCCTTTCCTGAGGGCTCGGGCTTAACTGCAATATAAGTCATGATATAGTAAGAATGAGCAACAAGTTTGCTCAACAAGTTTAAATACAACAATAAAGGATATATCATGATGAATGGAAAAATATCTGACAATGATTTCAACAAAATGAATATCTTAAAGATTCAACAATATAAATATTAGAACGATTCAATAATATGAATATCTTAAAGAGTCAACAATATGAATATTAGAACGATTCAATAATATGAATATCTGAACGATTCAACAATATGAATATTAGGACGATTCAATAATATGAATATCTGAACGAATCAATACGAATAATAGAATGATTCAATAATATGAATATTTGTAAGGTTCAATAACCTGCATGATTCAACACTATGAACATCTGAACAATTCAACAATATGAATATTAAAAGCAAAGATAATAATTGCCTTTAGAATGACTGATAGTTGAGTAGACTCTGAACTATAACTTTCCAATGGGTTCAATAGCTAATTGACCCTTTTTGGATTACAGGCTTCTGGCTACAGAAACTCAGTACCTCGAGGAGATCAGCCTCGGGCACAACTGTGAATATGCATAACACTTAAATCTGCTTACTCGTATCATGTATATTAGATACCTGGGCACACTCCTACATATGAGGGGTGTTCTGTTCCGTCTAAGAATCCTTACCATCTATTGGTTTGGATAGCTTCAAAGAAAACTTTATACACTAGTCTGACCGAGCAAAGGTTCAGACTCTTACTGACATAGTTCAAGAAATTTAGAACCTTGAATAATGTACAAGTCCAAGAATGTACGAGCTCAATTGCACTAGGTGCGGACATCAATAATATCAATGTGGAATAATTGGTAAGTAATTAAACCACTAAATAACATGCTTGGAAATAAATTTCAAGCAATTAAGTAAAGAACTTTCGATTCAACAATAACCTACTCAATACAGTATGAGAAGGATAGAGAACATGCACAAAGTGAAGTTTAGAATTTGCATAATATAGGAATTTGTGTAAGTTCGGCAAACTTGCACAATACTCAACGTGTGAAGTTCGGGGAATTTGCACAATACTCAACGTGTGAAGTTCGTGGAACTTGCACAATAATAGATTCTTTGTATAAAATAAATGCATAGGCTTAGACACTTACAACATCAAAGAGTGAAATTCGTGAAATTTTACCATAATAGATCCCTTGCATAAGGTAAATGCATAAATTAGGATATTTGCTTACAACGTTCTTTGAGTAAAGTAAACACAAAGATAAGATACTTGCACAATATACGAGTTTGTATAAGTTTAGAGAACTTGCATAATAAAGAAATGAAGTTCGGGAATTTGCAAAACAACCAAAGTGTGAAGTTCGGGGAACTTTCACAATAACCAAAGTGTGAAGCTCGGGGAACTTTCACAATAACCAAAGTGTGAAGTTCGGGGAACTTTCACAATACAATAATAACCTTCTCAATACAATATGAGAAGGATAGGAATTTGCACAATAAAGGTGATGTTTAGAATCTCGCTTACTCGAGTAATTGAATAATGTATTGCAAGGATTTAAAATACTTGCACAGTAAAAGTAGGGTTCGGATACTAGCTTACAATATCCGTTGAAAAAAGTAATACAAGGGTCTAGGATACTTGCTCAAATATAGCTTGAGGAAGATAGGGAACTTGCACAAATAAGGAGTGTAAGTCAGGTAACTTGCCTGTTTGCTCAGCTACAAATAATTCTAGCTTTAATTAAACTCGTTGAAATAACCTAACATTAACAAGTTAATCTTTCAATTAGCATATATAAACTAATATAGGTTTATACCAACAAGAATCTGATTATCATACAATTCTATCACATAGTTCACGTAAGTCCATCAAATCCTGTCTTAGATTTAATAACTATAGATTATCTAGTTCCTATGCATCAATATAGGCTTGAACACATAGCATTCCAATTTAATCATACAATACAGTTTAAGATACATATATTGCAAGGTTATGTTTATATCTCAAGGTTATAATGTTCAATGCTGGTAAATCTTAAGTTAATAAAGTCCATGCCTCAAGGTCAACTATTAAAGTCATAATACCACATAACAAGGCTAATAACACTTAGTAAACATGTTTGTGCGTATACTACTCATGCATACTTGAACCACTAGTTCATGCCTTAGAAATCCACTTTCTATGAACATGCGTACATAAGTGAAATCTGTATATAATGCTCATGTCAACACATCTATAGGCATAATAAAATTCTAACATATATTCTTGTATGATCATAAAGTATTTCACATGGTAATTGATGGCATTAGCATTCACATTCTAAGTTTCTATTACAAGGTTCACCAAGTTAAAAAGTCAACACGGTACATGTAAAGTATCTCGTAACCGTTATTCACATGTATTAGAACGCATACATAAGTCACATACATGTATTTAAGTGGTCACAATCTAAAAGACACAAGTCTTTGTTAAGTTCACTTTGAAAGTCTTAAGTTTCTCTTTGGAAAACGTCTTAACTTATGATCAAGTATGCTAGTGGTTTCAATACTTTAAACATGCATTTCAAGGAAATATAAACATGTTCAAAAAGTCAGAATTCATATATGATATCTATATGTCAAGGTTCACTTTTAAAAACTCACATTTTCGTTAAGAATGTTCGCTAGTGGGGTTTAACATGCTCTTGTCATACTACGAACAATATATACATAAGACCACATGTCTTTTATGCATTTCTAAACCATTCTAATATGCTCGTAAGATCAGAATATCAGCATGGTTATAGCATGTCCAAGTTTGTTTTCAAAACTTCCATTTTAGTTAGGAACGTGCATTAGTTAGGTTCACATGTTCATATCACGTCACGGAACCTATATACATAAGTCAACACACATTTCATGTGTTTCTAGGTCATACTAATATGCATCAAAAGTCAGAACGTCAAAACAGATATAATAAGTCAATGTTTATTTTGAAGCTCTAAGTTTATTGAGAAATCTATAACCTGACCATTCAAGCATGCGATCCTAATATAACATGCTCACATTAGTTCAATGTACTCATATAAGTGTGCTAATCTAGCTTACATGCTTGCTCTAACAAGTTACTACATGATAGCATACAACAGTTCTACAACAGAAATAAAAAACAGAATCTGCAGAGGGGCGCGGCCGCGCCCCATTTGTACTAGGGAGACGCGCTGCTGCGCGGCTTCGTTTCCAAACCAGGAACGACTTCTGCTCGGCAGTTTCAACAACCCAACTCACAATTTCATAAGAATTCACTTCTATTCCAGCCATGTAACAGTTCTAACAAGCTTATATCATCATATAACACTTAACCAACATATTCCATAGTTCAATTAACATCTATCTCAACATATTAAGAAATTTGACAATGTAGAGCATGAATGAAATTTTACTGAGAATGAAGAACTTGAATGTAAGTAATTATACCTCTGTAATATGGCTTGTTGCTATCTCTTACTCTCTCAATGCTACTACATTGATATGTATTACTCTTACTCCAACACTCAAGCCATTCTCAGTAAAAGAATTTATGAAGAGGATGAGCTATATATATAGGCAAATCAATATCCATACAATGCTATTATCTCCCAAATCAATTCAAGGGATTTCAAGATTGTACACTAGATAAGAAAGAGTTGGTAAGGGTTGGTGCAATCCATCATTACCTCCACTCCCCCATAATCATTCACTCTATGTTGCTAGAAATGAGAGAAGGAGGTAGAGTGTAGCTAGTATGTGGGAGTTCACGTGAGAGGAGAAGTGGGGAGGCTATTTAACTCAGCAACTTGCAAATGTGTGGATAATATATGGCCATACTTAGGCTATATAATATAATACACTTAGGTAATATGATATATATACACATAGTATATACTTAAGCTACATGTATCCATTCCATATGTATTTAAATGGGTGTTACCATGTTATCTCAATAAAATAATGTATCAAGTAGGTATATATATATACCAATCATATAATTCATGTACATTATCTATTAACACCAAATATAAAGTAATTGGGTATTATAATAAATGTTATTATAATAGTTATAATAACTTATTGAAATCATTACTAATAATAATCGTTTATTAATATAAGGAAATAGGGTATTCATATTAATGTCTATCCGTACATTGTCACATGCTCTTATGTACACATTAAATTTATCAATCTCACATAATACAATTAAAATTACTATATAGTCTATATATAATATACATAGCCATATCGAAAATCACCTCGTATAATATACCTTATAGATAACTATCATATAATAATGGTTTAATATCGCATGCTTGTTTAAAACAATTAATCAAGTAAATATAATATTATTACATTTATTTATCTCCTACTCATTAATTATTATTTATTCATAATAATAATTAATCAACACAAAATCAACTAATTACTCCCAATTCATTAACTATTATTTATTCATAATAATTATAAATCAACAACAATAATAATTTCATACGTTATCGATTAATTACTCAAATATGAATAATTAATCACGATTAAATCTCTATATTATATTCAAGAAATTTGAATATATAATTTACTAACACTTTTGTCAATATTCTGATATAAAAGTCTCAGGGTTAATCTACTAATTTAAATAACTATTAGTGATTCTCTTTAATAAAAATCCTAGCATTTATTAGCATAGGTTAAATTCACATAAGCACATAACCACATAAGGTTTAAATAAATTTGAAAAATTAACTCCTAAAAATTTTAAATCACATATAAAATTAATAAGGAGCCTAAAATTCCTGGTCGTTACATCCCTCCCCTTTTATAAAAATTTCGTCCTCGGAATTGTAAAAATAAGGTTACTCCAATAAAAACAGATAATTCGCTCTTATCACTTAGATAATCTCTACCGTCTGCTGTACCACTTCTGGTCCCAACAGTCGACATTCTCCTATCTCGTCTCAACACAACGGTGCTCGATACTCTTTCATAAAATGCTTCTAGCAAAATCTCTTCTCCTAGTTCTAGTACTAACGGTACCCAAATTTGTCCTTTAAATCTTAGCAGTTCAGTGCTAACAATCTTAAATTTCAACTCATCACCTTCAGCTAATCGGTTCTTGATGTTATCACAAACTTCATCCTTCTCTTGTGCCTCCTTAACCGTATCTAATAAAGTCGGGCTTACTGACGCTATAAATAATCTTTCTTTGGTCTACATCTAATACTTAACCTCTAAGTCTAGTTTTTCGATCACTCTCACTAATCCTTTTGAATGGTCAACCTCGATAACTTCTCTTTGCCTTTCCTGCTCAAGGCATCTGCCACTACATTTGCTTTGCATGGATGGTACAGAATCTCACTATCATAATCTTTGATCAATTCTAGCCATCGGCGCTGCCTCATGTTTAATTCCTTCTGCGTGAAGATATACTTCAGACTGTGTATATCTCACACTTCTCGCCATACAAATAATGCTTCCAAAACTCCAAGGCAAAAACTATTGCTGCTAAATCTCATTTGGGAAGACATCCACGAATTCCCTTCAAATCGGTATAACAATTCCTATGAATGTATTCTACGGGGATAAGTTCCTTGTTTGCTACTCCTACGCTCATAGGGTGTTTCTAATTTATCACGGGTATTAACAAATTCATCAGAAATAAAAGAGAAGGTGGCACTCGAATCGAATAACACATATGCATCTATATAATTGATCGAGATGATACCTGACACTACGTCCTTGTTGGTACGATTGTCGCTAGCTGCAATGCCCTTTCTCTTCGGGCAGTCCTTGATTTGATGGTCTGTGGCTCTACACGCGAAACATCCTCCTTTTGACTTATTCGAACATTGAGGAGCTATGTGCCCCGGTTGTCCACAATGATAACATGCGTCCTTCCCCTTCAAGCATTTCCCCGAGTGGTTCCTTCCACAATTACTGCACTTTAAACTTTTCTTAGCCTTTCCCCCGGATTTGCCACCTCCGGATGATTGGCTCTCCATCCATTTACGCTTATTGGGTTGCTGCCTCCGCTGTTTCCCCCTTTTGGTCCTTCCTGACATGTCTTCTTAACTTGCTTAAATTGCGCTATGGCTTCATTACCTCCTTCGGCAATGATAGCCCTTTCCAAAAGATCAGAAAATGTCTTAATCTTCAATACATCTACTACCTTCTTCACCCATGGTTCCAATCCTAATTCAAATCTCTCTATTTTCCTGGCCTCCGTATCTACCTGATGCGAGGTGAATCGAGCCCACTCTTTAAATCTTGTCGCGTTCTCTGTGATTGACATACCTCCTTGTCTCAGCTCCAGAAACTTAACTTCCATATCTTGTTGCGTATTCTCCGAGAAGAAATTCTTAAATCTATCCCACATAATAACTCCTTCGCCTGCTAGTCCTTTATTGGGTTCCCACCAATTATTAGCTTCGCCCTTCATCATGAATGTGGCAAAACTCGTCTTCTGTGCCTTGGCCACCCGTGCGACCTCAAACACCTTCTTAACTTCTTTTATCCATGTCTGGGCTTCAATTGGGTCCATGGTTTCACGGAATTCCTGTGGTCCTACCAATTTAAAGTCCTTACAGCTAGCCAAGTAATGTTCTGGCTGTTCAGCTACTGGCAGGGTTATGTTTTGCATTGCTTCTGTTAATAGGTTAAACGAAGCTCTGCATTGGGTTGACATTTCCCCCTCCACCATTGCTAACAGATCCTTCCTCCCTCTGGTTTCGTGAAAATCCCCTAAGCGGCATGATCCTGAGGATAGGAAGAAAACATTAGGCTTTATGTGATATGCTATTCAAGTTAGCATTAAGAAGTTAGGACGTCTATTAATCATAGCTAATTTAAATAAACAACTTCAGTATCACAAAGCGACTCGATGAATCTCCTCAATCCATCACCTATAAACTCTACTTGAGTTTTCTACTAAGGTTATAACTTAGATTTCGCATTCCTAACGTTTATAACCTAAAGCTCTGATACCAACCTGTGACACCCTCGAAACCGGGTCCTCTGACCCCGGTCCGGTTGCCACGAAACAATACTAACATCCACCTTTAAGTAACATACGATAACTAAAATGCGGAATATAATAAACATACGTCGTTCATTCAAAAGGTGTTACTAGTCCCAAGATTCGATAACCTTAATACATCAATACTAATATACCCTAGAATAAACATTAGGGTTCATATTACATTAACAGTAATTAAACAAATCACAAAGACAAAGTCTGCTCCTTGCAAACCATCCTAAATCTTTCCTTTACCCTTATCCTTTCCTGAGGGCTCGGGCTTAACTGCAATATAAGTCATGATATAGCAAGAATGAGCAACAAGTTTGCTCAGCAAGTTTAAATACAACAATAAAGGATATATCATGATGAATGGAAAAATATCTGACAATGATTTCAACAAAATGAATATCTTAAAGATTCAACAATATAAATATTAGAACGATTCAATAATATGAATATCTTAAAGAGTCAACAATATGAATATTAGAACGATTCAATAATATGAATATCTGAACGATTCAACAATATGAATATTAGGACGATTCAATAATATGAATATCTGAACGAATCAATACGAATAATAGAATGATTCAATAATATGAATATTTGTAAGGTTCAACAACCTGCATGATTCAACACTATGAACATCTGAACAATTCAACAATATGAATATTAAAAGCAAAGATAATAATTTCCTTTAGAATGACTGATAGTTGAGTAGACTCTGAACTATAACTTTCCAATGGGTTCAATAGCTAATTGACCCTTTTTGGATTACTGGCTTCTGGCTACAGAAACTCAGTACCTCGAGGAGATCAGCCTCGGGCACAACGTGAATATGCATAACACTTAAATCTGCTTACTCGTATCATGTATATTAGATACCTGGGCACACTCCTACATATGAGGGGTGTTCTGTTCCGTCTAAGAATCCTTACCATCTATTGGTTTGGATAGCTTCAAAGAAAACTTCATACACTAGTCTGACCGAGCAAAGGTTCAGACTCTTATTGACATAGTTCAAGAAATTTAGAACCTTGAATAATATACAAGTCCAAGACTGTACGAGCTCAAATGCACTAGGTGCGGACATCAATAATATCAATGTGGAATAATTGATAAGTAATTAAACCACTAAATAACATTCTTGGAAAGAAAGTTCAAGCAATTAAGTAAACAACTTTCGATTCAACAATAACATACTCAATACAATATAAGAAGGATATAGAACTTGCACAAAGTGAATTTTAGAATTTGCACAATATAGAAATTTGTGTAAGTTCAGGGAACTTGCAAAATACTCCACTTGTGAAGTTCGGGAAACTTGCACAATACTCAACGTGTGAAGTTCGGGAAACTTGCACAATAATAGATTCCTTGCATAAAATAAATGCATAGGCTTAGACACTTACAATATCAAAGAGTGAAATTCGGGGAATTTCACCATAATAGATCCCTTGCATAAAGTAAATGCATAGGTTAGGACATTTGCTTACAACGTTCTTTGCGTAAAGTAAACACAAAGATAAGATACTTGCACAATATACGAGTTTGTATAAGTTTAGAGAACTTGCATAATAAAGAAATAAAGTTCGGGAATTTGCAAAATAACCAAAGTGTGAAGTTCGGGAAACTTCCACAATCACCAAAGTGTGAAGTTCGGGGAACTTTCACAATAACCAAAGTGTGAAGTTCGGGGAACTTTCACAATACAATAATAACCTGCTCAATACAATATGAGAAGGATAGGAATTTGCCAATAAAGGTGAAGTTTAGAATCTCGCTTACTCGAGTAATTGAATAAAGTAGTGCAAGGATTTAAAATACTTGCACAATAAAAGTAGGGTTCAGATACTAGCTTACAATATCCGTTGAATAAAGTAATACATGGGTCTAGGATACTTGCTCAAATATAACTTGAGGAAGATAGGGAACTTACACAAATAAGGAGTGTAAGTCAGGGAACTTGCCTGTTTGCTCAGCTACAAATAATTCTAGCTTTAATTAAACTCGTTGAAACAACCTAACATTAACAAGTCAATCTTTCAATTAGCATGTATAAACTAATATAGGTCTATACCAACAAGAATCTAATTATCATATAATTCTATCACATAGTTCACGTAAGTCAATCAAATCATGTCTTAGATTTAATAACTGTAGATTATCTAGTTCCTATGATTAATATAGGCTTGAACACATTGCATTTCAATTTAATCATACAATACAGTTTAAGATACATATATTGCAAGGTTATACATAAGCTAACACGCATTTCATATTTTTCTAGGTCATACTAATATGCATCATAAGTCAGAACGTCAAAACAGATATAATAAGTCAATGTTTATTTTGAAGCTCTAAGTTTATTGAGAAATCTATAACCTCATCATTCAAACATGCGATCCTAATATAACATGCTCACATTAGTTCAATGTACTCATATAAGTGTGCTAATCTAGCTTACATGCTTGCTCTAACAAGTTACTACATGATAGCATACAACAGTTCTACAACAGAAATCAAAAACAGAATCTGCAGAGGGGCACGGCCGCGCCCCATTTGTACTAGGGAGACGCGCGGTCACGTGGCTTCGTTTCCAAACCAGGAACGGCTACTACTCGGCAGTTTCAACAACCCAACTCACAATTTCATACGAATTCACTTCTATTCCAGCCATGTAACAGTTCTAACAAGCTTATATCATCATATAACACTTAACCAACATATTCCATAGTTCAATTAACATCTATCTCAACATATTAAGAAATTTGACAGTGTAGAGCATGAACAAGATTTAAAGAGAATGAAGAACTTGAATGTAAGTAATTATACCTCTGTAATATGGCTTGTTGCTATCTCTTACTCTCTCAATGCCACTACACTGATATGTATTACTCTTACTCCAACACTCAAGCAATTCTCAATAAAAGAATTTATGAAGAGGATGAGCTATATATATAGGCAAATCAATATCCATACAATCCTATTATCTCCCAAATTAATTCAAGGGATTTCAAGATTGTACACTAGATAAGAAAGAGTTGGTAAGGGTTGGTGCAATCCATCATTACCTCCACTCCCCCATAATCATTCACTCTATGTTGCTGAAAATGAGAGAAGGAGGTAGAGTGTAGCTAGCATGTGGGAGTTCACGTGAGAGGAGAAGTGGGGAGGCTATTTAACTCACCAACTTGCAAATGTGTGGATAATATATGGCCATACTTAGGCTATATAATATAATACACTTAGGTAATATGATATATATACACATAGTATATACTTAAGCTACATGTATCCATTCCATATGTATTTAAATGGGTGTTACCATGTTATCTCAATAAAATAATGTAACAAGTAGGTATATATATATACCATTCATATAATTCATGTACATTATCTATTAACACCAAATATAAAGTAATTGGGTATTATAATAAATGTTATTATAATAGTTATAATAACTTATTGAAATCATTATTAATAATAATCGTTTATTAATATAAGAAAATAGGGTATTCATATTAATGTCTATCCATACATTGTCACATGCTCTTATGTACACATTAAATTTATCAATCTCACATAATACAATTAAAATTACTATATAGTCTATATATAATATACATAGCCATATCGAAAATCACCTCGTATAATATACCTTATAGATAACTATCATATAATAAAGGTTTAATATCGCATGCTTGTTTAAAATAATTAATCAAGTAAATATAATATTATTACATTTATTTATCTCCTACTCATTAATTATTATTTATTCATAATAATAATTAATCAACACAAAATCAACTAATTACTCCCAATTCATTAACTATTATTTATTCATAATAATTATAAATCAACAACAATAATAATTTCATACGTTATCGATTAATTACTCAAATATAAATAATTAATCACGATTAAATCTCTACATTATATTCAAGAAATTTGAATATATAATTTACTAACACTTTTATCAATATTCTGATATAAAAGTCTCAGGGTTAAGCTACTAATTTAAATAACCATTAGTGATTCCCTTTAATAAAAATCCTAGCATTTATTAGCATAGGTTAAATTCACATAAGCACATAATCACATAAGGTTTAAATAAGTTTGAAAAATTAACTCCTAAATTTTTAAATCACATATAAAATTAATAAGGAGCCTAAAATTCCTGGTCGTTACATTTAATGCTAAGTTGGATTCATGATCTTGGCATAAGACTTGGATTTTATTTTCGATCTATTCCTTAGCTTTCCGTAACATCTTGAATCGTCTCGATCGAAGTTCATATGAAAACATTATGACCTTTTTACCAAGTGGAAGTTGAAACCTCAAAGTTTGGAAGTTACAATTTACACAACAGTTACTTGGAGCCGATTTAAACCTTGATCCAATAAGAATCTGTCAATGCTCAAAGAATGAAAGTTGTAGATCTCGTTGGCAACTTCGATTTGACAGGTAGCAGGCCCCGTAAATCTTCTTGAATCAAAAATGGAAGTACGCCCCAGCGCGATTTTGTGAAGGAAAAGTGCGCCCCGGCGCAGATCACTCTGCCAAAATGCGCCCCAGCACGATTTTGTGAAGGAAAAATGTGCCCCGATGTAGATCTCTCTGCCAAACTACGCCTCGGCACGTTTTTATGAAGGAAAATACGCCCCGACGAGATACGCGTCAGAAAAATAGTAATTTTGAGTTTTGGGAAGTGTTGGGCAGACTTCTAATACGATTTGGATTGCGAACTTTTAGATTTTGAGGGATTGTTTTAGACTTTATAAAGAGAGGTAAGACCCAATATAAAAGGGGATTATCATATATTATCATATATCTTCTTCTACATTTATTCAAACCCTAGTTTTGGAGAATCAGAGAATGTCAAGCTAAACTACTCAATTCAATTTTGAAGGGATGTTGAACTTTATTCATAATTAACGGTTTGAGCAAGTATACTTTATTTACTCTTTCGTATGTGAGATTTATTCTGATTATCTACATAAACTTTCTTCCATGCTATTAAATTAACTAATTTAGTTTCTGCATGATTAAATTAGTAAATTGATATCATATGCTAGATTAAGATATATATTAAGCAAACTATTTATGTCTGACCATAAGTAGCAATTAATGATATTCGATTGTGGTCAAACTTTTGGATATTATTAAGATTTTCAGAAGACAAGTTAAATAATTTTTGATTGTGTAGTTGTTGCTTGGAACAATCTAATTCTTATTCTTCATGCTTCTATCATATTAAATTTAGACTGATAGATCTAGATTATATGATAGTTAGGATCTTTCGTTGGCGATTATCGCATTAGATTTACACATAAGGAGAATTTTGGATAACTAGCGATTGCGGTTATCTAGGATTGTTAATCTCAATGAAGGATGAATATTGTAAAAACTTGGTTAATCCAAAATTGTGAAAAGGCGATACTGAACTGAAGAATTGAAGCTTTTTACTCATTAATACTTCTTTTAAAATCACTTTCAATAATTCAACTTTTCAAACTAAAATTCCCCAATTCATTAGAAAATACTTGGATAAATATAAAACAAAACACTCTTTGTGGGATCGATCCTTGCTTGTTAATATACTAATTCTTGAGTTAGTAGAATAGGAGTAAGGTTAATTTTGGAGTGCTAAACGACAGCTCACAGATGGTGATGACTTTCATTGATATACAAGAAACTCCATATTATGAGAGGGTCCTAGCAGGCATAGGAAAACCATTCTTAGAAATGATCAAACACGGAGAAATGGCCGAGATGGGGTTGAAGTCTAGAAAGATTAAAGACCTTACGGCTTTAGAAGTCTTGGCTGAACACATTCAGGCTGGAAATTATGGGAATAATCCTTGAAGAGTTCATGAAAAGAAAGAAGAGGATGGATCCTTGGTACTACAAGGTCAAACTCAGAGAAACAATCAAAACCTGCCCGTTCAAGGAAAGAATTATTCCCCTTTCCAAGAAACTGCACAGCCTTCAAATTTGAAGTTTCAAAGGACTGGAGAGGCTAAACGTCGAAGGACATTTACACCCCTAGGGGACTCACTTGAAAACATACTCAAGCTTCTGACAACCGAGAAGAAAATCGGTCAGCTCCTTCCACCAGCCAATCCAAATGGGAAGAATTTTGACCCAAGCAAAAAATGTGCCTATCATTCTGGGGCTCCAAGCCATGATACCCAAGAATGTTGGTCTCTAAGGCACAAGATCCAAGACTTAATAGACAGTGGGGAGATCGTGGTGACAAAGCCAGAACAACTGTGACACCCCCAAATCCGAGTTATCTAACCCCGATTCGGTCGTCACGATACAATACAAATATTCACCTCTAAACAACATACCATCACTAAATGCGAAATATAATAAACGTATGTCGTTCATTCAAAAGGTGTTACTAGTCCCAAGATTCGATAACCTTAATACAATCATACAAATATACCCTAGAATAGTCATTAGGGTTCATATTACATAACAGTGATTAAACTAATCATAAAGTAAAGTCTGCTCCTTGCAAACTATTACTACATCTTTCCTTTACCCTTGTCCTTCCCTTAAGTCTCGGACTTAACTGCAATAGAAGTCATGATATAGCAAGAATGAGCAATAAGTTTACTCAGCAAGTTAAAATACAACAATAAAGGATATATCATGATGAAATGAATATATCTGACAATGAATTCAACAATATGAATATCAGAAGCAAGAATAATAATTGCTTTTAGAATAACTGATAGTCAAGTAGACTTTGAACTATAAAACTCCAATGGAATCAATACCCTTTGGTTACTGGCTACAGAATAAGTACTTGAGGGGATTAGCCTCGCGTATGCCATGTATATGCATAACATTCAACTCTGCTGTTTGTATCTTATATTAGATACCTTGGTTACTCCACTATAATATCAGGGGTGTTCTCTTCAGTCTAAGAATCCCTACCATCAATTTGTCTGGATAGCTTTTATAAAATTCATACAATTGTCTGGCCGAACAAGGGTTCAGACTCTATCTGACGCAGCTCAAGAATTATAAAACTTTAAATAATGTACAAGTCCAAGACTGTACAAACTCAAATGCACCAAGTGCAAATATCAATAAGATCGATGTGGAATAATTGTAACGTAATTAAACCACCTAATAGCATGCTTGGAAATAAGATTCAAGCTTAAATAAAATAACTTGCAACACAATAATAACCTGCTCAATACAATATGAGAAGGATAAGAAACTTGCACAATAAAGAATGAGTTTCAGAAGACTTGCACAAATAAAGAGTGTAAGTCAGAGAACTTGCACAATAAAGAGTGAAGTTCGGGAACTTGCTTGTTTGCTCAGCTACAAATAGTTTTAACTTTAATTAAACTGCGTTGAAACGACCTTACATTCACAAGTCGGTCTTTCAATTAGTATGTGTAACTAATATGAGTCTACACTTACAAGAATCTAATCCTCATATAGGTCTATCCCATAATTCACATAAGTCAATTTACTATGGCTGAGTTTATAAACATTTAATCCTATCTTAGATTAATAACTTTAGAATATCTAGTCTCTATGCATCAATATAGGCTTGCACACCTAGCACTTCAATTTAATCATGCAATACCGTTTAACATACACATATTGCAAGGTTCTATCTATAGCTCAAGGTTACATGCTTTAATGCCGGTAAACCTTGAGTTAATCAAGTTCATGCCTCAAGGTCAACTATTAAAGTCATATTACCACATAATGAGGCTAAACAATGTTAAGTAGTCATACTTCGTTCTTAATAGTTATTTACTTAGTCGGTGGATAGGAGCTGGGTAGAAAGAGTTGTGATACTTGGCTCGATCTAGAGAAATTCCAGGATGAATTATCCAGTAATAGGTCTTTCACGATGAGACCTACCTATACAGTAACGGTCAAATAAGTACATTCGATCTAATAGAATGATTTTTCCGTATCCAGACTAATACCAATCCAACCCTTGTACATAAACAACACATGTATACTTTAATCCACATAATTCATGCCTTAGAAATTCATTTTCTATGAATATGAGTGCATATGTGAAATCCATGTATAAACAAATGATGTTCATGTCAATATGTCCATAGGCATAATGAAATCTTAATACTCATGCTTGCATGATCATAACATAACTCACATGGTAATTGATGTTATTAACTTTCAAATCCTAAGTTTTCTTTGAAAATTGCACTAAGTCCTTTTAGTACATGCAAGGCATCTCGACATATAATTCATATGCATTTGAAACACATATTAAAGCCACATAAACATACTCAAATGGTCAGAATCTAAAAGACATAAGTCTTGGTCAAGTTTGCTTTCAAAGTTCTTAAGTTTTTCCTTTGAAATCACTTGAATTTATCAATCATGTATGATAGGGTGTGCTTAACAAATCAAACTTAGTTCTCATATCAATATAGACCATACAATCATGTTCAAAAAATTAGAATATATATATGATATGTTCATGACAAGTTCACTTTAACAAATTCTAAGTCTATTTTAAAACCATAAGGTTTCCTTCCATAACACATACCAACATGGTCAAAATTTATGTATGTAGCATCAAGAATATATATATACAAGAGTTAAATAGTTTTCATACTTGTCCAAGTAGTATTAATATGCTATCACTTAGCAGGTGGTAGCAGAAAACATGAAACTATGTCCAGGGCCTGGCGCAGCTGCGCCGCTGGCCAGTACAAAACTGGCGCAGCTGCATAGGTGTCCGGCCAGACCAGAAACAGACTGCTTCAGAAGTTTAACAACCCAAACGCATAACTTTCTTAACAAATCGATTCTTTACTAGTCATAATGCAATTCTATCATGCTTATAACTTCATATAACACTTAATAATCATATTCCAATTCAATATCAATCAATACATGCTTAATTCAAGAATCAAGGATTTAGAAATTTATAGAAAATGATAATCATGAATGTAAATTTATACCTCTACAATTTCTTTGTTTGAAACTTCAGATTCTCACTATAATGCTATACTCACACTAGCCTTGCTTGATAGAATTCTCAGCAATAATAAAATGAGAAGGAAGGCTATATTTATAGACAAATGTTTACACAGACATTGCAATTCTCCATTAGATCAAACCAAAGGAATGTAGGATTGTATAATGGTTAAGGGAGTGTTTTTGAGAGTTGGTAAATTCAATCATGAATCCCACTCCTCATCTACTCATTAGCTAGATTATTAATGAAATTGAGAAGAAGATAGAGTAGAGTAGCCATGTGTGTTCACGTGAAGAGGAAATTGAGGAAGTGACTCTAATATTAGGACAATGTTCATATAACTCAGCAACTTGCAATTCAACTTACTAATGTTATATATGTATACATATAGTATATACTTAGGCTATATGTATTCATTCCATATACATTTAAGTCACAATGTCATTTCTAATGAGCAAATAATAATATAAGTAGGGTACATACATATAATCCATGTACATTTTCCTTAATACCAACTATAATTTAATTGGGTATTATCATTATTACAATGGTTATTATTATAATCATAATAACTTATTGAAAACATTATCAATTAACAATTGTTTATTGATATTAATATAAGGTTATCATCATATCATATAATCAATAATATTATGTAACTCTCCTAATGAAATTAATCTTACTATATAGTCTATATATATAATATATAGCCATATTAATACGTTACATTGTACTATATAATATAAAGATAACCTCCACACAGTATAAGTTTAATTATCGCATGCTTGTATAAAATAATTAATCGGGTAAATACAATCTTGTTATATTTATTAATCCTTTACTCATTAATATATTGTTTATTCACAATAATAGTTGATCGACATATTATCAATTAATTACTCGTTAATCGTTTATCCTTTGTAATCACAATTAATCCTTTCACTATATTCAAGCAAATTGAATATTTAATTAATAATTATCCCATCAATTCTTTTGATATAAAACTTAGGGCTAGTCCACTAATTTAATTAGACCATTAGCGACTCCCTTTAATATAATCCTAGCATTTATTCGCATAGGCTCAACTCACAGAATCACATAACCACATAAGATTTAAATAAGCTCACAAAACTAACTCATTAAAAATTAAATCACATATTTAACTAATAACGAAGTTTAAAATTTCACGATCATTACAACAACCACATGTCCAAGATATCCCTTTGCCTCAACACAATGAGGAGAGAGTTAACATAATCAGTGTAAGGCGTGGAGAAAGTTCTAAGTACCTCAAATACGTAAGAGATTCTCCCCAAGCAAGCAATGATAGTTCTGATAAGTGGGATTATTCAGCATGCCAATTTTTGATAGAACGAGAAATAAATTCTATCAATGAACAAATTGGGCAGCTGGCAGAAATAATGGTATATCAGCACCAAATAACTCGACAGTTGATATCTCAAGTCAACCAAAGGAGAACAAATCCTTCCACGCCTCAAATCCTTCTAATTGCAAGGAGGGACCATTATCGGTCCCATGAGTATGAAATATGGGCAGATAAAGTTGCCAAGGAAAGAAGATTCTGGGTTCATATGGATTTTTCCTTCAAGAGGAAGTTTACTCATCTTAATCAGCCCATAGAAGAAATCCTCCAGATGTTGATCAATGAGGGAAGAGTCACAATGCTGCTACCCCCAGTGGACCCTTGATCAAAGAAATTTAACCCTTCCAAGATATGTCAATATCATTCCAACACTCTTGGGCACGATATAGAAGAATATTGGGGACTTCGTCATTTAATTCAAAACCTGATTGAAAGTGGCGAACTATTAAAAGCAAGTCAAGATACAAGCCTTCCTGAGGGAGAATCCATATATGCTCACCTATAGAATGGAGTCTACATAAAGTTGTAGCATTCATCTCCTGTGAAAAGGACACTACTGTCATACCCCTGACCATTCAAGGAAATGGGGACAAAAGAGGAAAGAACCTTTGGAAAGTGGCTGCACCAGAACCACTGATGTTGCCATTCAAACTGCAATATCCCTTGATCAGCTTGAAGAAAGTCCCATGGAACTATGGGGTGAACGAAGGGTCAACATCAAATCAAACCGCGACAGTATCAAAGGAAAATCCGTTGTATCTACCTTAGCAAGTGATAAAATCGGTCACTAAAACCAAAGGAAAAGTGCCCGAAGAGGAAATTAAAGAATTCCTCACTAAAATGGGGCATAATGAACCCAAGGTAGTGCAGAGATTAAGGGATGCACCTAAACAGATATCCATTCTGGATTTGGTCTTGTCTTCAGAAGATCATCGCAAAATCATAATACAAATGTTAGAAGAAGCATATCTGCCTAAGGTTGTGGATACAGAAAAGTTCCGTCATTTAATAGAGCACATTTTCAACAACAATGTGATATCTTTCGCTAAAGATGACATACTAGCGGAAGGGACTGCTCATTGCAAGTCATTGCATATAGCAGTGATATCCTCTAGATATGTGATAGGAGGAGTGCTGATAGATGGAGGATCTTCCTTGAAAATCTGTCCTTACGACACTTTGGGAAGAATGAAGATCAGTCCAAATCGAATCCAAAGCAGCCATATAATCATTAGAGCCTTTAACGGATCTCGACGAAATGCTATAGGAGAAATCAAACTTCCGGTGGAGATCGGTCTACATACCTTCTACATATCCTTCCAAGTGTTGAACATCACCACATGATATAATTTGTTATTGGGAAGACCATGGATTCATATGGCAGGGGCAGTCCCGTTTACCCTTCACCAATAAGTCAAATATATCATAAATGGCAATTTGGTCACCGTCAATGCTGAAATAGAATATCCTGTCTATGTATAAGGTGATATGCTTTTGATCAACCTCAACAAAGGAGTTGAGTCAACCAGCTTTTAAGGCTTTGAAGTGAGCAACACTCACTATCAACCTATTGGGGTTTTAGCCCTGAAGCCAAGAATTTCTTCTTAAGTAATGTCCGTCGGTAAAGAAATGATGTCGTTGGATTTCTGTCCCGGTAAAGGGCTCAGAAAAGATCAACAAGGTACCAAACATCCAGTCCAAATACCTAGCCAGACAAGAAAGGCTGGATTAGGCTATTACTTTTGATCCAATCACAAGAACCTGCACAAGCATCAGTCGGTTCTTGCATCCACCATTATGCTACCAAACCTCATGGATGCCAGACGTGACGCCCCCAAATTCGGCCCACAATGCCTCGAATCCGGTTTATGATCTAACAATAATAACTAAAATCATACAATCACAGCGGATAATCTAGAATAATATGCACTGATTTATTATATTTATTCCCCAAGTCTCGCAGCCTACAGTACTTAATAGATGACATAATAATATCAAATAAAGACTTATTACATAACCCTACTTATCTTTAAACATAGTTCTGAATCGGTCTTAATACATTATCATAGTTGTCATAATACAACACCAAAATTTCTAAAATATAAAGGACTAGCTAGTTAGTAGCCTTGCCCTTGCCCTTATCGACGCCTGAAGGTCCGCCCTGCTCTGCCTTAACTGAAATGTTTTAGGGAAAGCAAGAATGAGCACAAATTGCCCAGCAAGTAATATACGATAAGGGTGAACAGTTTTATAACACGAGTTTGAAATATCAAGGTATAATCTCGATGATAATCAAGAGTTTGAAGAATAACATCATGAACAACGAGTATCAACAATTCTCAAATCAAATCCTTGGAATATGAAACGATCGTTCATTATAGACCAACAGATATATATGAATTTAAAGGCAATCAACGTATCCAACTGGATAAAATAATTTATACTAAGCAGTCACTAAGGACTATTGAACCTCTACTAGAATTATCAATATTAAACTGATAACATAAAAATAAGTATGATAGATGATCAGTCTATAATACTCTATGTTATGCATAACACCATAATAATTTTCACAAGTGTGTTGGGCTTCCAACAATATATACACTCCCCTTACCATAAGGGTTGTTCAACTCAGTTTTCAAAGATTTCACACCAGTCAATTGGTTAGGATAGTTTTCTAAATATGCATATAGTCTAGCCGAATCAAATGGCATAGACACTTTCACTATATTTAAGAACAATACTAAGTTCAACATGAATAATAGCTTTCATAAGACTTAAATGAAATAAGAGTTTATTCAATAAGCATACTAACTCAATTTAAACGAGTAAGTAAGAAAACTTACTTTCATAAGGATCCATTGCATAAAGTAAATGCAAATGTTAGTATACTTGCAATTAATAATACAAGAACGGGTTCAAGAAAACTTGCACAATAAAAAAGTGTAAGTCAAGGAACTTGTCTTATGCGTAGATTACCAATATAAGCTTATTAACACTTCGAACTCCTATCGTAATATATTTATGTATAGAATATTCATTAGCTAAGTATTTTCGATATACAAGCTCGATATGTAATTCAAGTATACACATATAGTTCTCACTTAGTCTTGTAACTCTATATGTACGACATTACGTACTTTACATATGCTTGTCACGTAATCAGTATATAAGACATTACGAAATCAAGTACATAGTTATATCACGTATAGTATCATAACACTTAATCAACATTATCTTCACTAACTTTAGAATCCCTTTTATAAGTTAAATGTTATCATGCTACTTCATCATCTCATATAAACATATATCAGTATTAATTATAACCTCATTAATAGATTAGAATATCATAATAAGTGAACTGCTAAAATCAGAATAAGCAAACTGCATCAGAACTAAAAAGTGACCTGGCGCAGCTGCGTCTTGGTTAAGCCTAGGAACGGCGCAGTTGCGCTGTCCCCTAGCTAGACCAGGGTTGGGCTGCTGCCTTATTGTTTCTATTCAACAAGTTAGCATACATCTACACATGGCATATACTTATGTTAACGGGTCATTCGTGCTTACCAAGTCAATCGAAGTCCAACCTTCCATGTTATAGTTCTAGATTAACATCCCTTAATAACTTAAGGCCATTCAATGTCATGAAATCACATAAGCTATCATGCTTGTCATTTAAACACATAAAGTGGTCACATAACTAGTTTTAGGCATGCTCACAAGTATCTATATCATATATGTATAACTAGTATCGTTATTTGTTTGAAAACTCGCCTAACTCATATCTCATACGTGGTTATCTTGCATTGTAACTAACAAGGGTGTACATATGTATGATATCTTAGTAATGTTAAAAGCACATTCAAGCATGCCAAAAATATCAGAACCTAAATCTCAATATAACATGTCAAGTCCACTTTCAAAACTTATATTTTCGTTAGTAAACGTTCACTAATGTGGCCCAAAATGTGCATGCTATATCATGAAACATATATACACATGTCATCACGTTCTTCATGCATTTCTAGGCCATACAACCATGCTCAAAGTCAGAATACAACATGAATATGACATATCAAGGTTCCTTTTTAAAACTCTAAGTTTATTTTAAAACTACAAGTTTCTTATTAATGATTCACTATCATAGTCAAACATGCTCATACTATATCAATGTACTCATATATACATGTTAATCATGTTCTCATGCTTGTATAAGCTATATCAACTAATTAACACTTAACAGTTTATAGCAGAAATAGAAAACTGTCACAGGGGCTTGGCGCAGCTGCACTACGCCCTAGTACAAAACTGGTGCAGCTGTGCCGAGTCTCGGCCAGCAGTAGTGCAGTTTCTGCTTCGGCAGTTAACCAAGCTAATTACAGATTTTCCACACAAATTCCATCTTAATCAACCACATTGCATTATCAACAAGTTTATAAGTCTATATAACAACTATGCAAGTATTTCCTAATTCATTTATTATCTAATTCCAACAAAATTGAAAATTAGAAATTTATAGAATGAGGAAATGAAGAGCATGAATGGAGATTATACCTTTGCTAAATATGATTTAAGTTTGCTAAGCTAATGCTGCTATACCACTCCCTCCTCAACTGATATCTCCCTCACTCTATATCTCAATGAACTTACACTAATTATACTTATCAGAATTTGAGAAAATGAAATAAAGAAGGAGAAGAGTTTATTTATAGACCAAGCATTACGCAGTCCATACCTTTGCTCCCCAAATCAAACCAACGGGAATGAGAATTGCATTTTGGTTAAGGAGATGGGTTGGTAATTGGTTGTTGAATTTCATCATAATGCCCACTCCCCCCCATAATTATATGCTATAATGCTGAGTTTGAGGGAAGGAATAGGCTTAAACTAGCCTTTTCTATACACATGAGGAAGAGATGACTCTCTTTATGGGACAAACCAAATGAGAACTCAGCATTGGTCAATTGAACTAAATACAACACTTAGTTTACTACATACACATTATATGATTAGGTCATAAATGTATATTTAGGTATTAAATAGAGTCACAATGTAATTCTAATAAGTAAATAATATTACAATGTAGTAAGTAGGGTTAATATATATATCAACATATAATCCATGTACATTTCGTAAATACCGAATACAATTCAAGTGGGTATTATCACATTATATCGTCCCAACTCTATTATTTCAATTATATTAATATATTGAAGTAAACATAAATTATCAATTGTTCACAATATATTCATGAGGTACTAATTTAATGTTCACACACTCACATTGTCACATATCCTCATGATGTATTCATATAACTTATTTAATCTTAATGTATAGTTCTCGTATATTGTATAGTCACACATAAGTGTCACTTTACACTTTATATAATATACGTGTAACTACTATATATTATACAATTAATTATCGCATACCTTGCACATAACAATTAATCGAGTAAATATAAACTTATTATATTTATTAATAATTTACTCGTTAATGTTTTATTATTCACAATCATAATTACTCAACATTAATTAATTACTCATTAATATTCTATTACTCACGATAACAGTTAATTAATAATATAATATTAATTAATAAATTACTTATCCATTCATCCTTTAAAACAAGTCATCGTTGTTTCCATTCTCGTGCCACACAAGGCATTCTACGAGTTTTTCATAAACTCCACATTCTCTTAATTAATATAAATTCAATTTGAACTTATTTAAATTAACTCATCTCATAACACATAATCATTTATATTCAAATAAATATTCATTTCTATTAATTTAATCATGAATAATATTTGAAAATTCTCGGGTATTACATCCGCCCCCCTTATAAAAATTCTGTCACCGGAATTACTACAAGGTTACACAAATAGATGGGGATAGTCCCTCATCATCCTATCTTCTAATTCCCACATAGCCTCATTGACATCGTGGTTATGCCAAAGTACTTTTACAGATGAAATAACTTTATTTCTTAAGGTTTGCTCTTTCCTATCTAGAATTTGGACAGGAATTTCTTTATACGCCAAGTTTTTCTCCACTTGAATGGGCTTGTAAGAGATCACATGCTTGTAGTCGGCCTTGTACGGACGCAACACGGAGATGTGAAACACATTGTGGATGTGCTCCAACTCAGGTGGTAATGCAACTTTGTATGCCACTTCGCCTACTCGCTTCATTACCTCGAACGGTCCTATGAATCTTGGACTCAACTTTCCTTTCTTGCAGAATCGTATTTTTCCCTTCCAGGGAGATACCTTCAAGAATACAAAACTACCAACGTTAATATCTCGATCTTGTCGATGCAAGTTTGCGTACTTTTTCTGGCGATCTTGAGCTGCTACTAGTCTGACTCTTATCACTGTCACCACGTCCGCGGTCTATTGTACTAACTCTGGTCTGAGTATTAGTCGCTCTCCGACTTCGTCCCAACATAATGGCGTTCTGCATTTTCTTTCGTAAAGAGCTTCATACGGTGGCATGCCGATACTCGCATGGTAACTATTATTATATGCAAATTCTACTAAGGGTTGGTGGTCGTCCCTAATTTCCCTTGAAATCCATCACACAAGTCCTAAGCATGTCCTCCAGTGTTTGTATTGTTAGTTCACTCTGTCAGTCTGTCTGAGGATGATAAGCGGTACTCAACCTCAACTGTGTTCCCATTCTCGCTTGTAAGCTTTTCCAGAAGTTTGACGTGAAGCGCGGATCTCAATCAGAGACAATTGACACCGGCACTCTATGTCGTGAAACAATCTCTTTTATATATAGGCTTGCTACCTGGTTCAAACTATAGCAGATCTTGATAGGTAAAAAATGTGCAGTCTTCGTTAGTCGATCCACGATAACCCAAATGGCATCATAACCTTTTTGCGTGACTAGAAGTCCCACCATGAAGTCCATCGTAATGTGCTCCCATTTCCACTCCAGTATTTCCAACGGTTGTAGTAAACCACTCGCCCGCTGATGCTCTACTTTAACGTGTTGGCAAGTCAAACATCTACTAACTCACTCTACGACTTCCCGTTTCAGCTTGGGCCACCAAAAGTGTTGCCTCATATCTCGGTACATCTTTGTGCCTCCCGGATGAACGGAATACGTCGTATTGTATGCCTCGTGCAAAATTTCTTCTCCCAACTCGGTTATCGCTGGCACCCACACTCTTCCTTTGAAAATCAAGATACCGTCTTTATCCATTCTGAATCTTTCCTCATCATTCTCTGCGATCCTCTTTCGAATTGAACTCCTCATCTTTCTCTTGTGCTTCATTTACTCTATCCAATATGGTTGAACGAGCTTCCATTACAAATAAATTTTCGTCAGACCTCTCCGGTCCTTTTACCTCTATTTCCAATTTTTCCATTTCTCTTATTAACTCCTCTTGAGTTGTCAAGTGAAACACTTTCTCCCTTCCTTTCCTGCTCCAAGTGTCGGCAACCACGTTTGCCTTACTCTTATGATAAAGAATGTCACAGTCATAATCCTTGATCAATTCTAACCACCTTCTCTGAGGCATATTCAACTCCTTCTATGTGAAGATATATTTCAGACTTTTGTTGTCCGTGTATATCTCACATTTCTCTCCATACAAATAATGTCTCCAAATCTTCAACGCAAAAACTACTGCCGCTAACTCTAAGTCGTGAGTAAGGTATCATTTTTTATAGTCCTTTAATTATCATGATGCATACATAATGACCTTACCATGTTGCATAAGTACATAACCAAGTCCCTTGCGCGATGCATCACTATATACCACGAAACGTCCCGTCTCGTCTGGTAGTGATAACACAGGTGCTTCGCTCAATCTCTTCTTCAATTCTTGAAAACTCTCTTCGCATTTGTTCGTCCATACGAACTTCACCGTCTTCCTCGTCAGATTGGTCAACAGGGTTGCTATCTTAGAAAAATCTTGGATTAATCTTCGATAGTACCCAGCTCCTAAGAAACTCCTTATCTCCGTTGGTGTTCTCAGCTACTCCCAATTACTTACTGCTTCGACCTTTGCAGGGTCTACTGAGATTCTATTCTTATCCACCACGTGTCTTAAGAATTGAACCTTCTCCATCCAAAATTCACATTTTAAAAACTTCACATACATCTTCTCCTTCCTTAGTGCCTCCAAAACAATCTTTAGATGTTCGACGTGCTCTTCCTTTGTCTTCGAGTAGATCAAGATGTCGTCGACGAAAACTACTACGAACTTATCCAAGTGTGGCTTGAAAACTCGATTCATTAAGTCCATGAATGCTGCCGGAGCATTAGTCAATCCGAATGACATTACCAAAAACTCGTAACGTCCATAACGGGCTCGAAACGCAGTCTTTGGTATGTCTTCCTCCCGTACTTTCAGTTGGTGATAACCTGTATGTAGGTCGATCTTCGAGAAACACTTTGCTCCCTTCAGTTGATTAAAAAGGTCGTCTATTCTCGGTAACGGATATCTGTTCTTGATCGTTAGTCTGTTCAATTCTTGATAATTGATATAGAGCCTCATCGATCCGTCCTTCTTTTTAACAAACAACATTGGTGCTCCCCAAGGAGACACACTCGGTCGTTCATAACCCTTATCTAATAACTCTTGCAGTTGTATCATTAGTTCCTTCATTTTTACTGGCGCCATACGATATGGAGCTTTCAAAATTGGTGCAGTTCCCAGTGCTAATTCTATTACGAATTTGATTTCTCTGTCTGGCGAAAGACCATGCAGATCGTCCAGAAATACATCTTGGAATTCATTCACTACGGATATATCCTTAATTTCTACTCCCTTTTTTCGAGTATCTACAATGTAAGCTAAGTAACCTACACATCCTTTCCTTAACAATTTCTTGGCCTGCATCATCGTAAGATAACACGATTGCTTAAGCGATGAGCTACCATAAAACACTACCTTAGACTTACTCGGAGTCTGAAGGTTCACACATTTATTCTGACAGTCAATTATCGCAGCATAGCTATACAACCAATCCATTCCCAGTATTACGTCAAATTCTCCCAATCTAATTGGAATCAAGTCTACGCTCAGTTCATGATCTCAAATGTGTGCGCGACAATTCCAGTAAACATATTCTACAGGGATTATTTTCTAATTTGCAACTTCTATGTTCAAGGGATCTTCTAATCGTTCTCGGGGTGTACTAAGTCTACTAGCAAATTCTTCAGATACAAAAGAACAGGTGACACCCAAATCAAATAATACATCTGCATTTATATCATTGATTGGGATTATACCTAACACCACGTCCTTCACAGCTACTGCGTCCTGGACGGTCATGTTAAAGGTTCTAGCGGTTGGGCGGTTGGATTGTGCCAGTCCGGTGATCATCAGTTTGTTTCCCCCTTGTTGGCTGCTACCTTCGCCACTTCCCTTCTTTGGGCAATCCTTGATCCGGTGCTCCGTCGAGCCACAAGTAAAACATCCTTGGATCTTCTTAGGTTTCGGGCAGTTGGGCGAAATGTGTACCTCCTGGACGCAGTTGTAGCAAGTGTCACGTCCCTTCCAGCATTTGCCCTGATGATTCTTTCCACATTTTGGGCATCCCACTGCCCTCTTCTTAAAACCTCCATACAAATTCCCCAACTGATTGTTGTTGTTTTTGTTGTTGTTATTGTTGTTCTCCCATTTTCTTTTTCCCAAATTACTTCCTCCACTGCTGCTACCTCCTCCCCGGTTCTCTTCTCCGATATTCTTACCCTTCTTCTCCTTGTTATATAAACTTAAGGCTTCACTGCCACCTTCCGCAATGATCGCCTTCTCCAACAATGTCGCAAAGGAGTCAATCTGAAGAACATATACCTTATTAAACAGCCAAGGCTTCAGTCCTTGTTCAAAACATCTCGCCTTCCTCTCTTCGTCTCCCACTTGGTGTTCTGCAAATCGCGCTAGTTCGTTGAACTTAGCCGTGTACTGTGCCACCGTCATATCACCTTGTTTTAGTTCTAAGAACTTCACCTCCATCCTATTCTTCATACTCTTTGGGAAATAGTTCTCAAAGAACAGAGTCTTGAATCTCTCCTATGTGAATATCCCTTCTACAGCCCTTTGTTGATTAGCCTCCCACTAGTAGTTGGCTTCGCCTCTCATCATATACATAGCAAATACCTTCTTCTGGTCTTCACCCACTAGAGCGATGGTGAAGGCATTCTCTATATTCTTAACCCATATCTGAGCTATGATCGGATCGGTAGTTCCCTCGAACTCTGGCGGTCCTACACTCCTAAAGTCCTTAAAGTTTGTGACTGGTACTACTTGAGGACTGGGGTGAACGGGTTCGTTGTTCCTTCCCCTAAGGGCTTCTCCTAACAAATCCACTAACTTCTGGATCGAGTCTACTTGTTTCCTCTCATTGTTCACTGATTCCTCAGGTGCATTTAATCTACGTCTTGGTGCCATTATCTGCATCACAAAATTTTCACTTTTATTATTATTACTCAATTATATTACTTAAGTATTTCTTTAATGCTAAAAAGAATAGAAGTTACAACACGTTTCTGAAATAAGATCATTTATATTCATATGCCAATTCATTTCATTACATGATTATCCCTAGCATATTTCTATAAATGTTATCACATATCCCCTAATTTCACAAAAGATGGGGAACACTAACATACTACCCCTCTAACAAAAGCTTATTTGGGGTATACATATCTATCCCATACCTTACACAAAAGATTGGGATTACAACGTAGCATATACATCACAAAAGAAAACTACTAAAGCTACTGCTAGTCTAGCTAAAAGGCTCATCCCATCATCCCACGCTCCACAACGCTCTTGTACTCGATCTGTGCTATGTACGCCACCAACTCTCGGCTCACAGTATGTAGGGTCTGTCCCTACTCCACTGGGTAGTGGTATACACCATCAATCACCCTCTCAAAAGCTGAACGGAACATATACCCCATTTTGTTCATCTTTCTCTTCTTGCATCTGACTTCATCCTCTAAGTCGTCTACCCTCTCGTTCGCTGCTTCCCACTTATCCTCAAAGTGAATCCTATCCATGACTTCCAACTCTAGCTGATTACGGAGTGCCTCTTTCTCAGTATTCTCACTTAGTTCCCTCTACTCTACTTCTTCCATCTTTCCTACCAGATCTACATTCCTAGCTACCAATTAGTGAAATAAAGTCCACATCTAGATCCCTGCCTCCCTGCAGTATGCAATCTCTACCTCTAACTCCTACATCTCTAGCTTCCTCTGATGGTCTTCATCCCTCAGCTTCTAGAACTCGGACTCTCTCTCCTGGGCCTTAGCCTCCAGTTCCTGCACTCTGCAGTCTTACTCTAGAATACGCTCCTCGTACTCCCCCAGCATCTGCTCCTCTACAGTAGCCTCATCAGAGTCCTCCACGGGCTCATCCTCCATCGGCTAGTCTTCCATCGGTTCCTCCTCTAGATCGGACTCTACCTCAATCTTGTCCTTGTCGTCAAACTCGGATGGTGCAACTGCCTGCAAAGGCTCAGCCTCTAGAGGTGCCTCATATACGATGTGTATATCTCTGGGCTCCTCCTCTGCCACTCTACTAGGTACTCCCATGTCTGTCATCCTACAATCACAAACACAAGACAAGCAAACAGCAACACCATTAGAATGTTAAATAAAACATAAGTTCATTGTATAGAATGAAGTTACATTTCATAACACACTAAGTCTCTCTATGAAAACTCTACATGAGTTTTATCTCCTTTCTATCCTCTAAGTTTTCCTAAGTTATAATCTAAGGACACTCGCTCTGGAGGTTTATAACTACAGCTCTGATACCAACCTGTGACGCCCCCAAATTCGGGCCACAATGCCTCGAATCCGGTGTATCACTATCTAACAATAATAACTAAAATCATACAATCACAACGGATAATCTAGAATAATATACAATAATTTATTATATTTATTCCCCCAAGTCTCGCAACCTACAGTACTTAATAGATTACATAATATCATCAAGTAAAGACTTATTACATAACCCTACTTAAGTTTAAACATAGTTCGGAATCGATCTTAATACATTATCATAGTTGTCATAATACAACACTAGAATTTCTAAAACATAAAGGACTAGCTAGTCGGTAGCCTTGCCCTTGCCCTTATTGACGCCCGAAGGTCCGCCCTGCCCTGCCTTAACTGAAATGTTTTAGGGAAAGCAAGAATGAGCACAAATTGCCCAGCAAGTAATATACGATAAGGATGAAGAGTTTTATAACACGAGTAATATCAAGGTATAATCTCGATGATAATCAAGAGTTTGAAGAATAATATCATGAACAACGAGTATCAACAATTCTCAAATCAAATCCTTGGAATATGAAACGATGGTTCATTACAGACCAACAGATATATATGAATTCAAAGGCAATCAACGTATCCAACTGGATAAAATAATATATATACTGAGCAGTCACTAAGGACTATTAAACCTCTACTACAATTACCAATATTAAACTGATAACCCAAAAAATAAGTATGATAGATGATCAGTCTACAATACTCTATGTTATGCATAACACCATAATAAGTTTCACGCGTGTGTTGGGCTTCCAATAATATATACACTCCCCTTAACATAAGGGTTGTTCAACTCAGTTTTCAAAGATTCCTCACCAGTTAATTGGTTTGGATACTTTTCTAAATATGTATGTAGTCTAGCAGAATCAAATGGCATAGACACTTTCACGATATTTAAGAACAATACTAAGTTCAACATGAATAATAGCTTTCATAAGACTTAAATGAAACAAGAGTTTATTCAATAAGCATACTAAGTCAATTTAAACGAGTACGTAAGAAAACTTGTTTTCACAAGGATCCATTGCATAAAGAAAATGCAAACGTTAGGATACTTGCAATTAATAATACAAGAACGGGTTCAAGGAAACTTGCACAAGAAAAGAGTGTAAGTCAGGGAACTTGCCTTATGCGTAGATTACCAATATAAGCTTATCAGCACTTCAAACTCCTATCGTAATATATTTATGTATAGGATATTCATTAGTTAAGTATATTCGATATACAAGCTTGATATATAATTCAAGTATACACATATGGTTCTCACTTAGTCTTGTAACTCTATACGTACGTCATTACGTACTTTACATATACTTGTCACGCAATCAGTATATAAGACATTACGAAATCAAGTACATAGTTATATCACGTATAGTATCATAACACTTAATCAACATTATCTTTACTATCTTTAGAATCCCTGTTATAAGTTAAATGTTATCATGTTACTTCATCATCTCATATAAACATATATTAGTATTAATTATAACCTCCTTAACAGATTAGATTATCATAATAAGTGAACTGCTAAAATCAAAAAAAGCAAACTGCATCAGAACTGAAAGTGACCTGGCGCAGCTGCGCCCTGGTTAAGTCTAGGGACGGCGCTGCTGCGCTCTCCCCTGGCTAGACTAGGGTTGGGCTGCTGCCTTACTATTTCTGTTCAATATGTTAGCATACATCTACACATGGCATATACTCATGTTAGCGGGTCATTCGTGCTTACCAAGTCAATTGAAGTCCAACCTTCCATATTATAGTTCTAGATTAACAGTCCCTTAATAACTTAAGGCCATTCAATGTCCTAAAATCATATAAGCTATTATGCTTGTCATTTAAACATATAAGGTGGTCACATAACTTATTTTAGGCATGCTCACAAGTATCTATATCATATACGTATAACTAGTATCGTTATTTGTTTGAAAACTCGCCTAACCCATATTTCATACGTGGTTATCTTGCATTGTAACTAACAAGGGTGTACACATGTATGATATCTTAGTAATGTTAAAAGCACATTCAAGCATGCCAAAAGTATCAGAACCTAAATCTCAATATAACATGTCAAGTCCACTTTCAAAACTTATATTTTCATTAGTAAACGTTCACTAATGAGGTCCAACATGTGCATGCTATATCATGAAACATATATACACATGTTATCATGTTCTTCATGCATTTCTAGGCCGTACAACCTTGCTCAAAGTCAGAATACAACATGAATATGAAATATCAAGGTTCCTTTTTAAAACTTTAAGTTTATTTTAAAACTACAAGTTTCTTAGTAATGATACACTATCATAGTCAAACATGATCATGCTATATCAATGTACTCATATATACATGTTAATCATGTTCTCATGCTTGTATAAACTATATCAACTAATTAACACTTAATAGTTTGTAGCATAAACAGAAAACTGTCAAAGGGGCCTGGTGCAGCTGCGCTGTGCCCTAGTACAAAACTGGCGTAGCTGTGCCGGGTCTCAGCCAGCAGCAGTGCAGTTTCTGCTTCAGCAGTTAACCAAGACAATTATAGATTTTCCTCACGAATTCCATCTTAATTAACCACATTGCATTATTAAGATGTTTATAAGTCTATATAACAACTATGCAAGTATTTCCTAATTCATTTATCATCTAATTCCACCAAAATAAAAAATTAGAAATTTACAGAAGGAGGAAATGAAGAGCATGAATGGAGATTATACCTTTGCTAAATGTGATTTAAGTTTGCTAAGCTAATGCTGCTATACCACTCCTTTCTCAACTGATATCTCCCTCACTTTATATCTCAGTGAACTTACACTAATTATACTTATCAGAATTTGAGCAAATGAAATGAAGAAGGAGAAGAGTTTATTTATAAACTAAGCATTATACAGTCCATACCTTTGCTCCCCAAATCAAACCAACGGGAATGAGAATTGCATTATGGTTAAGGAGATGGGTTGGTAATTGGTTGTTGGATTTCATCATAATGCCCACTCCCCCCATAATCATATGCTATAATGCTGAGTTTGAGGGAAGGAATAGGCTTAGACTAGCCTTTTCTATACACGTGAGGAAGAGATGACTCTCTTTGTGGGACAAACCAAATGAGAACTCAGCATTGGTCAATTGAACTAAATACAACATTTAGTTTACCACATACACATTATATGATTAGGTCATAAATGTATATTTAGGTATTAAATAGAGTCACAATGTAATTCTAATAAGTAAATAATATTACAATGTAGTAAGTAGGTTACATATATATATATATATATATCAACATATAATTTATGTACATTTTATAAATACCGAATATAATTCAAGTGGGTATTATCACATTATATCATCACAACTCTATTATTTCAATTATATTAATATATTGAAGTAACCATAAATTATCAATTGTTCACAATATATTCATGAGGTACTAATTTAATATTCACACACTCACATTGTCACATATCCTCATGATGTATTCATATAACTTATTTAATCTTAATGTATAGTTCTCGTATAATGTATAATCACATATAAGTGTCACTTTACACTTTATATAATATACGTGTAACTACTATATATTATACATTTAATTATCGCATACCTTGCACATAACAATTAATCGAGTAAATATAATCTTATTATATTTATTAATAATTTACTTGTTAATATTTTATTATTCACAATCATAATTACTTAACATTAATTAATTACTCATTAATATTCTATTACTCACAATAACTGTTAATTAATAATATAATATTAATTAATAAATTACTTGTCCATTCATCCTTTAAAACAAATCATCGTTGTTTCCATTCTCGTGCCACACAAGGCATTCTACTAGTTTATCGTAAACTCCACATTCTCTTAATTAATATAAATTCAATTTGAACTTATTTGAATTAACTCATCTCATAGCACATAATCATTTATATTCAAATAAATATTCATTTCCATTAATTTAATCTTTTATAATATTTGGAAATTCTCGGGTATTACACCGGATTTGTAAAGTCAACAAGGAAAGTTCCTGCTTCTGTGTCAAGAAGGCTGATTCCTCCGGTCAAACCGACAATTGAGAAAGAAATCCAGATTCCTGTTAAGGAAAACAAGGAATGGAATGAGGGGTTCCTATAAGAAGTGCAAGATTGATTTGCAAAGATGTATTTTCTGGAACATACTGAGGGTATGAACAAGGATATGCCAGATAATGACTATTCTGAAGATCAAATCCTGATCCATCGCATCAATAGGGCTTTGGAAAATTGTTCAAAGGAAAACATTGACCCTGATTTGAATTCAGTCATGGTAATCATCAAAGATGATGAGGATAACAGCCACCCCTTTATCATCTTAGTCAACAAAGACCTGACCTTGGACAACTGGAGCTGCACTCCTTGCATCTGTCACAAAGGGTAAAAGGGCAGAAAATCCATCTGCCCTGAAGTGTAGATATCATATACTGCTTACTTTTGTTGCATAGTACTAGCAGTTACTTTTGTCATGCTTTTATTGGTAATTTGTACTATCAAGCAGTTTCATATAATAAGTGAAAGCATTTTATTTTCAGGACTCTAAACTTGGATTTGTTTTGCCTTGCTGATGAATTGCCATGTCTCCACAGTACTACAACTTTGATGTAGAACTGGACTTTGACTTGATGAGAGTCAATTAAGAGGAGATAGATGACTTTTAGGTGCCCGAGGAAATCAAAGTATGGGTCAAAGACAAATCCAAACCAAACCTCGATCAAACCACCACAGTCAACATCGAAACCTCAAAAATCCTAGAGATATCCAAATAGGCAACGACCTTACCCCAAACCAAAGAACAGACTTGATTGAACTCCTAACTCAGTTCCATGATGTATTTGTATGGTCATATAAAGACATGGTCGGCCTATCTACTGACATTGTCATTCACCGACTGCTCATTAAAGAGGGATTCAAGCCTGTCAAATAGAAACTTAGGAGACTGAAACCTAAGTGGAGTCTAAAAGTCAAAGAAGAAGTTATCAAGCAATTTAAAGCAGGCATTATCATGGTGTCAACCTATCCTGAATGGTTGTCCAATATAGTTCCCGTGACTAAGCCCGGAGGGAAGGTAAGAGTATGTATGGATTACCGGGATTTGAAAAAGGCATGTCTCAAAGACGACTTCCCAGTACCTTTCATCCATATACTGATAGACAACACGGTGCAGTATGGCATGTACTCATTTGTTGATTGCTTTTTCGGGTATCACCAAATCATGGTTACCGAAGAAGATAGAGAGAAAACAACCTTTATCGCCCCCTGGGGGAACTTTCTGTTATAAGCGTTTGTCTTTCAGCCTTATCAATGCCGGTACCACGTATTAAAGAGTCATGATGGCCCTGTTCCATGATATGATGCACAAAGAAATAGAAGTTTATGTGGATGATATCATCGTTAAATCCAAAAAAGGGGATGAACACATTGGCCATCTCAGAAAGCTATTCAATAGACTCCGCAAATACAACTTGAAGCTGAACCCGACCAAGTGTGTTTTTGGTGTTAAATAAGGAAAATTGTTGGGTTTTCTTGTGAGCAATAGGGGCATTGAATTGCATCCCGCCAAGATAAAAGCTATCACTGAGATGTCGATACCACAATCCGAAAAGGAGATACGGGGATTTCTTGGGAGAATTAATTTCATAAGCAGATTCATCTCTCAACTCACGGCAACTTGTAAGCCCATCTTTAAGCTTTTGAGGAAAAACTCCTCCGAAAAGTGGAATGAGGATTGTCAAAAGGCCTTCCTCGCCATCAAGAAATAGTTGGTTGAAGCTCTTATTTTGGTGCCTCCAAGAGACGAAAGTCCTTTGTTCATATACAGATCAGTCAATCCTAATGCTATGGGATGTATGCTGGGGCAGAAAGATTATAGAGGCAAGGAGAGAGTTATCTATTACCTTAGTAAAAGATTAAGTATCCATGAGAAAAAGTATATGTTGATTGAAAAGACTTGATGTTCTTTAGCGTGGGCCGCCATGAGGTTACAACATTACCTCCATAGGCACAAAACCTATCTCATCTCCCGCATGGATCCTCTGAAGTACATATTCTGCAAGCCCATGTTAAATTATCGGTTATCCAGATGGAAATTTATCCTTCAATAATTTGATATCATCTACGTGATTCAAAGGTCGATCAAGGGTCAAGGGATTGCAGATCAATTAGCCGAGGCTCAATCAGGGAATTTCAAATCCTTGGAAACTTACTTCCTAGATGATGGGATAATGACAATTCAAAAGAGCCAGCAAGAAGATGCAGGTCAGTTCTGGAAACTATACTTCGATGGCGCTGTAAATATAGAAGGTGCAGGAGCAGGGGTAGTTCTTGTATCCATCACGGGAGAACAATATCCCATGGCTATCAAACTACAGTTTGTTAACACCAACAACACAGTCGAGAATGAAGGCTGTAAAATGGGATTAGAACTGGTCCAATCAATGGGTATCCAACGGTTAGCAGTATTTGGGGATTCCGAGCTGGTTAACAAGAAAACCACCGGGGCATATCACACCAAAGAATTGCATCTACTATCTTATCATCAGAAAGTCATCAAGATAGCGATGTAGTTCGAAGAAATAACCTTCATCCATATTCCTCGAAATAGAAATGATTTCGCGGATGCATTAGCAAGACTTGCTTCCTTGATCCACGAGTCCGATAGGAGAGGAATCCCTGATATCAAACTTGCAAGCCAGAAGGCACCAGCCTATGGAAATTACATTAGAGAAATATCGGATGAAATCCCTCCCAGTAAACAGCCTTGGTACCAAGATATCAAATAATATTTATAGGATGGATCTACGTTCGCTGAGGCAAGTCAAGCTGAAAGAAAGCGGATCCACAAAATGTCTATGAAATTCTATCTAAGCGGAGATGCACTCTATAAGAGTGATGCTGGAATAGGTCTTCTGATATGCCTAGATAAATGTCAAGCTTAAAGACTTATAGATGAAGTCCACGGAGGAGTATGTGGTCCACATATGAGCGGTCCTTTACTTGCCAATAAGATATTAAGAACGGGGCATTACTGGATTTCTCTCAAAGATGACAGTGATGATCACGTCAGGAGATGTTATCAATGCCAAGTTCACGAAAATGTCGTCCACGCTCCTCTAAATGAACTACACTGTAAAAGTTTGCCATGGCCCTTTGCTATGTAGGGAATGGATGTGATCGGGCCAATAAAACCCAAAGCCAGTAATGGTCATCGATTCATCTTCACAATGATCGATTACTTCACTAAGTGGATAGAAGCTACCACTTTTCCCAAAGTCACAAAGGAGGTAATTGTTAATTTCATCAGAAATAATGTGATCTATCTATACGGACAACTGGTGGTGATCGTGTAAGACAATGCAAAAAATCTGAACAATCAGATGATGAAGGAATTATGTAGCAAATTCCACATCAAGCATCTCAACTTTGTCATCTACAGACCTAAGATGAAAGGGGCGAAATTTAAGCGGCCAAGAAAAATATTAAAAAGATTATGCAAAAGATGTCCGCCAATCCCAAAGGATGGCCAGGCTTATTGCCACCGACTCTGTTAGCATACAGAACATCAATGCGCACTTCTATTGGGACTACCCTTTAATCGTTGGTCTATGGTATGGAAGCAGTTCTCTCCATAGAAGTAGAAATGGAGTCATTAAGAGTATTAATAGACTCTCAGATGGAAGAAGAACAGTGGTTACAAGAGCGATATAGCCAGTTACCCATGAATGATGAGAAAAAGGCTGCAGCTATTTTCCATGGTCAGTTATACCAGCAAAGCATAATTTGTTCCCACAATAAAAAGGTCCAGATTCATAATTTAATGAAAATGACCTGGTATTAAAAAAGGTCCCCTCCAATCAAGAAGTAGCAAGAGGAAAATTTGGCCCAAACTAGGAAGGCCCTTTCATTGTCAAAGAAGTGTTGTCAGGGGAGCCCTCATATTGCAAGAAATGGACAGGGAATAATTTTCCCAACTTATCAACTCAGACACCGTGAAAAGCTACTATGTCTGAAATGCCTGTAAACCACCATCTTGGTCTTGGAAATAAATCAAATCAAATCAAATCAATTCAGGCTTTCACTACAAAGCCTGAACTACGAAAGATCTGATCTCTCATCTATGGGAGTACGTAGGAAGCCATCTATGGTGCGGTCAAACCAAACAAAAAAATCAATAACCACTCAAACCAAGATCAAACTCAAATAAACACTTTTTCAACTTTTCAAGCCAAGACTGAACTACGAAAGACCTGATCTCTCATCTATGGGAGTACGTAGGCAGCCATCTATGGTGCAGTCAAACCAAACAAAAAAAAATTAAAAACCCCTCAAACCAAGATCAAACTCAAATAAACACTTTTTCAACTGTTCAGGCCAAGTCTGAACTACGAAAGACCTGATCTCTCATCTATGGGAGTACATAGGCAACCATCTATGGTGCAGTCAAATCAAATAAAAAAAATCAAAAACCCCTCAAACCAAAATCAAACTCAAATAAACACTTTTTTAACTGTTCGGACCAAGCCTGAACTACGAAAGACCTAATCTCTCATTCATAGGAGTACGTAGGCAGCCATCTATAATGCGGTCGAATACTCAAAAGAAAACCAAACACTTTACCAAAACCTTACCCATACCAAAAGACCAGTCCCAAGACACCAAAAGGAAAAATTGGAAGCTGGTACATAAGACAAACCCAAAGATCAAACCTTCTGAGAGATCCTATGACATCTCAAGGTCAGTTTATCAAGGAAAAGTTCGGGACACATCAAGATAGCAATTCAGGGAGAAATCTAGCAATTATCAAGCAAAGTCAAAATATATCCAAAAGGGAAGTGTGATAAAATATATTTCCTTGCTATATGCACTGTTTAATATATACAAATGCCCTGTATATGTCAAAAGTGGCTAACCTAGTAAAATGCAGGAAATAAAGCTACTCTATAAGCCCCTAGTTAAGCGGACAACAAATCAAGCATAGCATCTCTGTCTGAGGATGGAGGGGAATCTCTGATCTCCTGCCCAGTAGTCTTAAGGCGAGTCATAAGCTCCACTGCTATATGTAATGTGCTATCATGATCAGCTATGAACGCACTTGTCGATGCAACCACATCCTCTGTATAGGATCTAAGAGTGGCCTGCTCAGCCACGACAGCATCTCTGGCCACCTGGAACTCATCCCTGGCTAAGAAAGCAGCATCCCTGACCGCATGGGCCTCGTCCCTTGCCAAATAAGTAGCATCTTCACTAGATGAGACCATCAACAATAGTTCCCTGGCCTTGTCTCGTTCGAAAGTCAAAAGTTATACTCGCTGCTCCAGTACCTCTCTTGGTAATAAAGGGACAGAAGCAGAAATAGAGCTAGGAGTAGGCATATCTATAGCTGTCGTCAAAGCCTCAAACAGGTCATCCCCTGAAGGGGAGGGTGGATCCTCCATGGGCTCCTCATCATCTAAAGCAAAAGGTAGCTCTAGAAGGACAACATGGACCGCTGCTGTATCTGCCTCTAACCAAATAGTGTACTCTGCTGAAACGGCTAAAATGACTCTCACCAAACTCAGAGACTCCCTGAGAGTCCATAAATCATAAACCCACCTTAAATCATCAACAGATATGGACGAATCTGATAACCGATAGTCCAAAGCTCCCTCAAAATGATAGAAATCCTAAAACTACTCAAACTATCCTTGGATAGCCAGTGGGTGATAAGTAGTCATCGCTCTCAAACCCGCCAAGGGAAGGAAATCTATACCGGTAGCATGGGCGATGAAACTGAAGGGAGAGCAGAATCCTGAGTAAAGCAAAATGGAGAAATGATCCTCAATAGTATCCAGAAAAGTCAGCCATTTAGCTGCATCTATGCACTCTGTAGGGCAAAAAGAGAAAGACATCACCCTGTCATGCCCAAAGTAATATCCCAGGCATCTCAAACTACCTACCGTCCGAAGATAGGTCATGAACCATATATACAGTAAAACTGTACTGCCTCGAAAATATCCATCATCGTGAACATGACAGTATGTAGTCGAAATAAAGGTCTCTGCAAGAATCATGGGAAGAATGGTGCAACCCTCCCGTAAAGCTCAGACTACAGTAACTAAGGCAATGTCCAAATGGTCCAAGTAAAGCGGCATTTACAAATAAGCCACAACACACATCAAGAAAGTGTCCATCCTGGCTATCCTCCACTCATCCTCTGACATCCAGAAATCCTTATGATAACAAGAAAAGCTATCCAAAGACCCAAAGCGGTCAATCAGGAACTCCATGGATATAATGTGACCCGAGGTGAACTCAGCTAAAAATGCTGGCCATCGTAAACCTGTCATATCCATAAATTGACGGCGCATCTGATCGGTAGCTGCCCTAGCACATGGAACATCTAAAAATAGCCTGGTAATACAGAAATACTTATCTAAGGTAGGAGTCAACTCATCAGAACCAAAATAAAAAACCTATCTAGCTCGGATCCAATGAGGTATAATGCCCTCTATAAACCCATCAGGGACTTGAAAGGTCAACAACGACATAGAGTGACCCAACATGCCACCTGCTAACTTGCGATCTAACTCTGGAAGACTATCAAACCAAGATCGCGAATCCATAGCAATGTGGCTGGCAGGTAGGGGATCAATACGTGATACCGATGAAGAAGATATATGTAGAATCTTATCATATGACCATACAGGGGTCAATTTCAACTCATAAAAAAGCAAATACCTGATATATTGCATGCATCATGATAAATGACAATATAATAGGTGTAGGAAATAAAAGCATTATAGAATATAAAACTGCATACATCATAAATACGTAATCTCTGTTCTAAAAATAAAAATAAAAAGTACAGGGAAGTGGGGCACAACAGCCCTATGTCTAACAAAAGCCTATCATAAGAAGTCATAGAAATCTATATCCCCTAGGCGATCCTCAAGATCCAACTCCTCCTGAGTCATTGTATCTATACTGAATGGGATATCTGGGCGGTACAGGGGAGGATCTGCTCCAGTAAAATCAGCAGTGTATGGGCCTCTAGATGTACCAGCACCTGAGTCAGAGGAATCAAAAGTATCCACCTCTGAAGGATCTCTACCTAGATGGTGAATGAAAAGATGAGCCCTATCCAGCTGACGAGTTAAATCTTCTATCTGGTCCAGATGGGTAGACTCTCGAAAGTAGGCGATCCAATCTGTCATCATAACTTATCCAGGTACCAGGTCCGCCATAAATTGAGTGGCCTGGGTCTGAGCCCCTATGGTGCAGGGAATCCACCACGAGCGGAATACATCAGATGTGAAAAATCCATCTGACAAGGTGAAGCCATCTAAACCCATCAGGGGAATGTATGTAACAGGCTGGGATATAGGCCAATGCCACTGAGCGGGAGGAAAATGGGGAATATGAATCTGCCCTATGATACACCTGATCGCTCGCTCTCCCAAATAGAGCTTTCATCCTCCCTCGGTCAAGAAGGGAATCCGATGAGTGGACAAAGCATACTCCAACCCTGTCGGGAAACCATCTTCAAAGCCTATTGACAGAAGATTTGGAGTGTAAGGAACCCAAGTAATGGCCTCTGTAGTAAAAAACTCTAGCTGTAGATGACTGTGTGTAAAACCCTCTACTACAGGTACTTTCGTCAAAGTAGAATGATGCCAACGCCGTCCCCGCGAATATGTTTCCAAGCCCAAAATAGTAACTGGATGAAGGAAAGGAAGCCTCTCATAAGCCCAGAACTAAAATAGGCAGACATCAAAAATATCAAATCTATCTATCAAAAATACCCGAAGGTGAGAAATGGAAAATGAATTGCCAGTACTTAAGGGTAGAAGCCCAACCAAGCCTTTGTAACGCCTTTAGAATAGAGGCGCATCCCTCGAAGGAAATATACAAATGTGAAAGAGCCCCAATCGAAATCTCTGATGCGATCTACATCGTGGAGAGCACAAATCAGAGAAAAAGAAACAATCAAGGAGTATTCTACAATAAAGCAGTCCCTCATCATCGTCAAAAATAGATGGTGAAGAATGCTATATCTCGCTGCCTGATCCTTAGGATGAGGCTCTGATAAAGCCCCCACTAGAAGCATCAATGCTCAACGGACCAGAACGGACGGCCCGACCCTGGAGCGCCGTAGCAGGGATCCCCAACAAAGATTTGACAGCCGCAGGGAAAATGTCTGTCGATAATGGCACCCTCTCACCGGTAAATTCCAAGCTGGTAATAAACCTCCAATCCATCAGAGTTATCATCACCTCACAATCTAGCAAGTGAAGAGACTGAGTCTGATGGAACCATCGCTCGAATAAAGGTCTCATATAACCCCATGTGCGTCGTGGTGTGATAGAGAATAAAGTCTCAAAGACCCATGAATCTACAATGGCCTGGTGCTCAGGATGTATATTTCGATAAACAAAATGAACAGTAAACCAGTTCCCCCTCGGCTGAGTTAACCCAGGAACCTGCATTGTAAATCAAGGACCGACTATTGTCAAAAAATGGGAGAAAAAACAAAAGAAAAATTGAAAATTTCCATTACCTTATTGGCATGGAGATGGACCGATGGATGACACCTCAAGTCGCCCAAAAGATTGGAGATAGGCACCTGTATACTAGGAAGGTCCCAACGCGGGGTAGAAGAAGAAGGAGTTGTATCTGCAATAGGGTCCTCCTCCTCATCAATAGCATCCTCCCTCTCAATCCTAATGGGACGGATCACAAACTCAGCCAACCGACGCGCCTGTCGGGTTGGTCAAGGTAAAGGAACAGTCGAAGCTGCTCTCCTGACACCAGAAGAAATGGCACATGGAATAGAGCTGCCGGGTTGGTCAGAATCCATATCTAAAAACAAAAATCTCCAAATCGCCTCAGAATGGGTGAGGTATGATTTACTTACAAATTAAGTAAAGTAAGTGCATGACCTTAGGACATTAGAATCCTAGAAAGCTAAAAAACACAGTGTGCATAGCTTAATTATGTCAAATCATGCTATTTTAACATATATCCCTAGTAGAGTTAAACATGCATGCATTTTAGAATGTTCAGACTCGTGAATTTTTTTTGCCAAAGTCTCCTTTGTAAAATGGACTATCCGCCTACACATAGGCATGACTAGGTGGCCATTCAGTAGCACACCAACCCAAATTATGAGCATTTATATATATATATATATATATATATATATATAAAATATTAAAATTAAACTCATCATGGCAGCTAAATTACCATGTGTATTTTTTAGTTGAAAATTCAGGCTCAATTATCCTCAAATAGGATGAATAAACCAGCCAAAAAGGGCGCCAATTGACTGTCCCGGAAATGAAATTTTTTTATACCGAAGTGTTTAGCATGGTAAAATATATGTATTTATCAAATCTGTTCATTTTTATTAAGTCATCTATGCATACATATTTGATACATTGCGTTTAAAACCATACTACGTGAAATCTAACATTCTAACGGTCAAAAGTTGAAAAGAATGGATGAAAACGTTACCTGAAGTGTGCAAAACGTGTGTACGGTGATGGATTTTGAAAAAAAAAATAGTCCGAAATGAGTAGATATGGGCTGGAAGGGCCGAATTTCTTTCGAAAGTTCAAATTGAAAATGACTTGTTAAGGGCCCGGGGGTTATAAAACCACCCGCGGCCTTCCGCGGATATAACTGTGAAATCTACAGGTCTACCTACAAAAGTTCAGGGTGGGTCCCACCCCCTCTAGTTTGATCCAATTTGAGGTCTGGTAGGTCTTCCAGAAGCTGAAAAGTTAAATCAGGAAAAAAGGTTCTACGCGATTGAGCGGAAAGGGCCTGAATCTTTGAAACAGGGCGTCAAACGTCGAAGCCTGACATCAACCCAGTATGGCATCCGGAAAAACATGCCAGAACGACCCTGGAAAACTAACTTCATCAAGAAGGACCGATTATGGAATATGTTATACACAAAATCTCCAATCAAATTAGCTAATCCGACCATTGTAAACTACCGTTCGAGTAGGCATCGAGGAGGTTCAGTGATGGTCAACTCAGCAAAATACCGTTCGAGTAGGTATTAAACCAAATTAGTTAATCCAACCATTGTAAACTACAGTTCGAGTATGCATCAAAGAGGTTCGGTGATGGGCAGCTCTGCAAACTACCATTGGAGTAGGTATCAAATCAAATCAGTTCAGTCTACCGTTGTAAACTACCGTTCGAGTAAGCATCGAGGAGGTTCAGTGATGGTCAACTCTATAAAATAATGTTCGAGAATGTATCAAGTTAAATCAAGTTTAATAGACCGTTGTAAACTACCATTCGAGTAGGCATCGAGAAGGTTCTGTGATGGTCAACCCTGCAACCTATCGTTTGGGTAGGTATCGAATCAAATTAGTTCAGTAATGATCGACCATTGTAAACTACCATTTGAGTAGGTATCGAGGAAGTTCGGTGATGGTCAACCTTGTCAACTCTTGTTCGAGTAGGAATTGAAAAGATGTTATCATTGCAAGATCTATCCCCGACAACAACATCAACTTGATAGAAATCCAAATCATTGGTGACAGCCCCATCATAGCATCGGGAAGGATCCGATAATGTACACTGAGGAAAACTATCATCAGGATAGGCATCGGGAATCCCCAATAAGGTCACTCGTAAAAAGAAGTATATCCCTAGCGGAGGTAAAGTTAAAAAACGTATCTGAAGACAAAGAACGTTGGCAACAACCCTAACATTAAATTTAGAAAAATGGCATCAACCATAGAAATATTCCCCACAGAGATCTTGAAAAACATCTCTACAACAAATTCATCTAATCAGTCTTAGTAGCACTGATGGATATTTTAAACCGTTGGCTTCAACCCGACATAGACATCGAGAAGGTTCGATGATGAAAGCTCTATAAACTACCGTTCGAGTAGGCATCGAGAAAGTTTGGTGATGAAAGCCTAGGTAAGCTACCGTTCGAGTAGACATCCAGATAGTTCAGTAAAGACCATCATTGACAACTCCATCCCCAGCAAAAATGGCGGGAGCCTTCAGTGGTAGAATATCGATGGAAATAACTCTAAACAAAAATATTCAGCATCCATAACAGTATATCATGCTGCATTGTATGACATCATTTAATCTTTTCATATTCAAGTGTATAGTAATCTTTATCCTATTCATTCCATTACATTGCATAAACATGATAAAAAGGGGCATCTGTAGACACTCAAAATTTTGCATTTACTATTATTAATCATGGATGAGGGCAAATATGTCTTTTCACACTCCAGAGATAGCCTTGGAGGATTAAATCATCAAACCAGACCCCTGGTGACAGCACCGGGAAATCATCAAACCAGACCCCCGGCAATAGCACCGAGAAATCATCAAACCAGACCTTTGACAACAACACTGGGAAATCATCAAACCAGACCACCGACGACAGCACCGGGAAATCTTCAAATCAGACACCCGGCGACAACATCGGGAAATCATCAAACCAGACCCCCGACGACAGCACCGAAAAATCATTAAACTAGACCATCGGTGACAGAACCGAGAAATCATCAAACTAGACTCCTGGTGGGAAATCATCAAACCAGACCCCCGGTGACAGCATCGGGTAATCATCAAACCAAACCCCCGACGATAGTACCGGGAAATCATCAAATTAGACCCCCGCGATAGTACCGGGAAATTGAATAAATCCTCAAAGAAAACCCCAAAGCATAAAATCAATCCCTAGAGACAACCCTAAGGAATGATAGAATCGGCAGGGATGAAACCTCGGAAACAACCCTAAGAACCAGCCGAAAGCCCTATCAACCTTGGAGATAACCCCCGGATTGGAAAAATAGTCATTTTGACAAATCAATGTCACAACTTCAATACAGCTACAAAAAGAGTTACAAAGACCGATTCCAGTATTTTCGAGCGCAAACTACGCAAAATAGCTCAACAGACTACCTGCGAAAAACCAAAGATGCCATTTCGATCATGGACCCATTTTCCCAGATTCATAAAAGGGAAATCTCTATGTCATTACGTAGCTCTCGGAGAGAGCTTTTCGGATTGGTATGGCACATCTCCATCGGATTCCCGGATTTCAAGTTCCGAGCGTTTTCGCGGACTGCACGTCGATCGTGATTGTACGTACTTCGAGACGACGGGACCCACTAGGGGCTTCTGCAAGTATACCTGCGGAGTCCACAAGTCTACCTGTGGAAGTTGTGGCTTTATAAAAAATCCTCCCACTAACTTGTGGAAAAAAGAAGAAGAAGAAAAAAAATGAAAAAGAAAGAGAAAGAGAGAGAAGAGAAAAAACAGAGAAAAGAAAGAGATTTCATGCCAGAAATCGTTCTGATCTTGCTTCCAAACTTGTAAACCCCACTTGTAAGGGTGTTTAAAGGCATTTGATAGCCATTCTCGTGCAAGGCCGTAAGGTTTCTTTGAATTTTCTTTTCTTCTTACTAATACACATGTATATGAGTAATATATATGTATATTAGTTAGTTTTACGATTTAAATATCATTTCTGGCTTTTCTTTACATTAATATATAAATAAATATACATATATTTGGATTTATATATAATAGTTGAGCCTGGATTGCAAATTCGTGGCTTTTTACTGCTTTATTTTATATATATATATATATATATATATATATATATATACTGTTCAGTTTTCCTGGATTTCAAATTGCCTGGATTTCAAATCTGTGGCTTTTATTGCTTTATTATATAATATATATTGTCGATGTCGGTTAAAAAATCCGCGGGTCGAGTCACAACCCGGATCTTTTATCTCTTTTTCTAAGTTATCTCTACCCTCACTCTTTTTATTTAGGAAAAAGGTTTTAAAGGGTTTTTTAGGAAAAAGGCCAACATGTATCATGCTGACGATTTGAACGTTTTACAGAGTCGCCAGTTGGTAGATTTGAAATGGTACCAACTCAACCGAGTTTTGTTTGAAAGAGGCCCAATTGTTGGACACTATCAAAACTTGATCTTTGAAAAAAAAGTTTTGAGCTCGGGCGCTTGGTTAATTGTGGGGAAGTTGTTAGGCACCCCACAACTCCCGTGTAAATACGGTACCGCATTTTTTTAATATTTTCCTTAAAACTAAAATGCATGTGCGAATGTTGTTTGAAAATTGGGCCTACGTTTGATTGATTTGAAAGTAGTGCTTTGCTTCGTTGAACCTATATATGAAGGGTTTGATTTGATTTGCAAAAAATCTTTGATTTGATTTCCAAAAGTGTTTAATTTAATTTGCAAAAGCTTTTCTTTTGATTTGAATTAAAAGTGATATTTTAAAAGCTGGTTATCAAACCCTTACGCTACCATAGGAATTAAAGCCTGTTGATACTTCCAATTTTATCTCTTTAGCCTTAAGGATGCATTTAATGGTGATTTGTCGGTCTGCGAAGCATCCCCGACCACAAAATATATACAAGTGTCGGTCTCCTCATGGGCATGAAAACCATCGGAGGGACTCTAACACAATAAACCATATTTTTCACTATGTTGAGACCTTAAATCCGGATAACCGTTTTAAGGTCTTTGCATGTACATTTTACAGAAAAACTGGCAGGGTACATTCGTAAAGCGGAGTTTGTCCATCGTAGGAATCAAATTCTGATCGATTTGATCATGAATCCCACGATTCCTAGGCTCATATGAGAGTAGCCCATAAACCTGCACAATTCAAATTTGTACAGAAACAAATATATATCCCAATATTGCCAGAAATGAGGATTCATTCAGTAAATCCCGATTCGCACGGCCGAAGTGTCTCGTTCCCGCTAGATATCGATCTAAGGGACGCGAGGTTGCTTTTGTGACTGAAAAATGTCGATTCATATCAAATGAATATTTAAAGCATTAAATTAAATAAAATGCAAGTATTAGCAATATATATACACAATTATATATATAACTGTAAAAAGGCGATGGGTTTTCACTCGCAGGCCCAAATTGGAATTGATATATATATATATATATATATATATATATATAAACTTTAAATAGCCACGAAATGATCCAGGCTTGACAAAAATGAAATATATATATATATATATATATATATATATATAAATAATAAAAAGGGCGATAGGCTTTCACACCGGTGCCTGTACTGGAAGGGAAATTGACATAAAAGTAATCAACCAGTGACTAGGAAGATCACCCAGTATTGTAAGGAGTGCAAACGCAGTAAAAAGGCCACGAAATAATCCAGGTCTTACAAAAAAAAAAAATATATATATATATATATATATAGATATATTGACATAAATGTAGTCAACCAAGACTGGGAAGAGAACTCAGTGGTGGTGAAAGCTGCTTATATATGAATAAATATATATATAAGTAGTAAACTACCTCAGATTTGACATCCAGGCTTGATAAAATTGAAATGTTAGTATATATACAGTTGAATATACATAAGAAAGGGAAAAACCCAGACTGGGAAGATAACCCAGTCTGGAGAAGTTGCCAAAACGAAGAATTTAGTGCATTAAAGCTGATGGAGCTGACGGATCGTCAATCCGAGTTGTAGAAATGCCAAAAATTGAGTTTATATACAAAAATGTACCAAATTTTGACTAAAACGACCACGAAACTAAGTTTCGAGCGTATTTAGAAAGCGAAACTTAATGTGCAAATGTATAAAAGTACGAATAAGTAATATAAACTTTCTGATCGTAAAAATACTCACATTAGACTGCTACACGAGCTTGTTGCCAAATCGTAGGCTCTATACGTCCAAATCTACCAGTTATTTTTTGATATGTGGTAGTATGTGGGTATATCTACGTGTTAGAGTAAAAAAATTTGGGTTTAGAAGAGGTGAAAAAGTCAAAAAATCAAACGGGCAGAGGTTCGCTGCGTTTTTTCTTTTTTTTAATGAGGGCGGGTGGCCTCATATAGACCATGGAGCCTTGGCTTTACCTACTGCTGCCGTAGGTAGAGGTGCGGCTCTCTTGGTGGGGCCCACCCATCTAGTTTGGTCATCTCGAAGTACGTGCACTCTGAGAAATGCGAGGTCGAAGTCAAAACTTTCTAACTTTTGAACGGAGCGTCCATTTGATGCGTGCTATACCTTTCCGAAAAGCCCTCGCCAAGAGTGTCACAATGACATGCGATAAAAAAAATTCCTAGTACAAGAAGATGGGTTCATAACCAGGTTTTCAATTCCCCGCAGTTTGTCCGTTGAGCTGTCTTGCGCTGTTTGCACTAGGGATCATCGTTATGGTTTGTTATAACCTTGGTGGCATCAATTAGGCTTGTATTTGACTGAATTGTCTTAGGGTTTGTAAAATGACCAATTTGCCCCTCCCGGTGTTGCCTTTAGTGTCGGTATGGCCTTCGGTTGACTTCCGAGAGTCGTTTCCAAGACTTGGATCCCATTCGAGTCTGATTGTCCTCAGTATAGTCTCTGAAGTTGAATGGGTCATTCTAGGTTTTCCTCTGGAGATGTTTTAAAGCTTCAGGACTGTTTCTAAAGTTGACTTGACTTCCTGGGTTACGACCGGGGCTAACCTGTACCTCCCGGGTTGAGACCAGGGCTGAGTTGACGTCCCGAGACTGGTGTTTGAGGCTATGGTTGTCCCGGTATTGGTGACCAGGGTATTTTTAAAAGGCCTAATATTAAGATCGGGGATGATCTGACGGTCCGATTGGAGATCAGAGTTGGATTGACGGTCCGATTGGAGATCGGAGTTGGATTGATGGTTAGATTGGAGATCGGAGCTGGGTTGACGGTTCAATTGAAGATCAGAGCTGGATTGACTGTTTGATTGGAGATCAGAGCTGAGTTGATGGTTCGATTGGAGATCAGAGCTGGATTGACGGTCTGATTGGAGATCGGAGCTGGATTAATGGTCCGATTGGAGATCCGGAGCTGGATTGTCGGTCCGATTGGAGATCGAAACTGGATTGACTGTCCCATTGGCGATCGGAGCTAGATTGACTGTCTGATTGGCGATCGAAGCTGGATTTGATTGTTCGATTGGAGATCAGAGCTGGATTGACAATCTAATTGGAGATCGGAGCTGGATTGACAGTCCAATTGGAGATCGGATATGATTTGACTAGAGTACCGATATTGGTGATCGGATTTAACTGGACTACCGATATTGGTAATCAAATTTGCCTGGAGTAATGATATTGGTGATCGAATTGAACTGGAGTACCGATATTGGTGATCAGATTTTCCTGGAATACCGATATTGGTGATCAGATTTGCCTGGAGTACCGATATTGGTTATCGAATTTAATTGGAGTACCAATATTGGTGATCGAATTTGACTGGAATACCAATATTGGTGATCGAATTTAACTGGAATACCGATATTGGTGATCCGATTTGACTAGAGTACCTATATTGGTGATCAAATTTAGCTGGAATACCGATATTGGTAATTAAATTTAACTGGAGTACTGATATTGGTGATCGGATTTAACTAGAGTACCGATATTGGTGATCGAATTTAACTGGAATACCGATACTGGTGATCGGATTTTACTAGAGTATCGATAGTGGTGATCAAATTTTCCTAGAATACCGATATTAGTGATCGGATTTAACTAGAATACCGATATTGGTGATCGAATTTTACTAGAGTACCGATATTGGAGATCGAATTTGATTGGAGTATCGATATTGGTGATCGAATTTTCCTAGAATACCGATATTGGTGATCGAATTTGCCTAGAGTACAGATATTGGTGATCAGAATTTAACTGGAGTACCCATATTGGTGATCGAATTTGACTGGAATACCGATATTAGTGATCGAATTTAACTGGAGTACCGATATTGGTGATCGGATTTGACTGGAGTACCGATATTGGTGATCGAATTTAACTGGAATATCGATATTGGTGATCGAATTTTACTGGAGTACCGATATTGGTGATCGAATTTGCCTAGAATACCAATATTGGTGATCGGATTTGCCTGGAGTACCGATATTGGTGATCGGATTTAACTGGAGTACCGATATTGATGATCGAATTTGACTAGATTACCAATATTGGTGATCAGATTTAACTGATGTACCAATATTGGTAATCGAATTTGACTGGAGTACTGATATTGGTGATCAGATTTAACTAGAATACCGATATTGGTGATTAGATATAACTAGATGGCCCAATTGGAGTTCGGGGTTGATTTGATAGCCCGATATTGAGATCGGGGTTGATCTGGAGGTCCGGTATTGAGACCAGAGTTTGTTTGATTGACCCACGTTGCTTTCCTATAGTATTAGTAGTAGGGGCAAGAAATTTCGAGTGTCTACAGTTGCCCCTCTTTATCATGCTCATATAATGCAATGAAATGAGCATGATAAAGATTGCTAGACACTTGAAATGTGAATATTGAACGATATGTTGTGCATGTTTGATACCTCTGAGAGGCTAGGGTTACCCTTGAATGTTTATGCCACTTTTTGCTGGGGATGACATTGTCCGTGATAACCCTTGCTGCCTCATTATCATGCGATTGCTGGTAGGATATCAGATTTAAGCTATCAAAAAATTTCTTATCACTTTCTGCTGGGGATGACGATGTCCGTGATAGCTTTGCCAACTCTGATGGGGATATATCTTGGTTGTCGAGTTACCTTCTTGTATGCTTTTGATGCTTATCCTAGCGATAATTCACAGCGGCAGCTTACCACAGGGGGTTGAACCACCAGTACTTCCTGATGCTCCCTTTGAGGATGTGTATAACAGATTCCATCATCGGGGATGGATTATTACATGGTTTCTGTCACCGACTCATTTTTGATGCTTCGCTGAGGTTGCTCCAACGGCTGCTGTCATCGGTCGATACCCAATACTTCATTGGGTTGAAGCCAACAGCTGAAATGGATTCGGTCTGTACCTGATACTTCACTGGGTTGAAGCCAACGGCTGAACTTGTCTCGGTCTGTACCCAAACTTCGTTGGGTTAAAGCCAACGGTTGATCTGGACTTGTTCTATACATGATACTTTGTTGGGTTGAAGCCAACGGCTGAACTGGACTCGGTCTATACCCAAACTTTGCTGGAGTTGAACCAACGGCTGATCTGGACTCAGTCTGTACCCGATACTTCGTTGGGTTGAAGCCAATGGCTAAACTGGACTCGATCTGTACCCGAACTTCGCTGGAGTTGAACCAACGGCTGATCTGGACTCGGTCTATACCCGATACTTTGTTGGGTTGAAGCCAATGGCTGAACTGGACTCGGTCTGTACCCGATACTTTGTTGGGTGGAAGCCAACGGCTGAACTGGACTCGGTTTGTACCCGAACTTCGACAGTGTTAATTTTTTGGCAGTTTGATGTCGCTTTTTGGCAGTTAATCAGTAATTTGGATACGTGGGTCCCAGACATTATTCTGAGATGGATACCAAGGGTTTTCATAGAGATCCCTTTTCTGTCAGGATTATGCTGCTTAAACGCAGGATTTCAGGATAAACCGCTCAATCGCGTAGCCGTTTTTCTTTAGATTTGACTTGGCAGCACATAGAAACTCTATTTTAACCCGAAATGAACCAAGCCCGGGGGAGTGGGACCTACCCTGGGGAGCCGCAGATGGGCCCGCTTCCACATGGGCTATTTATTGGGCTGCGAATTTTTATTTTTCAAGTTTCAGTTTTGAGTTCCAAACGGATTCCGATCTTCTTTTTCAGATCTACAGAGCTTGGATAGCTGTTTTCTGATTCTGTCAGTTCCTACGCGTTCAGCGCAGCGCATGTAACATTTTACGTCCTTTTTTCTTGAGTTTTGACCGTTAGACGTAATGTATGAAAAATGTATGCCTATATGATCTGTTAAAAAATTTCTAACTACATATATATGCATATCTTACTGTAATGCACGTTTGGATGCAAGAAAATTCAGATTCTGAGACAATCAATTTTTGCTCTTTTTGATCAGTTTACTCATCTTTTCGAGGCCTAGTGAGCTTAGACTTTCAACTAAAAAATGTCCATGGTAATTTGGATACCATGTGAGGTTATTTTTTATTTTAATTCATAAATATGAACTATTCTTATTTTTGGGAAGGTGTGCTACTGAATGGCCACCTAGTCATGCCTATGTGCATGCGGACAGTCCATTTTACAAAGGAGACTCGGGCAAAAAAATTTCAAAACCAAAGCATTTAATAAACATGCAGTTTTGACTCTACTGGGGATTTTTGACTAATTCATGCATGTTTTTAGGATTTATCTTTTAGAAAACAATATGCAGTTCTGACTTTATTGGGTATTTTTGACTGGCCCGTGCATGTTTTAGGACTTAGAGATGCATAGAGTACTGATTTAAATAATAAGCCACATATTTTAGGCTTACCACACCCTTTCTGAGGTGATTTAGAGAATTTGTACAGGTGATGGACTGTGATAGACCCGACAGTGCTAGTAGGGTATCCTAAGGTATTAGACGGAGGCGAGCTTCTGATGTTCCTCAGTCTCGTCCGGCTAGACCACCTCGCCGATTGGTAGAGTAGGTGGTTCATCCAGCTCAAGACGAACAACTTATTGACATTGATGATGAGCAGGCTATTTTTGCTGCTCCAGCTCCAGCTCAGGCTCCACAGGCGGAGGTTCCAGGCATCGTTGTGCCTACACAGGAGCTGATGGGCGACTTGAGTCGCCATCCATCGAGATATCTCCATGCCAACGAGGTGACTTGAAGTTTTTCTCTTCTTGGATTCTTTTCCTTCTTTGGCCATTCTTGGGGCACAGGTTTTTGACATGGGTTGGTTTTTTTTATGCAGGTTCCCGGCTTTATGCAGCCTCGAGGGAACTAGTTCAATGTGCATTCCCTGTATCACACTCAACACGAGGATTACAGGGATATCATTAATGGCTGGGGGTTTCAGGCGTTCTTTTCCATCCTTCCCCGTCGCTGCCCCTAGGGGTATATGAGGGCTTTATCTGAGCGCTGGTTCCACCAGACTCAGTCCCTTCATCTGCTAGATTGTGAGGTGATGATGACTCCTATGGACTGGAGATTCATCACCGACATTGAGTTTGAGGGTGAGCCAGTGCCTGTTGTGGCTGACATCACTCCTACTGTCGTTCAGTCCCTGTTGGGAGTTTTTGTGGTGGCGCTTAAGGGTCGGTCAGTCTGATCTGGTCCCTTGAGTATAGATACCCAGAGTAGGACTTTACTGGAGCCTCTGCCTAATGACCAGAGGGTTAGAGATTGCATTCTGAGGCGACTATTTCTGGTGATCGTCAGGGGTTATTTCATAGTGGACAACTCATTTACTGTGTCCTTCGCCCTGATTAGTGCTACCTAGCATGTAGAGCACCTCAGTGACTTTGATTGGGGTTCCTACACCTTTACCTATTTTCTCCGTGGCATGTGCATGCTTTCAAAGGGTTCGACGGAGGCTTGGTTAGGATTCAACCCGTTTCTGCTGATGAGTACATCTTTCTTGTACTTTTTTAATTTTCGCATTTATATTTGTCAGTATTGATCATTGAGGACTTTTGATATTTGCATGGCCAGTTCTGGGAATTTAAGAGGCTTTCTTGCCTACGGCCCGCCACTTCTTTAGGTCTAGAGACCTATCCACGAGGATGGCATTAACATTACTCGACTTTGACGGAGGTCCCTGTTGCTGAGGGATTTATTCATGCCCACTTACAGTTAGAGCTTTTGACTGCTGGATTGATCTCTTGAACGCCATATACCTCTGAGTTTTTTATCGTCAGATTCGAGGGGGGCTTTCCTACTGTTCGGGAGTTTATATTATCGACCCGCAGAGTCCCTATTTTAACAAAGGGAGGCTAAGAGCTCTATTTGGGAGAGCGTGGATCAGGAGTATTACAGGTGAGATTCGCATTCCCATTATTCCTCCTACTTGGCATCATTGGCCGCTGATCATGCCGTTGACAGAGATCCCTATGGAGGCCGTAGATGGCTTCACCCTATCAGAGGGTCCGTTCAGCCAAGAGGCATTTAGAAAATGGTGGAGTCCTCGCATTATTGGAGTTCAGTCTCGTGCTACCCAGTTCATGGCAGACATAGTGCTAGGGTCCATGATGATGATGAACTGGATAGCTTGCCTCAGGGAGCTGACTCATTTAGACCAGATTGCAGATCTAACCCGGGAGTTGGATAGGGCTTGCTTCTTTATCAGGCATCTTGGCCGAGATTCGTCAGAGGCATCTTCTTTTGACCCATCCAACTCTGGAGCAGGCCCCTCCTCAGGTGCATTTAGCAGCAGTTTTATAGGGGCAGATCCTCCTTGTACCACCCAGACATGCCTGATGACCGCAGGTTTGTATCTACAGTAGAGATGGAGCAGGTTGATCACATGGACGTAGATTATCTGGACCTCTTCGGATAGCTATGGCAGCTATATTTTTGGTCAGCCACTATTTTAGCTATTTAGCGGTTGTGCCATCATTTTGATAGACCACTGTAGTAGTTGGGTGGTGGTGCCCCATTTCCTTATATTTCTTCACTTCACTTTGGATTATCAGACAGGGATGATGCCCGCAGTAGATAGTTTATCATAGATATTTATGTTATTTCCTATCTATCGCATCATGTTTATACTTGTCATCATGCATGTATTATGTCATATATATGCATTAATATAGATGAGTTCAGATTTAACCCCTGGATGGTCTTGTGGTACGATGACACAGATGACGTCATTCGTCGTGAGCCGTATTGAGCATTTGCCACAGTCTGAGGTGGCTTCATCATTGCAGTTGTGGTACTAGAGCATGCCCTTCTCAGCTCTAGGGACATTAGACCAGATGTTAGGGCATTCGTTGGCCCTAGTAGATTTTTAGGTGCCATACGGGTTTATGGATAGCATACTATCTTGCTGGATACCCGAGAGGTAGGTTTTTTGATTTGTGTGACATGAGCTGACGCCGACTTTGGAGGAGTACGAGCTACTTACCGGTCTGGCTTTGGCCTTGTCGTGCGCCCGGACTACTATAGTGATATGAAGAGACCATTCCTGCGGATGTCTGATCTCCGTTAGAGAGTAGTTGTAGACGAGATCGTTTCTGGACGTGTAATCTCGATTGATTTTGTGATCGATCGTTTTGGGGAGCTTGATAACTACGATCGACATATTGGGGACTTTATTATTTCAGCAAAGGCGTGGCATCTGGCTAGGGTAGATATTCTGCTGATGTGCATTGTAGCATACGTTTACATGCCACTGGGCTTAGATCACCTAGATGTGGGATTGGTAGTTGTTGTTCGGGCCCTTAGATAGGGTAGTACCATTATCCCGATGATATTAGCTGAGATGTTACCGTCAGCCACCCATTGGAGTACCCACTCGGAGGGATTCTTTAGAGGTAGTTAGGTCTTGCTGTATGTATAGCTGATGTCCCACATACGACCGATTGGATCTTTTAGACCTCATGGATATTACTTTACCCGTGAGGTAGCCACATTTTACTCTTTTTAGCCTGTTGAGTGTACCGATGCAGCGATGTGGTCTGCATTTTTGGCGGATATTGACCATCCGTTTATGATTTTTCCATGCTCAGGGCTAGCCTCCCCATATAGCTTCATTACTCTTGCACCTGGCATAGATTACTTGCCCCTAGCGGGTTTGAGGGGAGTGACTACTTATCATCCCCTGGCTGTTATGAGCTAGTTTGATCAGTTCCAGAGCTTGCACCAATTTGAGGGGTTTGCTAATCAGAGATGTCGGCTTCATCCATGTCATCTGTCGACTTGGTTCGAGTGTATGAGTGTTGGACTCATAGAGAGAGAGTTGAGTTCTCACGTAGACATTCAGACAGTTCTCAAGAGTACTTGGCATGGTTGGAGGCAGATATGGCAGCAACTGCATTTATTCCTTCAGCTCCTATTGTAGATTTAGATGAGGAGGAACCTATGGAGGACCTTGATTCTCCTACTGAGGATGAGCTATTCGTAGGTTTGACAGCTGCTTTGGTTAGCGACCCACCAACTATCCCTACAGACACAGATCCGACTTTGGCAGATTCATTGTTCAGGATAACCTTTGAGCGGGATTCGGCTAGAGCGCAGATGTTGACCACTTTATCTTGCAGAGATATAGCTTTATCTGAGAAGGATGCACTTTGAGTCTCTTATGATGCTGGCTTGATAAAGAGAGAGGAGCTCCAATCTACCAGAGATGCAGTGGTTGTGGAGAGGGATGAGATGTGCTCAGCAAGAGATGCAGCTTTTACTGAGATCGAGGACACTTTGATTGCTAGGGATGCAGCTTTTGCAGAGAGGATGAAGCCATAGCTTCCTGTGATTTCCACTATGCTGACAGTACTGCCCTTCGATCTTATACTCACAGCCTGATTACCAAGATGAGTGCATATATGGATGACCGCAGTGCCACATTGCAGATGACTATGGAGGTTTGGAGCCGTATAGAGGCTGAGGGTATTGCACTTGCAGCTTCTCCTCCATCTTTAGAGAGAGATACCATAGTGGCATTGCTGGCCCGCTTATCTTTGGGTCCATAGATTAGCTTTATTTTTCCTGTACAGACTAGATCAGCCATTTTTGTCATGTACAGGGCATTATGTATACATTAAACATTTTATATCAGAGAAATATATTTTTAATTCACTTCCCTATTTGGAGATGTATTTTTATTGCTGAGTGATTACCACTTCTTTCATGACTCACTGTTGTTGGTGTATCTTGAGCTCCTCCTTGATGGACTGACAGTTGAGATGTCAGGGAGTATCTCAGATGGGCCTATTGATCAGGTAAATTGGATAGAATTTAAGTTTTATGAACTTTCGATGTCTTGGGACTAATTTTTTTATTGGGTTTTTTTGTTTTTTCTTAAAGGTCAAACCGCACCGTAAATGGCTGCCTACGTACTCCCAGGTGGATGGAGATCAGGTCATTCGTAGTTCTGGCTTTTTGTGTGAAAGAGGTTTGACCAGTATTTTTCTTGGGTTTCAAATTTGGTTTGATGAGTTTTTGAATTTTTATTTGGTTTGACAGCACCAAAAATGGCTGCCTACGTACTCCCGGTTTGAGGGAGATCAGATCATTCGTAGTTCCAGCTTTCTAGTGAAAAATCAAACCTAATTTAATTTCGTAGGACCCGGATGCGGGCATGCATGTGCTTTAGACATAGTACCTCTTTATGGTGTCTGGGTTGATGAGTTGGGGAAATTCATTCCCGTCCATTTCTTGTAGTCTGACTGCTCCTCCCGTCAACACTCCCTTGACAATGAAAGGGCATTCCCAATTAGGGGCGAAGTTTCCTTTAGCTTCATCTTGATTGGATAAAACTTTCTTCAACACCAAGTTATTTTCTTTAAATTATCGTATTCGGACCTTATTGTTGTAGGATCGAGCAATCCTTTGCTGGTACAATTACCCATGGAAAATGGCAGTAGCCCTCTTTTCATCAAACAGGGACAGTTGATGATACCGGTCTTGTAACCAATTTTCCTCGTCTATCTGAGCATCAATCATCACTTGCAAGGATTCCATTTCTACCCCTATGGGGAGGACTGCTTCCATGCCATAGACCAATGAATAGGGGGTAGCCCTACTAGAGCTGCGCATTGACGTCCTGTATACTAATAGGGTGAGAGGCAGCAGGTCAGGCTAGTCTTTGTGATTGGCAGACATTTTTTGCATAATCTTTTTGATGTTCTTGTTGGCTGCTTCAAAAGCACCATTTATCTTGGGCCGATAGATGACGGAGTTGAGATGATTGATGTGGAACTCACTGGATAGTTCTTTCATCATTTGATTGTTCAGGTTCTTGGCATTGTCTGATATGATCACCTCCGATTGTCTATATCGACAAACGACATTGTTTCTGATGAAACTAATGATGACCTCTTTCGTGACTTTGGGAAAAGAGGCTGCTTCAACCCATTTGGTGAAGTAATCGATCATGGTGAAGATGAATCGATGACCATTGCAGGCTTTGGGTTCCACTAGGCCGATCAAATCCATTCCCCATATAGAGAAAGGCCATGGTGAACTCATGTTGTGCAGCTCATTTGGAGGAGCGTGGATGGCGTTTCCATATATTTGGCATTAAAAACATCTTTTGACATGATCATTGCAGTCAGCTTTGAGAGAGATCTAGTAATGACCTATTCTTAATATCATCTTAGCCAGCAGATGATTGCTCATGTGTGGACCATAGACTTCATCCATCAGCCTCTAGGCTTGATCTTTATCAAGGCATCTTAACAAGCCTATTCTAGTATCCCTTTTGTAGAGGGCATCTCCGCTTAGATAGAACTTCATGGCTATCTTGTGAATCCGCTTTCGCTCGGATTGGCTTGCTCCAGCGGGTGTAGATCCATCTCATAGATATTTCTTGATATCTTGATACCAAGGCTGTTTGACATGAGGTATTTCATCTGATACTTCTCCAATGTAATTCCCGTATATTGGGGCTTTCTGAACTATAAATTTGATGCAGGGAATCCCACTCCTCTTGGATATGTGGATTAATGAAGCTAATGTTACCAATGCATCATCAAAGTCTTTCCTACCTCGAGGAATATGGCTGAACGTCACATCTTCAAATTCTAGGGATATTCTAATAACCTGCCGATGATAGGGCAGCAAATGCAGTTCTTTGGTGTGATATGCCCCAGTAGATTGTCTAATGACCAACTCAGAGTCTCCAAAGACCAGTAGGTGTATAATACCCATGGATTGGGCTAGTTTCAACCCCATTATACAGCCTTTATACTCAGTCGTGTTGTTGGTGTTGCCAAATTGAAGTTTGGTAGCCACAGGATATTGTTCTCATGTACCAGAGATAAGGACTGCCCCAGCTACGGCACCTTCCATGTTTACTGCTCTGTTGAAATACATTTTCCATGGTTGGACTGTATTCTCTTGCTGGAGTTGTTGAATTGTCATGATTCCATCATCTAGGAAATAGGTCTCTAGGGGATCGAACCCTCCTGAAGGTGCTTCAGCTAATTAATCTGCAATGCTTTGACCCTTGATTAATTTCTGAGTCACGTAGATAATGTCGAATTATTGTAAGATCAACTGCAATTTGGACAGTCAACATTTCAACATTGGCTTGTTGAATACGTACTTGAGTGGATCCATGTGGGATATGAGGTAAGTCGTGTGCCCATGGAGGTAATGCTGTAACCTCATTGCGGCTCATGCTAATGCACAACATATTTTTTCGATCAGGGTGTATTTTTGTTCACCACTGCTAAATCTTTTGCTGATGTAGTAGATGACTCTTTCTTTGTCACTATCATCTTTCTGTCATAGCATGCAGCCCATTGCATTGGCACTAATAGAAAAGTACATGAACAAGGGAACTCCATCCCTCGGAGGTACTAATACTGGTGATTAGATCAGCTGTTTCTTGATGGCAAGGAAGGCTTGTTGGCAATCCTTGTTCCATTTAGTGGAGGAATTCTTCCTTAGTAGCTTGAATATGGGTTCACAGATTGCTATGAGCTGGGAAATGAATCGGCTTATGAAGTTGATCCTTCCCAAAAACCCACGTATCTCCTTCTCTGTTTGAGGTACTAGAATTTCAGTGATGGCTTTGATCTTGGCATAATCTAGTTTGATGCCTCGATTACTCACCAGGAATCCTAATAATTTGCCTGATTTGATGCCAAAAGCATATTTGGCAGGATTTAGCTTAAGGTTGTACTTACGCAACCTATTGAACAGCTTCCTGAGATGGTCGATGTGATCATCCTCCCTCTAGGATTTGATGATAATGTCATCCACATAGACTTATATTTCTTTGTGCATCGTATCATGAAATAGGGCCATCATGGCTCGCTGATACATGGATCCTGCATTGATGAGGCCGAATGATAGTTGCCTATAGCAGAAGGTTCCCAAGGAGTGATGAAAGCCATTTTCTCCTGCTCTTTTTCAGCAACCATGATTTGATGGTAACCTGCAAAGCAATCCACGATGGAATATATGTCGTACTGCGCCGTATTGTCGATCAGGATGTGGATAAAAGGCACCAAGAAGTTGTCCTTGAGGAAGGCTTTGTTCAAATTCCAGTAATCCACGCATACTCGTACCTTCCCTCCGGGCTTAGGTATGGGGACTATGTTTGAAAGCCACTCTGGGTAGGTTGATACCATGATAATCTTGGCTTTGAATTGCTTAATGACTTCTTCTTTGACTTTCAGACTCCATTCAGGTTTCAATCTCCTGAGCTTTTGTTTGACTGGCTTGAACCCCCCTTTGATGGGCATTTGATAGATGACAATGTCAGTGGACAGCCAATCGTGTCTTTATGTGACCATGCAAATACTTCCTGGAACTGTGTTAGGAGTTCGATCAGGTCGCCTTTTTGGTCTTGGGTGAGGTCTAACTCTATCTGGATTTCTTTGATGTTTTCGGAGGTTCCTATGTTGATAGTGGTGGTTTGGTCGAGGTTTGGTTTGGGTTTGTCTTCGACCCATTCTTTGATCTCCTCGAGCACCTCATAGTCATCTTCCTCCTCTTGATCAATATCCATCAAGTCAAAGTTCATTTCTACATCAAAGTCGTAGTCACTTTGACAGGTTAGCATCTCATCACCAGAGAGAAACACTTCCAATGCTTGAGTCCTGAAAACAAAAAGGCTTTCATCTTAGATATATACAACTACTTAAATATACATAGCATTCTGTAAAGCATGGCAAAGTTACTGCTATGGCTTTGCAATCAAAAGTAAGCAGTAAATGAAAGCATAATTAAAGGGTAGTTGCACTCTCTCTGCCCCTTTACCCTTTTTGACCGAGGCAAGGGACACTGCTCTAGTTACCCAAGGTCAGATCCTCATGAACCGGGAGGATTGAGGCTTTATGATTATCTGTCTCGTCTTGGATGATGATCGAGACATCTTTTATAATAGGGTCGGGGTTTTTCTTTGAACTGCCCCCTTTTTCCTTCTTGATGCGAGGAATTTGAATCTGATCCTCGTCTTCACTGTCTGGGGTCTCATCATTCATACCCTTGTAGTTTATGATGACTCGCATATTAGCGAATGGGTCTCATCCTTCGTACAGGATCTTTTCTTTTCCCTTTTCGCTATCTGCCTCATGCTTGAGGGCTTTTCTTTCATTGATGAGTATAATTGAAGGAAATAGCATGGTTGATACCACAGTAGGGATCTTCCTCATTGGCTTTACCCATTCGACATTAGTGAGGTTTGGCAGCAATATTGTGGAAGCATGAGCCTTGGGATGCTTATGCGGGTTCTGGTAATTTGCCCTGGATGAAAATCCCAATCCTGCTCTCCCAGTTTGACTCGTTATTTGTATCAGGCTCTTGATACCTTGTTGATTCTTTCCTAACCCTTTTTCAAGTTGAAAACCCAAAGATACCATTTCCTGGCCCACTATCATTACTTCGGTGGAGACCTTGGGTTTCAAGGTCGGTGCTTTGATAGGTAGATACTGCGTATCACTCACCTCTAGGGCTTAAAAACTTGCAGGTTCAATCCCTGCATCCAGGCTGATCACTGGCATGTCTCCCTGTGTGCAGATAGGGTATTCTGGTTCGGCATTGAACGTGATTAGGTTGCCATTGATAATGTACTTGAGCTGTTGATGGAGGGTGGATGGCACTGCCCCTGCCATGTGGATCCAAGGCCTACCCAGCAACAAGTTGTATCTAGTGGCGATGTTGAGCACCTAAAAGGATACGTAGAAAGTGTGTGGACCAATCTCCAAGGGTAGTTTTATTTCTCCCATAGCTTGATGTTGCGATCCATCGAAAGCTCGAATGACCATATGACTGGTTTTGATCCGATTCGAGTTGATCTTCATTCTTTCCAAGGTATCATAGGGACAGATGTTAAGGGATGATCCTCCGTCAATGAGTACCCCTCCGATCACATACCTAAAAGACATCACAACTATGTGCAGGGACATATGATGGCATGTTCCCTCTGCAGGGATATTATCGTCAATAAAATAAATCACATTGCTATTGAAAATGTGTTCCACCACATGACAAAATTTCTCAGCATCTACGGTATGTGGCAGATGGGCTTCTTCCAGTACTTTTACTAGAATGTTGTAATGATCCACTGAGGATAAGACCAGATCAAGGATGGACATTTGCTTGGGTGCATCCTTCAAGCTCTGCACTACCTTGATCTCATTGTGTCCCATCTTTTTGAGGAACTCTTCAATTTTCTCATCATCCACCTTTGCTTTGGCTTTGATGACTGGTTTGATCATCCCCTGAGGCAGATATAATTAATTTTCCTTTGGCACAATGGCAATGTTATTTGAAGTGGAACCTTCATCGTTCCCGTAGTTCCATGGGACTCTCTTCAGACAGATAATGGGATACTGTGGTCTGAAGGGCAAGATCAAAGGCTCGGGTGCGGCCACCTTCATAGAATTTTATATTTCTTGGACCCCATTCCCTGGTAGTACTAAGGGTTTAAGAGTCGACTCCCTATCGTAGGATATGACAGCTACTATGTTCTGGTTCTATACAGTGGGGATCTGGAGAGTTTCTTCATTCGGGAGGTTGAGAACTTGATTTCCCCTTATCAGGTCACCATTTTCAATCATGTCTTGAATTAGGTTCCGAAGCGCCGAACAATCCTCAGTATCATGGCAGGGTGAATTGGATTGGTACTGACATATTTGGTCAGGTTTGAATTTTCTGGCCCGAGGGTTCAATGGTGGGAACAAGTCTGCAACCATTCCCTCATTGATTAGTATCTGTAGGATTTCTTCCATTGACTGGTTTAGGTTGGTGAAATTCCTTTGAAATAGGAATTTCCTACTAGTGTGGACATTCTCATCTTTAACCATTTTGTCGGTCTAAGGCTCATGCTCATGAGACTGGTTATGATCCCTCCTAGGATTGATCTCCGGTGTGGGAGGACGATCGACGTCAGATTGATTGGCATGTTTTATCATTTGCTTGGTGATCTGATGCTGGTAGACGACCAGTTCTGCCAATTATTTGATTTGTTCCTTGATAGAATTTATTTCCTGCTCTATCAGGAACCTCCTTTCTGAGACCTCCCAACTGTCTAGGGTGCTGCTAATGGATGGAGTTGATTCTCTCACATAACGGAGGTACTTGGATCCTTCTACACTTGTGGAGCTGATCATATTGACATTGTCCTGTTTATGTTGTGGGAGAGGATTGTCTTAGACGTGTGGTTGTTCAGGCTTTGTGACCACAATCTCTCCGTTGTTAATCAAGTCTTGAATTTTGTGCTTGAGAGACCAACAGTCTTGAGTGTCATGGCCTTGGGATTCGGAGTGATAAGCACACTTCTTTCTTGGGTCAAAATTTCGTCCATTAGTGTTGGTTGGTGGAAGGAGTTGGACAATCTTCTTCTGAGCTGTCGGAAGTTTGAATACGTTCTTAAGTGAATCCCCTAGAGGGGTGAAAGTTCTTCGACGCCTGACCTCCATATTTTTCGGGAATGGAGGGTTTGAAGGCTGTGCTATATTTTGAAAAAGGGTATAATTCCTCCTTTGAATGGGCATACTATTTGACTCGCCTCTTGGATTTTGTCCTTATAACACTAAAGACGCTTCTTCATCTTTCTTTTTGTGTACCCTTCATGGATTACTCCCGTAATTTTTGGAATGGATATGTTCAGCGACAGCTTCGAGGGCGGTCAGATCTTTTTTCTTCCCGAATTTAAGCCTTATTTCTGCCATTTCACCGTGTTTGATCATTTCAGAGAATGGTTTTCCTATTCTTGCTAGGACCCTCTCATAATATGGCGCTTTTTGAATGTCGATGAAAGTCATGACTATCTCAGACTCAGTCATGGCTGGGACAACTTGTGCTGCAACCCGTCTCCATCACTGGGCATACTCTCTGAATGATTCAGTGTTCTTTTTCTTGATCTTAGTTATTTGGTATCTGTCTGGAGCCAGCTAAGATTTGAAGATATACTGATTGAGGAATGCATGGGCCAATTATTCCCAGCAGTAAATTTTAGAGTTGTCCAGACGGGCATACCAGGCTCTGACTTCTCCAGTCAGACTCTTCTGGAATAGTTGCATTCGAAGCTTCTCGTCCTCTGCATAGGATCTGAGTTCTTCAATAAATACTTTTAGATGTGTATAAGGGTCTCCCAATCCATCATATTTCTCAAAATCGGGAATTCTGAACTTCTCGGGATAACGAGCTCCAGGGAAAATACAGAGGTCGGAGTAATTGACACTACCGAATGCCCCAGTCCCTTTTGATAGACCGGAGAGTTTCCGCCATTTGTTGAACTTTCATCATTATGTCACCGGCCTCCTGTTCCTTGTTGAGGGCGGTGATTTCAGGAGTTTTGTTGGTTGTGTCTGTGGTCCAGGAATCTGAGTCTCGGCTTTTTCAATCTCTTGACTGCCACTACCACCAGGTATTCCTGGTTCTGCATGAACTTGCGATTGCTTCCCTTTAATGGCCTTGCTTTCTTCTCTTAGAAAACCAGCTAGTTCAGCTATCTGATTTCGCAGTCCTTTGAACTCTTCCCTAGACACAGGGGTGGATTCTGGTTGAGCACTAGAAGTCATGTCCGTGGATGGACCTAGTGCTTTCTTAGACTTAGATCTAGTGACAGGACCAATTTTTCACCTACACCAAAACGTAGGCGTGTCAATTTCTCGAGGTAGGTAGAGATAGGATGCATGATGTATTTTTTATTCTGATCATGCAAAACCGAGGTTAGTTATTTTAATGACAGAATGACAAGAGTTAAATATTAAAAACTGGACATTGAATTGAAAGAGGAAGGCATGAAGAGACTTCCCGTCGAATTTGGTTAATTAGAGGCTGACCTATCTTAGGTTACTCTCGTGTTGGCTTTTTGGCATGAAGGTCCCCAGATCATCTCAATCTACTAGAGGGGAAATTAATCCGATCTTTCAACTAGAGTGAATCTGGGTGGTGCATTTTCATGAGCCCCAGAGACTTAGTCGATCCCCAGAGACATTATTTATCACCGACGGGTTTTGCCTTCTTGTGAGAGGAACACAACATACATTCACATACATCGTGCCTTACCGTTATGCACATGATGACAGCTTGTGCGAAGCACTAATATGGATGCGAAGAAATAAAAAAGCAGTAAAGCATTCATTCACATTCAATCAATGCAAAGATGCAGCATTCACACATTTATTTAATGTGGAGTTGCAGAATTCAAGCATTCATAGTTTTGAAAGGGAAATGTTTGAAAAGATTGGAAAGCAGCCTAAGCCCTCTACTGTCCCCAGCAGAGTCGCCACCTGTCAACGTCGGTTAAAAAATCCGCGGGTCGAGTCACAACCCGGATCTTTAATCTCTTTTCCTAATTTATCTATACCCTCACTCTTTTTATTTAGGAAAAACGTTTTGAAGGGTTTTTTAGGAAAAAGGCCAACATGTATCATGTCGACGATTTGAACGTTTTACAGAGTCTCCAGTTGGTAGATTTGAAATGGTTGTACCAACTCAACCGAGTATTTTTTAAAAGAGGCCCAATTGCTGGACACTGTCGAAACTTGATCTTTAAAAATAATGTTTTGAGCTCGGGGGCTTGGTTAAGTGTGGGGAAGGTGTTAGGCACCCCACAACTCCCGTGTAAACACGATACCGCATCTTTTCAATATTTCCCTTAAAACTGAAATGCATGTGTGAATGCTGTTTGAAAATTGGGCCTATGTTTGATTAATTTAAAAGTAGTGCTTTGCTTTGTTGAACCTATATACGAAGGGTTTGATTTGATTTGCAAAAAGTCTTTGATTTGATTTCCAAAAGTGTTTAATTTGATTTGCAAAAGCTTTTCTTTTAATTTGAATTGAAAGTGATGTTTTGAAAGCTGGTTATCAAACCCTTACGCTACCATAGGAATTAAAGCCTGTTGATACTTCCAATTTTAAAATTTTAGCCTTAAGGCTGCATTTGAATGGTGATTTGTCGGGCTGCGAAGCATCCTCGACCACAAAATATATACAAGTGTCGGTCTCCTCATGGGTATGAAAACCATCGGAGGGACTCTGACACAACAAACCATATTTTTCACTATGTTGAGACCTTAAATCCGGATAACCATTTTAAGGTCTTTGCATGTACATTTTACAGAAAAATTGGCAGGGTACATTCGTAAAGCTGAGTTTGTCCATCGTAGGAATCAGATTTTGATCGATTTGATCATGAATCCCATGATTCCTAGGCTCACATGAGAGTAGCCCATAAACCTGCACAGTTCAAATTTGTACAGAAATAGATATATATTCCAATATTACCAGAACCGAGGATTCATTCAGTAAATTCCGATTCGCACGGCTGAAGCGTCTCGTTCCCACTAGATAGCGATCTAAGGGATGCGAGGTTGCTTTTGTGACTGAAAAATGTCGATTCATATCAAATAAACATTTAAAGTATTATATTAAATAAAAAGAAAGTATTAGCAATATATATACACAATTATATATATAAAACTGTAAAAGGGCGATGGGTTTTCACTCATAGGCCCGAACTGGAATTGAAATATATATATATATATATATATATATATATATATATATATATATATATATATATATATTAAAAACTATAAATAGCCACGAAATGATCCAAGCTTTACAGAAACGAAATATATATATATATATATAAACAGTAAAAAGGGCAATGGGTTTTCACACCGGTGCCCGCACTAGAATGGAAATTGACATAAAAGTAGTCAACTAGTGACTAGGAAGATCACCCAGTATGGTGAGGAGTGCAAAAGCAGTAAAAATGCCACAAAATGATCCAGGCCGTATAGAAATATATAAAAATATATATATATTGACAGAAATGTAGTCAACCAATACTGGGAAGAGAATCCAGTGGTGGAGAAGGCTGCTTATATATGCATAAATATGTATATATATAAATAGTAAACTACCTCCGATTTGACATCCGGGTTTGACAAAATTGAAATGTTACAATATATACAGTTGAATAAACACAAGAAAGGGCCAAACTCGGACTAGCAAGATAACCCAGTCCGGCGAAGTTGCCAAAACGAAGAATTTAGTGCATTGAAGCTGATGGAGCTGACGGATCGTCAACCCAAGTTGTAGAAATGCCAGAAATTGAGTTTATGTACAAAAATATACCAAATTTTGACAAAAACAGCCACGAAAATAAGTTCTGGGCATATTTAGAAAGCGAAACTTAACGTGCAAGTGTATAAAAATACGAATAAGTAATATAAACTTGCTGATCGTAAAAATACTCACAATGGACTGCTACACGGGCTTTTTCCCAAATTGTAGGCTCTATACGTCCAAATCTATAGGTTATTTTCTGATATATGGTAGTATGTGGGTATATCTACGTGTTAGAGTAAAAAAATTTGGGTTTAGAAAATCAAACGGACAGAGGTTCGCTACGTTTTTTCTATTTTTTTAATAAGGGCGGGTGGCCTCATATTTATAAACCAGGGAGCCTTGGCTCTACCTGTTGCCTCTGCATGTAGAGGTGCAGCTCCCCTGGTCGGTCCCACCCATCCGGCTTGGTCCTCTCGAAGTACGTGCACTCCGAGAAACGCGAGGTCGAAGTTAAAATTTTCTAACTTTTGATCGGAGCGTCTGTTTGAGGCGTGCTATACCTTTCCAAAAAGCCCTAGCCGAGAGTGTCAAAATGACATTAAATAAAACATTTTTTGGGTCTAAGAACACGGGTTCATAACCAGGTTTTCGATTCCCCGCAGTTTGTCCGATGAGCTGTCTTGTGCTGTTTGCACTCGGGATCATCGTTATGCTTTGTCCTGACCTTGGTGGCATCAATTCAACTTGAATTTGACCGAATCGGCTTATGGTTAGTAAAATGACCATTTTACCCCTCCCGGGATTGACTTTAGTGTCGGCATGGCCTTCGTTTGACTTTCGAGAGTTATTTCCAAGACTTGGATCCCATTTGAGTTTGATTGTCCTCAGTGTAGTCTCTGAAGTTGAATTGGTCATTCCAGGTTTTCCTCTTGAGATGTTGTAAAGCTTCAGGACTATTTTTGAAGTTGACTTGACTTCCCGGGTTGCGACCGGGGCTGACCTGTACCTCCCGGATTGAGATCGGGGCTTAGTTGACGTCCCGAGACTGGTGTTTGAGGCTGTGGTTGTCCCGGTATTGGTGACCGGGGTTGATTTGAAAGGCTCAATATTGAGATTGGGGATGATTTGATGGTCCGATTGGAGATCGGAGCTGGATTAACTGTCCGATTGGAGATCGGAGCTGGATTGATGGTCTAATTGGAGATTAAAGCTGGATTGACGGTCCGATTGGCGATCGGAGCTGGATTGAAGGTCTAATTAGCCATCGGAACTGGATTTGTCGGTCCGATTGGATATCAGAGCTGGATTGATGGTCCGATTGGAGATCGAAGTTGGATTGACGGTCCGATTGGAGATCTGAGCTGATTTGACTGGATTACCGATATTGGTGACCGGATTTGACTAGAGTACAGATATTGGTGATCGAATTTTCCTAGAGTACAGACATTGGTGATCAGATTTGATTGAAGTATCGATATTGGTGATCGAATTTGCCTAGAATACCGATATTGGTGATCGAATTTTCCTAGAGTACCGATATTGGTGATCAGAATTTAACTAGAGTACCGATATTGGTGATCGGATTTGACTGGAATACCGATATTGGTGATTGAATTTAACTGGAGTACCGATATTGGTGATCGGATTTAACTGGAGTACCGATATTGGTGATCGAATTTAATTGGAGTACCGATATTGGTGATCAGATTTTCTTAGAATACCGATATTAGTGATCAGATTTTCCTGGAGTACCGATATTGGTGATCGGGTTTAACTAAAGTACCGATATTGGTGATCGAATTTGATTAGAATACCGATATTGGTGATCGGATTTAACTGGAGCACCGATATTGATTATCAAATTTAACTGGAGTACCGATATTGGTGATCGAATTTAACTGGAATACCGCTATTGGTGATCGAATTTAACTGGATGGCCCGATTACAGATCGGGGTTGATTTGATAGCCCGATATTGAGATCGGGGTTGATCTGGAGGTCCGGTATTGGGACCAGAGTTGATTTTATTGACCCGCGTTGCCTTCCTATAGTATTAGTAGTAGGGGCAAGAAATTTTGAGTATCTACATATATAGTTAATCTTTATATAATTGTTTATATATATATATAACAGTTTTATTGATTTATTAGATATATATAGTTAATTATCGTGATTAAATATTAATTGTAAACGATCATATGATGTAAATTTGTAATATTTAACGTGTGTTGACTAGATTTATATAAATCTAGCTATTTCTAGCTTTTAACCTGTTCAAAAGTTGCAAAACTAGAACCATTAAGCTAGAATGGCTAAGATTTATTTAAATCTAGTTTTCTTTCTAGTTTGTAAATATTTGGTAATTACGGGACCCTAGATCCGTATCTAGAGGAAACGTAAAGCCATAGCTATGCGCATGCAGGGATTTAACTAATGAATCTCTTGTTTTGTGATGTCTAGAATTAAATATGCATTTTATTTTAAGTTATAAATCGTACAAGCTTGTAAATAATCTTCTGTGAGCCTAGGAATCATGGGATCTACGGTTAAATCCATGAATCTAGGTTCGATTCCCATAATGGACATGTTCAAGTTGTAAAGTTAGCTTGCATTCTTTTGTAAATGTAAATAAGTGGGTTCTTAAAATTGTTATCCGGATTTAAGGTCTCAACATAGTAAAAGCATTGATTGTGGTGTTTGGGTCACTTCGATGGAATAAAATGGAAGTATCAAAATGCTTCAATTACTATGCGAGCGAAAGGGTTTGAAAACCACATTTCAAAATATCACTTTAATATCTTATCTAAAAATGGACTTTTCAAATAAATCAAACCCTTCATATATAGGTCCAACGAAACACATCACTACTTTTAAATAAAGCAATTAGGCCTAATTACTGTAATATACACACACACACACACACAAATTAGGGAATGAAAAGTGCGGTAACTGTGTTTCACGAAAGTCGAGGGATGCCTAACGCCTTCCCCCCGCTTAATCAAGCCCCCAAACTCTATGAAAGCTCGGTTTCCAAGACCATTTAAATAAAGTCCAGTAATTGGGCCATATTAAAAAAAAATTCAAAACTCGATTGAGTTGGTACAACCACTTCACTCATACCAACTGGCGGCTCTATCTAATTCGGATCAATAAAATCAAAATTTTCAAATCGTCAACATTATATGTAGGCCTTTTCCTATCAAACAAAACCAAATAGAAAACATAAATGGTAGAAACACTTAGGAAAAGGGAACCTAACATTTTCCCGACGTCGACACGTATATTACTGGATCATCCTCTATGTTGTGTACCTCATCATCATTATCTATGATGAATCCATACCTCCCAGGTATCTTCAGTACTATTCCAAATTCACGATTTGATTGTGGTACAATAGGTCTATCTACAGGTTCCTCTTTTTGACTAATAGTGATTTGTGGTTCTTGAACTCCTTCAAGATCTATTATCATCCCACTAGCCCTTCAATGATAAAAACTTTTATCTTAGAAGGCAGCGTGTTTCGCAACAAACACCTTTTGCTAAGTAGGATTATAGAACATATACCCTAAACTTACTTTAGGATGTCCCACAAATCTGTACTTGTCAAATCTTGTCCCAAGCTTATCCTTTTGAAACCTCTTCACATAAGCTGGACAACCCTTTATCTTAACATACTTAAGATTAGGAATCCTCCTTGTCCATAACTCTTACGAAGTCTTGGGGACGGATTTTGAGGTTACCTTATTGTGTAGATATGCAGTAGTTTCTATGGCATTGCCCCAGAAAGATACTGGAATGTCAATGAAATCATTATGGACCACCCCCTATCTAACAAGGTACGATTTTTCTTTTAGATACACCAATCAATTATTGTGTATCAGAAATGTCCATTGTGAGAAAACCATTTAATATGATCTTAAAACTTATTGCACAAGTATTTATTCCTCGATCCAATCGAAGAATCATAATACATTGCCAATTAGTTTTATTTTTGAATTCTTTGAACCTTTCAAATGATTCAGACTTGTATTTCACTAAATACAAATATTCAACTCTTTGAATGATCATCTCATTTTCTTTTACTATTTTGTTCAATTTAAAATTATTTTCATGTAAGTCAAGTATGTAAAGTCCAATCAGTAAATTGTTAATTATTTAAACTAATGGACTTGCCCGTAAGCGGCGCTAAACAATAAGTTTCTACAGTTAATGGACCAACATTTGCTCCATTCGCACACGCGGGAAGACTTCCCTTCATTTAACTTTCTACTTTTGCTTAGTCCCTTCATAAATTGTATTTAGGAGAACCATAGCTGGTATCCAATACCCAAGTAGAAACTTTACTTACTTAAAGATTTATTTCAATCATGAACAAACCTGTATTTGTAACCAAAGCTTCACTAAGCTTCTTCTGATTAGCCTCTGTAAGATGCTTATCGTAGTTCCTATTCCATTATCAAAACTTATTGCAGTAGAAGCAAACTCCTTTGCTATCCGTATCAGTTTTTGTTCTTATTATCCTTTGTATTTGTCTTTCTATTTACCTTCTTTGAATCGTTCTTTTTTTTAGAAGATCCTTTGGCCCCTACCAGTAAAACTTGGTCTTTCTTGGTTGGAAAGTGACTCTCAAAAGTTTTTTAACAAGTTTAAACAAATCGGCAAGGCTGACATCTAGCTTGTTCATGTGAAAATTCACAATAATTATGATAAGGAGTCCGGGAGTGAGTGCAAGATCAAATCTTGGCACAACTCTCCATCCAAGACAAAATCCCGTTATCCTAATTGTTCAATTCAATTGATTATCTTTAGGAAATGTATATATACTGTAGTGTCATCGGTCATTCTAGATTGGAAGAGCTCCTTAGATATCTAATATCTAGCAGTCCTACTTTCCTCACCATTCAACTACTTAAAATGCATGAATATAGTAGGAGCATCCATAGTTTCATGCTGACGCTGAAGCTCGTTACTCATGGATGCGAGCATGATGCATTGAGCCAACTATGCATCATCTTGTTACTTTCTAAAAGTAGCAATCTCTTCCTCGTAGGCATTGTCTACAACCATTGCAGGGATAAGCGTATTAAAGACATAAGATAGCTTTTCAGCCTTGAGAACTATTCTCAAATTCTTTAATCAATTTCGATTCGGTTAATTAGCATCTAATATGCTACGCGGTGATAGTAATTTTAGACTGTGTAAAATTCTGAAAATAAATTTGTAATTAACAACATTATAACATACATTCTTTTATTAATTATCAAAATAAATTAGGTCTTGTTTTAAATTGGTATCTCCTACTATTTTAATCAAACTATATTACCCTCATAATATATAGTTTGGCAAATCTAATTAAAGATTTTCTAGTAAGAATAAGGATCATATTTCAAATGTATATAGCCTTGTGTGTGCACGACAAACTATATATAAGTAAATAGGTAGACAACTTCTGTCAATTACAGCACCATGTAACTCCTTGTAATTTGCCTCTTAGATCATTATGGTTAAGTGTGTGCACATCCGAACAAAAAAGATCTTAATTAAGTCCGACGCAACATTTCCATATAAGTGAAGAGAAAAATACAGCCCTTGTGTGTTCGCAATAAAGAAATAATGTTCAATTCCTTATAAATATTTAATGTAATAAAATAACATCTTAAATATTTAATACTTGCCTTATGTGTACACAACAAATTCATATTAAATATTCAATACTCTATTGTTTTACCATGCTTGAAAGAGACGTTCGATATTCCAAATATCTTTGAACGTTTCAACTTAATATTAATTTCTTTGAGGGGTTTGTTATTAATTGTCTCATCTTGTTTAGCTTGCATACACATATATATATAAAATACGCGCCATATTAATTAACATGCGAAGCATGTTGAATAGTATATATGTATTTATGTATGTATGTATATATAGTATAACCATGCATATAGCATACAATATTCTACCCGAATTGCTTCTGGACTTTTATTCTAGTTTGGTTCACTCGAGCCACCAAGTGAACCAAAAGGTCAAACCTAGGGGTGTAATAATTAAATTTAAATATAACTATTATATTTAAATCCCGGGCTCCATTACAAATGGGTCTTCATGCACTCCTTGCTCCTTGGTCTCCAATTCTTCAAGATAATTCTAACTAATCCTATTACATAAACTATTTACATTAAATAGAAACTTTGATAAGCAATCAAGGGGAAGTACAAAGGAGGTAGATAGAATTTACATCAAGAAAAATTAGAGAAGACGAGGAACGCAGACCACATTTAATAAAACTCATACATTCATGCATCCAACTAAAATAAAATCCAATAATATTGGTCAATAGTCCATAATCAACTCCATTTAATACACATTAGCATATGCATCAATAAATAAAATATTCATCTCATGAATAATAAATATTCAATATATACATTGATATCAATTTAATGGACAATTTTAGTTAACATAAAATTCAATTCTGAATTAAAATAAACTTTTTTATTTTAATCCAAATTTAAATCAAAATAAACCTTTTATTTTAATTTATCTATTTTTGAATAAAATTAAACTCCTTTATTTTTAATCAAATTATTTAACGAAAATAAACTCTTTTATTTTAATTAATATGGAATCCAATTCCAAATCAAAATAAACTACTTTATTTTAACTTTTTAAAACTGTTATGGAAAAGTCAAAATATGTGGAATCTAATTCCTTATCAAAATAAACTCCTTTATTTTGATTAATATGAAATCCTATTTCATATCTAAATAAAATCTTTTATTTAAGGAAACATGGAATCCCTTTTTCTAATCACAAATAAACTCCTTTATTTTTAGAAAATAAGAAATTCAATTTCATCTCCAATTAGTTATCATAGAATCCAATTAAAATTCTAATTAATTAGCATGAAATTAAATCATAATTAAAATAAACATCTTTATTTTAATACAATTCCAAATTAAAATAAACTCCTTTATTTTTAATTTAGAATTACTGAAAAACATGGAATTCAATTTTAATTAAAAAAAACATTTTACCTTAATTTGAAATAAAATATAAAAAATTAAATTTCTTTTTTCTGGAGACATGCGATGCGGTGCCGCTAGATAACTAGCTTTGGGCGTTGCGGCGCCATGATCCTGTTTTTCAAAAATCGGGATCCAGCGCTGCGGCGCTGTGATTACTATATAATTCGGCGCTGCGATGCAGGGTCCGTTTTTGAGAACCCGGACCGGTGCTGCAGAACCTAGATTACCTTGTAATCTGGCACCGCGGCGCCAGCCTACAGATTCAGTTTTTTTAATTCACGAATTGTGCAGCTTTTTTCAAAAACATAGATCTATGCCAATAATTATGCCCAATAAAATTGTTCTAAACACATATTAACATACATATCAAATTATAACAATTAATAACTCGCATAAATGTTTGACTCTGATGCCACTGTTAGGTTTGTAAGATCATGAACACAATCAAATTGCATAAAATAAGAAGAAGCATGATAAATCGGAGTTTTAAAATTTTACAAACCATATACTCGGATCATCATTTATGCACAGTTATTAATTAAATGAAATAGATGGAGATTAGATTCATACCCTCGTAGAAACTAGTCTCTTCAGGTACGAGTTCAACTCCAATTCCTTTTCGTGTTCAACTTGAATCCACCGGGTTGATTCCTTCATTTGATCAACGTTAGCCACCTAAGTGTTTAGCCTCTAGTGGTGATCCACCAAAGAAGAACAAGAATTCAAGAAGAAGGGTGTTTGACAAAATCCTATTTTCCTTCTCTCTAGAAAAAGAGTGCTCTCCCAACTCTTCGAATTAAGTGTGTAACCTTGTTCCATAATAAGACTTTCTTATTTATAGATGTAGGCAACCCTCCTAAATAATTTAGGATTAGGGTTTCATATTAATTAATTAAGTCCTTTTAATTAATTAGGCTTCCCAATCTTATTAGAAATAATTAATTAAACTCTTTTATTAATTAGCCTCCTAATCTTATTAGGAATATATATGAGAGAGTATCTTATTAATTAATTCTCAAACTACTTTAGGAATTAAATACTAATAATAATAGTAATAAAAATAATAAGACCCCTCTTATTAATTTATATTTAATATTTCTAAAATATTAAATAATAAATATTAAGCTATTTAATTTATTATATCACCATAGATTAAATTAAATACACTTAACTTATTATTACGATTATGTCATATTCTTCTTAAATAAATATTCTTCCTTTTATGGTGTGACCCTTTAAGTTCTCCATATTAAACCGGTTGTGAATAAATGAATTAGAACAATTCTAATCTTATTTAAATAAATAAATTAAACTATTTAATTCATTTATATAAATACCATTTATTCTACAATAAGGGTAAGCTCCCTTAGCGATCAACGACTTTCCAGATAATATAGATTTCAACATTAAACATAAAAGAACTTTTGAGTGTACAATGTCCCAATTAAATATAAGACATGAAATTACTATCAAATCTTATTTTATTTAATTATATGTATTTCGATCATAAATGCAAAACACCAAATAATGCAAATTAGAAACTTCTTTCTAATTTCATTCAACCTTGGCCAAGGATTCTTGGGTTGTCATTTATCGAATCACATAGGACATTCTCTTCTTTTACTAGAAGCGGTAGATTCTTTGTTGATCATTCATTATCTCCATATATAATTTATTATACCTAATCATACCCTTTGATATACCTTAAAGGTCTTAAGGGACATGTCAAAGTATAACTTATCATACACAAGATACTATGATGATCTCAAGTCTAAGGATCATTTGTATTACTATCACTTGAGGAATTCCTATTGATAGGCAAGTAAAACTCCATTATGTATTCCTCAGCGAGCCACGTTCAGTGTACTTATTCTCCAATCAGCACCCACATACTTGCTTTAGTGTCTCCACACAAATGATTATGAGATCAATCATTATCATCCAATGAGCAAGCAACGTATGTACCAATCTATCTGGATTCACTAATCCCTTTTTTAGTAATCCAACGATTGAGAACTATTTTAGTTTTAAGCTATCTAAGAATTTAGATCTCATTAGCATGATCATCATCATGATTCTAAAATCATTGCTTAAAACTATGAGTTTATCATATTTTATTATAACAACATCATATAGATAATTAAATGCCTTTAATTAAATAACTCTTTTAGTAATAAATGAATAAGATTGTTACAAAGTATATGCTTTATCATCAAACATGATTGGCTTGTGTGCATACTACTTTCAACAAGGATATATGATCATGGTGATGGTTTATATTAAAATTATAAATTCCGTTTTATCACGCGTCCGCACTATGTATGAAATTTGATTATATCTCTACGCAATATACAAACCTAACAAGTAATATATTGTAAACATATAATATTAGGAATGATACAGTGCTCCCACTAACCTTCTTGTACACATATGGTTTATCCTCATTTTTGATAAAATCAAACTCTTTAATTGTCTCATCAAAAAGGATGTTCCACCTTCGAGAAGCTTGCTTCAATCCAAAAATGGATCGTTATAGCTTGCATACTTGATTTTTTACAGTCGTTGAAACAAAACCTTCTGGCTGTATCATATATACATCCTCCACAAGTTTCAAATTAAAGAAGGCCATTTTCATATCCATTTGCAAGATTTCGTAGTCATAGTAAGCAACAATCGCAAGCAAAATTTGAATGGACTTGAGCATAACTACTGGTGAGAAGGTTTCATCATAGGTAACACCTTATCTTTGTTTGAAACCTTTTGCAACCAGTCGGGCCTTATAGGTCTCTACCTTGCAGTCCGCTCCAGTCTTTATTTTAAAGACTCATTTTCACCCAATAGGCTTAATACCTTCAGGTGATGAAACCAAAGTCCATACTTGATTTTCATACATGGAGTTCATCTCGGATTTCATGCCATTTCTCTGAGTCTTTACTACTCATAGCATGTTCGTAAGTCAATGGATCATTATTATCTATGATGTAAACCTCATCATCATTCTCTATGACGAATCCATACCTCTCAGGTATTTTCGGTACTCTTCTAGATTTACGAATAGGTTGTGGTATAAAAGGTGTCTCTACTTGGACAGGTTCATCCACTTGATCTGTAGTGGTTTGTCATTCTTGAATTTCTTCAAGATCTATTTTCCTCCCACTAGCCCCTTCATGGATAAACTCCTTTTCCAAGAAGGAAGCGTGTTGTGCAATAAACACTTTTTGCTCAGTAGAATTGTAGAACTAGTATCCTAAACTTTCTTTAGGATATCCCACAAATGTACACTTACCAAATTTTGTCCTGAGCTTATCATTCTAAAACTTTTTCACATAAGCTGGACATCCCCAAATCTTAACATACTAAAGATTAGGTTTCCTCCCTGTCTGTATCTCATATGGAGTCTTAGGGACGGATTTCTAGGGACCTTATTTAGTAGATATGCAGCCGATTCTAGGACATAACCCAAGAATGATACTGGAAGGTTGGTAAAGCTCATCATGGAATGAACCATGTCCAACAATGTTCGATTTCTCCTTTCAGATACATCATTCAACTGTGGTGTTCCTGGTAGAGTTCATTGTGAGATTATAACATTTTCTTTGAGACAGTTGAGAAACTCACTGCTTAAGTATTCACTACATCGATCCGATTGAAGAATCATAATATTTTTGTCAGTTTGTTTCTTTACATTTCTTCTGAATTCTTTGAACTTTTCAAACGATTCAGACTTGTATTTCATCAAATAAATATATCCAAATCTTGAACGATGATCAATGAAAGTAATAAAATAAGAATACCCTCCTCATCTATTCGTTGCCATATGTCTACATACGTCTGTGTGTTCTAACGCTAACAACTCTGTAACTCTTTCTCCTTTTCCACTAAAAGGAGATTTGGTCATCTTACCCATGAGACAAGATTCACAAGTTCGATATGATTCGTAATCAGATAGATCTAAAGCCCATTTTTATGCAACTTGGATAATATTGTTTCAGTAATATGACCGAGTCTACAGTGCCACATAAAGGTATAATTAACATCATCTCTTTCCCTTTTATTAGTTTGTTCAATTTGAAGTATATTTTCATGCAAGTCAAGTATGTAAAGTCCATTCAGCAAATTACCAACACCATATAAAATAATTTTTTTATAAATAAAATAATTGTTGTTCTTTATTATAATATCAAATCCATTCATATCCAATAAAAAATGGAAATAATATTTCTTATAAGTGTTGGAACAAAAATAACAATTATTTAAACTAATGGACTTGGCCGTAGGCAATGCTAAACAATAAGTCCCTACAGCTAATGCAGCAACCTTTGCTCCATTTCCCACTCGTAGGACGACCTCATCCTTGTTCAGCTTTCTACTACTCCTTGGTCCCTTCATAGTGTTACATATGTGAGAACGTATCCAATACCTAAGTAGAACTTTGACTTTTAGAAAAATTAATTTCAATCATGAACAAACCTTTATCGAAAGTCGAAGCTTCTTCTACTTTTGTTTTGCAAGAAACTTCTAGCAGTTCCTTTTCCAATGACCCGGCTTATTGCAATGAAAGCATATTCCTTTGCTATCTGGAATAGGTTTCTTATTATCCTTTCTTTTCGCCTTGACTTTAGCCTTCTTGAATTTCTTCTTTCCAGAATATACCTTGGGCCTCTTCCTTTTCTTTGGAAGAATCATCCACCAATAAGACTTGGTCCTTCTTGGATAGGAAGTGACCTTTAACATCTTGATAGTTAGGGTTTATCAAGACGATTGTCACTTTAAATTTACCAAAAAAAAAGAGAATTGTGGATAATTAGTGATTGCGGTTATCTAGGGTTATTAATCTCATTAAAGGGTAAATAATAACAACTCTATTAATTGATTGCTGTAACTTGGTGAAACTAAACTGCAGAACTTAAGTTTTTACATATTTGGTTAATCTTATCATTTAATTCTATTTTTCTTAGTTTAAAAACAACTTTCAAACCCCCCCCCCCCATCTTAAATTTTTGTTAAAATAGTAGAATATTTCTAGAACGAACATACTCTATATGGGATCGATCCTTGCTTACTACTGTACTTATTATTTGAATTTGTGAAGTGAAAGTGAGGTTAATTTTGAAGTGTCAACAACAGCTCTCAAATTTTGGCGCCGTTGTCGGGGAGTAATTGAGCATTTTTTTTTTTTATTATTTGTTTTTTTTATTTTATGACTCGATCTTCTCAGGAAACTACATTAGATTTTGATCCAGAGATTGAGAAAACTGCAAGGAGGCTAAGGAAGCAAAATCAAAAAGCTCAACAATGTACTTCAGATTTGGACGAGGATTTTAATCCATCACCGGGTCTCAACAAAGCTTTGGAGTTACTTTTCGACAAATCATCCACCAAATCAGACAAGGAAGAGGAGATGGCGGTTCCAAATAACGATAGAACTCTCAGGGAGTTAGCAACTCCTAATCTTACTCAGCAACCCTTATACATTGAATACCCTATTTTAAATGCTGCTTTCGAACCTAAATCCAGACTAATTCATCTTTTGCCTACTTTTCATGGTCTTACAGGTGAAGATCCATACAAGCATTTAAAGGATTTCTATGTAGTGTACTCGACCATGAAACCACACGGAATCACCGAAGAGCAAATCAAGTTGAGAGCCTTCCCATTCTCTCTAGCAGATTTGGCAAAGGATTGGTTGTACTACTTGCACTCAGGTTCAATATAGTCTTGGAATAACATGAAACAATTATTCTTAGAGAAATAATTTCCAGCCTCAAGATTAGCCAATGTGCGGAAGGAGATCTGTGGTATTAGACAAATCAGTGGAAAGACGCTATATGAGTATTGGGAACGATTCAAAAAGCTCTGTTCCAGCTATCCATCACATCAAATAGACGAACAACACCTAATCCAGTACTTCTATGAAGGATTAGTGCCGATGGATAGAAGCATGATTGATACAGCTAGTAGAGGAGCACTAGTTGACAAGACCTCGACGGCTGCAAAGAATCTAATTGCGAACATGGCTACAAACTCACAACAATATGGTACTAGAATGAATCATTCACCAGTAAGGGTAAGCGAGGTGAGCACTTATGATTATGGTTAACAGATTTCTGAATTAATTGATATGGTTAGACAACTAGTTGGAGGAAATGTGCCGGTTGCAAAGGTTTGTGGAATATGCTTAATGGCAGGACATACCACAGATTCATGTCCTACACTTCAAGAGGATGAGATTGCGCAGCAAGCTAATGCAATGGGAAATTACCAGGCACAACCGTAGAGAAAGTATGACTCATATTGCAATACATACAACCTAAGATCGATAGACCACCCCAACTTGAGTTATGGAAATAGGCCACCAGTGCAAGGGTTCTCCCAAGACAAACAACAAAGTTTTTAACCCACTCAGCTAGAATATCAACCCAAACTAGCAGCTCCAGAAAATTCTGGAACATCCCTTGAAGACATGTTCAAAGGATTCATGACTCAGACACAACAGTTGCAACATGAGACAAGATTTTCCATCCATAGTTTGAAGAATCAGATGAGTCAACTTGCTACCACAGTCAGGTGATTAGACTCCCAAGGTTCAGGAAAGCTACCATCACAAACTGTTATAAATCCAAAGGAGAATGCAAGTGTCATGACTTTGAAGAGTGGGAAACAAATGGATACACCACCAGCCACCGTTGAGTTTGAGGAGGAAGCAACTAAGGAGGAAATTGAAAAATCAAAGGTACAACCTAACCCTCCTTGTCAGCTTAAAAATGTACCTCTACCCTTTCCCACCAGAAATTCTAAAACTTCAAAGAATGATGAACAAGAAAAAGAAATTCTAGAAACTTTTAGGAAAGTAGAAGTGAACATCCCTCTCCTTGATGCAATCAAACTAGTGCCACGGTATCCTAAGTTTTTAAAAGAATTGTGCACTAATAAAAGAAAATTGCAAAATAATGAAAGAGTCACCAAAATGTATCTGCTGTTATTCAAAGAAAAATGCCTTCTAAATGTAAAGACCCAGGAATGTTTAGAATCTCATGCAAAATAGGAAACACTAGATTTGAAAAATCCATGCTAGATTTAGGAGCTTCAATTAATGTTACGCCTTTATCTATTTATGCTTCCTTAAATCTAGGTCCTTTGAAAAATACTGGTGTGATTATCCAATTGGCAAATCGTACTAACACCTACCTCCAAGGGTTAAGTGAAGATGTCTTAGTGCAGGTGAACGAACTAATTTTTCCTGCAGATTTTTACATTATGGACATGGAAGACGATACATCACCAAACTCTTCCCACATCTATTTAGGAAGACCATTCTTGAAAACAGCAAGAACCATGATCGATGTGCATAATGGGACCCTAACAATGGAGTTTGATGGAGAAAAAATTCAGTTTAACATCTATGATGCCATGAGGTACCCTAGTGATATTGGACAGGTTTTTTCTATTGATGTGAGGGACTCCTTACTGCATAGAGCTTTTGAACAACTACATAGGGATAGCGTGGAGGTTGCTATCACCAACAGTTTGGACATGGTCTGGGAAGATGAGATTAACCAGACTTAGAAATTGAATGAAATTGTGGCTGCACTGCACTCATTGCCAAAATTCTCAGATAAGTACGCAGTTCATTCTATTCAATTACATGTTTCTCATCAAAAGTTACTACCATCTGTTGTGCAAGTTCCAACTCTAGAATAGAAACAATTACCTGCACATTTGAAATATGCATATTTAGGGACTAATGATATCTTACCTATGATTATTGCTAGTAATCTAACCAAAGTACAGGAAGATAAATTGTTGAGAGTCATAAGGAACCATGTCACTGCTTTTGGTTGGAAGATAGTGGACATCAAGGGGATTAGGCCTACAATGTGCATGCATCGGATATTGTTGGAAAAAGGAGCTAAGCCCACGAGGGATGCACAAAGGAGATTGAATCCACCCATTATATAGGTAATGAAAAAGGGGGTGCTCAAACTGCTTGATGCCAGCATAATCTGTGACACACCCAAATCCGGGAACTTCATTTCCATATGATTTGGTGTTCACTATCTAAATAAAACATAACTAACTACCCATAAATAAGAAATGCAAAATAAATTACAACCTTAATGATAAAAATCTTCCTTATAAAAGAATTATAACCTTGTCAAAACTATCCCAGGTTTCTAACCTTAAACATCGTCATAAAGTGCAAAAATAAAACATCACATAAATAAATTAAGTCATATACAAAACCACATAATCAAATTAAACAAGTATTCGCTACTTGTTCATCTTGCCTTTTCCTTTACTGGTTGATGGCTCGTCAACCTTCTCAGCTTTGGCTGCAATGGTTATATATGCAAGAGTAAGCAAACAAAAGATCACTTGAATAATAATCAATAAAGGTAACGTAAAATCGAATTGAATAACATTCTCTATTATCAATAATGAAAAATTGAAAACAAGATTTAGACTTCCTCTGAGGCTCACAAGACCTTAAACTATATCCCTGGTTGTAAGTATTTCTACGTAGACCTTTAACAGTCGTTAGACTATATGGACTCTAAATGCATACTTATGGGGATCATCCCTTCGTACCATGTATTATGCACAAACATCTTAACGCTTTCGCATGGTAATCCCATATAATAGGGTTGTTAGTCTCAGCTTTAATTAACGAGTCTGCACCAAAGAAAGTTTGGTTTGGATTAGCTCAAAGAGTAATTTAGAGTTCAACTATCATCAACTAAGGAGTAGTTGAATCAAACTTACAATAATTTAAGAGTTCGATAACAAAAGAATTATGGAATAACTAGTAGTCACAACAATAGACATCATGCTTAACAGTTATGCTTTAGAAGTAAACTTAAAGCATTTGAAAGATATAATTAGACCTTGCTTGAACAATTAAGCTAAGGTTACATTATTTTCAATAATGAAACTCAATAAGAGACTTGTCCAATATTGAATAAAAGAACTTGCTCAATTAAGAAGTAAGAATTAGGAAACTTGCGTAAACATAATCGAGTTAGGGTAAGAAAACTTGCTCAATTAAAGAGTAGAGTTAAGAAACTTGCCTCGTGTGTAATCTAGCAAATTATAACTCGTTCCACAATTATCCTATGTATACGTTATTAACAATAATAACACAAATTAGTTTCCATATATCTAAGTCGCATCATTAGTCAACCAATCTAGGTTGACTCATCACTAGGTTTAAATCATTAGTTATCACATAGCATGATCAAACCTTACATTCACATCAAACTTAAACTTACTAATGATCAATCAAATTATAAATTAAAATCATACATCTCATACTAAAATATGATGACATACTGTCCAATTAACATATAATTTTATTAACATGCTTTTATAATTATTATATTAACATTCTCAAAGAATTATACATTTAAATAAAAAATTTGGCTAAACTGAATAGGTGGCGCTACAGCGCCATCTAATGAACTGCAACCAGCGCTGCAGCGCCGTGCCACATCATCAGCGCTCTGCAGAACTGGACCTAGCGCTGCAGCGCTCTAGTTAACACTCTGAACTGGCGCTGCGGCGCCGTGCCACGTCATCAGATGCTGCTGTAGCGCTGCAGTGCCTTGTTTACTCATAGAAATGGCGTTGCGGTGCCACATCACAGTGGGACGCAGACAGCCTCGCGAACTGTGCAAGAAAAAGCCAATTTGACTTATTTCCTCTGAACAAACTTAAATTTTAACTCACAAAATTTGTATAAAACTTTACAGAATTATAACTTTATGCTTCTAACATGTTTTAACACATATAAACATCTCAACACTCACTTAAAAATCCTTAATTTCATGATTTTGAAGAAAACTCCATTGTTAAGTGTTCTTGACAAAAATAAACACTGTGACTTTGTTTCTAAACCAAATCACTTAATTCAGATCATGTTATTTTTGTTTCTTAACATATTATCAAAATCTACAATGAATTTACATAACATTACATGAATTAAACATCAATTTTAATATCAAAGAAACCATTTTTCAAAATACTTCATTGTAAATTGCTATGAACAAGATTTCTTCATGTTCATCATATTTACATGAATTAAACATTTTAAATTCTCATATAAATCATATATAACAGTTTATATATACAATTTAACACATATAACCCATATATACACAAATTGTTATGAAAATTAAACACAGAGAAGTAAAAACATGAAGAACAATCAAGAATAATAATTCATAATTTTAAAAGTTTGATTATTACCTTTTGATTCTTGTTAGCTTTAGAAGATGATGATAGATTCCTCTTTTGATTTCATAGAGCTTCTTTTTTCTTTCTACCTTCTTCTCTCTTTTCTCTCTAGTTTACTCTACTCTTCTTCTAACTCTATCTTAACGTAAAAACTATACTGATATACATATAATATCATAATATAATAATTGATAAAAATATAATACCCTTATTAAATATATCAGTTACTTAATTTTTGAAAATCAAAAGCCACTATGGTTTATTTGGTAAAAACTAACTTAAAATAGAGTTTTAAAAGCTAAGGGCCTTATTTGGTAAAACTAAATTAAAACCCTTTTAATTTATTTTAATAACTCATTTACTACATAGTTTAAATGTCACACTTTATTCAATTAAATCCCAATATTCTAATTTAATTAAATAAAAGTTAACATCCACTCATTAAATAAAATTATCACATAAATTAAATTGCTACACAATCATAATTTATTTATTAATCATAACTTCATGTAATAAATTAGTAAATCTCTAATTTAATTATTAAATTATACATTACTATAATTATTTAATAAATCACTACCTAATTACCACATAATAATTCATCTAATTTAATTATCTCAATTAAATTGAAACTTCAACCACAAAATGACTTCAACATTAATTTAATATTAAACATCAATTTAATTAATATATTGCAATTAGTTAAATTACTCCACAACATAATCACATCAATTATAATTTATTCAACTCAATAAATAAATCAACTAAAATATTTATTTAATTCAATAAATATTTAAAATTAAAATACAAAAATTTCATTTGTTACAATCTTCCCTCCTTAAAAAGATTCTGTCCCCAGAATCACAACTCAACAAACTCATTCGTCACATAATCTATCCTATTTTCGACAGTCGATGGGTAATTTCAGTGCAGGTAGTTCCAAAGAAATTCAAAATCACAGTTGTCAAGAATGACAATAATGAGTTGGTGCCCACACATATTCAAATAGGGTGGAGAATGTGTATTGACTATAGGAAATTAAATGTTGTAACTAGAAATGATCACTTTCCTCTTCCTTTTATTGATCAAATGTTAGAAAGATTAGCTGGGCATACTTACTATTGCTTTCTAGATGATTTTTTAGGATATAATTAGATTGTGATTGCACCCGAGGACCAAGAAAAAACCTCATTCACATGTCTTTTTGGCACATTTGCATACCGAAGGATGTCCTTTGGACTTTGTAATGGCCCAGGAACTTTTCAGCGATGCATGGTGAACATTTTTTCCAATCTTTTAGAAAAATGTATTGATGTCTTTAAAGATGATATTATGATTCATAGTGATTCTTTGGATGAATGCTTAGATAATTTGAATTGCGTTTTGAATAAATGCATGGAAACTAATCTTGTTCTAAATTGGGAAAAGTGTCATTTTATGGTAGAACATAAAATAGTACTTGGCCATGTTATGTCATCTAAAGGTCTTGAAGTCGATAAAGCTAAGATAGATGTTATTTCTACTTTGCCTTACCCCGTCAGCGTACGGGAGATTCTTTCCTTTCTTGGTCATGCAGGATTCTATCGAAGGTTTATCAAGGATTTCTCGAAGGTTGCATTTCCCTTGTGTAAATTGCTACAAAAGGATGTGGACTTTCAGTTTGATGATGAGTGCAAGGAGGCTTTTGACATTTTAAAGAAATTGTTAACCTCTGCCCTTTTGATTCAACCACTGAATTGGAAGCTTCCATTTGAGATCATGTGTGACGCAAGTAACTATGCAGTGGGGGTTATTTTGGGACAATGGATTGACTAAGCTGTTCATGCCATCTACTATGCTTCTAGAACTTTGAATGGGGCTCAGATAAACTATTCCACAACTGAAAAAGAACTTTTATCTGTGGTTTTTGCTTTAGATAAATTTTAATCATATCTGCTTGGTACTAAAGTTATAGTTTATTTTGACCATGCTGCTCTCAGGTATTTTCTAACTAAGAAGGATTCTAAACCTATGATTATCAGATGGATTCTAGTTTTACAAGAATTTGACTTGGAAATCAATGATAAGAAAGAGGTAGATAACTTGGTGGCGGATCACTTGAGAAGGTTGATGAGGGATGAGGAAGCACTACCATTACAAAATTCCTTTCCAGATGAGCATCTACTTTTTATTCATGAGGAATTGCCCTGGTACGCTAACATTGTGAATTACTTAGCAAGTGCATATCTTCCAAGTGACTTCTCTAGAGCTCAAAAAGACAAACTTAGGAGTGATGCCAAGTATTATGTATGGGATGATCCATATCTATGGAAATTATGTGTTGTTCAGGTAGTTAGAAGGCATGTGTCGAATAATGAGATTTTATCTATCTTAACCTTTTGTCACTCTTATTCTTGTAGAGGACACTTTGGACCAAAAAGGACTGCTCATAAGGTTTTAGAAAGTGGTTTTATCTGGCCTTTAATTTTTAAAGACTCCTACTTGTTTTGTAAATCTTGTGCAAATTATCAAAAGAGGGGTAATATTTCACTTAGAAATCAAATGCCACAAAACCTTATTTTAATTGTTGAAATCTTTGATGTTTGGGGTATTGATTTTATGGAAACATTTCCTGCTTCTTTTGGTAATTTCTATATTGTTTTGGCTGTTCATTATGTTTCCAAATGGGTGGAGGCAAAAGCCACTCGGATTGATGATTCTAAAGTTGTTGCAGATTTTGTCAGATTTAATATATTTGTTAGGTTTGGGACTCCGATAGCTATTTTCAGTGATAGAGGGACACGCTTTTGCAATTGAGTGCTTGCGGCGTTGTTCAAGAAATACAACATTTTACACAAGGTTTCTACATCCTATCATTCACAAAGCAATGACCAAGTCGAGGTATCAAACCGTGAGGTAAAGTCCATCTTGGAAAAAGTAGTCAAACTAAATAGGAAATATTGGAGTTTGAGGCTAGAAGATGCACTATGGGCTTATAGAACTGCATATAAAACTCCCATTGGTATGTATCCATATCGGTTGATGTTTGGGAAGCTGTGTTGAGATGCCCCCAGAATAGGTCCAATCAACCCAACCCATTCTGAGTCGCCAAACACATGGTATAGAATCCAAATACAAACTTTTATATCAAAAGGTCGTGAGCAGGACAACCATACAAGCTGTGAGTGTCAATACAAATATGTAGAAAATATTAACATTCAAACTAAGTCCTCATTACAATTATTATCATACTACTTTATAGTGAGGATTACTACTGCTCTAACTCGGACCATCACTCTGTCCCCCGACTAGTCCCTGCGACATTCTCATTTCCTAAAGAGGACAATAGAATAAAAGGGTGAGCTCAACTAGCCCAGTAAAGAACATTATGACTAAGATAATGGAAAATAAATTATCGTTAGTCTTCAACAAATCAGATATAATATTATGGACAACAAGTTTTAGATCAACAACTGCAGCGGAAATATCAATTCATTAGAAGAGTTATGTAGATAATGAGGTCTACCATCTTCTATGATTTAGAAGTTCATAATCAATATTTTATCCCTGTAACATCAATCAATATATCTCAAATCAAATATTCATCTTTGCACTACGGCCAAAGATATTCATTTGTATCACCAGTGGTCATGTTCATCTCAACACCTGTTCATCTTTGCACTACGGGCCAAAGATATTCATCAGGTAATCATTCATCTTTGCTCTACAGGCCAAAGATATTTATCAAGTATCACCATTTAAGACCGAGGATGATGAAAAATACTCTTAAAGAACGAATCCAGTGAAATAAAGGACAAGAAAAAAAAATATAATTTTTTCGTGAATAGTACTGTATTAGTGAATAGTGCCGTATACGTGAATAGTGCCGTATATGTGAATAGTAATCTTAACAAAAAAAGTAAGAATTTCATAATAATATCCATGCCAATATTTTGGTATAATGATATTGAGAAGAATAACATCGTTTACGAAAGAAAATAACATCCTTTACCTCAAAAGAATAGTACTTCTGGCTGGAATATCGGATATAATACTGAAGGAAACTTGCACTGAATAGCAATACTCAAAGTATCTAAATACACACAAAAATATGCTCGATATTATAGAGAAAAAAAACTTCTGATTCTGGTGTGATTTTCAATTCTAACCTAAACACCCTATTTATAGAAAAATGCTAGAACACCAAAGCTGACTTACCTGCTACCGGTGGCTTCAACCATCTGAAATTCCAACGCACACCAGCTTAGAATTCAGAATTTTTCCACCAAAAAACAAAAGTGGGGCCCACCCATGTTTTTAATAAAAAAACATTTATTTTTGCAACTTCAATAATTCATAATAAATAGTCCTTTTATAAAAAAAATACGAATTCTATGTCTTTTTCATGGAAAATTTAATTCTCTACAACTTTGTAGAAGGAAGTTTTTCTAAATTTCGAACGAAAAATGGTCGAAATCCACAAACTGATGATTTTTCACACCAAAATACTGATAAAAGCACCTCAGCACTAATTCTTTCTTTTATATCCACAAAATAAATATTTTCTTATCATATAAATCAATAATTAATTATTCACAAATAATATTACAGAACTACAATATTGACAACCAGGTCGTTCCTAGGAAAAAGGGGGCATTTCGATAAGGATTTCTCCTTTCTAGCGCGCAATTAAATAACCCCTCCTAGACAGAACTTCCTTAGACATTGTCAATAATGCTATCTAATAATATTATTCAAATAATATGAATTATTGATTTGATAATGTGAAATATTGTGCAGTAACAATTATTGAATCAATAATACAAAATATCAACGGTAGCAATTATTGAATTAATCATAAAAAATATTGAACAGTAATTACTGTAACAATAATTGAGTAAGTGCCTTCTTAAGTAAAAATTAATAATTCGAAATACTGTGCAATACCGTGTGCTATTGTGCAACAACGTGTATTACTGTATTTTTATCACCGGGTATTTCAACAGTTTAACGGTAACAGTTTAATCGTTATTTATAAAAAGGTTATTTCTGTCGCTTCTATATCCGACAGTTATTCCGTTTTGGGGCCCACAAATGGCTGCGCCGTCGTACGAATATTTTCCGACAACAAGAATATTCCACGACCAAACGAATATTCCCCGACAACAATGAATATTTTATAACCACTTGCTCATTTTGAAATATTTGCGCATTTTACCCACAACTTACTACATTAATTAAATCAACCCATTACTATTTCAAAATAATAAATAAAAAAAATTAAATCTTTATTTATAAAATTCGGGGTCTTACATCCTCCCCTCCTTATGAAATTTCGTCCTCGAAATTGACGTATGTACCTGGGGTGTCGAAGAGGTGAGGATACCTCGCTTTCATTTTCGATTCTAACTCTCAGGTCATTTCCTTAATAGCATAGTTTCTCCACAAAACTTTAACTTGAGGTATAATTTTTGAGCGTAGGACATGCTCCTTCCTATCCAAAATGTTGACAGGTACCTCCTCATACGTTAAATCTTCAGCTATCTCGTCCGGTTCTAACTCAATAATGTGGTTTGGATCTTTCACATATTTACACAACACGGATATATGAAAAACGTTATGAACACGAGACATGCTTGGAGGTAAAGCGAGTCTATAGGCCACCTTTCCTGCTCGGTCAAGGATCTCAAATGAACCAATGAATCGTGGATTGAGCTTTCCTCTCTTGTCAAACCCCGTAACTCCCTTCCACTGAGCAACACGTAATAACACATGGTCCCCACCATTAAATTCCACGTCCTTTCGATGAAGATCCGCATAACTCTTTTGTCGATCTTGTGCTATTTGTATCCGTTGCCGGATTATTTGAATCTTTTTCGTAGTCATATGTACTAACTCCGGTCCCAACAATGTTGCTTCACCCACCTTGTCCCAACATACTGGAGAACGACACTTTCGTCCATACAACGCTTCGAATGGAGCCACTCCTATACTTGCCTGATAACTGTTATTGTAGGATAATTCAACCAATGGTAAGTACTTATCCCAACTCCCTTTGAAGTCTAGAACACAAAGTCTCAATAGATCTTCAAGAGTTTGAATAGTCCTTTCCGATTGCCCGTCCGTTTGAGGATGAAATGCTGAACTAAATCGTTAAATCCGTGCCCATAGCTTTCTGCAAAATGATCCAAAATCATGAAGTAAATCTGGGGTCACGATCCGAAACTATGGATACTGGCATGCCATGCAATCTCACAATCTCATTCACGTACATACGTGCAAGACGTTCAAGGGAATAAGTCTCCCGTATCGGCAAGAATTGGGCAGACTTGGTTAATCTATCGACAATAACCCCAATCGCATCTATGTCTTGAGAAACCTTGGGAAGACCCGTAACGAAATCCATGATAATGTGTTCCCACTTCCACTTTGGAATCTCAAGTGGTTGCAATGGACCTTTTGGTACTTGATTCTCTGCCTTGACACGTTGACACGTTAAACACCTCGAGATAAACTCCGCGATCTCTCTCTTCATATTGCTCCACCAAAATGTATATCGAAGATCACGATACATTTTAGTACTCCCAGGATGGATTGCAAACGGTGTGTTGTGTCCTCCATCATGATTCTATACTTCAAGTCAGAATCGTTAGGAACACAAAGTTTGGAGTTGACTCGAAGTATTCCTTCTTCATCAATCCTTGCTTCTGGAATAGCACCTTCTTGCATCTTCTTCCTCCTATTCATCAGCTCCGGGTCTAAAGCTTGAGCAGCTTTAACTTTATCAATCAAAGCTGGTTCTACGCGTATACTTGACATCATCGCATGGGTCCCCGGAGTCTTGAACTATATCTTCATCTTTTGTAAATCACACAAAATAGACCTTGATAGCATCACATTTTTTCTCGTATATGATCTTCTACTCAACGCATCAGCTACCACGTTCGCTTTTCCAGGATGGTATTGGATGGTATGATCGTAATCTTTCAACAGCTCAAGCCAACGTCGTTGTCGCATGTTGAGTTCTTTTTTAGTGAAGAAATATTTGAAGCTCTTATGATCTGTATAGATCTCCACTTTCTCTCCATACAGGTAGTGTCTCCAGATCTTTAATGCAAAAACGACAGCTGCCAACTTTAGATCATGAGTAGGATAATTCCTCTCATATTCTTTGAGTTGTCGCGAGGCATAGGCTATGACTTTCCCATATTGCATGAGAACACATCTTAACCCTTTGCCCGAAGCGTTGCTGTAAATGACAAATCCATCCGAACCAGATGGTATCGTCAGAACAGGTGCCGAAATGAGTCTCCTCTTGAGCTCTTAAAAGCTCTCCTCGCATTCCTCGTTCCATACAAATTTTGTATCTTTCTGAGTCAGCTGAGTTAATAGAGTAGCAATTCGAGAAAATCCTTCCACGAATCTCCGATAATAACCAGCTAAGCCCAGAAAGCTTCGTATTTCGGTCACCGACTTAGGTTGCTCCCAACTTTGTATTTCTTCAATCTTTGCTGGGTCAACAGATACTCCACGTTTCATACCACGTGCCCAAGGAATGCTACTTCCTCAAGCCAAAAATCGCATTTCTTCAGCTTGGCATATAGCTTGTTCTCACGAAGCTTTCGAAGTACCAGCTTCAAGTGGTGCTCATGATCTTCACGGCTTTTGGAATAGATGAGGATATCATCAATAAAGACAACAACGAACTGATCCAAATATTCCTTAAATACACAGTTCATCATATCCATGAAAGCAGCAGGAGCATTAGTCAATCCAAAAGACATGACTAGGAATTCATAATGCCCGTATCGAGTTCTAAAAGAAGTCTTCGGAATATCCTCAGTTTTAATCTTCAGCTGATGATATCCAGAACGAAGATCGATCTTTGAAAAGAATTATGCTCCTTGCAACTGGTCGAACAGGTCACCAATACGAGGTAGTGGATACCTATTCTTGATGGTGACATTGTTCAACTCCCGATAGTCAATACAAAGTTGCATACTCCCGTCTTTCTTCTTTACGAATAAAACAGGAGCACCCCAAGGAGACGTACTAGGACGTATAAAACCGATGTCTAGCAACTCCTATAATTGGACCTTTAACTCCTGAAGTTCAATAGGAGCCATTCGATATGGGGTTTTAGAAATAGGTTTTGTACCGGGTTTAAGGTCAATAAAGAATTCAACTTCACGTTTTGGGGGTAGACCGAGAAGTTCTTCGGGAAATACATCAGGAAACTCATTAACAACGGAAATATTATTCAAATCTGATGTATTCTGGTTTAGATCAGTGACATGGGCTAAGAAAGCTTGACATCCGTTCTTTAATAAACAAATAGCTTTATGACTTGAAATGACATTGACTGATTTTAGTGGTTTGGTGGTTTGAATTCGCACAACAAGTTGGTTAGGAATATGAAAACTAATAACCTTACGAAAATAATCAATTTTGGCATGGTAAGTGGTTAACCAGTCAATTCCTAAAATCATGTCAAATGCAAGTATTTTCAAAGATATAAGATCAACAGGTAGGGTGAGAGTACCAATTTGAATCAAGCAAGATTTGTAAACTGTAGATGTAACGAAGGTTTCTCCCAACGGAGTTTCAATAGATAAGTCAAAGTCTAATTTATCAGAAGTCAAGTTCAAACGTTGAGCACAAGCAGAGAAATAAAAGAATGGGTAGCACCGGTATCTAATAAGGTATAGACTTCACAAGAGTTTATGATTAGCTTACCTGTAATAACCTCATTCGGGTTCCTTGCTTGTTAAGTAGTCACGACAAAAGCCCTTCCAGGAACTACTGACTTCGACTTGTCCGGAACAGCTTTAGGAATCACCACCCCCGCTGGACTTGGTTTCGCTACAGAACACACTCGAGCTATATGTCCTTCCTTTCCACAGTTATAGCATACCTTAGATTGTTGTGTGAAGTTGCGACTGATGTGTCTCTCTTGCCCGCATTTATAGCATACGACCGGCGGTCGTTCTCCTCCCCTAGAAACAGTTGAAGTTGGTGCTGCTGTCGATGTTTTCACGTTCTCATTGGTGTACCTTCTATTCTTAAAATCTCCCCCCGACTCACTTCTTCTATCATGGCCACGATTTCCACCGGAGTGGTTACCGCTTCTGTCATGATACTTTCCTCCCTGCTGGTTGTCATTGTTCCGATGACTGCTGCCATTGGTACGACCATGGTTGTTGTCCCTTGGTTGAACATAATCACTATCTCGTTCTAACAACTGGGCCCTGTTCACTACATCCGAATATAGAGAAAATTTGTGAGAAATGAGGTATTGATGAATTTTGGGTTTCAAACCTCTCAGAAACATCCGCGTCATACGTTCCTCATTCTCCACCAAATGAGGTGCAAACCTGGACAACTCCGCGAACTTAGCCTCGTACTGGGACACAGTCATGTTGTTCTGTTTCAGTCTGATAAACTCTACCTCCTTCATATGATGAATACTTTCAGGAAAGTACTTGTCATTGAACAGTTTTTGGAACGCTTCCCTAGACATCTTGAGTGCGGCAGTCTGGGTACGCTTCAAAGATTCCCACCAGCAATCTTCCTCTCCACGGAACATAAAGGTGGCAAATGGAACCTTCTGTTCCTCCGTGCATCCCAAGACATCAAATATCTTTGTAATTTGCTTAACCACGTCTCCGCCTTGATCGGATCTGGCTTTCCCAAAAACTCTGGTGGTCCCAACTCTTTAAACTACTTGGCAGTGACAATCCGCGTGTTGTTATTATTTCCACATGTATTCTGCACACGAGTCTCCCTCGTCTAGTTTTGCATGAACTGCAAAAAACTTCTAAACATTTCCTCGTTCATTGTCTGGTTGGTAGGGTCATTTACAGGAGGAATATTGCCTTCCTGTTACACGTTCTCCTGGTTGGTGATTAAAGGTGTCTCCACAGTCTCATTCACTCCATTGTTAAAATTCTCAGCTGCCATTCTCAAATACTTCCATAAAACAAGGGTTAATTAAATCCTATACTCCGACTGACCAATTAAACATTAGATAAGCTTAGGTAGGACACACTAGCGAAGGATTTACTCGTCTCTCCCCTCCTAGTTCTATTCCCAGATCTCCGCCAGAGACCATATCCCTAAGCTCTGATACCAACTGAGACGCCCCCAGAATAGGTCCAATCAACCCAATCCATTCTGAGTTGCCAAACACATGGTACAGAATCCAAATACAAACTTTTATATCAAAAGGTCGTGAGCAGGACGACCATATAATCTGTGAGTGTCAATACAAATATATAGAAAATATTAACATTCAAACTAAGTTCTCATTACAATTATTATCATACTACTTTATAGTGAGGACTACTACTGCTCTAACTCGGACCATCACTCTGTCCCCCGACTAGTCCCTGCGACATTCTCATTTCCTAAAAAGGACAGTAGAATAAAAGGGTGAGCTCAACTAGCCCAGTAAAGAACATTATGACTAAGATAATGGAAAATAAATTATCGTTAGTCTTCAACAAATCAGATAAAATATTATGGACAACAAGTTTTAGATCAACAACTGCAGCGAAAATATCAATTCATTAGAAGAGTTATGTAGATAATGAGGTCTACCATCTTCTATGATTTAGAAGTTCATAATCAATATTTTTATCCATGTAACATCAATCAATATATCTCAAATCAAATATTCATCTTTGCACTACGGTCAAAGATATTCATTTGTATCACCAGTGGTCATGTTCATCTCAACACCTGTTCATCTTTGCACTACGGGCCAAAGATATTCATCAGGTAATCATTCATCTTTGCTCTACATGCCAAAGATATTTATCAAGTATAACCATTTAAGACTGAGGATGATGAAAAATACTCTTAAAGAACGAATCCAGTGAAATAAAGGACAAGAAAAGAAAATATAATTTTTTCGTGAATAGTACTGTATTGGTGAATAGTGCCGTATGCGTGAATAGTGCCGTATATATGAATAGTAATCTCAACGAAAAAAGTAAGAATTTCATAATAATATCCATGCCAATATTTTGGTATAATGATATTGAGAAGAATAACATTGTTTACGAAAGAAAATAATAATTTTTACCTCAAAAGAATAGTACTTCTGGCTGGAATATCGGATATAATACTGAAGGAAACTTGCACTGAATAGCAACACTCAAAGTATCTAAATACACACAAAAATACGCTCGATATTATAGAGAAAGAAAACTTCTGATTCTGGTGTGATTTTCAATTCTAACCTAAACACCCTATTTATAAAAAAAATGCCAGAACACCAAAGCTGACTTACCTGCTTCCGGTGGCTTCAACCATCTGAAATTCCAACGCACACCAGCTTAGAATTCAGAATTTTTCCACCAAAAACAAAAGTGGGGCCCACCCATGTTTTTAATAAAAAAACATTGATTTTTGCAACTTCAATAATTCATAATAAATAGTCCTTTTATCAGAAAAATACAAATTCTATATTTTTTTCATAAGAAATTTAATTCTCTACAACTTTGTAGAAGGAAGTTTTTCCAAATTTCGAACGAAAAATGATCGAAATCCACAAACTGATGATTTTCCACACCAAAATACTGATAAAAGCATCTCAGCACTAATTCCTTCTTTTATATCCACAAAATAAAATATTTCCTTATCATATAAATCAATAATTAATTATTCACAAATAATATTACAGAACTACAATATTGACAACCAGATCGTTCCTAGAAAAAAGGGGGCCTTCCGATAAGGATTTCTCCTTACTGGCGCGCAATTAAATAACCCCTCCTAGATAGAACTTCCTTAGACATTGTCAATAATGCTATCTAATAATATTATTCAAATAATATGAATTATTGATTTGATAATGTGAAATACTGTGCAGTGACAATTATTGAATCAATAATACAAAATATCAACAGCAGCAATTATTGAATCAATCATATAAAATATTGAACAGTAATTACTGTAACAATAATTGAGTAAGTGCCTTCTTACGTAAGAATCAATAATTCAAAATACTGTGCAATACCGTGTGCTACTGTACAACAACACGTATTACTGTATTTTTATCACCAGATATTTCAACAGCTTAACGATAACAATTTTACCATTATTTATAAAAAGGTTATTTATGTCGCTTCTATATCCGATAGTTATTCCGTTGTGGGGCCCACAAATGGCTGCGCCGTCGTACGAATATTTCCTGACAATAAGAATATTTCACGACCAAACGAATATTCCCCGACAACAATGAATATTTTATAACCACTTGCTCATTTTTAAATATTTACGCATTTTACCCACAACTTACTACATTAATTAAATCAATCCCTTACTATTTCAAAATAATATATAAAGAAAATTAAATCTTTATTTATAAAATTCGGGGTCTTACATATGTCATTTACCTGTAGAGTTAGAACACAAAGCTTTGTGGACTATTCGACAATGCAACATGGGTATGGATGCAATGGGGGTGCATAGGAAACTGCAGTTACAAGAGGTAGAGGAGTTACGGAACGAAGCATATGAGAGCTCCAAACTGTACAAGAACAAGACAAAGGCATTTCACGATAATCAAGTTGTGCGGAAAAATTTCACCGTTGGACAAAAAGTTATTCTTTATAATTTAAGACTGAAATTATTTTCGGGTAAGTTTCGATCTCGTTGGGAAGGTCGTTTTGTTGTTATTAATGTGTTTTCTCATGGTGCTATAGATATACAAAATCCAAAGACATGAAAATTTTTCAAGGTGAATGGTCACAGGCTAAAACTGTTCTTCGAAGGATTTCAAATGGAAGAGGTAGCGATGTTGAGTTTCGTGGAGCCAGATTATGATTAATCGAGAGACATGATGTCGAGCCAAAGACAATAAACAAGAGAAGTTACTTGGGAGGCGACCCAAGAACTCGGATTTAATTTTTCTATCCCTTTACTTTTTAGCTTGATAATTGCATGTTAGTTAGTAGTAGTTTCTTTCTTCTTTGCATAATTTTCTTACATTGGGGACAATATAAGGTTTGAGTGTGTGTGTGTGTGGGGGGGGGGGAATATAGGTTTTTTTTAGGATATTGATCTAATTTTAAATGGGAAGTTGATTTATTTTTTTTTGAAAATTTCTGAATTTTTTTGGCGTTGGGTTCCATGATTCTATTTGCCTATGTGTTCGAAGGTTCAAATCAAAGATTGAAAATTGATTATAAATTTTAGAATCTGTTTGATGCTTAATTGGTTAATGAATGAGGAAAACTAAGCCATGATCCATAGTAAATGATTTTAAATTGAATTTGTGATACATGAGTACTTGAATATGAGAAGCATGCTTATTTGGCTAAGTTATTTGTGGAGTTGTCTATGTGCACTGATTTCATTACTTAGAACTGTTTAACTTGCTTATGTTGTTTGCAAAGCTGTATGAAGAAAGTTGAAAAATAATGAATGAAAAAATAAAAGAAAAAAAATGATTGAAAAAGGAAGAAAATCTACTTCAATGTCCATTATACGAATTAACTGGGTATCCAAGCCTCAGGAACCATTGGTACTCAAGCTAAAAAGTGTGGCGGATAAAAGCAACTTCACTAATCAACTTTTGTAGCCTTTGTTACTTGAATAAGTAAGCCATAGGGGTGTCTCTACACCTAGCATCCTACGACTATCTAGTTTAGGAGTCGTTGGTAGAAAGTTCGATATATGTGTAACATGAAAAGCATAAGAAAAGGAGACATTGCACATGTCAAGAAAAGAAGAAATTTGAGAAAAGAATGAAAATACATTCATCTATGCAAAGGAGGAGGTTCTAAGAAAAAAAAAATGAAAAAGTAAGGAAGATCTGTTTTGGATTTTGAGTCAGTGTGCATGATTTTTGTTCCTTGATAACTAAGTTGAGTGAGTATGTGGACTGTAGGAAAGTTGTTTATGTGGCTACAATTTGATTTAATGAAATTCATTGGTGAAAGGGCAAGGTTGTTAATTGTGAGTTGACCGATAAGGCATTGATTAGATTTCTTTGACTTTAGTGTTGATAGTCATAATTTGTATCTTGAAATCTTTTGACATAATGGTTGAATAGGATTGTTCTGGAAATCAAATTTTTTATTTTACACGAGGACGTGTAAAAAGATAAGGGAGAATTTGATGAATATGAAATATGTTATATTTTTATTTCTTAATACTTAATCTTTTGTATTTTTTTATGCCTAAATATACTCATTGTTTTTATATTTTTGTTTTAGGTACAATTGAAGGATTCCGTGACTTTGGAAATAATTTGGAGACAAATTGAGCATGACTAGACTAACGGAATTAAGCAAGCTATTCAGCTAATTTGGGTCAGACTTGGATATATTTATGTGGGCCTATTAAGTTCCTAATATATGCAGCAAGTTAATTCATTCATGTAAACTAAAAGGATGTTGGGTCTTCTAATTTAGAATATTCAACAAGCGGGCATCTGATTCTTCTAATTTAATACTCATATCACATGTGCCATGACTTTTTCTAATCAGCTCATTTAAGTTAATATTCCTGCATGCAAAGGATTCACAGGCGGGCCACGGGATTATATAATGGAAGAAGATTAAGCATGCAAAATCACGTGGGCTTTCTTCAATAATATATCACACGGATTCTTAACAACCCACGGTTTCAGCATCTTGTAAAGGAGAGTTAAAGCAAATATCAGCAAACAAGATCCATGCAAATCACTTAGTCATGCGACAATTGAAATTCAAACGCGACAAGAAATATTTTGGATTCTAGAAAATTGCTTTTCACAATTATATTGTAATTAGGATTTATTTTTAGCTGAGATTCTCTTTCTAAATTGGATTATATTTCTTTATGGAAACTAGGGTTATGATTTGTGATTCCTTTTGGAATTTGGATTGTTAGCTTTTATGGGATTTAGGACTTTATATAGCACTATAAATACATTGTATTGCTGGGAGATTTATTCATTCAATCATCAACTCTCATTTATACCATTAGAGCGTAGACTCGGAAGCATGTCAGACTAGTTTTTTTCATTCAGTTCTAAAGGAGATGGAACCTGTAAGGACCGAGAATTTCACATGATCATATGTGTAATTTTTACGAATAATTTTTTTTAAGGAAGAGTAATGCAAGTTATGTAAGAAATTAACATAGCTTGAATGTTAACCTTGAATGGTAAATTAAAAAAATTTATAATCTTTAAGTAATTAATTATCGATATAGATTATGTGAAGTGATTATATGATTATGTGAGTATTTAAATATAACAAGGATTTATCAATAATGATAAATATGTTATGACTTATGTGGATTATGTACGTTATTGAATAAATATACATTATATAATGTGTATATATTTATTTGGTAAAGAGAATTAAGAATAAAGTTATGTAACCTAATACATATATTAGGTATAGTAATTAAAAACCTAATGAGTTATAATATGAGAGAATTATAGTATTTTAAAATATATACTAACCCTAAGAGATTTATTTTATACATCTCTATTAGTTAATTTTATAACCTAAGTAAAATAAGTCTAATTGGATTATAAAATTAAAGATATATGAGTAAAGAATTAACTTACAAATGTGTGTAAGGAAACCCTAACTAAATGATTAAGGTAAGATAAAAATTAAAAGTATAGAACTATGTTGAATTGGAAGCCCAAGAATTAAAATTCGCTAGCCTAAAGAATTAATTGAGTGGCCTAACTCTTAGCCCAATTGGGAGAGGACTCATTGGACATTAAAGAAGCTATTTGGTCCTTGAAAAGGAAAGCAAAAAGATCCCAAGAAGGCCTCTTGGCATAAAATAGCAAGGAGGGAATAAGGGGAGAAGAATTTGGGCATGTGACTTCATCATTATCCTCAACCACTCTCACCTACTCTTCTTATGTGTCACCTTATCACTTACCCAACCACTTTAACCAAGTTTGCAAGTAATCTATAATGTGCAAGTAAGCTTTTAATAATGAGAAAGAGAGAGTTGATGGGGGATGTAAAAGATATATACAAAATATATCTATCTAATCTACTAACCCACAAAATTAAATTTCATCGTATTTCTTTTCTCTTTCCTCATTAGCAAACAAAGCAAGCAAGATATAGAGAGAGTGTGAGTGATATTTTTGGTTAAAGAAAAAAGAGAAAGAGGGAGAGCTTATGTTAGTTTCATAGTTCTCTAATAAATCTAAAAGAGAAGAGGGAAGGAAAACAAGCGAAAGTATAACAAAATCCCTACTTATATAGTATAATTTCTTTTTGGTTTTATTTGAGTTTTGATTTTTGTAAACTTATGATCTTGAGGTTAAAAACCTTAGATCCATATGTTTAAAAGTGTTTTATGTTTAGATCCAACTCTTTTATAGATCAAAAGTTGAATCTTAACTAAGAAATAAAAGTTAGATTTTTCAAAAGATAGAAATTCTAATTTTACTTAGCCTTGATTATGTTTGATCTTTTGTTTGAGGATTATTTGATGATATAGATCATGGATCATGGTATATCCATGAGTATATGAGTTATTTTAAGTATTATGATGAGCTATGTTGGTTTTATGTGAAAATATGGAAGTTTTATTAAAAATCACCAATGATAGAAAAATCAATTTTTGGGAAAACGAAGTACGAAATGGAAACGACCATATCTCTCGTTCTATTTTGAATTTTTGAGTGTGGTCAATTTTTAGACTTATATCTATAAGTCTTCTAATAGATCCAAGGGGAATCATAGAAAAATATGCTGTAGATTTTCGTATGGACTGATTTTAGTAAAGGAAGCAAAATATGAAAAAGTCAAAAAAGTAGGCTGTCCGGAAATTGTAAGGATAACTTCGGTAACTTAATTAATGTTATAAATTCCAATCTCTTGGGACATGAAAATTTATGAGATAAAGTATCTTGTGTCCAAAAATGAGCTAATTCCGACTCAATATGAGCAAGTTATGACTATTTCAATATTTGCGTTTTTTCGACAAAAATTGCTATAACCGGAGTTGTATAACTCCGATGGCCACGGAATTTAAACTGGAGGGTCACGTTAACATGTGTAAGATCCAACCAAGAGTTGGAAATTTCTGGAGTTAAGCGTGAGGTAGCTAATTTCTTAAGGAATTAACTAGAAATGGATTTTTAAAAAATACTGAAGGAAATTGAAAGATTCTTGAAAAATTATTTTTGTGCATGGAATACATGTATTCATGTGTGGAGAAAAGATAAAAAAAATAATAAGATGATTTGGTTAAAAGGGGGAATCCAGCTTGCTGGATTGAAGGATTAATAAATCCAGGCTTGGTGGATGAGATGTTTGGATAATCTAGGATGCTGGATTGGTCTGTAGATAATCCAGGTTACTGGATTAGATGTTAGTTGAATCCAGGCTTGCTGGATTGGAGATCAGTTGAATCTAGGCTTTCTGGATTGGAGATCAGTTGAATCCAGTCTGCTGGATTTGAAAATAGTTTACTAAATTTAAATTCAATCTGAATCCATGTTGCTGGATTAGTTAAGTAAGTTTTGAAACAACAAGTTATTTGAATCCAGGTTGCTAGACTAGGTATTCGGCTTACTTAATTATAAAGGACTTATAAAATGAAAGACTAAGAGTTAATTCACAAGTTGTATGATATAGTAGTGTTAAGTCTAAGGTAGTACAATCGTACTCTATAATGGTTGATGTATAGTAGCTGGGCTAAACGACTCCTTTATATGGGAAAGGTATCTACGAATTAGTAACCGATCTAACTCACTGTGAAAATAGTGTAGACGAGACGAAAACTAATTTGTTAGTTGTTTGTGGGAAACCACTCAGTATACTATATTGAATATTATTAAAGACTCGATGTGCACTAGGTTTAGACTTATATATTCGTATAGTGTTATCTAATGATGATTATGTGTTTACATGTTAGATAAATTATTATGAGTAAGATATATGATGTTAATAAGAGATCGATCTTATTAATGATAGGTCTTACAAAAGAAGTTAACTTAAATTGCGTAGCAGTAGTCAACGAATCAGGCAAGTTTCCTAACTCAACTTGAGTTATTATTTTTCAAGCATGGTAGTGAATAATTATTGTTAGTTATTCACATCTATAATGATTATTGTTGTTAGCACACAGTGCAATTGATTCTTGTTCTAGTATTTGAACTGTTTATAAGTCATGTCTCAACTAATTGTTTTGACAAGACTAATATTTGTTAAAGCATGAAACGTTCTATATCTTATGATCTGATTTATTATTGGAAGATTTATGCCATTGATTTCGGCTATATCAATATTGATTTTATTTATTGAAATCATAGTATTTCTTTAAAAGCAATCCAAACCATATTGTTGTGGTACGAACTCGTGATGTAAGAATGAGATGAACAAACTTTATTGTCGTAAATCGACCTATGCTCTATTATTGAGTATTATACATAATATAGGGTACAAAGGAGTTGGCCGCTCCAGGTACTTGCAGAGGAGTATAGTTTAGTTTATATAACTAACTTATATTCCTTTGGTAAGTTAGTTTTAATAACTAATGAATCTTCTATTATTTCATGATCCTTTTGTGATCACTCAGCATAAAATTTAGGTATATCCCACTTTATTTAATATTGTTGCAGTATTGTTAATTCTTCTTATTCAATTGAATATTATTGAATCTTTGAAAGAATTTTACTCTTTCATCCCTGATATATGTTATTTAGTATGAAATTTGAGAAAGTTTTATTATTGAGATTGAATTATTATTCAGCTATTTTGAAATCCTTTGATTATTGTTGAAGTTCTATAGAAACTAGACTCTTGTATTCATGATATATATATATATCATTTATTGTATACTTTAACTTGTTGAGCAAACTCGTTGCTCACCCTTACTTAAATAAAACATTTCAGCTAATGCCGAGGTAAGCAGAAGGTTCTAACAGGAATAAAGGCAAAGGCAAGGCTCAGGAGTAGTTAGTGGCAACTTTTAATGGTTATGTTTTATTATATAAATTAATTATGTAAACCTTTTAGATATATAAGGGTATGTAAGTTATGTCAAGGTTAGTTAACCTGGGATATTGTTATAAGTTGTATTAAGTAATATTATGAATGATGTTTTTCATTAATGAATGGGTAGTTAGATGTGATATATATGATGGATCGTGAGCACTAAACCCGAGGTTAGGGAACCCGGATTTGGGGGCGTCACAAGTTGGTATCAAATCTGTAGGTTATAAACCTTAGGTGGGGGTAAAGCCTTAGCGAATATAACCATAAACAGGATAGAGAAAACTCATTTAGAGTTCTAAGTGATGGATTAGGAAAATTCATCAATAGTAAGATATGTGGACACTTAGTGTTTATGGATTGTGTTTGATAGTGATGCATTAATGAAGTTATTTAAAACTGGTGACACAATGTCGGGAGATGATGAGATAGTTACGGAGATATTAGTAGCTGCACCAATGCCATTAGCCGAGGTGTCAGCTCAAAGTGAATCAGTTGAGGAAGTTTTAAGAGACGAACCAGCGGTAAATCTGGCAAGTGATCATGATGAATACCCCGAGATGGAGTTGAATGAAGAAGAAGAAGTATATTCCAAAGAAACTAAGGTGGAGCCAGAAACTAAGATCGAAGATGGAGAAAAAGGCAAAGTAGTAATCGAAGAAGGTCAAGCATCAGTGGAAGTTCAAGATTTAAAAGAAAAGGTGTTTTTCTTGGAGGAAATGTGGAATGAGAAAAGATTATTAAATGACCAGGTTATAAAAGCATTAAGCGAGATGACAGAAGAACTAAATGATCTGAAGGCACAAATCGATGGTATGAGAGTTGAGGGAAATGTATCATCTGAAGTTGTAAGCAAGAAGGATAAGGGAAATAACAATAAAAGGAAAAGGAACAATGACAGTGACTTAGGGGACCAACAAGAGAATTCACTACCGAGGAAGAAGGTATGTATTGACTGCGGAAAGAAGCATTTCGGGGAATGTATGAAGGGTAAAAATATGTGTTATAATTGTAAACAAGGAGGACATATATCACCAAATTGTCCAAAACCAAAGAAAGGAGGATGTTTTTCATGTGGTGGAATGGGTCATATGGTTAAGAATTGTCCTAAGACGAAGATAGGTGAAGGAAGTGGACGGAAGAAAGAGTAAGTATGAGGAGTAGAATCTTTTGCAGTAAGATAATATGTTAAGGATATAGTATCTTAGACGATGAGTAGGTATATGTAAATATATATATATATATATATATATATATATATAGGAGTATACTATTCGCTTTGGTATGAATATCAAGATAACTTTTGGTATGTTTTCACTTTTTGCATAAAGTTGTAGTAATGAATCCCAACTTATATCACAAAGGGATAGTAACTGTTTATAGCAGTATGCGTTATGTACTAAAAAGTACTATGTACTATTTGCATGACTATGAATATAAATGCAATGATATGATTATATATCTGAATAAGTAATTAAATTTTGAGAATTAAACTATTAAGATGTTTATCTGATGAATTCGTAGATTCAGCAAGCTGAATTCATAAATCCAGCAAGTTGAATTGGTCTAAGTTTAAAATTTTGTATTCAATTCTTATTATACTACTAATAAGAAGTGACATAAAGACAAAGGATTAATGTAATTCTTTATTTAATCAGATAATGCCGCCAAGACGACAAAACTGTAACCAAAGTGAGGAACGGTCCGTGAATAATTAAGGAGATCAAGCAGATCCAATGCAGAACTTCGTAGACATGCTAGTTCAAGCTATGCAAACTAGAGCCCCAGCAGCAAGAAATCGACCAGCTAATCGATTGGCTAACTTTAAAGACTTTAAGGCTGTAGGACAGCTGGAATTCAAGGGAACTACTGACCCTATAGAAGCCCAGACATGGGTAAAGGAGATGGAGAAAGCTTTTGTCATTGCTGGAGTAGCGGAGGAGCAAAAGACAGATTTTGCTACCTATTTGATGAAGGGTGAAGCGAATTACTGGTGGGAGACAAAAAAGGCTAGAGCCGGAACAGCAGTAGTAACCTGGACAAGGTTTAAGGAATTATTTTACAAAAATTATTTCTCAGAAAGTATGCAAGCAAGAATGGAGGTAAACTTTTTGAAGTTGAAGTAGGAAAGTATGTCGGTTGCAGAATACACCGCCAAATTCAACGAACTAGCAAGATTCTCTCCGTATCAGGTGAATACTGAGGTACGAAAGGCGCGAAGGTTTGAGAATGGACTGAAACCAGTGATATATAACAAGGTAGCTGTGTTGCAGATTAAGACATTTTCGGCCCTGTTGGAAAAAGCAATCATCGCCGAAGGAGGAAGTGAAGCTGTGTCAAGATATCATCAAGAGAAGAAGAAAAAGACGAATGAAGGAGGTAGCAGTGGAGGATGTAACTCTAATATACGTAAGTGGAAGGACAATACCGAATTTGGAGACAAGTCAGGAGATAATAGGAAGAGTGGTGAGCTATGTGCAAATTGTGATAAAAAGCATCCGGAAGTATGTTTGAAGGGAAAAGGAGTGTGTTTTAACTGTGGACAAGAGGGACACATCTCTCCAAATTGTCCAAGTCCAAAGAAGATACCAGGTTATTTTTCGTGTGGTTCGCTAGAACATCAAATTCGTAACTATCCAAAGAATAATACAGAGAAAGGAAGCAACAATAAAGGAAACAGCAGTGGGACACTGACAATCAAAGGACCTGCTCAGCCAGGAAGACCGACGGCGTGCACGTTTAACATGACGGTTCAAGACGGAGTGGTTGCAAAAGAAGTGGTGACAGGTAAAGATTTTCCTTAATAATATAACCGTATGCGATTATTTGATAAATATCACTACGAGGAACTATTTTATTAAGGGTCCGAGTCACAGGTTGATATAAGAGTTATATGTTCGAATTGTGTATATAAATTTGAAGGAATTGACGATACAACTTTAAAAAGTTATTAGAACAAGAGTATATCTATATGGTCTATGGAAACCCTTAGAGGTTCCAAAATAGATTGAGAGAAAGCACAAGTTGCTTAATATATTAAAGGAATGCCATTATGAATATAATGTTGATACCTAAATACAACAGGTAAATATGAGCTATGCCAAGTCAAATGAGACTTGAAGTAAGCTAAGATTTTTCGCCCTAAATTGGAATATGAAAGAGGAGAGCAATTCAATAAAAATTAATTGAATATCTAAGGATAGACATAATTTGAGTGTAAGGATATGGTAATTCCGAGGACGGAATCCTTATAAGGAGGGGAAAATATAAGGACCGAGAAATTCACATGATCATATGTGTAATTTTTACGAATAATTTTTTTAAGGAAGAGTAATGTAAGAAATTAACATAGCTTGAATGTTAACCTTGAATGGTAAATTAAAAAGATTTATAATCTTTAAGTAATTAATTATCGATATAGATTATGTGAAGTGATTATATGATTATGTGAGTATTAAAATATAATAAGGATTTATCAATAATGATAAATATATTATGACTTATGTGGATTATGTACGTGATTGAATAAATATACATTATATAATGTGTATACATTTATTTGGTAAAGAGAATTAAGAATAAAGTTATGTAACCTAATATATATTAGGTATAATAATTAAAAACCTAATGAGTTATAATATGAGAGAATTATAGTATTTTAAAATATATGCTAACCCTAAGAGATTTATTTTATACATCTCTATTAGTTAATTTTATAACCTAAGTAAAACAAGTCTAATTGGGTTATGAAATTAAAGATATACGATTAAAGAATTAACTTGCAAATGTGTGTAAGGAAACCCTAACTAAATGATTAGGGTAAGATAAAAATTAAAAGTATGGAACTATGTTGAATTGCAAGCCTAAGAATTAAAATTTGCTAGCCTAAAGAATTAATTGAGTGGCCCAATTCTTAGCCCAATTGGGAGAGGACTCATTAGACATTAAACAAGCTATTTAGGCCTTGAAAAGGAAAGCAAAAGGAGCCCAAGAAGGCCTCTTGGCAGAAAATAGCAAGAAGGGAATAAGGGGAGAAGAATTTGGGCATGTGACTTCATCATTATCCTCAACCACTCTCACTTACTCTTCTTATGTGTCACCTTATCACTTACCCAACCACTTTAACCAAGTTTGCAAGTAATCTATAGTGTGCAAGTAAGCTTTTAATAATGAGAAAGAGAGAGTTGATGGGGATGTATAAGATATATATAAAATATATCTATCTAATCTACTAACCTACAAAATCAAAATTTATCATATTTCTTTTCTCTTTCCTCATTAGCAAACAAAGCAAGCAAGATATAGGGAGAGTGCGAGTGATAATTTCGGTTAAAGTAAAAAGAGAAAGAGGGAGAGCTTATGTTAGTTTCATAGTTCTCTAATAAATCTAAAAGAGAAGAGGGAAGGAAAACAAGCGAAAGTATAACAAAATCCCTACTTATATAGTATAATTTCTTTTTGGTTTTATTTGAGTTTTGATTTTTGTAAACTTATGATCTTGAGGTTAAAAACCTTAGATCCATATGTTTAAAAGTGTTTTATGTTTAGATCCAACTCTTTTATAGATCAAAAGTTGAATCTAAACTAAGAAATAGAAGTTTGATTTTTCAAAAGGTAGAAAATCTAATTTTTCTTAGCCTTGATTATGTTTGATCTTGTGTCTGATGATTATTTGATGATATAGATCATGGATCATGGTATATCCATGAGTATATAAGTTATTTTAAGTATTATGATGAGCTATGTTGGTTTTATGTGAAAATATGGAAGTTTTATTACAAATCACCAAAGATAGAAAAATCAGTTTTTGGGAAAATGAAGTATGAAATGGAAATGACCATATCTCTCGTTCTATTTTGGATTTTTGAGTGTGGTCAATTTCTAGACTTATATCTATAAGTCTTGTAATAGATCCAAGTGGAATCACATAAAAATATGTAGTAGATTTTCGTATGAACTGATTTTAGTAAAGGAAGCAAAATTTGAAAAAGTTAAAAAAGTAGGCTGTCCGAAAATTGTAAGGGCAAATTCGGTAACTTAATTATGTAATAAATTCCAATCTTTTGTGACATAAAAAATATGAGATAAAGTATCTTGTGTCCAAAAATGAGCTAATTCCGACTCAATATGAGCAAGTTATGACTATTTCAATATTTGCGTTTTTCCGACAAAAATTGCTATAACCGGAGTTGTATAACTCCGATGGCCACGGAATTTAAACTGGAGGGTCACGTTAACATGTGTAAGATCCAACCAAGAGTTGGAAATTTCTGGAGTTAAGCGTGAGGTAGCTAATTTCTTAAGGAATTAACTAGAAATGAATTTTTAAAAAATACTGAAGGAAATTGAAAGATTCTTGAAAAATTATTTTTGTGCATGGAATACATGTATTCATGTGTGGAGAAAAGATAAAAAAAATAATAAGATGATTTGGTTAAAAGGGGGAATCCAGCTTGCTGGATTGAAGGATTAATAAATCCAGGCTTGGTGGATGAGATGTTTGGATAATCTAGGATGCTGGATTGGTCTGTAGATAATCCAGGTTACTGGATTAGATGTTAGTTGAATCCAGGCTTGCTGGATTGGAGATCAGTTGAATCTAGGCTTTCTGGATTGGAGATCAGTTGAATCCAGTCTGCTGGATTTGAAAATAGTTTACTAAATTTAAATTCAATCTGAATCCATGTTGCTGGATTAGTTAAGTAAGTTTTGAAACAACAAGTTATTTGAATCCAGGTTGCTAGACTAGGTATTCGGCTTACTTAATTATAAAGGACTTATAAAATGAAAGACTAAGAGTTAATTCACAAGTTGTATGATATAGTAGTGTTAAGTCTAAGGTAGTACAATCGTACTCTATAATGGTTGATGTATAGTAGCTGGGCTAAACGACTCCTTTATATGGGAAAGGTATCTACGAATTAGTAACCGATCTAACTCACTGTGAAAATAGTGTAGACGAGACGAAAACTAATTTGTTAGTTGTTTGTGGGAAACCACTCAGTATACTATATTGAATATTATTAAAGACTCGATGTGCACTAGGTTTAGACTTATATATTCGTATAGTATTATCTAATGATGATTATGTGTTTACATGTTAGATAAATTATTATGAGTAAGATATATGATGTTAATAAGAGATCGATCTTATTAATGATAGGTCTTACAAAAGAAGTTAACTTAAATTGCGTAGCAGTAGTCAACGAATCAGGCAAGTTTCCTAACTCAACTTGAGTTATTATTTTTCAAGCATGGTAGTGAATAATTATTGTTAGTTATTCACATCTATAATGATTATTGTTGTTAGCACACAGTGCAATTGATTCTTATTCTAGTATTTGAACTGTTTATAAGTCATGTCTCAACTGATTGTTTTGACAAGACTAATATTTGTTAAAGCATGAAACGTTCTATATCTTATAAACTGATTTATTATTGGAAGATTTATGCCATTGATTTCGGCTATATCAATATTGATTTTATTTATTGAAATCATAGTATTTCTTTAAAAGCAATCCAAACCATATTGTTGTGGTACGGACTCGTGATGTAAGAATGAGATGAACAAACTTTATTTTCGTAAATCGACCTATGCGCTATTATTGAGTATTATGCATAATATAGGGTACAAAGGAGTTGGCCGCTCCAGGTACTTGCAGAGGAGTATAGTGTAGTTTTTATAACTAACTTATATTCTTGTGGTAATTTATTTTTAATAACTAATGAATCCTCTATTAGTTCATGATCCTTTTGTGATCACTCAGCATGAAATTTGGGTATATCCCACTTTATTTAATATTGTTGCAGTGTTGTTAATTCTTCTTATTCAATTGAATATTATTGAATCTTTTAAAGAATTTTACTCTTTCATTCCTGATATGTTATTTAGTATGAAATTTGAGAAAGTTTTATTATTGAGATTGAATTATTATTCAGCTACTTTGAAATCTTTTGATTATTGTTGAAGTTCTATAGAAGCTAGACTCTTGTATTCATAATATATATATCATTTATTATATACTTTAACTTGTTGAGCAAACTCGTTGTTCACCCTTGCTTAAATAAAATATTTCAGCTAATGCCGAGGTAGCAGAAGGTTCTAACAGGGATAAAGGCAAAGGAAAGGCTCAGGAGTAGTTAGTGACAACTTTTAATGGTTATGTTTTATTATGTAAATTAATTATGTAAACCTTTTAGATATATAAGGGTATGTAAGTTATGTCGAGGTTAATTAACCTGGGATATTGTTATAAGTTGTATTAAGTAATATTATGAATGATGTTTTTCATTAATGAATGGGTAGTTAGATGTGATATATATGATGAGTCGTGAGCACTAAACCTGAGGTTAGGGAACCCGTATTTGGGGGCGTCACAGAACCTTGTTTACAAGTAATTAATTAATTGAGTATTGTTATTTATTCTTTCTTGCATGATATTTATTCTGATAATCTGTGTTACTTGATTACATTCTATTCTATCTGATTGATTTAATTTGGCCAATTAGATTAATCTAATAAATATCATCTACTAGATTAAAATATAGGATTAAGTAAACGGTATTATATTTGATTATAAGTAGCAATTTGTAATGCATAATTGTGGACAAGCTTTTTAGTATTGCTAAGATTATTAGAAGACAAGTTAAATAATTTTTGATTATGTAATTGTTGCTTGGAATAACCTGATTCTCATTCTTCATGATACTGTTATATTAAGTCTAAACTGATAGTTCTAGGTTATGTGATAGTTAGTGTTTATCAGGACGATTGTCACTTTAAATTTATAACAAAAGGAAATTGCGGATAATTAGCGATTGCGGTTATCTAGGGTTATTAATCTCATTGAATGGTAAATAATAATAACTCCATTAATTGATTGTTGTAACTTGGTGAAACTGAACTGCATAACTTAAGTTTATACATATTTGGTTAATATTATCATTTAATTATGTTTTTTAGTTTAAAAACAATTTTCAAAAACCCCCCATCATTAATTTCTATTAAAATAGTAAATAATTCTAGAACAAATTTACTCTCTTGGGATCGATCCTTGCTTACTATTATACTAATTAGTTGAATTTGTAAAGTGAAAGTGAGGTTAATTTTAGAATGTCAACGACAGCTCCCAATATGCAACATTTGTAGGGACGGGCGAATTTAAGACATAAGAAATATTTTCAGCAATGAGAACTGTGGCAACCTAGAAATTCTACTTGGTTTGTAAATTAAGTATTTTAGAATATTATTGAATAAAATGAGTTTTCATGAATATTATTCTATTTTATGTGTTAAAAGTTGAATTTTTGTGGTGGAACGTGTTTTTGTGATGGAATTTACGAGTTTTAGGATAGTATAAGAAAATAAAATTTTCCTAGAAAAAGACAAAAAAGTCACTATTCATAAAATGCAGAAAACACTAATAAACGTACTTTTCTAGAATTTTGAACTACTTCATAGCGTTTCTTTGAGAATGCGAGATAAAATCTCTAATAAATGTTTACCGGGAAAAAGTCGTCAAACACTATTTATGCTAAAAACGCAAACTCGTTTTTTCAAATTTTGGAGTAACGGCATAGCGTTTATTCGGAAAAGGGGGAACGATGAGGAAATCGGATTTTTGAATTCAAAAGTCAATTTTTTGGCTAACCGTTCGTGTTATGAAAACGTAACCGAAAAAGTTAGAAAAATCTAACTAGAAAGAAATCAGGTAACTGACTTAGTTCTGGAAGTAAGCCCTAATCAATTGTACGAAAGGGTAAAAATAACTTTTTACTAACTATATGAATTATGAAGATTTTACTAAAAATAAAATGAGAAATCAAATTAAGTTTTTTGGACTAACCAAGCCTAGGGTTTGAAATGGCTTGGTTAGGGTTGAAATGACTTGGCTAAGGTTGAGCCATGGCTCAAGCCTTAGGGTTAAAACCTAAAACTTGAAGTCAAAGTCTTGGAAGACATGTGTCACATGTTGGTTAATTGAACATGTGGGTTAAATGAGAAGTGGAAGAGGCAAAGAAAGGGGGGAAGTACCCGACCACTTTGGTGGTGGATAAGGTGATGAGTCACCTTGCTTAATGGCTAAGTATTGTGACAAAACTATGATAAGGAAGGAATTTTATAATTCTCCCATGTGGGATAAATAAAGAAACAAGGACGGGAAAAGGGGGGAAGTACTCGGCCACCCTATGGGTGGATAAGGGGTGAGTCATTAGCTTAGTAGTTAAGTATTGTGACAAGGCTTATCTTCACAAAGATAAGGAAGGAAGGATGAGGATTATCCCATGTGGGATAATGAAGAGCAAGAAGGGGCAAAATGGCCCAATGGTGGGCAGAAATTAGGAGGCAATGGGGAGTATGTGGTGAGTAATGGGCTAAGGTGGCACAAGACATACATGCTAGCTTATCTCGTTCACCCATAAATTCTATGTGTTAACCTTCCATTCATTGACCCTACATGAGTGAAGTTTAACTCTCAAGCATGGTTAATTTAAGTGTAGGATGATTTGATAAATCATCCAACACTTAGTCATTTCATTCATCTGTACTGCAAAAGAGAGAGAAAGTGAGAGCCAAAGCTTAAGAGAAAGAGAAAAAGCAAGAAAAAAGCTAGAGAGATGCAAAAAGAAAGAAGATTCCGGACTTAGAGGAAGGCAAGGGAGGCCATGGATGTTAGGTTTGTATATAGCGCGATCATACAATCAAATCACATAAAAGGTGCGGAAGAGCGATAAAATAGGAATTTAAAATTTTCATACAAATTATCACCATGATCATACTTTGTGCTTAATTATCAATCATATAGAAAAGAGATGGAGATCAGATTCATACCCCTGTAGAAACTAGCTTCCTCAGGTACGAGTTCACCACCAATTCCTTTTCACGTTCAACTTGAATCCACCGAGTTTGATTCCTTCCTTTGATCAACGTTAGTTACCTAGGCGTTTAGCCTCTAGAGGTGATCCATCAAGGAAAAACAAATATTCAAGAAGATGGGTGTTTGGCAAAACCCTAGATTCTATCTCTATAGAATTATGTGTACTCTAACAACTCTTGGAATAATAATAATAATAATAATAATAATAATAATAATAATAATAATAATAATAATAATAATAATAATAAGACTCCTCTTATTAATTTATATTTAATATTTCTAAAATATTAAATAATAAATATTAAGCTATTTAATTTATTCTATCACCATAAATTAAATTAAATAAACTTAGCTTATTATTACGATTATGCCATTCACTTCTTAAATAAATATTTTTCTTTTATGGTGCGACCAATTAGGTTTTTCATGTTAAACCGGTTGTGAATAAATCAATTAAAATAATTCTAATCTTATTTAAATAAATAAATTAAACTATTTAATTTATTTAAATAAATAATATTTATGCTACAATAAGGGTAAGCCCTCTTAGCGATCAATGACTTTTCAGATAATATAAATTTCAAAATTAATCATAAAAGAACCTTTGAGTTAATAGTTATCATACAAATCAATCCTTCCACCATACAATGTCCCAATTAAATATAAGACATGGAATTACTATCAAATGTTATTTTATTTAAATTATATATATATTGATCCTTAAATGCACAACTCCAAATAATGCAAATTAGAAACTCCTTTCTAATTTCATTCCACTTTGGCCAAGGATTCATGGGTTGTCATTTATCAAATCACATACGACATTCTCTTCTTTTACTAGAAGCGGTAGATTCTTTATTGATCATTCATTATCTCCATATATAAATTATTACACTCAAGCATACCCTTTGATATACCCTATAGGTCTTATGGGACATGTCAAAGTATAACTTATCATACACAAGATACTATGATGATCTCAAGTCCAAGGATCCCTTATACTACTATCACATCAGGAATTCCTATTGACATGCAAATAAAACTACATTAGATATTCCTTAGCGAGCTACGTTCAGTGAACTTATTCTCTAATAAGCACCTACATACTTGCTTTAGTGTCTCCACACAAATGATAATGAGATCAATCATCCTCTTCCAATGAGCAAGCAACGTATGTACCAATCTATCCGGATTCACTAATCCCCTTTTTAGTAATCCAACGATTGGGAACTATTTTAGTTTTAAGCTTTCTCAGAATTTAGATCTCATTAGCATGATCATTGATGAGTAGGTTTTATACCTACGAATCTGTGTCCTTTTAAGCTTGAGTTGTTGCTACTTCGAGTGTGTTTAGGATCATTTTATTCATTTTTTCATGTTTGTTTTACAGGAACTGGTTTGATTGGCGAAAATAGGAAAATCAGGTCTTAAAGGAGTAATTGCAGCTTCACGGTTGGATAAGACCGCCAGGGCTGATTTTACAATACGCAATCTGCGTCTGGGTGGATTTTGCAAGTGTTAAAATGCGACGGGGCGGAATAGTCGGCAAAAAAGAAGAATTTCCATTCTCGATAAGGATTCTAGTGATGATTTAGCGGCTGATGCTGGACGCGATTATGAGATTATAAAATGACCAATTAAGGGGCAGAAAAGGAATTGAATTCATTACCATTCATTATCAAACCCTAGTTTTAGAGAATAGAACAAAGTTTGAAGCAGAGACATTCATCAGGAAGGGAGATCGACATTGAAGATAGAGGGAAGAGTCCAAGAGACTTCACAAGAGTTTTCTATACTTCATCTTTATCTTTAAGTTGTAATTTCTGAATGATATTTTATCTGTGGATTATGATTTTTACTTCAGTCATAAACTAAACTTCTATTTAGGATTGCAACGGAACTTAATGAGTAGCTTTAATTGATATATTTTTCTGGGAATTATTATTGGTTAATATTAGATTGTCTATCATACCTTGCATTTAATTGAGTAATTGCTTGGCCAGTAATTAATGGGATAAATTCTTATGAAATTGATAAATGGAATATGGGTTTGGATCTGGGTATGATAGCATAAGATTATGAGTTTGCATATGTGGGATTCATAATTTGTGTATAGGATAGAAATATACCTATATGCCTCATGTGATCTAATTGAGAACCTGTGTTTGAAATCCTTGTTAATTCCAATTCACATAGAGATATAGTGCGTTGATTAGCTAGGGTGTTCTTTCTAATTCTAATCTTTATTGGATTTAGGAGGATTTGTCTATATGCTCATTCAAAGATGATTATAGATTCTAATGAGTTCTTGATCAACAATCCATGTTAATTGATGGAATTCGACATAAAATATTAACATTAAAGTGAATCATCAAGGGAAGTTGCGATCCTAAGCTTTTTCAATCTGAATCCAATTCTTGGTAGTTAGTGTTAATTAGTTAATTCACATAGTTTTTCATAAAATCTCAACTATTATCGATTTGTTTAATAAAATTGGGTTAATAAAAAGTTAGTAGGTCATAGTTATTTCATACAATTCTCTATGGGATACGATACTCTATTTGCTGCTTTAGTGCTATTCGATCGCGTATACTTGCGTGTTTTGCTAGTACGTATTTTGGCAAAAAAGTTTTTAGCGCCGTTACCGAGGAATTTTTTTAATATCTGTCATATAAATTTCAATTAAATCCATCTTAATTAAACACTTTTTGTTTTTATTTCAGGTACTCTTGATCAATGTATACAAACCCGTCCGCGACGTACGGAACCATTGTCGTCCGAGAACGAAATTGAGAAAAGTTATCGTAGGTGGTGAAACGTTTGTAAGGAAATACAAAATCAAGAGGAAATGGCAGCAGAGCAACAAAAATCCCTTCAGGATTATGTTATGCCAAAGATGGATGGGATCAAGTCAAGCATCCAACGACCGACAATCAGTGCTAAATTTTTTGAGATAAAGCCGGAAACCATTCAAATGATTCAGAATCTGGTACAGTTTGGGGGTTTAGAAAATGATGATCTTAATGAGCACCTAATGAGTTTTTTGGAGATTTGCGACGCATTTAAATTCAATAGAATCTCAGAGGACGCAATTAGACTTTGTTTGTTTCCTTTCACTCTTCGAGACAAGGCAAGAAGGTGGTTATACTCACTTCAACCTAGGTCTATCTCTACATGGGACGATTTGGCATAAAAGTTTCTAGCAAAGTTTTTTCCACCTGACAAAACAGCAAAGATGAGAATTGACATCACTACTTTCAGTCAACTTGATTCACAATCATTATATAAAGCGTGGGAAAGGTTTAAAGAGTTCTTGAGGAAGTGTCCACACATGGACTTCCCAATTGGCTACTAGTACAGAGATTCTATAATGGGCTCATGAGTGGTACACAGACTTGTGTTGATGCAGCATCGCAAGGAGATTTTATGACAAAGAATTTTGACAGAGCATACAGTTTGCTAGAAGTGATGGCAGCCAATAATTATCAATGGCCAACTGGTTGAATGACACAGCCAAAGGTCGCTGGGATATTAGAGGTAGATATAGTTACAACTTTGTTAGTGCAGATCGTTGCCTTAACAAATAAAGTTGAGGCGTTAGGAAATTTGAATATGTAGAATGTGGCGATGGTATGTGAATTGTGTGTTGGGGGCCATGCAATTGATCAATGTGTAATCAATAAAAAATCTGTGCAATATATGGGCAATTACAATAGGCAAAATAATAGCAATCCAAACAATTATAATCAAGGGTGGAGAAGTCAACCTAATACTTCACGGAGAGATACTCAGGGATAACAATATACTCAAACACAATCTCATCCACCCGATTTTCAAACCCAACATCAAGCACAACCAAGCCAGCAAATAACTTTCGAAGAGTTAGTGACTAAATTCATAACTCAGGTTGACATAAACTAGAAGAGTCAGGTAGCTTCGGTTCAAAATCTTGAAACTCAGATGGACAGTTAGCTAACGGATTAAATTGCCCACCACAAGGAACATTGCCAAGTAATACCAAGGTTAATCCAAAGAATAATGGCAATGAGCAGTGCAAGGTAGTTACTCTTCACAGTGGAAAAGAGTTGGGAAAATTCGATGTTGAAATCTATAAAAGTGGAGAAGGAAACATATGTTATTCATAAAGAGAGTACAAAGAAAGAAAAATAGACAGTAGTTGTACCTCCAATTCCATACCCACAGTGTTTCCAAAAACAAAAGCTCGACAAGCATATCTCAAATTTAGAGGTATTCAAGAAATTACAGATAAACATCCCATTCGCAAAGGCATTTGAACAAATGCCCAGCTATGCAAAGTTCATGAAGGATATTCTTTTGAGGAAGAAACAGTTGGGTGACTTTGAGACAGTGGCTCTAAAAGAGGAGTGCAGTTCGATTCTACAAAAGAAGCTACCTCCAAAACTTATAGATCCAGATAGTTTCACTATTCCTTTCACCATTGGAAATCAGTTGTTTAGTCGATGTTTATGCAATTTGGGAGCAAGCATAAATTTGATGCATCTATCAGTCTATCAGCAACTTGGGTTAAAGAAAGCAGTACCTACGAATGTGACACTACAGCTTGCAAATAGATCTTTGACTTATTCGAGGGGAATTGTAGAAAATGTGCTAGTAAAAGTGGACAAGTTTATATTCCCAGCAGATTTCATTGTGCTAGACTTCGAAGTGGATCGCCACATTCCTATCATATTGGGACGACCATTCTTGACTACGGGTAGGACCCTGATTGATGTACAAAAATGTGACACCCCTCAAATTTGGGTACTTCAATTCTATAGGATTTGGTGTTCACTATCCAATAATAACACATCTAACTACCTATAAATAAATGAAACTCATAAATAAAATTGAAATCCTTCCCTTAAGGGATACAACATCTTAAATAATAAAATCTCAGGTCATCTAACCTTAATACATCAATGTGAAAATAACATCACAAATAAGTCTTAAACATAACATAGTAGTCTTAACATCAACATTCTCAAATAAATAAACAAGTCTTCAACACTTGTTTGCCTTGCCCCTTTCTCTTATTAGTAGATGGTTCGTCAACTCTTTCAACCTTAGCTGCAATGTTATTATGCAAGAGTGAGCAAAAATTGCCCACAAGTATAACAATATAATAATAATAACATACGGATAATCAATGGATATTGAGTAATAAAAAGCTCAGCTTTTGAATCAAGAATAGATAACAAGAATCAAAAGTAGACCAATAACTATGTCCAAGGTTATCAAGTATTTTTACTTTAAACCTTTAACAGTGGTAAGACTATATGGACCTTACTTCTCGTACTTAAGGGGATCAGCCCTTAGTACCATATATGTGCACAACATCTCAACACTATCGCGTAATATAATCCCATATAAAGGGTTATTCATCTCAGTTTGACATCAGAGTCCGCACCAAAGGAAGTTTGGTTTGGATAAGCTTCAACAGTAGTTCTAGAATTTTAAACACTCATCAACTATGACCTAGTCGAATCAATAAGGGTTCTCTAGTTTTTAAGGTTCAATAATATAATTGATACTCAAATCAAATAGTGAATCTCAAAGGTATATAATTGAATAAATATTTTATAACTGAAGTATTGCTTTAGAAGAACTAGAACATCTCATTTGAAATCCTGAACTTGAATAAATAAGAATAAAACTTGCTCAATATAAGAATAGGATTTATGAACTTGTGTAACGATAACAAGTAGGGTTAGGAAACTTGCATAACGATAACAAGTTAGGGATAGAACACTTGCCTCATGCGTAGATTACACGTTTACTATTCACGTTCCTCAATTTAATCCTACATTTATCATTGTAATCATAACATCCATTAGACCTTCTAACATTAACCCTTTAGACATGGTTTATACCTAAGTTCAACTTGTTAACTTAGTTCATTCAAGTTCTGACCATTAAACTATTCACACATCACGAATCTGAAATCATTGCATGACAATCAATATAAACACCAAAATCCAATCTTATGAATAACAAGCTTGGATTCTCATATACCTTGATAATTTTAACTTGAAATCATGACATACATGTTAACAATCTATTAAAACACCTTACTGTATACTTAACACATTTTCATGCTCTTTAGACTAGGTTACATTAATATGCCATGGACTGAAAACCAAAGAAAGCCAAAATAATTCTGATCAGGGGAGGGCGCAACTGCGCCTTCCTGAACCCTTAAACCGGCACAGCTGCGCTGGGGTGCAGCTAAGCTGTTCCTGCTCTTGACACCGGTGCAGTTGCGCTAGTGCGCCGACAGGAACTGCAGTAGGTCGGCATAACAGTTCATCCAAGCCAAAAATAAGACTTCCAACACACAGAACTCTAAACTAAGCATTCCTAAATGACAAAGACTTCATAGAAACAACACCAAGCATGCTTTATATGATTCTAATTGATAAAACAACTATCAACAACCAAACTATAAGAATTTAAACCATGTTCATGCTCGAAATTCATGTTTTAACATAATTAACCAGAATAATCACCAGGAACTTGTTTCTCAACCAAATCAGTCGATATAAATTGCATTTTTTTCGTTTCTTAATGTATTCGCACAATCTACAACCAATTTACAAATTACAACATGGATTGAACACTAATTTTGACTCCAAAATATGCCTTTTTGTACATATTATAACAAAGTTCAAAACCTTTTTTTTGTAAAACATGATTTCATGAATCAAAACATACCAAAATTATTTCTAGATGATAACTAATAGATTATAATCAACCATTAACACATAAACCATCTTCATAATAACCCAAATCATCAAAAATCATTTTTCTAGAGAAAACTCAAGAACACATAAACTAAGACTAAAAAGTGAGGTTATTTCCTTTAATTCCTTGTATGAATCTTGCTAGATGATAAGGAACTTCTACTTGATTCTCCAATTTAGTTACTCAAATTCACAGACTCACAATTTCTCTGTTTGCTCTCAAGCTCTCTCTTCTCTGCTCTCAGACTTTGCAAAATAAGCCTTATGAAATATAATACTTATAATATAAGACTGACGTAATGCGTATAACTGTTATAACGTGGATATTAGTTAAGCGCATCATGGCTTAAACTGATCCCATATTCTCAAGGCTATGTTTGGCTAGTCCTTCAAGGTTTCCTTTTTAATTTATTTTAATTAACTTATTTATTATATAGTTTATTTGCCACACCTTAATTAATCAAATTATATTATTTAAATTCAATTAAATAAAAGCCACAATTATTCATTAAATCAAATTATCACATGATTAAAAATTCTCACATATTAATTATGATAAATTATTAAATCTCTAATTAATTATTAAATTAATTAGAATACCATTATTATTATTAAACAACTCATTTTAATTTAATTATCCGAATTAAATTCACACTTTGCACTATAAAATTATTTCACATTAATCTAATTAATGTAACACGTTCAATCAAATTAATCTACCACAATTCCTGCAAATATTTATTTAACTCAATAAATAAATCAAAATAATATTTATTTAATTCAATAAATATTTAAAATAAATTATAAAAATCTCGTTCGTCACATCTTTTCTCCTTAAAAGGATTCTATCCCAGAATTATGATTCAATTAATTCGTCTCGTTACATTCTCCCCCCTTACAAAAATTTTGTCCCCAGAATTGCTATATATAATTTAAACAAATAAATGAGGATAATTTTTCATCATCTGTTCTTTGAGTTCCCACGTAGCTTATTAAGCGTTATGGTTCCTCCAAATTACCTTTACAGAAGGTATTACTTTATTTCTGAGTATTTGTTCTTTCATGTCGACTATATGAACATGAACGTCTTCGTAGGATAAATCTTTCTCAAATTGCAGGGGTTCATATTCGATAAAATTTTTGTAATCGGGCTTATACGGTCGTAACACGAAAACATGTAAAACGTTATGGATATGCTCTAATGCCATAGGTAAGGCTACCTCATATGCAACTTCACCAATTCTTCATAACACTTCAAAGGGTCCAATGAACCTCGGGCTTTATTTCCCCTTCTTGCCAAATCTGATCTTTCCCTTCTAGGGAGACACTTTCAAGAAAACGTAGTTACCAAATTCAAATTCTCGATTATTGCTGTGTGGATCGGCGTAATTCTTCTGCCTATCCTAAGTAGCTATCAATCTTGTCTTGATCACCTTGACAATTTCGGCGGTGGTTTTTTTTTACTAATTTTGGTCCTAGCAATTGACGTTCGCCAACTTCATCCTAGCATAATGGAGTTCTGCACTTTTTGCCATACAACGCTTCGTAAGGCGGCATGCCAATACTTGCGTGGTAGCTGTTATTATAGTTGAATTCCACCAACGGTAGATGATCATCTCAATTTCCTTTGAAATCTATGATACAATCTCTTAACATATCTTCTAATGTCTGAATCATCCTTTCACTTTACCCATCTGTATGAGGGTGATATGCCATACTCATTCTTAGCTGCGTTCACATGCATTTCTGTAGTCGCTTCCAGAAGTTTGATTTGAAACGCGGATCTCGATCGAAAACTATTGACACTGGAACTCCGTGCCTTGAAACAATCTCCTTCACATACAACTTTGCCAACTACTCTAAATTGAATCTGATCTTGATTGGTAAGAAATGTGCTAATTTTGTTAGTCGATCCACGATAACCCAAACTGCGTCGAAACCTTTCTGAGTCATCGGAAGACTTACTACGAAATCCATTGTAATATTCTCCCATTTCCATTCCAGTATCTCTAACGGTTGTAACAATCAGCTCGGTCTCTGATGTTTTGCTTTAACCTTCTGACATGTCAAACATTTAGCCATACAATTAGGGGTGCTCATCGGTATAAAATCGAACCGGTACCGAAAAAACAGAATCGGTACCGAACCAAAAATACCTAAAAACTAAGAACCGGTACCGGTACCAAATAACCAATTTCGGTACCAGTTCGGTACAAAGTCGGTTTCGGTTTTTTCGATTCAGTTTTCGGTTATACCATAATAATTAAATAATTTATTTTTATTATTATTTTATTTTTTTTTCTTCTACATATGCATTTTCTTTTAATATATTTTCTAATTCGGTACAAAGATGCTTTCAATACATTTTCTAATTCTATACAAAGATACTTTCAATACATTTTCTAATTCGGTTGGGCTGCTGGGCTGCTGGGTTGGGCTGCTGTTCAATGTAAATGAAGTAGTATTTTCCAGCTTATCATTGCCGAATGCAAATTGAACCATAATAAATTAGAAATGACTAGACGGTAATGAATTCAGTTTTTTTCGGTTATTCGATTTTTACCGAATGCAAATTTTTCATTAACGCTACCGGTACCGAAAAGTAAAAAAAATCGAAAAATCGGTACCAAAAAAATAGGTACCTAAAAAAACCGATATCGCCCGATTCGGTAAAAAATAGAAAAAACCTAAAATTTTGAGCACCCCTACATACAATCGGCAATGTCCCTTTTCATATTCGGCCACCAGAAATGTTGTCGGAGATCCTGGTACATCTTCGTACTTCCAAGGTGAATCAAATACCTTGAATTATGAGCCTCGTTCAAAATTTCCTCTTTAATCTCTGGTATTGGCGATACCCAAATTCTTCCCTCGAATCTTAACAGTCCTTCGTTGTCCACTTTAAATTTCCCTTCATCCCCTTCAGATATTCTTTTCCTGATTTTCTCACATTCCTCATCTTTGAGTTGTGTTCCCATTTGAAACAATTTTTCATTAGACTCCTTTGGATGTTTCACCTCCAACTTCAGTTTTGTCATCGCTGAAATTAGCTCCTCCTGATCGATCAACAACATCAATTTCCCACGACCCTTTCTGTTTAAGGCGTCGGCAACCACATTAGCTTTACCCGGATGATATAAAATCTCACAGTCATAGTCCTTTATCAACTCCAACCATCTTCTCTGACGCATGTTCAAATCCTTTTATGTGAAAATATATTTCAGACTCTTATGGTCTATATATATTTCACACTTCTCCCCGTAGAGATAGTGTCTCCAGATCTTGACAATGAACACTACCGCGGCCAACTCCAAATCATGGGTTGGATACCCCTTCTCATAATCCTTTAGTTGTCGTGACGCATACGCAATAACCTTGTCGTTTTGCATAAGCGCACAACCTATTCCTTTATGTGATGCATTACTATATACCATAAATTTTCCTATGCTATCCGAAAGAGATAACACAAGTGCCGTACTCAACCTCTTCTTCAACTCTTGGAAGCTTTCCTCACACTTCTCTGTCCAAACAAATTTTACCGTTTTCCTAGTCAAATTCATCAGTAGAGTCGCGATTTTGGAAAAGTCTTGAATGAATCTCTTGTAATAACCTGCCAATCCTAGAAAACTCCTTACTTTCGACGGTGTCTTCAGCTGATTCCAGTTTAGTACTGCTTCAACCTTTGAGGGATCTACCGAAATTTCGTCCTTATTAATCACATGTCCAAGAAATTGGTTTATTCAGAATTCACATTTAAAAAACTTGGAGTACAACTTCTCTCTTTCTAACGCCTCTAATGTCACCTTCAAATGTTCCACATGCTCCTTGATTTTTGAATACACCATAATATCGTTGATATACACCACCACAAATTTATCCAAAAATGGCTTAAACACCCTATTCATTAGGTCCATAAATGCTGCAAGAGCATTCGTTAGACCAAATGACATCACGAGAAACTCGTAGTGACCATAACGAGTCCTGAATGCTGTCTTCGGAACATCTTCCTTCCTCACCTTAACTTATGGTAACCACTTCTGAAGTCTATTTTTCAGAAATACCTAGCTCCCTTCAATTGATAAAAAAAGTCTTCGATCCTTGGTAACAGATACTTATTCTTAATCGTAACCTTGATCAACTCCCTGTAGTTAATGCAAAGCCGCATCGATCCATCCTTCTTCTTCACGAACAACACCGGCGCTCCCCACAGCGATATGTTTGGCTGAATATACTTCTTATCCAACAGCTCTTGCAATTGTACCATTAATTCCTTCATCTCTACCAGAGCCATACGGTACGGGGCCTTCGATATTGGGGCAGTTCCTGGCGCCAAATCGATCATGAATTCTACATCCCTATCTGGCAGAAAATCCTGGAAAGTCATCTGGAAATACGTCCATAAAGTCCCTAACGACAGGTATCTCCTCTGGTTTCGAACTTTCCTTTCGACTATCTACTATGTAGGCTAAATACCCTCACAACCTTGTCTCAACAACTTCCTGACTTGCATCATTGTCAGACAACTCGCTTGTCTAGTCGACATGCTGCCATAAAATATAACCTTTAACGGGGTCATAAGGTTAATACACTTCTTTTGGCAATCAATTATAGCCCCGTAATTGAATAACCAATCCATCCCCAAAATAACGTCGAATTCCCCAAGTTTAATCGGGATTAGATCTACGATCATCACGTTTCCCTTAATGTCCACCCTACAGTTCTTAAGTATAGACTTAACATGAATTACTTCCCTATTCGCAATCTCTATGTTCAAAGGGTAATCTAATTCCTCCTTAGACAATTCTCTATTCTTAGCAAAGTCATCGGATACAAATGAGCAAGTAGCACCTAAATCAAATAACACGTAAGCATTTATATTATTGATCAGAATGATACCTAACACCACATCACGTGACTGAACAGCATCCTGCATGGTCATGTTAAAAGTTCTGGCGGTAGGTCGATTGGTTGGCGTCGATCCAGTGATAGTTAGAGTGCTACCACCGCTAGTTCCTATACTTCCACCTGCTCCTGCTCCTCCTGCTTCCTTCTTGGGAAAATCTCTAGCCAGATGGTCCGTCGACCCAAAAGTGAAGCAAACGCCCTTCTTAGGATTAAGGCAATTTGGCGCTATGTGGCCTTCCTGATCACAATTGTAGAAAACCCTCTTCCCCTATATGCATACCTCTAGGTGATTCTTCTCGCAGGTAGGACAAGCCTCCATCCTTTTCATCTGGCTTCCTTGCTGACTTCTAGTAGACATGTTATCATTCCACTTCCTCTTTTGATTACTACCACCTCCACCATTGTTGCCACTAGACTTGCTTTGATAACCTTCACTCTTTTTCTTTTTTTGTTCCTGATTATACTTGTCAGAGCATCGCTTCCACCTTCTGCGATGATGGCCTTCTCCAAGTCTCCTGCAAAAGTGTTCAATTAGAACATTGACACCTTGCTGTACAACCATGGCTTCAGCTCTTGTTCAAACCTCCTCGCCTTCCTCTCATCAGTATTCACCTAATAAGTTGCAAACCTAGCCAATTCGTTGAACTTCGTGGCTTACTCAGGTACAGACATGTTACCATTCTTTAACTCCAGAAATTGGACCTCGATCTGGTTCTGAGAGCTTGTAATACGTGAGAATTTTTGAATATTATTAAATGAATATATTAATGGAAATGAATATTTATTTAAATATAAATATATATGTGTTGCGAGATAAGCTCATTCAAATGAATTCAAATTGAATATATAATAATTAAGGAAGAATGTGGAGTTTCTGTTAAACTCGTTGAAATGCCTTGTGTGGTACGAGAATAGAAACAATAATGAGCTTAATTAAGCTTAAGTGATAAGCCTTGTGTGGCCTAATTAATTTCCTAATCTAGTTGGGTCATTAAATTAATAATGTATTAGACTTAGGATATATCCAAGCCCAACAACATTAATGTGATATGTTATAAGAATTAAAGAGATGTGGCCCAATCACTTTATGTACTAGATTAAATAATAGAGTCCATGTGCTTCAGTGTGCTTATCCCAATTGATTAAATATGGTGTGGTCCAATGTGTAATGTATGATGATAGGAATATGTATATATATATACATGTAGATATATATGTATGTAGTTGTATAATAGAGGTTGTAAAATAAAGTGTGACATTGGAATGTGAATAAAACTATATGATAAAAATGAAATGAGCCACATGGGTGGACTTATGAGAATACATATTATATGTACATTATAAAATATGGACTCGAACAATATTATATAAAGTGTAGTGTGACACTTTAGTGAAACTATGCAATATGGAAACTATATTGTAAGAGTAATAAAATTGTATGAGTTACATACATGAACTTATGTGACCACGTGATAGGTATAATACTTTAATGAATACTGTATGGTATATTAAAGTATGTGAATAATTAATAGCAATAATTATTTCAATAAGTTACATAATTAGAATAATGAGGTTGGTAATAATGTAGTATGTCACTATTCAATTAACTCATAATTTGACATTATTAAAATGTACATGGATTATATATCAATGTGTATACATGTACCCCAATGTGCTACCTTGAAATATTGTTATGAAATTTTAGGTCCATGTATACCCTAAGTGAATTTAAGCCAAGGTAAGCATATGTGTGTATTAAGTGTGTAATATATGGTATTTCATTCCTTACAATGCTGAGTTCTTATTTCTTGTCCCACAATGAGTGTTCAATTCTCTCTCAAGTGAATGGCAAAGGCTAGAAGCCTATTCCCTCTTCTTCTCCCAAGTTCATCAACTAGCTATCATGATTCAAAGGGGAGTGGGCAAAATAGTGTAATCCAACAACTACTCACCCACTTCTCCATAACCATCAGCTTCTTCTTCATTCCAATGGTTTAATTCATTGAGCAAAAGCCCAAATTTGGTCATAAGCTTCCCTATAAATGGAGACCTTCTCATTCACAGACATTTTGCTAAGTTCTCTATTAAACTTCAGAGTTGTGTGTGAGTGGAGCATATACTATCTACAAATTGAAGCTAGAGTAGCATTTTAACTTCACAAAGGTAATATTCCTTCACATGTTCTTAAGTTCAAGTTTTGCAAAGTTTTTAGAAAAGGGTTATAATACTTGTTTGAGTTGGAAAACGTATGGCTGAATCTGTCAATTGATGCTAGATATTGTTAATATGGTTGAATAAACCGACGGGGGGTGGCCAAGGAATGTTTGGGCAATGGCGCCCCGGCGGGCCCTCTAGTAGTACAAAGTGCCGCCCCGGCGGGGGGTGGCCAGGGAATCAACTTTGTGCTGTTTATTTCTTAAATCTAGTAACCTAACCTAACTTAACTTAAGAGCTTACATAACCCTTAAACATGTGTTAATACGCATTGCAAGACGTGTTATTAAGATTAGAGTTTGAGTTATAATCTTTTGAAAAAAAAGTTAAATGACGAATACCATGTTTATAAAACCTTACGCCTTTTTGAAATTTAACCTTTTTAGCATGTATTCACAACTTAGTTAGTTTTATGAATACATATGAAATATGGTTTCGAAATGCTTTGCATGCTTAATTTGTTTAACATGAGATTTCTTAAGACAAATATGTACACTACTCAATTTTGCTTAGAACAAGTTTTCAAAGAGTAAAGTTATGTTTATTTTGAATACATGAATCTAATACATGCAAGCATGCGTAGAAAGAGGTTGTTTGGAAATGTTATATGGTTAATAAGTACTATGGTTAGTCTTTGCCATGATAAGCTCTCTTGGCTTTGTAAAATGAAGATTGATGAATAGAACTATCCATTGTTGAAAACAAAATAGAAAAGACCAAACCTAGTTTGTATGAATGCCTTAAGCTATAATATATGGCTCAAGCAATGTTTTAAGTGTTCAAGCATATAGTGACTTTATGGAACTAAGTTTTGGCAAGATGTTTCTAAGGTTTTCGAAAGTAAAAACAATGTGGATTATATATCTATGATTTTTAATTTGTGTCGAATACATGGATAAACATATGTGTAATAAAAGTATATCGATATATATGTCAAGTATGTGTGACTAATGTATACCTATATATACGTAAATAGGATATAATAGTTCATTGAGGTGATATTAAGCTATACGTGGTAATCGACAAAAAGGCAAGTGTCTAGACTTACACTCATTTATTGTGTAAGTATCCTATCCTTATGTTTACTTTATTCGAGGAATGTTGTAAGCAAGTTCCTAACCCTACTCTTTATTGAGCGTTCATTAAGCTTGTGCTATTATTGTTGTACAAGTAAACTTTTGAGATTGCAAGTCATGTATTATAAATTATATACTTCATGTATAAGATAAAAGTCCATTCATATTCTTCGAGCTTTAAATCTTGAGATTGAACTTATAATTGTTGTGATCTATGCCATTTGATTCGGCTAGACTTATATTGTTGATAAGCAACCTAAACCAATTGATTGGTGCGAGATCTTGTGTTTGACTGAGATGAATAACCTTCTTTGAAGGGAAATTATATTTGTTAAGAGACCGACGTGCGCACTTTAGTACGATTGAACGATATGCATACCATAGGGTACTTTAGGCTGATCACCTGTTGTACTTGTTTTTGATTGGGTTATCAGTATATTACTGTTAATTCTAGTAGAAGTTCATAGTCCTTAGTGACTGCTCAGTACTCAGTTATCTTGAATTCTTAAATTAATTTATTATTGAATCATATTGATATTATTTTATCCTTAGTGACTGTTATTGAAAATTGTTGATATTCTTGTTATCCTTGAACTATCATACCTTGCTATACACTGTTGGATTCGAGAACTAAAATACTCATCCTTACTGTTATATTACTTGATGAACAATTCGTGCTCATTCTTGCTTTTCCTAAAACATTTCAGTGAAGATAGAGTAGTGCGGACCCTCGGGCATAGATAAGAGCAAGGGAAAAGCTACTGAGTAGATTTAATTATGTAGGACTTTATGGTTGTAATAAAGAACTTATGCTACTATGTAGTAGTTAGGTTTATATATGCTTAAGGTATGTTTAAGCTATGTAATCGATGTTTAAGTTACGAGACCTTGGGACGTGAATAAATTATATTAATCAAATGTAATCTATTCAGTAATAGTTGTGTATTATTCCGCTGTGCGATGCGACATTTAGTCGTAATATTTACTGTGGTATTAGATTTTAGAACGTGACAAACCGAATTCGACTAACCAAGCGGCGGTCCGAATTTGGGGGCGTCATAGGTTGGTATCAGAGCTGTAGTTATAAACCTTAGGAGCGAGTGTCCTTAGATTATAACTTATGAGAATTTAGAAGTTAGAAAGGGATAGAACTCACATAGAGTTTTCCCTAGAGCGAGACTTAGCGTGTTATGAAATGTATCTTCATTCTATATAATGAACTTATGTTTTATTTAACATTCTAATGGAGTTGCTGTTTGTTTGTCTTGTGTTTGTGATTGTAGGATGACAGACACAGGTCTACCTAGTAGAGTGGCCGAGGAGGAGCCTAGAGATATACATGTAGTATACGAGGTACCTTTAGAGGCTGTGCCAGTGCAGGCTGTTGCACCATCCGAGTCTGACGACGAGGATGAGATCAAGGTAGAGTTTAACCCTGAGGAGGAGCCTATGGAAGATGAGCCTGTTGAGGACTCCTACGAGCCTAACCTAGAGGAGCATATGCTGGGAGAGTACGAGGAGCGTATTCTGGAGTTGAACTGCAGAGTCTAGGAGTTAGAGACCGAGGCCCAGGAGAGAGAGTCTGAGTTCCAGAAGCTGAGGGATGAGGACCATTAGAGGAAGCTGGCCATGCAGGAGTTAGAGGTAGAGATTGCTTACCTCAGGGAGGCAGGGATCCAGATGAGAACCTTATTCCACAGGTCGGTGGCAAAAAACGTAGATCTGGCAGGGAAGCTGGAAGAAGTAGAACAGAGAGAATTGAGCGAGAAGACTGAGAAAGAAGCACTCCGTACTCAGCTAGAGTTGGAGGTTATGGATAGGATCCATTTCGAGGAGAAGTGGGAAGCGGCTAATGAGAGAGCTAATAACCTAGAGGATGAGGTCAGATGCAAGAAGAGAAAGATGAACAAGATGGGGTATGTGTTCCGTTCAGCTTTTGAGAGGCTGATTGATGGTGTATACCACTACCCAGTGGAGCAGGGACAGACCCTATATACTTTGAACCGAGAGTTGATGGCGTACATAGCGCAGATCGAGTACAAGAGCGCTGTGGAGCGTGGGATGATGGGATGAGACCCTTAGCTAGACTACCAGTACCTTTAGTGGTTTTCTTTTGTTATATACATGTTATGTTGAAATCCTAACTTACTGTGTAAAGTGTGGGATAGTTATGTAAACCCCAAGGAAGCTTTTGTTAGAGGGGTAGTATGATAGCATGGTAGTATTCCCCGTCTTTTGTGATATTGGGGGATATGTGATAACATTTATAGAAATATGCTAGGGATAATCATGTAATGAAACGATTTGGCGTATGAATATAAATGAATCTTATTTCAGAAATGTGTTATAAAATTTTATGCCTTTAGTATTAAAAGAAATACTTAAGTAATATAACTGAGTTATAATAAAATGAAAATTTGTGATGCAGATAATGCCGCCCAGACGTAGATTGACTGCACCTGAGGAGTCAGTGAACAATGAGAGAGAACAAGTAGACCCGATCCAAAAGCTAGTAGATCTGTTAGGAGAGGCCCTTAGGGGAAGGAACAACGAACCCGTTCGCTCCAATCCTCAAAGAGTACCAGTCACAAACTTTAAGGACTTTAGGAGTGTAGGACCCCCAGAGTTCGAGGGTACTACCGACCCAATCATTGCACAGCCATGGGTTAAGGATATCGAGAAGGCCTTCACTATAGCTCGTGTGGGTGAAGACCAAAAGACTGTATTTGCTACATATATGATGAGAGGCGAAGCCAACTATTGGTGGGAGGCTAATCAACAAAGAGCTGGATAAGGGATAATAGTGTGGGATAGATTCAAAACTCTATTTTTCGAGAACTACTTCCCGAAAAGCATGAAGAATAGGATGGAGGTGAAGTTTTTGGAACTTAAGCAAGGTGATATGACGGTAGCGCAGTACGCAGCTAAGTTTAATGAACTAGCGCAATTTATGAAACACCAAGTTGGAGATGAGGAAAGGAAAACGAGACGATTCGAACAAGGGCTGAAGCCGTGGCTGTTCAATAAGGTATCAGTTCTTTAAATTGATTCCTTTGCAACATTGCTGGAGAAGGCAATTATTGCGGAGTGTGGCAGTGAGGCCTTAAGTCTGTATAACAAGGAGAAGAAAGGAAAGAATATTGGAGAAGAGAACCGTACTGGAGGAAGCAGTAGCGGAGGAAGCAACTTGGGAAAGAGAAAGTGGGAGAATAACAACAACAACAACAACAACAACAACAACAAAAACAACAATAATCAATCGGGGAATTTTTGTGGAGGTTTTAAGAAGAGGGCATAAGGATGCCCAAAATGTGGGAAGAACCATCAAGGTGAATGCTGGAAGGGACGCGGCACTTGCAACAACTGCGGTCAGGAGAGGCACATCTCGCCCAACTGCCCAAAATCGAAAAGAATACAAGGATGCTTTTCATGTGGCTCGATGGAGCACCGGATTAAGGACTGCCCGAAGAAGGGAAGTGGCGGAGGTAGCAGCCAACAAGGAGGGAACAAACTGATGATCGACGGACCGACACAATCCAACCGCCCAACCGCTAGAACCTTTAACATGACGGTCCAGGACGCAGTGGCTGCGAAGGACGTAGTGTCAGGTATAATCCCAATAATTGATATAAATACTTATGTATTATTTGATTCGGGTGCCACCTGTTCTTTTGTATCTGAAGAATTTGCTAGTAAACTAAACACACCCCAAGAACGATTAGAAAATCCCATGAATATAGAAGTTACAAATAAGGAAGTAATCCCTGTAGAATATGTTTATCGAAATTATCGTGCAAACATTAGAGAACATGAACTGAGCATAGACTTGATTTCAATTAGATTGGGAGAATTTGACGTAATACTGGGAATGGATTGGTTGTATAACCATGCTGCGATAATTGACTGTCAGAACAAATGTGTGAACCTTCAGACTCCGAGTAAGTCTAAGATAGTGTTTTATGGTAGCTCATCACTTAAGCAATCGTGTTGCGTTACGATGATGCATGCCAAGAAATTGTTAAGGAAAGGATGTGTAGGTTATTTAGCTTACATAGTAGATACTCAAAAAAAGGAGTAGAAATTAAGGATATATCCATAGTAAATGAATTTCAAGATGTGTTTTCGTAATAGATTTACCACCGTGAACGGCACCGATTTCGAAAGCTCCATACCGTATGGCACCAGTAGAAATGAAGGAATTGATGATACAACTGCAAGAGTTATTGGATAAGGGTTACATACGACCGAGTGTGTCTCCTTGGGGAGCACCAGTTCTATTCGTTAAGAAAAAAGGATGGATCGATGAGACTCTGTATCTATTATCGAGAATTAAACAGAGTAACGATCAAGAACAGATATCCGCTACCGAGGATAGACGACTTATTTGATCAACTAAAGGGAGCGAAGTGTTTCTCGAAGATCGACCTATGGACAGGATATCACAAACTGAAAGTACAGGATGAGGACATACCAAAGACTGCGTTTCGAACCCGTTATGGACATTATGAGTTTTTGGTAATGTCATTTGGTTTGACTAATGCTCCGGCAGCATTTATGGACTTGATGAACTGAGTTTTCAAGCCATACTTGGATAAATTTGTAGTAATTTTCATCGATGATATTTTGATCTATTCAGAGACAGAAGAAGAAACACGTCGAACATCTAAAGATTATTTTGGAGGTAATAAGGAAGGAGAAGATGTATGCAAAATTTTCTAAGTGTGAATTTTGGATGGAGAAGGTTCAATTCTTAGGCCACGTGGTGGATAAGAATGGAATCTCAGTAGACCCTGCAAAGGTAGAAGCAGTAAGTAATTGGGAGCAGTCGAGAACACCAACAAAGGTGAGAAGTTTCTTAGGGTTAGCTGGGTACTATCGAAGATTCATCTAGAATTTTTCTTAGATAGCAACCCCGTTGACCAATCTGACGAGAAAGACGGTGAAGTTTGTGTGGACAGATAAATGCAAAGAGAGTTTCCAAGAGTTGAAGAAGAGATTGAGCGAAGCACCTGTGTTGTTACTACCAGATGATGAGGGAAATTTTGTGGTGTATAGTGATGCATCGCACAAGGGGCTTGGTTGTGTGCTCATGGAACACGACAAGGTCATTGCGTATGCATCACGATAATTAAAGGTATTCGAAAAATGATACCCTACTCACGACTTAGAGTTAGCGGTAGTGGTTTTTACGTTAAAGATATGGAGGCATTATTTGTACGGAGAAAAATGTGAGATATACACAGACCACAAAAGTCTGAAATATATCTTCACAAAGAAGGAGTTGAATATGCGTCAGAGAAGGTGGTTGGAATTGATTAAAGATTATGACTGTGATATTCTTTATCACCTGGGTAAGGCAAACGTGGTTGCCGACGCTCTGAGCAGGAAAGGAAGAGAGAAACTGTTTTATTTGACGGCTCAAGACGAGTTAATAAGAGAGATGGAGAAATTGGAAATAGAGATAAAGGGACCAGAAAGGTTTGAAGAGAAGTTCTTTGTAAGGGAAGCTTGTCCAACATTGTTGGATATAGTAAAAGAAGCACATGAGAAAGATGAAGAGTGCGAGAAAATCAGAAAAAGGATCGCAGCAAATGGAGAAGAGAGATTCAGAATGGACAGAGACGGTATCTTGAGATTCAAAGGAAGAGTGTGGGTACCAGCGGTAACCGAGTTAAAGGAAGATATTTTTCACGAGGCACACAATACGACGTATTCCGTTCATCCGGGAGGCACTAAGATGTACCGAGACTTAAGGTAACATTTTTGGTGGCCCAATCTGAAACGGGAAGTCGCAGAGTGCGTTAGTAGATGTTTAACTTGTCAACGTGTTAAAGCAGAGCACCAGCGGCCGAGTGGTTTACTACAACAGTTGGAAATACCGGAGTGAAAATGGGAGCATATTACGATGGACTTCATGGTAAGACTTTCAGTCACACAGAAGGGATATGATGCCATTTGGGTTATCGTGGATCGACTTACAAAGACCTCACATTTTCTACCGATCAAGATCCGCTGTAGTTTGAATCAGTTAGCGAGTCTTTACGTAAAGGAGATTGTTTCACGACATGGAGTGCCGGTGTCAATTGTCTCCGATCGGGATCCGCGCTTCACATCAAATTTTTGGAAAAGCTTGCAAGAGTGGATGGGAACACAGTTGATGTTTAGTACCGCTTATCATCCTCAGACAGACGGACAGAGTGAGCGAACTATACAAACGCTGGAGGACATGCTTCGGACTTGCGTGATGGACTTCAAGGGAAATTGGGACAACCACCTGCCCTTAATTGAATTCGCATATAACAATAGTTACCATACGAGTATCAGCATGCCACCGTACGAAGCTCTTTATAGAAGAAAGTGCAGAACGCCATTATGTTGGGACGAAGTCGAAGAACGACGAATACTCGGACCAGAGTTAGTTCAACAAATCGCAGACGTAGTGACAGTGATAAGAGCCAGACTAGTAGCAGCTCAAGATCATTAGAAAAAGTACGCAGACTTGCATCGACAAGACCGGGACTTTAAAGTTGGCAGTTTCGTATTCTTGAAGGTATCTCCATGGAAGGGAAAAATCCGTTTAAGCAAGAAATGAAAATTGAGTCCAAGATTCATAGGACCGTTCGAGATACTGAAGCGAGTGGGTGAAGTGGCATACAAAGTTGCATTACCACCAGAGTTGGAGCACATCCACAACGTGTTCCACATCTCCGTGTTGCGACCATACAAGGCCGACTACAAGCACATGATTTCTTATGAGCCCATTCAAGTGGAGAAGAACCTAGCGTACGAAGAAATTCCTGTCCAGATATTAGATAGGAAAGAGCAAACCTTAAGAAATAATGTTATTTCATCTGTAAAGGTACTTTGGCGTAACCACGATGTCGAAGAGGCTACGTGGGAGTTAGAAGATAGGATGATGAGGGATTATCCCCATCTATTTGTGTAACCTGGTAGCAATTCCGAGGCAGAATTTTTATAAGGGGGGAGGATGTAATACCTGAGAATTTTTGAATATTATTAAATGAATATATCAATGGAAATGAATATTTATTTAAATATAAATATATATGTGTTGCGAGATAAGCTCATTCAAATGAATTCAAATTGAATATATAATAATTAAGGAAGAATGTGGAGTTTCTGTTAAACTCGTTGAAATGCTTTGTGTGGTACGAGAATAGAAACAATAATGAGCTTAATTAAGCTTAAGTGATAAGCCTTGTGTGGCCTAATTAATTTCCTAATCTAGTTGGGTCATTGAATTAATAATGTATTAGACTTAGGATATATCCAAGCCCAACAACATTAATGTGATATGTTATAAGAATTAAAGAGATGTGGCCCAATCACTTTATGTACTAGATTAAATAATAGAGTCCATGTGCTTCAGTGTGCTTATCCCAATTGATTAAATATGGTGTGGTCCAATGTGTAATGTATGATGATAGGAATATGTATATATATATATATACATGTAGATATATATGTATGTAGTTGTATAATAGAGGTTGTAAAATGAAGTGTGACATTGGAATGTGAATAAAACTATATGATAAAAATGAAATGAGCCACATGGGTGGACTTATGAGAATACATATTATATGTACATTATAAAATATGGACTCGAACAATATTATATAAAGTGTAGTGTGACACTTTAGTGAAACTATGCAATATGAAAACTATATTGTAAGAGTAATAAAATTGTATGAGTTACATACATGAACTTATGTGACCATGTGATAGGTATAATACTTTAATGAATACTGTATGGTATATTAAAGTATGTGAATAATTAATAGCAATAATTATTTCAATAAGTTACATAATTGGAATAATGAGGTTGGTAATAATGTAGTATGTCACTATTCAATTAACTCATAATTTGACATTATTAAAATGTACATGGATTATATATCAATGTGTATACATGTACCCCAATGTGCTACCTTGAAATATTGTTATGAAATTTTAGGTCCATGTATACCCTAAGTGAATTTAAGCCAAGGTAAGCATATGTGTGTATTAAGTGTGTAATATATGGTATTTCATTCCTTACAATGCTGAGTTCTTATTTCTTGTCCCACAATGAGTGTTCAATTCTCTCTCACGTGAATGGCAAAGGCTAGAAGCCTATTCCCTCTTCTTCTCCCAAGTTCATCAACTAGCTATCATGATTCAAAGGGGAGTGGGCAAAATAGTGTAATCCAACAACTACTCACCCACTTCTCCATAACCATCAGCTTCTTCTTCATTCCAATGGTTTAATTCATTGAGCAAAGCCCAAATTTGGTCATAAGCTTCCCTATAAATGGAGACCTTCTCATTCACAGACATTTTGCTAAGTTCTCTATTAAACTTCAGAGTTGTGTGTGAGTGGAGCATATACTATCTACAAATTGAAGCTAGAGTAGCATTTTAACTTCACAAAGGTAATATTCCTTCACATGTTCTTAATTTCAAGTTTTGCAAAGTTCTTAGAAAAGGGTTATAATACTTGTTTGAGTTGGAAAATGTATCGTTGAATCTGTCAATTGATGCTAGATATTGTTAACATGGTTGAAAACGAAATCAACGGAAGTTAAACGAAGTAATTTGGTCAAGTAACGAATCCGTAGTGAAGAGAATCACTAAATGTATTAAACTTTGAGAAATGGCAAGAGTCTTGAAATTGATTCTTAAATTTGATTGTTTATGAGTTTAGAGTTGTTGGAATCATGCTTTGTATATTGGGTAGTAAGTTTATGGAGTTTATATATAGTGGGTATGCTTAAATTTGATGTTTGATTGTGATTTTGGAAAGTTTGGTCCGCAGCAAGGGAAGAACTTTCGAACTGAATTGGCTACGCCCGCCCTGACGGGCTTCCTATAGGCCAAATTGCCACCCCGGCGGGGGGTGGCCAGGGAATGTTTGGGCAATGCGGCCCCGGCGGGCCCTCTAGTAGTACAAAGTGCCGCCCCGGCGGGGGGTGGCCAGGAATCAACTTTGTGCTGTTTATTTTTCAAACCTAGTAACCTAACCTAGCTTAACTTAAGAGCTTACATAACCCTTAAACATGTGTCAATACGCATTGCAAGACGTGTTAGTAAGATTAGAGTTTGAGTTATAATCTTTTGAAAAAAAGTTAAATGACGAAGACCATGTTTATAAAACCTTACGCCTTTTTGAAATTTAACCTTTTTAGCATGTATTCACAACTTAGTTAGTTTTATGAATACATATGAAATATTGTTTCGAAATGCCTTGCATTCTTAATTTGTTTAACATGAGATTTCTTAAGATAAATATGTACACTACTCAATGTTGCTTAGAACAAGTTTTCAAAGAGTAAAGTTATGTTGATTTTGAATACATGAATCTAATACATGCAAGCATGCGTAGAAAGAGGTTGTTTGGAAATGTTATATGGTTAATAAGTACTATGGTTAGTCTTTGCCATGATAAGCTCTCTTGGCTTTGTAAAATGAAAATTGATGAATAGTACTATCTATTATTGAAAACAAAATAGAAAAGACCAAACCTAGTTTGTATGAATGCCTTAAGCTATAATATATGGCTCAAGCAATGTTTTAAGTGTTCAAGCATATAGTGACTTTATAGAACTAAGTTTTGGCAAGATGTTTCTAAGGTTTTTGAAAGTAAAAACAATGTGGATTATATATCTATGATTTTAAATGTGTGTCGAATACATGGATAAACATATGTGTAATAAAAGTATGTCGATATATATGTCAAGTATGTGTGACTAATGTATACCTATATATACGTAAATAGGATATAATAGTTCATTGAGGTGATATTAAGCTATACGTGGTAATCGACAAAAAGGCAAGTGTCCAGACTTACACTTATTTATTATATAAGTATCATATCTTTGTGTTTACTTTATTCGAGGAACGTTGTAAGCAAGTTCCTAACCCTACTCTTTATTGAGCGTTCATTAAGCTTGTGCTATTATTGTTTGTACAAGTAAACTTTTGAGATTGCAAGTCATGTGTTATAAATTATATACTTCATGTATAAGATAAAAGTCGATTCATATTTTTCGAGCTTTAAATCTTGAGATTGAACTTATAATTGTTGTGATCTATGCCATTTGATTCGGCTAGACTTATATTGTTGAAAAGCAACCCAAACCAATTGATTGGTGCGGGATCTTGTGTTTGACTGAGATGAACAACCTTCTTTGAAGGAAAATTATATTTGTCGGGAGACCGACGTGCGCACTTTAGTACTATTGAACGATATGCATACCGTAGAGTACTTTAGACTGATCACCTGTTGTACTTGTTTTTGATTGGGTTATCAATATATTGCTGTTAATTCTAGTAGAAGTTCATAGTCCTTAGTGACTGCTCAGTACTCAGTTATCTTGAATTCTTAAATTGTTTTATCGTTGAATCATATTGATATTATTCTGTCCTTAGTGACTGTTATTGAAAATTATTGATATTCTTGTTATCCTTGAACTATCATACCTTGCTATACACTGTTGGATTCGAGAACTAAAATACTCATCCTTACTGTTATATTACTTGCTGAGCAATTCATGCTCATTCTTGCTTTCCTTAAAACATTTCAGTGAAGACAGAGGAATGCGGACCCTCGGGCACAGATAAGGGCAAGGGAAAAGCTACTGAGTAGATTTAATTATGTAGGACTTTATGGTTGTAATAAAGAACTTATGCTATTATGTAGTAGTTAGGTTTATATATGCTTAAGGTATGTTTAAGCTATGTAATCAATGTTTAAGTTACGAGACCTTGGGACGTGAATATATTATATTAATCAAATGTAATCCATTCAGTAATAGTTATGTATTATTCCGCTGTGCGATGCGATATTTAGTCGTAATATTTACTGTGGTATTAGATTTTAGAACGTGACAAACCGAATTCGAGTGACCAAGCGGCGATCTGAATTTGGGGGTGTCACAGAGCTCGTTGGAAAGTACATCTCAAAGAAAATATCCTTGAACCTATCCAATGTGATCACACCCTGTCCTTCTCTAACCTTGTTCACCTGCCACCAGTAGCTGGCTTCTGACTTCAGCATAAATGTTGCAAAGGCAGTCTTATGGTCGTCATTGACCATCGCAACATCAAACACCTTCTCCATCTCCATTACCCAAGTATGAGCTTCGATCGGGTTCATGGATCCCTTAAACTCTGGCGGTCCTACCGCCTTGAAATCCTTAAATGACGTGGCTTGTGGAGCTTGCGGTTGATTTGCAAGTGCTCCAGCTAAATGGTTTACCAACTGCTGTACAAGATTAGCATTGACATCGGTAGTGTTATTATTAGTCGATCCTTCTTGAGCTTGCTGACGGGTTTGGCTTCTTCTTGGCGGCATCTTTCTGTTTAAGATATACGTTTATTAAATCGTTACTCCATTTCTTAAATATTTAAGACTTAACTTAAACATTTTAAGATTATCACTTAACGCATATCATCTCAAATACACTCTGATATTTTATTCATTCAAAAGTTTAAACATAAACAAGATACCATCACTACTATTTACATCAACTATCTCGAGATAAAAAATCTTCAAGATTTAAATCATCATATTCTATTGTTTATAACCACAGTGGAATTTACATTATTAACTACCATAGAATATTCACATAACTCATACTGTTCCTATCACGGCCTACTAAGACGTCGAACAGTTTCTCTGCGCTCTTCTTCTATAATACGGGACATCGTCCTACGATCCAACATTTACCAAGGTAAGTCCTCAAACTGCACTGGATAATAGACAACTCGATTCTGGGCCCTATCAATCGCTGTCTGAAAAGTGTAGTCCGTCTTTTCAATCTTAGCCTTCTTTGTCCGTTCACCGTCCTCGGCAAGATCTACAAGTCGAGAAGCCTTCATCCAAGCGTCCTCTGCTCTAGCATGCTTCGCTGACTCCTCTCGCAAGTCACTCTTCAATTTCTCTACCTCAGTCTGTGACAACCCAGAAATTTATAATATCTGAAATGATTAAAATAAAGGATAAAGAATAGAACCTAGATGTGAATTTGAGGATTTAATTAAAAAATTTAAGTTAAACCTATATGGTTTACTATTTGAATGAGAATAGAGAATGGGTTACAAAAATTTCTAAACCCTAGAAATGAATTTATATGTACTTGAAGGAATATTAAGGATAAGGTACTATGATACCTATAAAGTTTGGTGACCTAATATATAAATTAGGTATTTGAATTAAATAACCTTAAGGGTTATCTTTATTTAATTGTCCTAGTATTTTAACTATATACTAGTGACCTAATTTAAAGAGATTTATGAAATATATCTCAACCTATTAGATTACCATATAGTGATTGTGTGAGTGGTCATAACTCATTAAGCCAATTATGGCTATTTAGTTAATAAACTAATAGAATATGTGATGACTTGTGAAAATTATGTATGCGATTAAATAAATATACATTATATAAGGTGTATACATTTATTTTGTATATAAAGAGAATTAAGAATAAAGTTATATAATCTAATAAATATATTAGGTATGGTAATTAAATAACCTAAGGGATTATAATATGAGATAATGTTAGTAATTAAAATATATACTAACCCTAAGAGATTTATTATATACATCTCAATTAATTAATTTTCTAACCTAAGTAAAGCAAGTCTTATTTGGTTATGAAATTAAAGATACATGAGTAAGGATTTAAATTACAAAGATGGGTGTAATAGAAACCCTAACTAAATGATTAGGGTAAGATAAAAATTAAAGAATATGAAACTACGTTGATTTGCAAGCCCAAAGAATTAAATAAGTAGTCCAATTTGTAGCCCAATTTAGGGATGACCTTTTTGGACCTTTAGTAAGCTAAATGGAGCATTAAAAAAACAAATTTGGGCCAAAGAGGCCCATTTGGTTGGACACAAGGAGGAAGGGAGAAAGGGGGATGGATGCAATGATAACATTTTACCTACTCCTACCTAACCAAGCTAAGTGTCAAGCCTTGGTTTTAGCCTTATCCTTTCACCAAACTTGCAAGTTAGCTAAGTCCTGCAAGCAAAATTTTAATGATGAGAAAGAGAGAGAGTATGAGATTGGGAGATAATAATATTAATAGATATACATTATCTCTTCATTTTTACTAACAACAAAAGCATTTCACTTTCTCTTTCCTCTCATTTGTATAATTTAGTAAAGCAAGAAAGAGAGAGAGGGAGAGAGAGAGAGTGGAGACTTCGGCCAAGAGGGAGAAAGAGAGAGAGTTCTTGCAAGTTCATAGCTCCTTAATCAAACATAGGAAGAAAAAGAAGAGAGAATAACCAAGCTAAGGTATAAAGATTCCTACCTATATAGGCTAATTCTTTCTTTATTTGATTTGATTTTTGTGAAGTTATGATCTTGAGGTTTAAAATCTTAGATCTATGTGTTTATAACTGTTTCATGTTTAGATCTAACCCTTTTGTGGATCAAAATTTGGATCTAAAGCATGAAATAGAAACTAGGTTTTCAAAAGTTAGAAAATCCTAATTTTTCTTAGCCTTGATTGTGTTTAATCTAGTGTTTGGTGATTGTTTGATGAAATAGATCATGGATCATGGTAGATCCATGAGTATATGATGTATTGGTAAGTATTATGATGATTTATGATGGGTAATGTTTGATTAATCAATATATTTAGGAAGTTTTCTTACAAAACACAAAGGATTGAAAATAAGATTTTTGAGAAAACGCAATATGAAATTCAAATGATCATATCTCTCATTCTATTTTGAATTTTTGAGTGTGGTTAATTTTGGGAGATAGATCTATGAGTCTTATAACATATTCAAGTAGAATCATTGCAAATTTCCTTGTAGATTTAAGTATGGACAGTTTTTAGCAAAGTAGGCCAAATATGAAAAATGACAAAAAAACAATATGCCCAAAATTGCTAGGGGTAGTTTTGGCAACATATTTAATGAAATAAATTCTAATCTTTTGGGACATGAAAATATATGATATAAAGTAGCTCCTGCCCAAAAATGAGATTATTCTGACTTAAATTGATCGAGTTATGGTCATTTCAATATTTGGGTTTTTCCAACAAAAATCGCTCTAACTGGAGTTCTATAACTCTGACGGCCACGAAATTTAAACTAAAAGTTCACGTTAATACGTATAAGATTCTGTTAAGAGTTGAGAATTTTTAGAGTTGATCATGATATAGCTAAATTCTTAAGCTACAAACTAAAAAACGGATTTTTGAAAAATACTAAATGGAGTTGAAAAATTCCAGAAAATTTTTTTTGTGTATGAAATATATATATATATATATATATATGTGTGTGTGTGTGTGTGTGTGTGTGTGTGTGTGTGTGTGTGTGTGTGTGACCAAAGAATAGAAAAATCATAAGCTGATTTGGTGTTTTCATGAAAAGGGTAATTCAGGTTGCTGAATTGGAAACTGAAAATGTCAGGAAGGAAAAATAGCTTGTATTTCAGCTTGCTGAAATAATGAATTCAGTTTGCTGAATTCTTAAACAGTTTACCAAGTTATAATAAGAACTTATTAAGTGATCGAGAAAGTGTTAAGTCTAAGGTAGTGCAGTCGTACTTTTTAATAGTTGATGTATAGTAGCTGGGCTAAACGATTACTTCATGGAGCGGAGGTATATACGAATTAGCAACTGATCTAACTCGCTGTGAAAATAGTGTAGACGAGATGGAAACTAATTTGTTGGTTATTTGTGGGAAACCACTCAGCATACTATACTGAATACTATTAAAGACTCGATGTGTGCTAGGTTTAGACTTGTTATTACGTATGATGTTAAGGTTATCTAATATTTGACTATGTGGTTAAATGATAGATAGTTTACTTATAAGATAAGAGTATTGTGAGAGAAAGTATGTTATACTAATTGAAGGGTAATTCTTATAACTGATAGGTCTTTTCAATAAAGAGAATAACTTAAATTGCGTAGCAGTAGTCAACGAATCAGAAAAGTTCTCTAACTCAACCTCAAGTTATTATTGATCAAGTATGGTAGTGGATAATTATTGTTGATTATTCCACATCTAAGATTGTTATTGAATATTTGCATTTATTGCAAGTTTTTCTAACTCAAACTCGAGTTATTTTTTTTCAAGTATGGTAGTGAATAATTATTGTTGATTATTCACATCTACACTGATTATTGATTCGCACTTAGTGTATGTTGTATATGTTCATCAGGTACGCAAAGGCTGATCACCTTCATTACACTAAGGTTCAGTTAAAGTTGTTCATAGTCCTTGTTGACATAAAACATTATTGGTTCAGTCATTCATTTATTAAAATTCTAATTTATGCTCTTTCACAATTATTATATTGTTGAAAATTCGAAAGCTTATTCTTTCTTTCAATCATGATATATCTACATTGTATTTAAACTTGTTGAGCGAAGTAGTTCCTCACCCTTGCTATATCATGATAACAAATTTTAGATTAAGACAAAGGCTCGAAGAAAGACAGAGACAAAGGTAAATTCTAAAGAGTAGATTATTACGCATTCATAACTATTTAGTTATCATATGCAAGTAATGTTGTAAACCTTTTTAATTACTTAAGGTATGTATTCAGTTAAGGTTAACAGACCTTGGGAAATGTTATAGAATCATATGAAATAAATAATATATGTTTACATATTCCGCATTAGATGAAAGAATATGTATGATAATGAAGTACCGTAACGTACCAGGTCCGACATTCTAGAGACCCGGATTTGGGGCCGTCACGTAGTCGACAACTCTTTATTTTGGCTCTCTGCCTGAACCAACTTCCATTCCACGTCTCTAAGACGTCCATTAAGATTCTCAATCTCGTCATCCTTCTGCTCTATAGTAGCCCGTTGTACAACTGTCAGTTCTTTCAATTCTCTAACGTTATCCTGTAACTCTATGTTGCGGTCATACAACTCGTCATACATCTCGGCACTGATAGAGTTTGGTGGAAACTTATCACGGTCCTCATCCTCCTCCTCGGCCTCTACGTCTATCTCCTTAGAGTCCTCTGAATCAAACACAGGCTCATGCTCCTGACCCACAACAGTGATCAACGGAAATGGCTCTCTCTGTACCAAATGCTCCCAGATGGTATGAATGTATCGGGGCTCCTCCTCTCTAGCTACTCGGGCTGAACCTCCATAGGCCGACTTGATCCTCCAACATCCGACATCCTGACAATCAAAATTTTAAGTTTTAGTTACTACATGATGCTAATCAATACTCACGAGCACATAAGTATATCACATAAGCATATAAAGTCTTTTATTATCTTCAATGAATTCCGTAATTCATTTCTTAGAACTCGATAACAGTTTATCACCACTATGTTATCGATCTCCTAAAAAGCTACTACCCTAAGGTTTTCCCACCTAAGGTTCATAACCTACAGCTTTGTTACCAACTTGTGACACCCCTAAATCCGGGTACTTCAATTCCACAGAATTTGGTGTTCACTATCCAATAATAACACATCTAACTACCTATAAATAAATGAAACTCATAAATGAAATAGAAATTCTCCCCATCCTCCCTTTAAGGGTTACAACATCTTAAATAATAAAATCCCAAATCATCTAACCTTAATACATCAATGCAGAAATAACATCACAAATAAGTCTTAAATATAACATAGTAGTCTTAACATCAATATTCTCAAATAAATAAACAAGTCTTCAACACTTATTTGCCTTTCCCTTTCCCTTACTAGTAGATGGTTCGTCAACTCTTTCAACCTTAGCTGCAATGTTATTATGCAAGAGTGAGCAATAATTGCCCACAAGTATAACAATATAATAATAATAATAACATGCAGATAATTAATGGATACTGAGTAATAAAAAGCTCAGCTTTTGAATCAAGAATAGATATCAAGAATCAAAAGTACATCTGAGGGTCACAAGACCAAGAACTATGTCCTAGGCTATTAAGTATTTCTACTTTAAACCTTTAACAGTGGTAAGACTATATGGACCTTACTTCTCGTATTTAGGGGGATCAGCCATTAGTACCATGTATGTGCACAACATCTCAATGCTATCGCGAAATATAATCCCCTATAAAGGGTTGTTAATCTAAGTTTGACAGCAGAGTCCGCACCAAATGAAGTTTGGTTTGGATAAGCTTCAATAGTAATTCTAGAATTTTGAATGCAATAAGGGTTCACTAGTCATTCAAGGTTCAATAATATAATTGATACTCAAATCAAATAGTGAATCTCAAAGGTATACAATTGAATAAACATTTTATAACCAAAGTATTATTTTAGAAGAACTAGAACATCTCATTTGAAACCGTGAACTTGAATAAACAAGAATAAGACTTGCTCAATATAAGAATAGGATTTATGAACTTGTGTAACGATAACAAGTAGGGTTAGGAAACTTGCGTAATGATAACAAGTTAGGGATAGAACACTTGTCTCATGCGTAGATTACACGTTTACTATTTACGTTCCTCAATTTAATCCTATATTTATCATTATAATCATAACACCCATTAGACTTGCTAACATTAACCCTTTAGACTTAGTTCATACCTAAGTTCAACTTGTTAACTTAGTTCAAGTTCGGCCATTAAACTATTCACACATCAAGAATCTGAAATCATTGCATGACAATCAATATAAACACCAAAATCCAATCTTATGAATAACAAGCTTGGATTCTCATATACTTTGATAATTTTAACTTGAAATCATCACATACATGTTAACAATTTATTAAAACACCTTATTGTATGCTTAACACATTTTCATGCTCTTTAGACTAGGTTACATTAACATGCTATGGACTCAATACAAATCTAAATAGGGGAGGGCTCAGCTGCACCTTCCTGAACCCTTATACCGGCGCAACCAGCACAGTTGGAGCACAGCTGCGCTGTTCCTGCACTTGACACCGGTACAGTTGCGCTGGTGCGCAGACAGGAACTGCAGCAGCTCGGCATGGCAGTTCATCCAAGCTAAAAATTCGACTTCCAACACACAAAACTCTAAATTAAGCATACCCAAATGACATAGACTTCATAGAAACAACACCAAGCATGCTTTATATGATTTTAATCGATAAAACGACTATCAACAACCAAACTATAAGAATTAAAACCATGTTCATGCTCAAAATTCATGTTTTAATGTAATTAGCCAGAACAATCACCACGAACTCGTTTCTCAACCAAATCAGTCCATATAACTTGTATTCTTTTCATTACTTAATGTATTAACACAATCTACAACCAATTTATCGATTACAACATGGATTGAACACTAATTTTGACTCCAAAATAGGCACTAATGTGAAAATTGTTTTAAAATATACAGATTTATTGAAATTTGGTCTGAAATTTCTAAGATTGCTGAAATTGGGTTGAAATTGGGATTGGGTCTTAAATTGTTGAAATTGGGAATTTGGTCTATAATTGTTGAAATTAGTGAATTTGGGATTGAATTTGGGATTGATTTTAAACCCTCACAGTTATGTTAATGGACTCATGTTGGGACTGATTTTGGACTACCTTGCTAATTTCTGACTGCTTACTTATGTTGTGTATATATGAATATTTTTCATCAATATTGTTGACGTTGGTTTAAAAAATCCGCGGGTCTGGTCACAACCCGGATCTTTTAATCTCTTTTCCTAAGTTCTCTTTACCCTCACTCTTTTTATTTAGAAAAAAGGTTTTGAAGGATTTTTCTGGAGAAAGGCCAACATGTATCATGTCGACGATTTGAACGTTTTACAGAGTCACCAGTTGGTAGATTTGAAATGGTTGTACTAACTTAACCGAGTTTTGTTTGAGAGAGGCCCAATTACTAGACACTGTTGAAACCTGATCTTTGAAAATAAAGTTTGAGCTCGGGGGCTTGGTTAAGTGTAGGGAAGGTGTTAGGCACCCCACGACTCTTGTGTAAACACGGTACTGCATCTTTTCAATATTTTCCTTTAAAACTTGAATGCGTGAGTGAATGCTGTTTGAAAATTGGGCCTATTGATTTGATTGGTTGAAAGTAGTTCTTTACTTCGTTGAACCTATATACGAAGGGTTTGATTTGATTTGAAAATCAGACTTTGATTTGATTTGCAAAAGCATTTAATTTGATTTTCTTTGAAAAGCTTTTTGATTGATTTGAAAATGATGTTTTGAAAGTGGTTTATCAAACCCTTGCGCTGCCATAGGAATTGAAGCCTGTTGATACTTCTAATTTTATCTTTATAGCCTTAAGGCTGCATGTGAATGGTGATTTGTCGGGCTGCGAAGCATCCTCGACCACAGAATATACAAGTGTCGGTCTCCTCATGGGTATGAAAACCATCGGAGGGACGCTGACACGACAATCAATATTTTTTTTATTATATTGAGACCTTAAATCCGGATAACCGTTTTAAGGTCTGTTTACATATACATTTTTGCAGAAAACCTGGCAGGGTACATTTGTAAACCAGAGTTTGTCCATTGTGGGAATCAGATTCCGATCATTTTAATCGTGAATCCCACTATTCCTAGGCTCACATATGAGTAGCCAAAACCTGCACAGTTCAAATTTGTACAGAAACCCCAAAATTGTCAGAACCGAGGATTCATTCAATAAATTTTGGTCCGCACGGCCAAAGCGTCTCGTTCGCACTAGATAGCGCTCTAAGGGACGCGAGGTTGCTTTTGAAGCTGAAACTAGAAAGAAAGCTAGATTTAAGGAAATCTCAGCCATTCTAGCTTCTCGGTTTAGTCTGGATGTTTTGAACCGTTTAAAAACTAGAATTCGCGAGATTTAAATAAATCTAGTCCGCCTGCAGATATATCAGTGCCAATTCATATAAAATGAATATTTAAAGCAGCAGTTGAATAGAAAGCGAGTAAAGCAATATATATATATATATATATATATATATATAAATTGTAAAGGGCAATGGGTTTTCACGACGGTGCCCGGACTTGAATTGAAATATATATATATTGACATAAACGTAGTCTACCAAGACTGGGAAGAGGACCAGTGATGGTGAAGGCTGCTTATATATGCATAAATATATATAAAAGCAGTAAAAAGGCCACAGAATGATCCAGGCCGAATTAGAATGTAAATATATAGAAAAGTAGTCAAACAAGAAATGGGAAGATAACCCATTAATGGTGAAGTGTGCAAAAATAGTATAAAGGCCACAAAATAGTCCAGGCCATACTGAAATGTAAATTGCAGAAAAATAGTTAAACAGTGACTGGGGAGATCACCCAGTATGGCAAAGAGTGCAAAAACAATATAAAGGGCGATAGGTTTTCACGCCAGTGCCCGGACTGGAATTGAAATATATATATATATATATATATATATATTGACAGAAATGTAGTCAACCAATAATGGGAAGAGAACCCAGTTATGGTGAAAATCGCTCATATATACGTAGATATATATAAAAGCGGTAAACTACCTCGAATTTCGCATCCGGGCTTGACAGAATTGAAATGATAGTATATATACAGTTAAATATATACAAAAAATGGCCAAACCCAGACTAGGAAGATAACCCAGTCCGGCAAAGTTGCCAGAACGTGTGTGCTAGTGCATTGAAGCTGCTGGAGCTGACGGATCGTCAATCCGAATTGTAAAAATGCCAGAAAATTAGTTTATGTACAAAAATGTACCAAATTTTGACGAAAACGGCCACGGAACTAAGTTCCGGGTATTTTTAGAAAACGAAACTTAACGTGCAAGTGTACAAAAGTACGAAAAAAATAATATTCACTTTTTGATCGTGAAAATACTTACAATGGACTGCTACACGGATTTTTTTCCCAAATCGTAGGCTCTATACGTCCAAATCTATCGGTTATTTTCTGATATGTGATAGTATATGGGTATATCTACGTGTTAGGGTGAAAATATTTGGATTTAGAAGAGGTGTAAAAGTCAGAAAATTAAACTGGCAGAGCTTCACTGCGTTTCTGAATCTTAAAAATAAAAGGGGCACCTTTATTTATAGGCCATGTAGCCTCCACTCTACCTGCTGCTGATGCGGGTAGAGGTGCGGCTCCCCTGGTGGGGGTTGCGGTGCCGGGTTCTTTCGTCTCGAAGTACGTGCACTACAAACAACGCTCAGTCAAAGTCAAAACTTTCTAACTTTTGATCGGAGCGTCCGTTTGTGGCGTGCGATACCTTTTCGAAAAGCCCTCGCCGAGAGTGTTGCAATGACATGGGATAAAAAAAATTTGGGTCCAAGAAGACGGGTTCATAACCAGGTCTTCGATTCCCCGCAATTTGTCCGTTGAGCTGTCTTGCGCTGTTTGCACTCGGGATCGTCGTTATGGTTCATTCAGACTTCAATGGCATCAATTCGGTTTGAGTTTGACCGAATCGACTGAGAGTTGATAAAATAACTATTTTTCCCATCCTGGGGTGGTCCTTGGTGGATCTGGCTTCCCAAGGTTATCTCTGGGGCTGAACTGCACTTCCCGGATTGATGTCGGGGCTGATCTGTACTTCCCGGGATGAGATTGGGGGATGATTTGACACGTTCTAGGTCGATGTCAAGGTTAACCTGTACCTCCCGGGTCGATGTCAGGGCAGACTTGACTGCCCGATATTGAGATCGGGATTGATCGATATCTCCCGAGTTGCTACCGGGGCTGATTTGTACCTCTTGGGTTGCTGCCGAGGCTGATTTGAAGGCCCGATATTGAGATCGGGATTTGACCTGATGGTCCGATCGGAGAGCGGGGTTGATATGATAGTCTGATATTGAGATCGCGGTTGATCTGACGGTCCGATTGGAGATCGAAGTTGGATAGACGGTCCGATTGGAGATCAGAGCTGGATTGATGGTCCGATTGGAGATCAAAGATGGATAGACGGTCCGATTGGAGATCGGAGCTGGATAGACGGTCCAATGGTAGATCAGAGCTGTATAGCCGGTCCGATTGACGATTGGAGTTGGATAGACGGTCTGATTGGAGATCAGAGATGGATAGACGGTCCGATTGGAGATCGTAGATGGATAGACGGTCCGATTAGAGATCGGAGCTGGATAGACGATCCGATTAGAGATCGGAGCTGGATAGACAGTTCGATTGGAGATCGAAGCTGGGTAGACGGTCCGATTGGAGATCGGAGCAGGATAGATAGTCCGATTGGAGATCGGAGCTGGATAGACGGTCCGATTGGAGATCGGAGCTGGAGTACCGACATTGGGGATCGAATTTAACTGGAGTACCGACATTGGTGATCGAATTTGGGTTTACCAATATTGGAGATCGGATTTAGGTCTATCGATATTGGGGATCAGATTTAACTGAATAACCGGCATTAGTGGCCGAATTTGGATTGGAAGCCCGGTATCGGTACCGGGTTTGATTTGATTGATGGCTTTGCCCTCCTATAGTGTTAGTATTGGGGCAAGGAAAATTTCTAGTGTCTACAAATATGTTGTGGACTACCTTTATAATTTGGGTCTGCCTTATACTGTAGACTACTTTAAATTTATCTTACCTACTGATTCTTGCTGATATGGAGTGCATATAATTGACTTGGTATATTTGCTATTTCGACAGAATTTCCAACGGAATTTCTATTAGAATTATTCATTTACAAAATTTGTGGGCCCTGCAAGTATATTTATTTATTATTTAATTAGTTTCCCAATATTAAAATAAACTAAGTAGCATTTACTTATTTTCTTACTACTCAAATAAATTAACAAGAACTAAGTAGTATTTACTTAGTTTTATCACTACTAAATAAAAAAATATAATATAATAACATAAACAAAATTTACATAATATAATATAAGATAATATAATATAAAATAATAAAATTAATTAACATAAGATAATTAAGATAAAATGAAAAAAATAAAAATTATAAATAAAATAATTTAACAAAAAAATAAATCATTGCAAAAAATAAAATAAAATAAATAAATGAAATATAAAATAATATAATTTAATAAGAAATAATTTAAAGAAAATAAAATAAAACTAAATCAAATAACTTAAATCAAATCAAATAAATAAATAAAATAAAATAAATAAATTATATTTAATTAAGTAATATAATATAATATAAATAAAATAATTTAAAATTAATAATAAATTAAATTAAATTAAAGAAATTAAATATAATAAATAATATAATATTTAATTAAATTTAATAAAATAAATTATTTTTAAAAATAAAATAAAATAAATTAAAACATAATAATAAATTTAATCCGATTTAATAAAATAAAATAAAATAAATTTAATAATATAATATAATCAAAAGTTATATTATATAATATAATACAAAATAAAATAAAACATAATAATAAATTTAATAAAATAAAATAAAATAAATTAATTTAATAAATTAAATTAAATTAAATGTAATATATAAATAAACCAATTATATACTATAATATAATATAATACAAAATAAAAGAAAAAAATATATAATAATAAACTAAGTAGCATTTGCTTAGTTGGGATGCAATTAAAAGAAGCTGAATAAGTGTCTAAATTAGAAAATCGTTTGACAAGTAGGAGTGAATAACAGTTCTCATAAACTAAGTAGCACTTACTTAATTTTTCATTGGCAAAATAAACTAAGTAACATTTGCTTAGTTTGCCGCAATATTCAATAAATTCAATAAGTACTATATGTATATATATACATATATGTACTATACTTTGAAACTTAAAAACTCGTTTGACGTATAGGAGTGAATGTCGAATAGTAGTCCCCATATATATTCCAAATAACAGTTCTCTTAAACTAAGTAGCATTTACTTAGTTTTGCATTGGTAAAATAAACTAAGTAGCATTTGCTTAGTTTGCCGCAATATTTAATAAACTTAATATGACTCTCTCTTCGATCTTCAATACACTTGTGACGCCCCCAAATTCGGGTACCTTCAAACCCTGGACCTGGTGCTACACGGTACTACATTCTACTCATACATTCCATTGAAAGACTTCAACATCACGCATGAGTTTACTAAACATACATTCTATTCATTTCTTCCCAAGTTCTCGATAACCATTACATTGTTCTGTGTCATAATATCATGAAGTATAGTACTAATACTATGTTATTACAAAGGTCTCTACTTGTCCATCTTGGACTTGCCTTTGTCTTTCCCGGATCCTTCAGTCTGTTCATTCCTTGCTGAAAATATTTAGTTTAAGCAAGAATGAGCATAAATAGCTCAGCAAGTAAACATTTTATCTTGAAACTATAAAATCAAGAATCATATCCATTTTCACTTCAATAACTGGACAATAGCTAAAAAGTACTTCTGAACAATCAAAATATCGTTTTGATTTCTTTAAAACCAATCCCAAGGACATATAGTCTCTTCGGAATCTTTCCTGGTCAAAGACCACGAACCAACCCTTGATTCCCATTTTTGAAAAGGACAACCCAGCACTAAGGCCGTAAGCCCGATATATCTTACAAGCACATCCAGGTGATCAGCCTGTAGTACTCTATGTTGATCAACATTCATTCATTAAATGTGTTTACGTTTAATCATTGGCAACCTCGCTTTCCCGTCGAATTAACGACGTAAAAACATTTGTCTTTCACTCTCAGGTTCCCCTGAGAATCCTTACCAATCACTTGGCATAGGATAGCTTCAATAAATATATATACTCTGGAAAGATTTATGGAAAACCCACCAAAATATATTTACTTCTCAGTCTAGCTGAATCAAGAGGCATCGACTATTCAACAACTCTTTTATGCATAAGTAGTTATGCATAATGATCTCTTGTCCAACCATAAGGTTTAAACAAGAGTTAGAACTTGCATCCATAATAAAGTATGAATAAAGTTAAGAAATTTGCACCAAGTATAACTTAAGCAAGGTTAGAAATATTTGCCTTCGGGTCTCTTAAATGTTTAAGTACGCTACTTGATCTTTACCACTTCTACAATCATCACATAGTATACCAATGAGAAATACTTCTGATATATAATGAATTTGCCTAACTTCTCTTTCTTGTATAACTTAACCAAAACGTTAAACTAATAACATTTGTTTAAGTTATTTAATGTTCATTACAGCTTATTAACATTCCTATATTATAAACCAAACTTTCATCAATTATCACTAAGTATGATAATCGACGAGATCTTAACTTGTTCTTCAACTTGGTCTTTAACTCAATCTTTGGTTTACGATTTACATTTCCAAAGTTCAAGTTCAATTATGTTTTGATTAACGTTTAGTTCTTATAAATCCTTGATTAAACAAGTTGTTTAAAGGGTTACATTAGATCACTTACTAGCCCCTTAATTGATATACAAAAGGTTAAATAAGTACTAGTAATGTCAGAACTCTCTGCCATGCTGGCGTTGCGGCGCCAGCTTTGCCTTGCTGGGCGGCGCTGCGGCGCTAGCCATGCAGGCACTGCAGCTCCGGTTTAAGCCTATTGGGTGGCGCTGCGGCGTCGTCCTTGCATCTCAGAAAAATTTCTTAAGTCATGGAAATTTCTGAAATTCCCGAGCTCGTAACGTGACTGTTACAACTCGAAATTGGCTCATTCCAAAGCCAACAGTTCATAAATGATATACTCTATCATCCTATCAAGTCGGAATTCATTTTTGAATCTTTTAGTGAGAAATTCGATGATTAGTCCATTTCTACATTTTCGTTAAACGTTCGTGAACGTTCGACGCTCAATTCTTTGTTTTAAGTCAGAGTCAATCCGTTCTTTCGCTCGCAAGTCTTATTTACCTAAATACACGTGTTACAATCAAAAACCATCATTTTCGAGTCACCCGGTGACTTTCAACTTCTAATCCGAGAAAAGTACGTTTTCGACGATTAATGTCTAATTGCGTAACTTCCGTCGAATCTTCATTTTTCGTTTTTCTTACTTCAAACCAATTGGAATCAATCCAATGGTTGATTATTATTGATTCTAACCATTTACAACATTTAAGTTTTCATGGTTTTACTTATTCATTAGTCCATTTCTTTCAAATTTACTAAGTTCTTCATTTGTTCTTAATGAGCTCTTATTATCTTATCATGCATGCCTTATTAGGGTTCCTAATTCACCATTATACCATCCTTATAACTTCTCCATAATCATACCTCCTTCAATCACTTCTCTAATAAAATTATTAATAAAAGAAGAAGAAAGTTTTACACTTTCTTAGGTTATACCTTCAAGGTTCTTGGTTGAGCTTGAGTATGGAGACTCAAAGGCTACTTCTTCTCCTTGGTTGATGAGTTAAGATTAGGAAAAGCTTGCTCTAGCTTCTTCTTCTCTCTCTCTCTATGGTGTTGGTGGATTCTTAAACAACCAAATAATGAAGGGAGAGCTCTCTATTTATAGGAGTTGCTAGAGTTGGGGTAGTTTGGTAATTAGGACCAAACCTCCTCAATCCCTCCCCCCTTCACATGTCCTCCCTAGCACATGGCCCCCCCTTGTGCTCCCACATGTCCCATGTGGCCTTGGGTTGCTCCATGGATTTAACCCACCCGTTTACTCAACGGTTCGACCCATGGGTTTTACTTATTAACTATAATTCAAATTAATTCCAATTCAATTCATTACTTACTCCGTATAAAATTTGTATTATACGTCTTATTAATTCCCGTATAATACTTCGTATTATACGCGTATTCCTTTCGTATAATAATCATTTATTATCATTTATTCAGTATTCCCCTTTTGCACCATCATTATGGGAGCGAGTCCTGTCTTTTTCATGTTGTTCTCGGCAGTTCTTAACATACTTAACAACTCAGTAAGTGGTTTCACAATTTCATTCATGAGGTAATTCATAACAAATTGAGAGTAGCTGTTGTTCAAAGATTGCAAAATAAGATCAGTTTGGGCTTCCGGAGTAATCGAAAAACCCAACCTACCAATGTACTCACTATACGCAATCATTTTCAGCACATGTGGACCAACTGGATCACGTTCACCCATCTTGCAGTGATACAACTCCTTGCTTGTATCATACCTCTCTTGTCGAGCATGCCCTTTGAACAATTTCTTGAGATGCTCGATCATCTCATAAGCATCCATTAACTCATGTTGCTTCTGAAGCTCAGAGTTCATAGTTGCTAGCATGAGACAACTCACGTCCAGAGCATCATCTTGATGCTTCTTGTAAGCATTATGCTCTACATGTGGTACAGTGTTAGCTGGTGCTGCAGGAATGGGCCCATCAAGGATATATAGCTTGCGCTCCTGTTTGAAGACAATCCTCAAGTTCCTATGCCAGTCTAGGAAATTAATTCAACTCAGTTTTTCCTTTTCAAGGACTGATCGTAGTGAAAGACTATTTGTGTTGTTGTTTGCCATTGATATCTACAATTTATAAGTGCAAAAAATAATAAGTCAAATTGTTGAGTTTTGATATTATGTAATTGATAATAGTACATTCAAAATATACCTCCCACTATTTTATTCAAATTAATAGCCCTCACCATTAATTCGGAAAGCATTTTCTATTAAATCTTTCTAGTGAGCTAAGATCCATTTTTCATTATGCCTTAAGTTAGCGTTGGCTATTCTCTCAAAACATAATTATTTAGGTAGACAACCCTTTGTCAATTATATTATATATAACTCTTAGATAGTTTGGTGGACAACATTTGTTTCTTTTCCATCTAATGGTACCTACCAAACTCTATGCCTCTAAGTCCACAATCCTATTGTGATAACTTAGTTAAGTCGGGCCCAATGATTTTAACAGTTTGGATATCACAATTATCGTATCGCATCTTACCAAGATAAATGGGGTACTTTGCTTTGGCAAACCTATATCCATCGGTCAAGGTCTTGATGAGTGTTATTCATTGGAAGGCATCTGCTTTAGACTTAATAATTTTATGAGGGATTTTATTAATTAATTTAGATCTCACCAATTTTAATCTTATTAAACATGCACATTATTTATCATATCATATCGTATACAAACATAAATAAAGTGCAAAATTAAATGTGTCACAGTTATGGCCCAACCCTATGTTAATCTTTTCAAGCTAATGAAAAGATTGAAGGTCAGTCTAAGGTGGTAAAAGATCTTCAAAATAGTAGCTTCCTTGGACCTTCCTCATGCATGTGTCTCGTCTCCATCATCATCTTGTCATCTTGATAGGTTACAATTGTACATTACATAACATAAAGAAACCTCGAGTTACATTCGAGGGGATTTAGAAGAGAAGAGAATATTACATCAGAAATTATAGAAAGGCACGACATGCAAGCCGTATTTCAAAACCAAAAACCACTAACCTATGGGTCAAAAGGGCCATAACTGTGCACCATGCATATCACAATAAGCACATGACACAATTTATATAATTAAAGAAAACTATATATAAAATATTGGGGTCACGACCATCATGCGCTACGACGGGGAGGTCTAAGGGGGGGTCTCCCCACTGGCAGTGGTTCGGCTGATCGGGTGGTCTTGTTGCCCAGTCAGAGAGCGGGGTCGGGGGCAGCGCTCCTGGAAAAAATTTTGAACTACAATCTGTATTGTAGAATTTTTCCATACGAATTTCTGAAACAATTCAAGAATCATATACAATTCGCCAAAACACTCATAATAACAATACACCCATAACATATCATATATGTCCAGTTTCGTTTAATCATATTAAACCGAATCTTCATGTTTTTAATCCAATTAGAACAGAAGTTGAATTGTTATTCCACCTTCTAGGATACGATTATCAAAACATCATATACATGCATATATATTACAGATTTCTAAAATACGTATACATGCAGAATATCATATATTCAATTTCAGATCAGCAAACATGCATCATCATATATCATATACATTGAATACAATTAAAAACACGTAATCTGAATTAATCATTTTGCAAGTAGCTCTGATACCACTATAGGGATTTCGGCACATAAACGCAACGAAAATTAAAATTTTTCGAAACTCTAAAACAGGATCCATGCGAAAACATATTAATTCAGAGGTTTAGATTTATTTTGCTGATTATCCAAGCTTGAATGGAGACGATGGAAATTCTGGAACAGCTTCGAATCTTCAACGCAATCCAAAGGAACTACGTCTCTACGGTATCCACACGAATGCCCCGCGAACCGTCACACGATCTGCAGCAAAGAGAACTCCGGTACTAGCCGCCAAGATCTGGATTTCAGAGCTTTTCTCTCTAGTCTCTCTGTAAGAGCGGCTAGGGTTTTGTTTATAATGATGATCCTAAAAACGGTTGATATATCATATATATAGCAGTTAAAGGAATTCTCCAAAACCTAATTCAATTAGAAAAGTAAAATCCAAATTTATATATATTATATCTTAATTAAGTCTTACTTAATTAATATACATATATATTATCCAATTAATTTAAATACTATCAATCATATTGACATTTTTAAATCCTTATAATTTAAATTAATTCTCTTTTAATTACGTTCTAAGTGTGTGACCCTATAGGTTATTATTATGTTGGCAATAATTTTAAAATCATATTATAAAATTATAAATAGTGAGCGGCATCTAGTAATGCATCACTATTACCCAAATAATAATAAGATCGGTGATTCGATGCAACCTTTTCGTGACCAATATTTCAATGTAATTTAATCCTTTTAACCTTGACATCCTAGATTAAACTCGAGTCATGGAATGTGACATACTCTTCATAATTTAATCTGAGTTTTCTTGATCAATGAGTAAACTATATGAAACAAATCACTATTTGAGCATGGCCATGCATTTCATAGTCATACTCAATCAAGTGGCCTATGGATATCACCCCTAATATATAGGAGGGTTAAATTCCATCTAGATCACTCATATTCCTCACACGATTCATGATGTGCCCAATAATCACCTTTATTGTCCACCCTATTAAAGGTGACCTTTGATGATATCAAAGTACACAAATTTTCATGTAGTAATATAATAATTTCAGGTCGGAGGATCATGACATCATTGTCACTATGAGAATTGCTTATGACACTTTGTATAATGCTCCAAGTAGAATTCTCATGGTGGGTCTGTCTAGTACATTGTTCTTTAACATGTACCTATGCATTGACTCAATATCTCATATATTTATTACCAATGAGATTTGGCCATCAGTCAATCCACATACTAGTCTCAATGTATCATTATTGTCCCATTAACAATGACACTCGACTAGGAACATTTAAGAATAATGATACTAATTGTAATTATATGATCTCATGTTCAAGTCACATACTTGAAGCCATATAATTTGTATCACTATTCTAAGGACTTTTATTATGCTAACATTTATATAACGCAGTAAATAAAACCATAGTAAAATAATTCATTTATTCAATCAAATATAATATCAAAAATGTTAAACAATTACATCAAAGAATTGGCCTCTAGGGCATAAACTCTAACACCAACTACCCTTGAAACCCATAACGCAAGACCTTAACATGTCTTCTAGCGTTTGGATTGTCCTTTCACTTTGCCCATCCGTCTATGGATGATACACCATACTCAACCTTAGTTGCGTTCCCATTTGCTCTTGTAAACTCTTCCAGAATTTCGAAGTGAATCGCGAGGTCGCGATCTGACACAATCAAAACTGGAACTCTATGTTTGGAGACAATCTCCTTTACATAAAGCTTAGCTAGTTGGTCCAGGTTATACCTGACTCTTATTGGCAAGAAATGAGCCAACTTCGTAAAACGGCCCACTATTACCCAAATAGCGTCGTATCCTTTCTGCGTCGTTGGAAGTCCTACCACAAAATTCATTTTGTGATATGCTCCCACTTCCATTCCAGAATCTCCAATGATTGTAATAAACCACTGGGTCTTTGATGCTCGGCCTTAACTTTTTGACAAGTTAAGCACCTACTCACATATTCTGCTATCTCCAATTGTCAACATGATAACCAATTGTAGAGTAAAATTCAAGAATAAAGCTTAAAACTTAGATCCAATCAAAGATAGGAACTTTAACAAGCAACTTGGACATATAGAAGAAAATTTAATTTTCCCGTGAATAGTGCCGTATACGTGAATAGTGCCGTATACGTGAATAGTGCCGTATACGTGAATAGTAATCCCGACGGAAAAAGTAAGAATTTCATAATAAAATCCATGCCAATTTTTTGGTATAATGATATTGAAAAGAATAACATCATTTATGAAAGAAAATAACATCCCTTACCATCCCTTACCTCAAAAGAATAGTACTTCTGACTGGAATATCGGATATAATACCGAAGGAAACTTGCACTGAATAGTAATACTCAAAGTATCTAAATACTCACAAGAATACGCTCGATATTATAAAGAGAGAAAACTTCTGATTCTGGTGTAATTTTCAATTCTAACCTAAGCACCCTATTTATAGGAAAAGCTTAGGATGCCAAAGGAGACTGGAATATCAACAATTCTCAATAACAGTCGCTAAGGACAGAATAATATCAATGTGATTCAATAATAAATCAACTCAAGATTTTAAGATAACTGAATACTGGGCAGTCACTAAGGACTATGAACTTTCACAAGAATTGACAGTAATAAACTGAAAATCCAACAAAAACAAGTACAACAGGTGATCAGCCTAAAGTACTGTATGTTATGCATAACACTCTATCATACTAATGTGCGCGCGTCGGTTCTCCGACAGCTATATTTTGTTCTTCTTAGTCAAATACAAGATCCCGCACCAATCAATCGGTTTGGGTTGCACCCGGTTGATGGCCCTTCTGGACATTTTGCTGACACGCTGCAAGATGGTTGCCGACACGTAGGTCCTAGTAGGCGGTGCTTTGCACCTCGCTGAAACCACTTTTTCGTCCGCGGCCTATGCTGATGTGTCGGCTTAATGGAAAGATGCCGGGCATTCCTAAAAATGTTTTTCCCCCACTGGCCCTCGGCCGGGTGCACGTCCGTACTCTTTTGTTGACACGGTGTCGGATGGTTATCGGCAAGTAGGTCCTAGTAGCCGGTGCTTCGGTACCGTCGAAAGGTCCGAAAGTCGGTAGCTTTCGTCATCTTGTTGGCTTGATGGAAATTTGCGCACCCGGCTGATGGCCCTTCTGGACATTTTGTTTACACGCTGCAAGATGGTTGCCGACAATATGGCACAAGTAACTTTCACATACCTTCTTCAAAAATTTTCTGGCTTGCGTCATGGTTAGACAACAAGAACGTCCCAGTGATTTATTATCGTAGAACACCACCTTAGGTTTCTTAGAAACCCGAAGGTTCACACTCTTATTTTGGCAATCTATCATCGCCCCATGGTTAACTAACCAGTCCATTCAGAGAATTACATCGAATTCCCCCAGTTTTATCGGTATAAGATCTACCGATAACCTGTTACCCCTTATATCTACATAACAATTCCTGTGAACAGAATCCATAGGAATTACCTCCTCGTTTGCTACCTTAATATTCAAAGGTATCTCAAGCTTCTCGGGGAGTAATTCTAATCATTTTGCAAACTCGCATGCTATGAACGAACACGTTGCACCCGAATCAAACAGTATATAGGCATTTATGTTGTTGACCAGAATGATACCTGGTACGACATCGCTCAATGCTACTGCATCCTGGACCGTCATATTAAACGTACGGGCAGTCAGTCTACCCTGTGATACTGTACCACCACTTGCTAGCTTACCAGTGCCAGCTCCCTTCCCACCATCCGAACCCTTCTTCAGACAATTTTGTGCCATGTGATCCGTAGATCCACACACAAAGCACCCGCGGATCTTCTTAGGATTGGGACAATTAGGCGATATATGCCCTTCCTATCCGTAATTATAACAGACCGCCTTTCCCTCGAGGCAGACTCCTGAATGAGCCTTACCACAAGTCTTGCACATCTCCAGTTTCATCTTGGAAAACTCTTGCTTTACTCCAATATTCCCGGAGCTAAAACCCTCTCTCTTCTGGCCACTCTCGCTGGCTTCCTCGACCTTAATTGACACCTCAGTCTTAGTCTTATTCTTTTTCTCCTTGTGATATAAGGTCAACGCCTCACTACCACCCTCGGCTATAATAGCCTTCTCTAATACAGCTCCAACGATAACACTTTGGAGAACTGAGATTCGGTTATAGAGCTAGGGTTTCAATCCTTGCTCAAACCTTCGTGCCTTCCTCAATTCCGTGTCCACTTGGTGTGGAGCAAACCTCGCCAGTTTATTGAACCTGGCTGTATATTGGGGAACCGTCGTTTCCCCTTACTTCAGTTCCAAGAACTGAATTTCCATCCTCCCCTGCACACTCGGGGGAAAATAGTTCTCAAAGAATAATTCTTTAAATCATTCCCATGCAACCACGTCTGTTTTGGCCCTACTCTGGTTGGCCTCCCACCAGTAGTTGGACTCGTCTTTCATCAGATAAGTCGCAAAAGAAGTCTTTTGCTCCTCACCGACATTTGCAATGACAAATGCCTTCTCAATCTCTTTCACCCAACTTTGGGCAACTATAGGATCCGTGGTTCCATGGAACTCATACGTAGCTATTACTTTGAACTCCTTAAAGGTAGTTCCTCGACCTACCCCAGGATTCGCGCGTACGGTACCTCTCGTTCGATTGAGATTCGCCGCTAACATGTTAACAAATTCTTGCATCGGATTATCATTCCCATGCTCTTCCTCCTCACGAGGTTCTTCTTCACGATTTCTGTGTCGTTTTCTTGGCGGTATTTTCTGTTAATATGAAACACGTTTGTTATTACTTACTTCTTTCTTTGGTTATTATTAACAATCAAATAATAACTCAATCACATTGACAAGCACTTCAATAAACTCGTATATTAAAATGCTTCTTCGTGGTATAACACCACAATATACATTACATGGCTTCAGCCATTTACATTAACATCCTGCGTTTACTTCCAAAAGTTGGGATTTACCAAAGACTACCCTTAAATATACAAAAAGGGTTTTACATCATTACTAGCTATACTAACATTTTTATAGCTATTTACATTACTATTTCTCCTATACAAACTACGGAACTACATCTGTAACACGGCATTCATGTAGTCCGCATCGGCCATACCGGCCACAATGTCCCAGCTAATAGTATGCCGAGTCTGTCCTTCTTCCACGGGATACTCAGCAATCTGCTGCTGGTAATCCTCGTGCGAGCACCTACGGATATAGCACATTCGTCCTATTTTCTGCTTCTTATTCAGAAGCTCAATTTTCAATTCATGGACTTCTAATTTCAAGTCCTGAACTTTATCCTTGGCCAACACTTTCTCATCGTGCTCAGCCTCCCAGAAGATCTCCATATCATCTCTATCCTCGACCACATCGTCGACTACTTTCTTGAGTTCACGGACCTCTTTACTCAGTTGGACATTTCAGTCCAATATTGCCATGAACAGTTGTAACAGATGAGTTTTTCTTATTGTGATTCTGGGGATAGAATCCTTTTAAGGAGGAAAGATTGTAACGAATGAGAATTTTATATATTAATTTTAATATTTATTGAAATAAATAAATAAATATTTCATTTAATTATTTATTAAAATAAATAAATAAATATTTTATTTATTTATTTATTTATTGAGCTAAATAAATAAATTATGTAGAGTAATTTAATTAAGTGTAATATATTAATTAAATGAATATTTAGTATTTAATTTAATTAAGGTATACTGATTTTAATGGTATAGTCTAATTTAATTAAGATAATTAAATTAGATGAAGTAGGAGCATATCACGATGGACTTCGTGGTTGGTCTTCCAGCAACTCAGAAGCGTTTCGATGCAATATGGGTTATAGTGGATCAACTGACGAAGTCAGCCCACTTTCTACCAATCAAGATTAAGTTCAACTTGGATCAGTTAGCGAAACTCTACGTGAAGGAAATTATTTCTCGACACGGTGTTCCGGTGTCGATTGTGTCCGACAGAGATCCGCGTTTCACGTCAAATTTCTAGAAGCGTTTACAAGAGTGTCTGGAAACGCAACTACGAATGAGTACGGCGTACCATCCTCAGACTGATGGCCAAAGCGAGAAAATGATTCAGACGCTAGAGGACATGCTGAGAGCTTGCGTTATGGACTTTAAAGGAAGCTGGGATGATCATCTACCGTTGGTGGAGTTCACTTACAACAATAGTTACCACGCGAGTATCGGCATGCTACCTTTCGAAGCATTATATGGCAGGAAGTGCAGAACTCCCTTATGCTGGGATGAGGTTGATGAAAGACAACTGTTGGGACCGGAACTAGTACAAAAAACTGTTAAAATTGTGAAGCTGATCAGAACGAGATTAGTTGCTGCTCAAGACAGACAGAAGAAGTATGCCGATCAACATCGACAGAACTGAGAATTTTTACCAGGAAGATTCGTTTTTCTGAAGGTATCTCCCTGAAGGGGAAGATTCGATTTGACAAGAAGGGGAAGCTTTGTCCTAGATTTATTGGACCTTTCGAGATACTACGAAAGGTGGGCGAAGTGGCTTATGAGGTTGCGTTACCTCTGAAGCTAGATAATATACATAACGTATTCCACATTTATGTGTTGCGATCGTACAAACATGACTACAAACATGTAATAGAATATGAGCCTTTACAGTTTGATAAAGACCTAACATATGAAGAAGTGCCTGTTCAAATAGTTGATAGAAAAGAACAAGTGCTTAGAAATAAAGTGATACCTTCAGTTAAGGTAATCTGGAGGAACCACGGTGCTGAAGAAGCCACGTGAAAACTCGAAGATATAATGATGAAAACATATCCCTAATTATTTGCTTAATTATGTGTGTAATTTCTTGTACACCGATTCTAGGGACAGAATCTTTTTAAGGGGGAAGGATGTAACATATGAGTTTTTCTTATTGTGATTTTGGGGACAAAATCCTTTTAAGGAGGGAAGATTGTAACGAATGAAAATTTTATATATTAATTTTAATATTTATTGAATTAAATAAATATTTGATTTGATTTATTTATTGAGCTAAATAAATAAATTATGTAGAGTAATTTAATTAAGTTTAATGTATTAATTAAATAAATATTTAATATTTAATTTAATTAAGGTATAATGATTTTAATGGTATATTCTAATATAATTGAGATAATTAAATTAGATGAAGTTTATGTGATAATTGTTACATAAAATTATAATTAACAAGTAATTATAATGGTTATGTGCATTTTTATATGGTTAATTGATGTTAGCTTTTAATTAATTAAATTAGAATGTTAAGATTTAATTAATTAAAGTGTAACATTAAAAATATGTGCTAAATGATTTATTAAAAGAATAAAAAGGGTTTTTAATTTAGTTTTACCAAACAAGACCCTTAAAACTGTTTTTAAAGGATTTTTCCAAACAAGGCCCTTGCATCTCTTTTAACCCTGTTTTATCAAACATGGCCTTAGCTACTAAAAATCTAGTTTTTTAAAATAAAGCTATTTTGCCAAACAAGCCTTATGGCTTTTAAAATTCAAATTTTATAACTTATACATATAAATTGCAGTTATGGTGTTTATTGGTAATTTAATATTTCGCAGTTATATATTATATAATTATACATATAATATATATAATATCAGTTATATTCTAAAACTACGTTAGTTAGTCAGAGTTAGAACAAAAGAAAAGAGAAAACAAAGAACATACAGAGTTTAGAGAGAAGGGAGAAGAAGAAGAAAGAAAGAAGAAGGAAAAGAAAACTTGTAAATTGAAAAGCAAATCACCATCATCTTCTTCTTCCTAACACCGATAAGGGTATAATCTCTAAATTTAAGTTTTTAATATTTTGTCTTATGTTATTCATTATTATTCTTTGTACATTTGAGTTTTCCATGGAATTGTATAACATGATGTATATATATATATATTATATTCATATCATGTCTATATATGAATTATATGCTTAATTGGGATATTTACATCATGCATGTATAATGAACATCAGGAATTCATGTTCATCAAAAGTTATAGTTAAGTATTTTGAAAATATATAGTTTTCTTTTAAAAATTAGAAATTCAAGTTTAATTGCTAATTTTTGTACAAATTGAGTTTAGATTATGTTAACTTGTCAAGAAACGAATTCCATGTGATTTGAATTATGTGTTTTGATTGAGAAATAAACCTACAGTGTTCAATTTTATTAAGAACACTGGAAACATGGTTTTCTCCAATTTTTACAAAATTAAGTGTTTTAAATTATGTAATTTGATGTCTTTATGTGTTAAAATATGTTAGAAACTTAGAATTATATTTTCTGTAAAGTTTATATGAATTATGTTGGCTGAATTTGGAACTTGATGTGGAGAAATAAGCCAAATTGGCTTTTTCTCTGCAAAGTTCGCGACACTGTCAGACTAGTCTGCACAGTGGCGCGGTCGCGCCGATTCTAAGGCTATTTGGAGCACGGCCGCACTGGTCCTGCAGATTGGGCAGAAACTATTTTTAATTGTACAAAATTATAAGGTTTATTATGTAATAAATTATAAAGCATGTTGATAAAATTAAAATGCTAATTGGATAGTAATGAATTTATTAATAAAATATAATATGTAATTATAATTTAAATAATTATAATTAAGGAAAATGTGTAATTTAAATTATAAATTATAAATTATAATTTAATTAGTACATGAATTGAAATTGATTAATTATAATCAAAGTAATTGTTTAATTTAAATTATAATTGGTTTAAATTATAATTTAATTAATATAAATGCATAAATTTAGTTTGATTAATTTTAATCAAAGTACATGTTTAATTTAAATTATAATTTATTTAATTATAATTTAATTTATATAAAATGAAATTATCATTTGATAAATTATAATTACAGTACATGTTTAATTTAAATTATAATTTAATTAATGTAAGATGTAATTATAATTTGATTAATTATAATTAAAATAAATTATTTAATTTAAATTATAATTTAATTAATATGAGTACATAATTATTATTTGATTAATTATGTGAACATTGAATGTGATTAATTATGTGATCATTAATTATTAATTATTTAATAATTAAATAGGAATGGGTTAACCTAGATGAGTTAACTAATTATGTGAATTAGTTATGTAATAACTAATTTAGATTATTATGGTTAAATATATATGTATAGCAATTATTAAAGAGCGTGATAGTAATTGTAGCTTGCGCTTGAGGCAAGTTTTCTAAACTCAAACTTGTTATTGTTATGCAAGTGTTTTAAATTTAAATATTTATTGTATTTGAGATTGGCCTTTTATTTCTGCAATGGACAAGTACTTATTTAAAGTTCATGATTTAATTAAAGTGACTTTGACTTAATTGTTCATGTAAGGTCTATCTTGTGTTTCGTATGCTTTAAGTTTAAATTCCAAAGCATAAGTTAATTCATAATTCTTTATTATTGAATTATTCTTTATTATTGTGAGTCGATTCAACTACTCCTTAGTTGATGATAGTTGAAACTCCAAATTTCCTTTTAGCTATCCAAACCAAACTTTCTTTGGTGCATACTCGTATCAAATACTGAGATGAACAACCCTATTTATTAGGGGAGGTTCCTACGCAAAAGCGTTAAATGTTTGTGCACAATACATGGTACGAAGGGCTGATCCCCCTAAGTACGAGTTGAGAGTCCATAGTCTAAATGACTGTTAAAGGTTTTAAATATAAATGTTTATAACCTATGACAAAGTTCAAGGTTTTATGACCCTCAGATGATTTTAAAATTATAAATTTAAATTACTGATGAAAGAATTATATTTCAATTGTTTATTGTCGATGAAAGAAAAGTTCTTCAAACCTCTTGAAGTTATACATTTGATGTCGTTATTACTATTATCGTTATTCTAAGTGAGTTTTGTTTGCTCACTCTTGCAATTTAAATAACCATTGCAGCTAAAGTCGAGAACGTTGATGTACCGTCAACGAGTAAGGGAAAAGGCAAGATGAACAAGTGAATACTTGTTTTATTTGATTATGAATTGTAATAAGACTTTATGTTATGATAATTTAATTCCGCATTTATTATTATGTTAAGGTTAGATAAAACCCTGGGATATTTTGAGAGAAGCTGTAATCCTTTTGATAAGGAAGATTTTAAGTATTTTTAAAGGTTGTAATTTATTTTTGCAATTCTTTATTATTGGGCAATAGTTGTATTTTATATAGATAGTGAGCACCAAATCTTGTGAAAATGAAGTACCCGAATTTGGGGGTGCCACAGGTTGGAATCAAAGCCTTAGGTTATGAACCTTAGGTGGGGGGGGGGGAATCTTAGGTAGTAGCCTTATAGGAAGATCGAAAAGATAGTGGTGATAGGTAAAAATAATAAATTACCTTATGTGCTATGTGTTTACATTTTAGTATTCAAAGAGTGTCGATCGATATCACGTAATAATTGAACTTTAAAATTTTCTTATCAGGATGACGAACGTTGGAGAGTCCAGTTAGGCTAGAGAGGAGCTACCTCAGATGCCTAGAGACGAGGAGCTCCGAGACACCCATGTTGTCTGGGAGTAGTTGGTTAGGAGAGAGCCATCTCCATTGATCACCATAGCTGGTCAGGAGCATGAGCCGACATCTGATCCAGAGGATGAGGATGAGGATGAGTCGAAAGAGGAGGAAGAGGATCCCGAGGAGGAATTCCCACCTCACTCTACTAGTGCTGAGATGTACGAGGAACTCTACGACCGTAACGTGGAGCTTCAGGAACTGGTGGACGAGAGTTGGACTACCATCCAGCAGCGAGATGAGACCATTGAAGAGCTGGATAGTAAACTAGGAAACGCGAAGTGGGATCTAATTCACGTGGAGAGTGATAGAGATGAAGCACGAGCTGAACTAGCGAAGCTGAAACACGACATCCAGGAGGAATCAGCAAAGCGCGCCAGAGCGGAGGAAACAAGCTTGAGGGCTACTCAACGAGCCAATCGAGCTGAAGACGAGATTCAAGCAAAGAGGGCCAAATTGAGGGAGACGGAATATGCTTTCCATACTGCTATCGATAGGGCTCAGGATCGTGTCTTCTATTACCCAGCTCAATTCCAAGGTTTACCATGGTACATGGTGGATCGTAGAACAAAATTTCGGGTGATGGAGGAGGAACGCAGAGAGGCTGTGCGACGTCTTAACATGCCTAGATAGAAGAGTCTATATTTATGTGTTTCTTTATGTAATAAATAAATGTAAATCTCATAATTGAGATAATAATGGGATAAGATAATGATGTAATCCTGTAACTTTTTTAGTTCAGGAAAGATGATGTAAATAGCAGGAATGCTATCTACCATATGTTTTAAAACTATGAATAAATAACGAAGTTATTTGACGTGCTATGTATTCTATGTGAATGGAATTATTTAAATGTTTAAGTATGAACTTCAATACTTAAGAATTAAGTAAAGGATCTAATTAATATATTTCTTAACAGAAAATTCCTCCTAGAAGAAGACCTACATGCTAAAACCTTGAGGGCTCGACAAACAACAATAACGATGGGACGAATCCCAACTCGGTTCAACAGTTGCTGAACCTGCTGACAGGAGCGCTTGCGAATCAGCCGCAAGTGCAGGGCATATAGTTTAAGGAATTTAAGGCAGTAGGACCGCCTGAATTCTAAGGATCGGTGAATCCGATAGATGTCCAGACATGGGTAATGGAGATGGAGAAGGTCTTCGAAGTGGCTAGAGTTAGCGAGGACCAGAAGATGGCTTTCGCAACTTTTATGTTAAAGTCAGATGCTAGCTTCTGGTGGCAGGCCAATAAAATGAGGGAAGGAGAAGGAGTTATAGCATGGGACCATTTCAAAGAGATGTTCTTTGAAAAGTACTTCCTGTTAGCTCGCAGGACTAGATGGAGGTCCAGTTTCTAGAGCTTAATCAGGGAGGGATGACGGTGTCAAAATACGCTGCGAAATTCAACGAGTTGGCCAGGTTCGCTACTTACCAGGTCAGCACTGACTCTAGGAAGGCGAGAAGGTTTAAGCGGGGACTGAAACCCTGGTTTTACAGCAAGGTCTCCATGTTCCAGCTGAACACATTTGCAGCTGTGCTGGAAAAGGCTATATTCACTGAAGGAGGGAGCGACACCGTGACCAAATTCAATCAAGACAAGAAGAAGAAGAACAAGACAGAAACCAAGGCTGGTGAAAGCGGGCTATTCACCAGAAAAGGAAGTGGTACGATAACACTTCTGCCGGAAGTCAGCAAGGAAACCAGCAGAAGAAGAAGGTTGAAGCATGTGTGATATGCGAGAAGAATCACACTGGGGTGTGTCTGAGGGGGAAACGGGCATGCTTTAACTGTGGTCAGGAAGGCCACATTACGCTGAATTGCCCGAACCCGAAGAAGGGAGCTTGCTACACATGTGGATCCAAGGATCACATAGCTCGTAACTGCCCAAAGAAGCCAGCAACAGGGTCAACAGGGAATGGAGGAAATGGCAGCGGCAGCACTCTGACTATCGCTGGACCATTGCAGGCTGTTCGACCCACTGCCCGGACATTCAACATGACGGTGCAGGATGCTGTGTAGTCAAAGAATGTGGTGTCAGGTATTATTTTGGTCAATAGTATAAATGCATATATATTATTTGATTCGGGTGCTACTTGCTCATTCATATCTAATAATTTTGCTAAGACCCTAGACTTACCTAAGGAAGAATTAGTTAATCCCTTGAACATAGAGATTGCGAATAGGGAAGTTATTCCTGTTAGGATTTTTTACAAGAACTGTAGATTGGACATTAAGAATTGAGGGTAGATTTAATTCCGATTAAACTTGGGGAATTCGATGTCATATTGGGTATGGGCTGGTTTTTCAACCATGGGGCGGTAATCGACTGTCAAAAGAAGTCGGTAAACCTTACGACTCCGTCGAATTAAGTATTCTATGGCAGCAAATCGCCTAGACAAGCGAGTTGCCTAACGATTATGCAAGCCAGAAAACTTTTGACGCAAGGCTGCGTAGGATATCTAGCTTACATAGTAGATATTCGTAAGGAAAGTCCAAAGATAGAAGAGATATAAGTGGTTAGGGAGTTTTTGGATGTATTTTCGAATGATTTGCCAGGACTTCTGCCAGATAAAGAGATGAGTTCGTGATCGACTTAGCGCTGGGAACTGCTCTGATTTCGAAAGCTCCTTACAGAATGGCTCCAGTCGAGATGAAGGAATTGATGGTTCAACTGCAAGAATTGCTGGACAAGAAGTATATCCAGTCGAGTGTTTCACCGTGGGGAGCGCCAGTTTTATTCGTGAAGAAGAAGGATGGATCGATGTGGCTTTGCATTGATTATAGGGAGTTGAACAAGGTTACGATCAAGAATAGGTATCCTTTACCTAGGATCGATGACTTGTTCGATCAACTGAAGGGTGCTAGATACTTCTCAAAAATTGATTTGAGAAGTGGGTATCATCAGTTGAAGTTGAGAAGGGAAGATATACCGAAGACGGCTTTTAGAACTCGGTATGGTCATTACGAGTTCTTGGTGATGTCATTTGGTCTAACGAATTCCCCATATGCATTTATGGACTTAATGAATAGAGTGTTTAAGCCATTCCTAGATAAGTTTGTAGTGGTGTTCATAGATGACATCCTGGTTTATTCCAAAACCGAGGAGGAACACATTGAACATTTGAGACGAGAGAAGCTTTACACGAAATTCTCAAAATGTGAATTCTGGTTAGAACGTGTACAATTTCTTGGCTACGTGATTGACAAGGATGGAATTTCGGTAGATCCGTCGAAGGTTGAAGCAATGATGAATTGGGATCAGCCGAAGACGCGGTCTGAAGTGAGGAGTTCCTTGGGATTGGCGGGTTATTACCGAAGATTTATTCAGGACATTTCCAAGATCGCAACTCTGTTGACGAATTTGACTCGTAAAACAGTTAAGTTTATTTGGACGGAAAAGTGTGAGGAAAGTTTTCAGGAACTGAGGAAGAGGTTGAGTACTGATCCTATTTTGTCAATACCGGATAGTACGGGAAATTTTGTAGTATACAGTGATGCGTCACATAAGGGATTAGGCTGTGTGTTGATGCAGAATGGCAAAGTCATTGCCTATGCGTCACATCAGCTGAAGGACTACAAAAAAGGGTATCCGACCCATGACCTAGAATTGGCGGCAGTAGTGTTTACTCTGAAGATTTGGAGACACTACCTTTATGGAGAAAGGTGTGAGATATACACAGATCACAAGAGTCTGAAATAAATCTTCACACGGAAGGATTTGAACATGCTTCAGAGAAGATGGTTGGAACTGATCAAGGACTACGACTGCGAGATACTTTACCATCCGGGTAAAGCTAACGTCGTTACCAATGCTTTAAGCAGAAAAGGTCGGGAGAAGCTAAATATGTTAACTAATCAGTATCAGTTGATAGAAGAGATGGCTAAGTTGGAACTTGAAGTGAAGTATTCGAAGGAATCGGATGAAAAGCTGTTTCAACTAACTACTGCTCTACTCTGGTAGACAAAGTGAAAGAAACACAACTTCACGATGAAGAGTGTGAAAGATCGGGAAGAGAATAGCTGATGGTGAATAGTTCAAGTTCAAGATCGATAACGAAGGACTGTTACGGTTTGACCGCCAGTACCGGACGTCAAAGAGGAAATTTTGAGTGAAGCTCACAGTTTGAGGTGTTCGATTCACCTTGGGAGTAAGAAGATGTACCAGGATCTCAGACCCCATTTTTGGTGGCCGAATATAAAGAGGGATGTTGCTGAATGCGTTGCAAAATGCTTAATGTGCCAGAAAGTCAAAGCAAAACACCAGAGACCTAGTGGATTGCTACAACAGTTAGAAATTCCAGAATAGAAGTGGGAGCATATCACGATGGACTTCGTGGTTGGTCTTCCAGTAACTCAGAAAGGTTTCGATGCGATATAGGTTATAGTGGATCGACTGACGAAGTCAGCCCACTTTTTACCAATCAAGATTAAGTTCAACTTGGATCAGTTAGCGAAACTCTACATGAAGGAAATAATTTCTCGACACGGTGTTCTGATGTCGATTGTGTCCGATAAAGATCCGCGTTTCACGTCAAATTTCTGAAAGTGTTTACAAGAGTGTCTGGAAACGTAACTACGAATGAGTACGGCGTACCATCCTCAAACTGATGGCCAGAGCAAGAGAACAATTTAGACGCTAGAGGACATGCTGAGAGATTGCATTATGGACTTTAAAGGAAGCTGGGATGATCATCTACCGTTGGTGGATTTTGTTTACAACAATAGTTACCACGCGAGTATCGGCATGCCACCTTTCGAAGCATTGTACGGCAGAAAGTGCAGAACTCCCTTATGCTAAGATGAGGTTGGTGAAAGACAACTGTTGGGACCGAAACTAGTACAACAAACTGCTGAAATTATGAAGCTGATCAGAATGAGATGGGTTGCTGCTCAAGACAGACAGAAGAAGTATGCCGATCAACATCGACAAAACTAAGAATTTTTACCAGGAAGCTTTGTTTTCCTGAAGGTATCTCCCTGGAAGGGAAAGATTTGATTTGGCAAGAAGGGGAAGCTTTGTCCCCTATTTATTGGACATTTCGAGATAGTACGAAAGGTGGGCGAAGTGGCTTACGAGGTTGCATTACCTCCGGAGCTAGATAACATACATAACGTATTCCACATTTCTGTGTTGCGACCGTACAAACACGACTACAAACATATAATAGAATATGAGCCTTTACAGTTTGATAAAGACCTAACATATGAAGAAGTGCCTATTCAAATAGTTGATAGAAAAGAACAAGTGCTTAGAAATAAAGTGATACCTTCAGTTAAGGTAATCTGGAGGAACCACAGTGCTGAAGAAGCCACGTGGGAACTCGAAGATGTAATGATGAAAACATATCCCCAATTATTTGCTTAATTATGTGTGTAATTTCTTGTACACCGATTCTGGGGACAGAATCTTTTTAAGGGGGGGAGGATGTAACATATGAGTTTTTCTTATTGTGATTCTGGGGACAGAATTCTTTTAAGGAGGGAAGATTGTAACGAATGAGAATTTTATATATTAATTTTAATATTTATTAAATTAAATAAATATTTAATTTAATTTGTTTATTGAGCTAAATAAATAAATTATGTAGAGTAATTTAATTAAGTGTAATATATTAATTAAATGAATATTTAATATTTAATTTAATTAAGGTATAATGATTTTAATGGTATAATCTAATTTAATTGAGATAATTAAATTAGATGAAGTTTATGTGATAATTGTTACATGAAATTATAATTAACAAGTAATTATAATGGTTATATGGCATTTTTATGTGGTTAATTGATGTTAGCTTTTAATTAATTAAATTGGAATGTTAAGATTTAATTAATTATAGTGTAACATTAAAAATATGTGCTAAATAATTTATTAAAAGAATAAAAAGGGTTTTTAATTTAGTTTTACCAAATAAGGCCCTTAAAACTGTTTTTAAAGGGTTTTGCCAAACAAGGCCCTTGCACCTCTTTTAACCCTGTTTTACCAAACATGGCATTAGCTACTAAAAATTTAGTTTTTAAAAATAAAGCTGTTTTGCCAAACAAGCCTTATGGCTTTTAAAATTCAAATTTTATAACTTATATATATAAATTGCTGTTATGGTGTTTATTGGTAATTTAATATTTGGCAATTATATATATATTATATAATTATACATATAATATATATGATATCAGTTATATTCTAAAACTACGTTAGTTAGTCAGAGTTAGAACAAAAGAAAAGAGAAAACAAAGAACATACAGAGTTTAGAGAGAAGGGAGAAGAAGAAGAAAGAAAGAAGAAGGAAAAGAAAACTTTTATATTCAAAAGCAAATCACTATCATCTTCTTCTTCCTAACACCGATAAGGATATAATCTCTAAATTTAAGTTTTTAATATTTTATCTTATGTTCTTCATTATTATTCTCTGTATATATGAGTTTTCCATGGAATTGTATAACATGATGTATATATATACATATATATTTTGTATTCATATCATGCTATATATGAATTATATGCTTAATTAGGATATTTACTTCATGTATGTATAATGAACATGAAAAATTCATGTTCATCAAAAGTTGCAGTCAAGTATTTTGAAAATATATATATTCCTTTCAAAAATTAGAAATTCAAGTTTAATTGTTAATTTTTGTACAAATTGAGTTTAGATTATGTTAACTTGTCAAGAAACGAATTCAATGTGATTTGAATTGTGTGTTTTGATTGAGAAATAAACCTACAGTGTTCAATTTTATTAAGAACACTGGAAACATGGTTTTCTCCAATTTTTACAAAATTAAGTGTTTTAAATTATGTAATTTGATGTCTTTATGTGTTAAAACATGTTAGAAACTTAAAATTATATTTTATGTAAAGTTTATATGAATTATGTTGGCTGAATTTGGAACTTGATGTGGAGAAATAAGTCAAATTGACTTTTTCTCTACAAAGTTCACGATACTGTCAGACCAGTTTGCACAGTGGCGTGGCCGCGCCACTCCTAAGGCCATTTGGAGCGCGGCCGCGCTGGTCCTACAGATTGGGTAGAAAACTATTTTTAATTGTACAAAATTATAAGATTTATTATGTAATAAATTATAAAGCATGTTGATAAAATTAAAATGTTAATTGGATAGTAATGAATTATATTAATAAAATATAATATGTAATTATAATTTGAATAATTATAATTAAGGAAAATGTGTAATTTAAATTATAAATTGTTAATTATAATTTAATTAGTGCATGAATTGAAATTGATTAATAATAATCAAAGTAATTATTTAATTTAAATTATAATTGGTTTAAATTATAATTTAATTAATATAAATGCATAAATTTAGTTTGATTAATTTTAATCAAAGTACATGTTTAATTTAAATTATAATTTGTTTAATTATAATTTAATTTATATAAAATGTAATTATCATTTGATAAATTATAATTACAGTACATGTTTAATTTAAATCATAATTTATTTAATTATAATTTAATTAATGTAAGATGTAATTATAATTAAAATAAATTGTGTAATTTAAATTATAATTTGTTTAAATTTTAATTTAATTAATATGAGTACATTATTATTATTTGATTAATTATGTGATCATGTGATGTGATAAATTATGTGATCATTAATTATTAATTATTTAATAATTGAAGAGGAATGAGTTAACCTAGATGAGTTAACTAATTATATGAATTAGTTATGTAATAAATAATTTAGATTATTATGGTTAAATATATATGTGTAGGAATTGTTAAAGAACGTGATACTAATTGTAGCTTGCGCTTAAGGCAAGTTTTCTAAACTCAAACTTGTTATTGTTATGCAAGTGTTTTAAATTCAAATATTTATTGTATTTGAGATTGTCCTTTTATTTCTGCAATGGACAAGTACTTATTTAAAGTTTATGATTTAATTAAAATGACATTGGCTTAATTGTTCAAGTAAGGTCTATCTTGCGTTTCGTACGCTTTAAGTTTAAATTCTAATATGTTAATTCATAATTCTTTATTATCGAATTATTTTTTATTATTGTGAGTCGATTCAACTACTCCTTAGTTGATGATAGTTGAAACTCTAAATTTCCTTTTAGCTATCCAAACCAAACTTTTTTTGGTGCGGACTTGTATCAAATACTGAGATGAACAACCCTATTTATTGTGACATCCCGAATTTTTAAGAATTTATAAATGAGAATTTAATAAAAAAAATATTCTTATTTTAAGATGTTTAAGTACGAGTATGTGTAGATGTATTATATATTGTGAAATATGTGAATTGGTGTGAAGAGAATTTAAATGTTAATTTAATATTTATTGAAGTAAATAATTATTTTAATTGAATTATTTATTGAGATTATGTGATTAATATCGAGTAATGTAATTAAGTGTATTATATTAATTAAATAATTAATTAATATTTAATTAATATGTAATGATTTTATGTTATAGTTCTAATTTAATTGAGATAATGTAGTGATGTGGTAATTGTTACATGAAGTTATAATTAGCGAGTAATTATAATGTGACAATTTTATGTGATAAATTGATGTTAAACTTTTAATTAATTAAATTAATGTTAAGATTTAATTAATTAAAGGATAACATTAAGAATATGTGTTAAAGGATTTATTAAAAGAGTTAAAAGAGTTTTTTAAACTGTTTTTCCAAACAAGGCCTTACTTTTGTTTTAAATCTGTTTTACCCAAACAAGGCCTTAACTATTCAAACATGTTTTTAAAATAATATGGTTTTGCCAAACAAGCCTTAGGGCTTTTAAAATTCTAATTTTTGTAACTTATATATTAAATTGGTAATTAGTATATGTAATTATATTGAGAGTTACATATTCTATAATTATATGTGTTATATTTATATTATATATACACTAAGTTACGTTAGTTTTTTAAACCTAAGTCTATACTAAGAACAAAGAGAAGAAGAGAGAATATAGAGAAGAAGAAGAGGAAGAAGAAGAAGAAGGGAAACCTTGAGAAAACAAAAGAAAAGCTTTTATCATCTCCATCTTTTCTCCTAATTCGACCTAGAAAGGTATCAAACTAACCCTTATACTAAATTAAGATATTTTGTATTTAGTCTTTGTAAAATTAGGTTTTCATGATTATGAATTTATATGTATATATGGTGTTCATATGTTTTAATATGTTGTTGTATGCTATGAAAGGATTTTCACAATACAATTGTTGTAAAAACAAGTTTTAAAATCATGTTCTTCTATGTTTTCATAGTTTTAGAGTTCTATGTAAAATCTTTTGGTGAAACTTCATAATTTTGATATGTGAATGGGATGTGTGTGTGTGTGTGTATATATATATATATATATGTACGCTTACATGAGATTTTTATAGTTGTTCAAAAGTTTCAATTCACAAAGATATGATGAACATGATGAAATCATGTTCATAGTGTTTGATTATAAAGTTATGTTGAAAATTATTCTTAAATCTTTGATGTGAGCATGAGTTCTGTGTAATATGGGTTATATTATGATATATTATGAGTTGTATGATTGTTCTAGCAATTCAATCCGTGTAATTTTGATAAACAAGAGGAATTTTGTTCATAATAATTTTCTGTGAATTAATTTCTGAAAAATGACTTTTGAAACAATCAAATTGATGTTGGATTATGGGTTATTGTTAAAATTGATCATGTATTATGTTAGTATATTAAGGATATGAGTTATTACAATTGAAATCTCATGAATTGGGTTAAAAACGAATTCGTAGTAGCAATTTTCGTCAAGAACGCATAATATTGTAGTTTTCCTTGAAAATCATGAAGTCTTGGTTTTGATTATGTGTTATATGGATTTTATATGTTATGATCATGTTTAAGAGTTTAAAATATAGTTTTTTATCAAGTTTCATGTTTATCATGTTGGGAAAAATTGAATTCGGTGTGAAAGAATAAGCCAAATTGGCTTATTTCTCCACCAGTTCACGAGCCAGGACCCTCACCAGGGTGATGACCTGCCCCAGCGGGTGATTTAGCCTTGGGTGACCCGCCCTAGTTGGTACCCATGCTGTTCGGGTAGTGTAAGTATTGTAATGCAAAATTATTTTGACATCCTGTACTAAAACAGCCATAACTTTTTCATACGAACTCCGATTGAGGAGATTCAAGATGATCCGGAACGAGCACGAGCAGACCTACAACTTTTGTTTTTTAACTGTTTTGATTTGAGGTCGTTAGAAGGGGTCAAAATGGTCATTTTTGTGACTAATGCGTATTCGGAGGCAATCGGAGGGCGTCAGACATGCACATACGCAACTATAATGCTGTCGACGATAATAGATGTTATTCTAAGTTATAAAACATGAATGTTAGTAAATATAATGATGTTTAACATTAATAAATGATGTATTAGATAAGTTATATAAGCACACTAAGCATACACAAGAGAGACGAATCGGGCGTGTGACGAATGAACGTCGAAACGCCGTGACAAGTGTTAACGAACGTATAAAGTATTTTAAGTCAAATGAAATGAACATGATAAGATATGAAATGGGGTTAATATAAAACCAATAAGTAGTCCTAGCAAGACTTAAACAATTGAATGAATTTCGAATATTGCTATCGATAGTTAACACAATCTAATTGAACATTGTGTGCTAGTTAACAGGAAGGATTATGAGATGTAGAGTAGAGTTTACATTACAACTACTATGTGTTGCTATGTGACTAGTAGTTGATGTGTATGATTATATAATTGTGTAGGGCACGTGAAGTGCAGATAGCTGTAAGCTGTTAATCTGTTATTGGTAAACAACGATCAAGGCAAGTCTTTCGGTTCCTATTTTTCTACGTGAACTTGATGAACTGTTTTAAATTGTATGATATGTTAGGTATGTGGTAAGCGAGCATGATATGTTATACATGTTGTAATCATGAAATGTTAAAGTTAATTTATGACTACATTGATTGATTAAAGAATGTTGATTAAGTAAGGAACTCAATCTTTATAATTGTTATGTGAATTAAAGCATGTATGCCATGTTACTTTAATTATTATGAGATGTATGTTGAGCATGTTTATTATGTGATTCGTGATGCATGAACACTGTTAGTTCTTGCTGAGTTGTCGAGCTCACTCTTGCAAATAACTATTTTTGCAGATCAAGGATGCAAGGTAATGATACGTGCTAGTTGAATGTTAAGATCAATAGCTATACAAGAAAATTTTTATTCTAGATGAGTAATGTAATTGTTTTAAATGTAACATGATTGTTAAGTTGTAAAGTTAGGCTATCCGATGTATAGTAGATATTGCTTGTGATGTATAGAAACTTAGAGGAAGAGATTCATGTAATAGAATTGAATCATGGATATGTAATGTAAATGTTACGATTCAGGGCAATAAAGAAAGTTTATAAAAGTTTTAAATATTTTGCATTTTTAGTGATTTTTTTAATATCTAATAATGATGTAATGAGAGGTTAAAGTTGTATTGTTAACGATCGAGAAGGAAAATATTATTGTTTGAATTTTGGGGTCGTTACATTTATTAGGGGAGGTTACTACGCGAAAGCGTTAAATGTTTGTGCATAATACATGGTACAAAGGGCTGATCCCCCCTAAGTACGAGTTGAGAGTCCATAGTCTAAATGATTGTTAAAGGTTTTAAATATAAATGTTTATAACCTAGGATAAAGTTCAAAGTCTTATGACCCTCAGATGATTTCAAAATTTGAAATTTAAATTATTGACGAAAGAATTATATTTCAATTCTTTATTGTTGATGAAAGAAAAGTTCTTCAAACCTCTTGAAGTTATACAGTTGATGTTGTTATTATTATTATCGTTATTCCAAGTGAGCTTTTGTTTGCTCACTTTTGCAATTTAAATAACCATTGCAGCTAAAGTCGAGAACGTTGATGTATCGTCAACGAGTAAGGGAAAAGGCAAGATGAACAAGTGAATACTTGTTTTATTTGATTATGAATTGTAATAAGACTTTATGTTATGATAATTTAATTCCGCATTTATTGTTATGTTAAGGTTAGATAAAACCCTGGGATATTATCCGAGTTAGGTAACTCTGGATCTTTATTACTTGTCAGGATTCTTCTTTGAATCTTATTGACTTATTAATACCTTGCCCAAATTCATCGCTTAGAACTTAAACACTATTTGAGTTTATTCCTATTCCTCATTTCTGCGGTTATAGCCTAAGGTAACCCTACCTAAGGTTTATAACCTACAGCTTTGATACCAATTGTGGCGCCCCCAAATTCGGGTCCCAAGAACCTCAGACCTGGTACATCATTTCTATAACTATTGCGGAAGATATAAACATAAATTGTTTATACAATAACCTTTACACATAACTCTCAAGGTCGGTAACCTTAACTTAATACACATATTCATTTTCTACATGACTTACAATGTCATTTGCATCAAATACTGTTACAATTTTAACTGTACAATAATCCAATCCTGGAACTTGCCTTTGCATTTGCCTGTGTCCGAAGTTTCGTCTTAATCTGAAATGTTTATTATGATATAGCAAATGTGAGCAATAAGTTTGCCCAGCAAGTTTAAGTTCAAATGAAGATATATCATGATTGAAAAGAATAATAAGCTTTCAAAATTTTAACAATATAATAATTGTGAAAGAGCATAAATCAGAGTTTCAATAAAGGAATGACTGAACCAATAATGTTTAATGTCAACAAGGACCATGAACAACTTTAACTGAACCTTAGGGTAATGAAGGTGATCAGCCTTTCATACCTGATGAACATATACAACATGCACTAAGTGCGAATCAATAATCAGTAGAGATGTGAATAATCAACAATAATTATTCACTACCATGCTTTGAAAATATAACTCAAGTTTGAGTTAGAGAAAACTTGCTCAATAAAAGAGTATAGGAACTTGCCTATATCGTCGATTACTGCTACGCAATCTAATTTAAATCGCTTTATTGGAAAAGACGTATCAGTTATAAGATTGATTTTTCAATTAGCATAACATACCTTATAAGTAAACTATCTAATATTTAAAACATAGTCAAATATTAGATAACCTTAACACTATACATATACACAAGTCTAAACCTAGCACACATCGAGTCTTTAATAATATTCAATATAGTATACTGAGTGATTTTCTACAAATAACCAACAAATTAGCTTCCGTCTCGTCTACACTATTTTCACAGTGAGTTAGATAGGTTACTAATTCGTATATACCTCTGCTCCCTGAAGGAATCGTTTAGCCCAGCTACTATACATCAACCATTAAAGGGTACGATTGCACTATCTTAAACTTAACACTTACTCGTTCACTTTATAAATTCTTATTATAACTTGGTAAACTGTTTAATATTTAAGAAATATTTAATTCCTCATTTCAGTAAACTAAAATCAAACTATCTTTCCTTCATAACCTTTTCAGTTTCCATTTCAGCAAGCTGAAACCAAACTGTTTTCCTAACATTTTCAATTTTCATTTCAGCACCCTGAACTGTTCATTTCAGGAAGCTGAAATACCCTTTTCACGAAAATATCAAATCAGTTCATTATTTTTCTTTCCATTGGCCAAACATATATACATATAATCCATACACAAAAATAATTTTTCTGCAATTTTTCAACTCCCTTAAGTATTTTTCAAAAATCTATTTCTAGTTAATTCCTTAAGAAATTAGTTACCTCACGCTTAACTCCAGAAATTTCCAACTCTTGGCGGGATCTTACACATGTTAACGCGGACATCTAGTTTAAATTTCGTGTCCATCGGAGTTATAGAACTCCGGTTATAGCAATTTTCGTCGGAAAAACGCAAATATTAAAATGGTCATAACTTGGTCGATTTAAGTCGGAATGAGCTAATTTTTGGACACAAGCTACTTTATCTCATGTATTTTCATGTCCCAAAATATTGGAATTTATTTCACAAATTAAGTTTCCGAAACAGCCCCTACAAGTTCTGGACAGAATGCTTTTTATCATTTTTCAGCATTTGCTTCCTTTACTAAATTCAAACCACACAAAACTCTATAATTCATTTTTCAGTGATTCCACTTGGAAACATTAGAAGACTTATATATCTAACTCCAGAAATTGACCACACTCAAAAATTCAAAATAGAATAGGAGATATAGTCGTTTGAATTTTATGTTGCGTTTTCTCAAAATCTGATTTTTCCATCTTAGTGATTTTTAAGAAAACTTCCAAGATCTCTTTATTATTCAAACATTAACCACCAAAAACTAACATAATGCATAACCATACATCATATACTCATGGATCTACCATGATCCATGATCTATTACATCAAGAATCACCAAACATAAGATTAAACACAACTAAGACTAAGAAAAATTAGGGTTTCTACATTTTGAAATATCTAATTTCTATTTCTTAGTTTAGATCCAACTTTTGATCCATAAAAGGGTTAGATATAAACTTAAAAAACTATTAAACACATAGATCAAAGGTTTTAACCTCAAGATCATAACTTTACACAAATCAAAACTCAAATCAAATAAAAAAGAATTAGACTATATAGGTAGAGATTTTTGTTATACCTTAGCTTTTCTTCCTTCTTCTTCTTCCTAAGCTTGGTTAGGAAGCTATGGAACTCTCCCTCTCTTCTTCTCCTTCATGGCCGAACTCCCTCTTCTCTCTTTTGCTTCTAGTTTTGTTCTTTATTTCTCTCTCTCTCTCTCAGCTTTATATTTTCTTTGGCTAGCTAACTTGGAGAATGAAAAAAAATGAAGAAAACTTTTTAATTAGAATGAAAGGAAAGGTATTTATAGTAGGAGAGATGTATGTATATAACATATGTATGTATATTAAATCTCCTAACAAATGTTCATCTTCTCTCTAATATCTTGTATATCTATCCAAGATCTCTTCTTTCTCTTTCATAATCCTAACAAATTTTTCCATATCTATCAAATATCTTTTCATATCTATCCAATATCTTTTTATATCTATCCATAAGATTTAATTCACATGCTCCCTTTTCTTCCTAGCTTGGGCCGAAATCTTGGGCCTTGATTTAATATCTTTTGGGCTTGCAAATTACTTCCCCCTTATTCTTCCTCTCCAAATTTGAGCCCTATAGGCCCAATCCTCCCATCATTTGATTTATATAATACTTAGCATAATAACTAACATACCCTTCCCTAATTGGGCTTAATTCTTGGGCTTTTATTTTAATTCCTTTGGGCTTGGATTTTTCTTAGAATGCTTACTAATTAAAATTAACTTAGGCTCCCACCCATAATAAATTTGACAATTATTATACTTGTCCCATATATTAGATATTGGGCTAGCTTAATAATTTAATTACTCTTAAATAAATTTAGCTATACGTCCAATTCTTAAATAAACAATTGGACTTTTTATTAAATTTCTTAGGCCATAAAATCAACTTAGCTCCATACATTTAATTTTTATCTTACCCTAATCATTTATTTAGGGTTTTCACTACACACTTTTGTAAATAAATTTCTTACTCATATATCTTTAATTTCATAACCCAATTAGACTTGCTTTACTTAGGTTATAAAATTAATTATTTGAGATGTATAAAATAAATATATTAGGATATTTCCCCACCTAATATATATATATATATATATATATATTAGGTTATAAAACTTTATTCTTAATTCTCTTTTTATACAAAATAAATGTATACACATTATATAATGTATAATTAGTTAATCATACACATAATTCACATAAGTCATAACATACTCCACTAAGTATATTAACTTAATAGTCCTAATTAACTTAATAAGTTATAAACACTCATATAATCATACAAAATAATCTAATAGGTTGATACATATTTCATAAATCTCTTAGATTAGGTTACTAGTATATAATTAAAATACTAGGACAATTAAATAAAAATAATACTTCAGGTTATTTAATTCAAATACCTAATTTATATATTAGGTCACCAAACTTAATAGGTATTGTAGTACCTTATCCTTAATATTCCTTCAAGTACATATAGATTCATTTCTAGGGTTTAGAAATTTTTATAACCCCTACTTTTCTTTATTCTCATTCAAATAGTAAACCATATAGGTTCTACTAATTTTTTTTAAATTATTTCTCTATTTATACTCTAGGTTTTATCCTTTAACCTTTATTTTAATCATTTAAAATTTTATAAATTTTCAGTTTGTCACAACTACTGTGGCAATTATTAAATACCGAGTGACTTCTTACGTAAGAATCAATATCAGAGATACTGTGCAATACCGTGTGCTACTGTTCAACAACGCGTATTACTGTACTTTTATCACCGAGTATTTCAACAGTTTAACGGTACGAGTTTTGTCGTTATTTTTATAAAAATGTCATTTCTGTCGCTTTTTATATCCGACAGTTATTCAGTTGTGGGATCCTCCAATGATTGCACCGTCGTACGAATATTCTTCGATAAAAAAAATATTCCCCGACCAAATGAATATTCTCCAGCACAACAAATATTTTATGACAACTTGCCTACTTTGAAAAATTTGCACATATCACCCATGACTATAACATTTATTAAATTATCACCTTAGTATTTAGAATAATAATTAGAGAAAATTAATTCTTTGTTCATAAAAAGTTGGTCTTACAACCTCCCCTCCTTATGAAATTTCGTTCTCGAAATTGTTGTACGTACCTGGTATTTCGAAGAGGTGAGGATACCTTGCTTTCATTCTAGATTCTAACTCCCAGGTCATTTCCTCAATATCATAGTTTCTACATAAAAATTTGACTTGTGGTATAACATTTGAGGGTAGAATATGTTCCTTCTTATCCAAGATCTTGACAGGTACCTCCTCATATGTTAAATCTTCAGCTATCTCGTCTTCTTCTAATTCAATAATGTGGTTTGGGTCTTTCACATATTTACGTAGCATGGATATATGAAAAAATTTATGAACACGAGACATGCTCGGTGGTAAGACGAGTCTATATGCCACAGTTCCTACTCGATCGAAGATTTCAAATGGACCAATAAATCGTGGGATGAGCTTTCCTCTCTTTTTGAATCTCTTAACTCCATTCCATGGAGCAACATGTAACAATACATGGTCTCCGACATTGAATTCGACGTCCCTTCGATGAAGATCAGCATAACTCTTTTGTCGATCTTGTTCTGTTTGTTTACGTTGTCGGATCATTTGAATCTTTTTCGTAGTCATGCGTACCAACTCTGGTCCCAACAATGTTGTCTCACCCACCTCTTCCCAGCATACTGGAGAATGACACTTTCGTCCATATAATGCCTCGAATGAAGCCTTGCCTATACTTGCTTGATAACTGTTGTTGTAGGAGAATTCCACCAATGGTAAGTACTTGTCCCAACTTCCTTTAAAGTCTAGAACACAGAGTCTCAATAGATCTTCAAGAGTTTAAATAGTCCTTTTCGATTGCCCGTCTGTTTGAGGATAATATGCAGAAATGAATCGTAAATCAGTGCCTATAGCTTTCTGCAAGCTGACCCAAAATCGTGAAGTAAATCTTGGGTCTCGATCAGAAATTATGGATACCGGCATACCATGAAGTCTTACAATCTCATTTATGTACATACGAGCTAGATGTTTAAGTGAATAAGTCTCTCGTATAGGTAAGAAATGAGCAGACTTGGTTAATCTATCGACAATAACCCAAATTACATTTATGCCTTGAGAAACCTTGGGAAGACCCGTAATAAATCCATGTTAATGTGTTCCCACTTCCATTCTAGAATTTCAAGTGGTTGTAATAGACCTTTTGGCACTTGATGCTCTGCCTTGACACGTTGACATGTATGTCGAAGATCACGATACATTTTAGTACTTCCAAGATGGATTGCAAACGGTGTGTTGTGTGCCTCCATCATGATTTTATACTTCAAATCAGAGTCGTTAGGAACACAAAGTCTGGAGTTGACTCAAAGTATTCCTTCTTAGTGTATTCTTGCTTCAAGAATAGCACCTTCTTGTACTTTCTTCTTCATACTTCTCAGCCTCGGGTCTGTAACTTGAGTAACTTTAATTTTATCAATTAAAGCTGGTTCTACGCGTATATTTGACATCTTCATGTGGGTCCCTGGTGTCTTTAACTCTATCTCCATCTTTTGTAAGTCATACAAAATGGGCCTTTGTGTTGACAGCATTGCACTCATTCCCTCATATGATCTTTTACTCAATGCGTCAGCTACCACATTTGCTTGTCCAGGATGGTATTGGATGGTATGATCATAATCTTTCAACAACTCAAGCCAACGTCGTTGCTGTTGGGTTTGTACGAAATCGTGACGCAATCAAATTGCAAAAATTAGCTGAAGCATAGTATATCAGAGTTTAAAATTTTCTACAAAACCATTACCTGGATCATCCTTTATGCAAATTATTAATTTAAAACGATAAATAAGAAGTTATGAAATCATACCCTTATAGAACGAAGCTTCCACAAGTACGAGTTCAACTCCTTGTACTTCGTGATCTCCTTGAATTTTCGGGTTAGATTCCTTCCTTTGATCAACGTTAGCCACCCAAGTGTTTGGCCTCTAGAGGTGATCCACCAAGGAAGAGAAATTATCAAGAAGGAGGGTGGTTGGCTAAACCCTAGGTTTTTATCCTATATAGAAAATGAGTACTCTCCAACCATTAGAATTTAATCAACCGATATCTATTATAAGACTCCTCTTATATAGATATTGGTCAACCCTTCTAATCCTATTAGACATGGGGGTTCATTTAATTAATTAAACTCCTTTAATTAATTTAGGCTTCCCACCACATTAGGATTAACTAATTAAATTCATTTAATTAATTTGCCTCCTAATCTTATTAGGAATAAATGAGAGTACTAATACTAAATTAATTCCTAAACTTTTTTAGAAATTAAAATAATAATAATTGTAATAATATTAATAAGACTTCCCTTATTAATTTATATTTAATATTTCTAAAATATTAAATAATAAACATTAAGCTATTTAATTTATTCTATCATCATAGAATAAATTAATTACACTTAATGCATTATTATGATTATGCCATTACCTTCTTAAATAATTATTCTTCCTTTTATGGTGTGACCCTTTAGGTTCTCCATATTAAACCGGTTGTGAATAAATCAATTAGAATAATTCTAATCTTACTTAAATAAATAAATTAAACTAATAATCTATTTAAATAAATAATATCTATTCAACAATAGGGATAAGCCTCTCTAGCGATCAACGACTTTCCAGATAATATAGATTTCAACATTAATCATAAAAGAACATGTGAGTAAATAGTTACCATACAATTCAATCCTTCCACTATACAATGTCCCAATTAAATATAAGACATTGAATTACTGTCAAGTCTTTTTTTATTTAATTATATGTATTTGGATTAGAAAATGCAGAACTCCAAATAATGCAAATTAGAAACTCTTTTCTAATTTCATTATGCCTTGGCCAAGGACTACTAGGTTGTCATTTAACGAATCACATAAGACATATCTCTTCTTTTATTAGAAGTGGTAGATTCTTTATTGATCATTCATTATCTCCATATGAAACTCATTATACCCAAGCATACCCTTTGATATACCCTAAAGGTTTTTAAGGAATAAGTCAAAGTATAATTCATTACATACAAGATACTATAATGATCTCAAGTCCAAGGATCACTTGTACTACTATCACATAAGGAATTCCCATTGACAGGCAAGTAAAACTCCATTAGGTATTCTATAGCGAGTCACGCTTAGTGAACCTATTCTCCAATAAGCAACTACGTACTTGCTTTAGTGTCCCCACATAAATGATCATGAGATCAATCATCCTCATCCAATGAGCAAGTAACATACGTACCAATCTATCCAGATTTACTAATCTCCTATTTAGTAATCTATCGATTGGGAACTATTTTAGTTTTAAGCTTTCAAAGAATTTAAATCTCATTAGCATAATCAACATCATGATTCTAAAAGCATTACTTAAAACTACGGGTTATTTACATATTATAAAAATAACATCATGTAAATAATTAAATGCCTTTAATAAGTGAATACTTTTATTAATAAATAAATAAGATCGTCTCCAAAGTATATGCTTTATCATCATACATGATTGGCTTGTATACATACTACTTTCAGTTCCCGCATGTTGAGTTCCTTTTGAGTGAAGAAATATTTAAGGCTCTTATGATTTGTATAGATCTCCACTTTCTCTCCATACAGGTAGTGTCTCCAGGTTTTTAGCGCGAAAATGACTGCTGCCAACTCTAGATCATGATTAAGATAATTCCTCTCATATTCTTTAAGTTGTCGTGAGGCATAGGCTATGACTTTCTCATGTTGCATGAGAACACATCCTAAACCTTTTCCTGAAGCATCGTTGCAGATGACAAATCGCTCCAAACCTGATGGTATTGTCAGAACAGGTGCTGAAATGATTCTACTCTTGAGTTCTTGGAAGCTCTTCTCACATTCCTCGCTCCATCTGAATTTTATATTTTTTTCAAGTCAGTTGAGTTAATGGAGTGGCGATTCAAGAAAATCCTTCCATGAATCTCCGATAATAACCAGCTAAGCCCAAAAAGCTACGTATTTCGGTTACTGACTTAAGTTGCTCCCAACTTTGTATTGCTTTAATCTTCGTCGGGTCAACTGATATTCTATGTTTCGATAGCACGTGCCCAAGGAATGCTATTTCCTCATGCCAGAACTCGCATTTCTTCAACTTGGTATATAGGTTGTTTCACGAAGCTTTTGGAGTATCAGCCTCAAGTGTTGCTCATGATCTTCACGACTTTTGGAGTAAATGAGGATGTCATCAATAAAGACAACCACAAAATGATCCAAATATTCCTTGAATATCCGGTTCATCATATCCATGAAGGCAGCAGGAGTATTAGTTAATCCAAAAGACATGACTAAGAATTCATAATGCCCGTATCGAGTTCTAAAGGCAGTCTTTGGAATGTCATCAGTTTTAATCTTTAACTGATGATATCCAGAACGAAGATCGATCTTTGAGAAGAATTTAGCACCTTGCAACTGGTCAAACAAGTCATCAATGCGAGGTAACGGATGCCTATTTTTGATGGTGACATAGTTCAACTCTCGATAGTCAATACAAAGTCGCATACTCCTGTCTTTCTTCTTTACGAATAACACATGAGCACCCTAAGGTGATGTGCTAGGACGAATAAAATCGATATCTAACAACTCCTGTAGTTGGATCTTTAACTCCTGAATTTTAATAGGAGCCATTCGATATGGGATTTTGGAAATGAGTTTTGTACCGGGTTTAAGGTTAATAAAAAAATTAACTTCACATTCTGAGGGTAGGCCATGAAGTTCTTCGAAAAATACATCATTGAATTTATTAAGAACAAAAATATCATTTAAATCTGACGTATTTTTGTATAAATCGGTGACATGGGCTAAGAAAGCTTGACATCTGTTTTTCAATAAATGAATGGCTTTATGACTTGAAATGACAATGATTGATTTTAGTGGTTTGGTTACTTGAATTCGCATAACAGGTTTGTTAGAAATATGAAAGCTAACGACTTTACGAAAATAATCAATTTTAGCATGATGAGTGGTTAACCAATCGATTCCTAAAATCACATCAAATGCAAGTATTTTCAAAGAGATGAGATCAACAGGTAATATGAGGGAGCCAATTTAAATTAAATAAGATTTGTAAACTGTGTATGTAACGAAGGTTTCTCCTAACGGAGTTTCAACAGATAAGTTAAAGTCTAATTTCTCAAGGGTCAAGTTCAAACGTTGAGCACAAGTAGGTGAAATAAAAGAGTGGGTAGAACCGGTATCTAATAAGGTATAAACTTTGCAAGAGTTTATAATTAGATTACCCGTGATAACTTCGTTCGGGTTCCTCATTTTTTGGGAAGTCGCGACAAAAGCTCTCCCTTGAACCACCGACATTGACTTGTGTGAGAAACGAGAATTTTATAGCTTACTTTAAATATTTATTGAATTAAATAAATATTTTTGTTGATTTATTTATTGATTTAAATAAATATTTGATGAAATTATGGTAGATTAATTTAATTAGATGTGTTACATTGATTAAATTAATCTGGAGTAATTTTATAGTTCAAAGTGTGAATTTAATTGAGATTATTTAATTAAATAAATTATTTAATAATTATAATTTTATTCTAATTAATTTAATAATTAATTAGAGATTTAATGATTATACATAATTAATAAACGAGAATTTTAATTATGTGATGATGTGATTTAATGTGTAATATTATCTTTTATTTAATTGAATTTAAATAATATTATTTAATTAATTAAAGTATGACAAATAAAATATATAATGAATATTTAATTAGAATAATGAAAAAAGAGTTTTCTTTATGTCAAACCAAACAAGGCCTAAGGAACATGGGAGCAGTTAAGGCTTGATGCGCTTAACTACTGTTAGAACCGTGAATTTCATGAATAATTTTTTTTTTGATATAATAAGAAAATGAATATTATTGGAACATAAATGTGTACGAGTTATGAGAAAAGTAATTCGATTATATTAAATTGAATTTATAATAATTGAGGAAATATGGAGAATTGCGACTCGTAAAATGCCTTGTGTGGCATGAGAATGAAAAAGATAATGTTTAATTAATTCAAGAGGGAAATCGATAAGTGAATGATTAATTAATATTACATTGTTAAATAATCATTGTGATTGGTAAATAGCCTACTAATGAGTAATTATTAATAATATGTTATTATAAATAACAAAACATTTACGAGTAAGTAATTGATGAATATGATAAGAGTTATATTTAATTGATTATTTGTTGAGTGCAATACATGTGATAGTTAATCGTACAATAATGTTATTAACTGTTATTATGAATAATAATCGGTTAAAGAGTAAATGAATTATTAAGTGAATAATTAATCTATATTAATTGTTAATTGTTATTATGAGAAATATAATAATAATCTATTGATTTAGTATTTTTGCAAGTAATGATTGGATACTAAGAAAATGGTTTATAAATATAATAAGATTTATATTTATTTAACGTGATAATTAATCATATAAATGTTAGTTAATATGGAGATTAATAACTTCATTAATCTATGAGGAAGGAATTGATTAATATTTTATTAATTAATTAATTGCCATTATAAAATAAATAAGTAAGTCATTAATATAATAAGATTATACTGATTGTTATGTACAAGCATGCAATAATTAAATATATAAAATATATGGGATACAACTATATTATATAGTGTAGTGCGACATTCATGTGACTATGCTATATATAGAAACCACATATTAAGAATTATTAAACTATATTATATGATGCAATGTGATTGTACATATTGAAACCAAATGTTATGATTAAATAAATTATATAAGTTACAATATGTGGTATGTGACTACATTAAAAGATGTACTTCGTATAATATTATAAAAAAACAAATGTTATGTGATGAATATTTCAATATATTAATATAATTGAAAATAATAAGAGTTGTAATAATGTTATGTGACAACATGTATATATGGATACATTAATGGTGTACTTATGGATTATCAAATTGAACTAAGTGTGTATTTAATAATATGAGGGAAAATAAATAAATGGATTACCTATTTTAATATTGATGAGGAATTAAAATAATAATTATTTCAATGATTATAAATAATTAAAATAATATAGTTTATTGTAATGTGGAAAGATAATACCCAATTAGATTATATTTGGTATTATAAATGTACATGGATTATATATGTGCAAATTATATTTACTACATTGAAATGTTACTCATTCATTGAATTATATTGTGACATTACATTATAGCCTAAGTATACATATATGCCTAAGTGTATATAAAATGTGTATGTATTGGGTTATTTTATTTTTACTGCATTGTTTCATCTTGCTGAGTCCTTGTTTGTCCCACAAAGAGTGTCATTTCTCTTCTCACGTGCATAGGCCATTGGCCTAAGGCTAGCCTTCTCCAATTCTCCTCCCAATTCTCAGCAATATAGCTAGCAATGATCATATGGGGAGTGGGCTCAACAGTGGGAATCACCAACTCCACCAACTACCTAATGTCCATCAAATTCTTCTTCATTCCAATGGTTTGTTTTGGTGGAAAATTTCATTGTCTGGAAATGAGTTGTCCTATAAATGCAAGCTCTTCTCCTCTCTTTTAATTTGCTGAGAGTTTGCATAAGTGTTGAGTTAAGAGTTATATATATACATATATATCAGTGTTCTTGAGATAGCAGCAAGCACAATTACATTGCAGAGGTATACTCTCAAGTTCTTCATTTCCATTTTCTGTTTCTGCAAATTCTTGAATTCTTGATATTGTGGAAATTGATGACAATTGAAATATGAATTGCTTAGTTAGTTGATATATAGACTTACAAACATGTTTAAACCACAATGCAACTGTTTAGAAAAGTTTTAGTGAAGTAATTTTGTGATTTGGGATAATGGTTGCCGAGGCTAGCTGCTCTCTGGACTGGAACGGGAGCCGCGCGGCTCCCTAGTACAATTTGGGAGCGGCCGCGCGCCACTGCAGAATTTGTTAATGATTTCTATTATATCTTCTGATATAGTGAGCATGTTGTACAGTTAGGATGTGCATATAACTCACAATAACATATGGAATAAGGGTACTAGGTTATAGTAATCCATGCTAGTCGTTTTAGTTGAGTATTTCGAAGAAAACTGAAAGTTATGAAAAGAGGAACTTTGACATGTTAGATTTATATTATCATTCTGACTTATAAAACATATTTGTATGACCTAGAAACACATGATCTGAATGTTAACTTGCGTATCTGAGCTTCATAATGTAACTTGAGCATATGAACCTCAATAGTGAACCTTTCCAACGAAAACTCAAGCGTTGAACATGGACTCTAACATGTTATATTAGGATTCTAGGTTCTGGTTTTTTGAGCATGTTATATGACCTTGAAATGCATGTCAAACATGTTAACATATGAATCTAGATAGTATGAGCATGTTAGGCCTTATTAGTGAGCTTTACTAATGAGAATACAAGTTTTAAACGTACACCTTGACATGTTAACTTGAAGTTTAAATTCTGAAGTTTATGAACGTGTTAATACTATTGACTTCATGAACGTCATGCATGTATACATTCCATGTTAGAGGTCCTGATTAAAATTTAGCGTAAACGAAGCATGTTTTCAACTAATAACTGTAATAGTTACATGTATGAAATGTGAATACTCATAAGTATGTCTAATGCAAAGTATATGAATACCTTATGTGTTTAAAGAGCGAGCATGATAGGCCTTGTGAATTCCATGACCTTGGATGGCTTTAAATTATTGAAAGTGTTAACTTAGAATCTATTGCATGTATGATTGGAACAAGGAAAGGTTGTATACACATAAAAGTATCCTTTAAACATGTATACATGCTACGTGATATTATATGATGTTACTTGAACCCGATTTTGACGGTTAACTTATGGGAATGCCATAACTTGCTAAAATAAAATACATTTAGTATTAGTAATGGTCTTATGTGATATTAATAATATGAGAGCATGTTTGCTAATTGTTGCGATCTTATATGATATGAGAATGTGTTTAAACTCAAAAAGAGGAACGTTGAGGATAAAGGTATATTAGTCAAGACTTGTGACTTAAATATAATACTATATATGACTGTATAGTAAGGTTAAAGATTTAACTTATATGTGGATGGTATATATGAGATAAAGTATAACGTTAAACTGTATGACTAATGGATATCATATATATATATATATATATATATATACATACGTAACTATATTACGATAGGGATTCGAAAGTGTTGATTTACTTAATGAGGATAAACTACGCATAAGGCAAGTTTCCTGACTTACACTCATTTATAGTGCAATTATCTGAACCCTACTTTTATTGTGTTGCAAGTATCCTATCCTTGTGGTTACTTATTCGAGTAACGTCGTAACCAAGTTCCCTAACTTATACTCTTTCATTGTGCAAGTTTCCTTGAAACCGCTCTTGTATATTAATTGCAAGTATCTGACTACTCTTTTGTTGAGCAAGTATTTGATTTATACTGTTCATTGAAAACATATTCGAGCTTGTACTAACTTTGGTCGTACGAGTAAATAGGTGCTAGAATAATTCTTGCCTTACAAACTTATGTTTCATAGTTTGATTTAAATCACGATTATATTCTTCGAATTATTGTTGCGAGTATTGCACTCATAAATTGTTCTTATATACATTGTTGAAATTGTCTACGCCATTTAATTCGGCTAGACCAATATCATGAATTGGAAAGCAATCCACACCAATTACCTTGGTGCGGACTCTTATAAATTGACTGAGTTGAACAACCCTTGTAAAAAGGGGAACTATATGTCGGGGTGCTGACAGTGGTGTGGTAGGTTATGCATAACTCCTGGTACGATAGGCTGATCCCCTAATTGTACTTGGTTGGGTTACCAGAAATATTTTTGGTGATTCTAGTAGAAGTTCGTGGTTCTTAGCGACCACTCAGTATCCAGTATTTATTTACTTGAAACTTTGAATTCGTTGGATTCTTTTATCAATCCTTGGTCCACAGCGACACTTAGTGATATCTATTCATTCACTTGAAATTGTTGAAACTTTTGAATCCTTTAATAACTTCTCGACACGTAGTAGTCCTTATTCAACTTCACAAAATAGATTTAGAAGTCATTGCTATTTATTTTGTTCACAACATTCTTATTTGAAATCCTAAGCGATTAATTACCATTTTACCCTTGAGATTTAGAACTGTATATATTCCTGTTCACATTTATTGGCATATTACTTGCTGAGCAAATTTGTTGCTCACTCTTGCTTCCCATAAACATTTCAGTTAGGGCAGGGCAAGGTGGAACCCCAGGACAGGACAAGTGCGAAGGCAAGGCTATGGAGTAGCTGTGCTTTTCTATATTAGGATGTTTCCGTTATGTTGTATTAAGACTTATTTAATGTTATGTATTAAGAAATGTTTGGTTTAAGTTATGAAGTGTATTAGTAATAGTTTTGAGACTTGGGACGAGAATATTTATGTTATATCAATGTAAATTATTCTGTTATTCCATTGTTTGGGATTTTAGTTGTTATTAGAATTAGTACGTGATGAACCAAATTCGAGATCAGTGACGGTCTGAATTTGGGAGCGTCACAACTACAACCCATGATTTCACCGATTAGTTAACTATACGTAGCTTATATCTATATTCAGCTTCATTCATATTATATCTCCAGTTAGAAAGTCAAAGAGAAAAAGAGAGGTTTGAGAGAGAATTGAGAATTGAAGAAAGAAAAGTGGAGAATTAAAGTTTCTATTATTATCTAAACAAGAAAGCAAGGGTAATTCCTTATCTTAAGCTTTTAATTTTATGTTCTTAGTTTTCTCCATTAATGTATGCTTGAGTTCTCTGTAAATATAATTTCAGGACTTAATTGCTAAAAACTCGATGTTAGATGTTTATTAGCATGTATAATTAAATAGTATATGATTTGTATGTCTTTTAGAGTAATTAATCCATAAAAGCATGTCTAAACTAGAGATTTGAAACTTACAGAGTATGAACATATGAATATGACCTATATGTACAAAATTTCATGCTTTATTTGTATGTTAAACTAAAAATTGATGATTGATTATGATTATGCATGTAAAAATGAAGAGAACAAAACTTAAACGGACTGATTCGGTGCTATATCGAATCAGTAATGTACGATTTCATGATTTTTGTCAAAATCATGAAAAATATCAAGAACATAAAAATTATGTGTTCTAAATTGACTGTTTATATGATTTAAGTTGTTAAAAGCATGTTAAATATGTTGTTAAATGTTTATGTTAAGTTTATATCTTATGGGTAACATTTAAATTTGGTGTTTGAGTATGATTTTGGCGTAAAATGGCTTTTTCATTTTTTCTTTGTGTACACTGTCAGGCCTCACTGCGACTCGACGCCGCAGCGCCAGTTCTGTGAAGAAACTAGGAGCTGCAGCGCAAGGCCAGTGCTAGCTGATGTGGCACGGTGCCGCTGCAACGGTTCTATGAAGGAACCCAGCGCTGCAGCTCCAGGCCAAGCAGCCGACTGACATAGGCTCAGTGCCGCAACGCCGGTCCCCAGTTCAAACTAGGCGCTGCTGCGCCGGCCAGCAGAATGATTTAGAGAATTTTATTTAATTGTTCAAGGTTCAGAAACGTATTTGAAAACCTAATGTAATGAACATGATGACATGTTAATCATATATTGAGATGTTAAAACAGATTTAATAATTTGTCAATGATGTTTATGTGATTAATTGATAAGTTAAATACGTTATGTAAACTCGTTATTTGTAAAGTCTAATAACTTGTTCAGGAACTGATGTTTGTGATTCGATGAGTATAATCAGACTTAGAATTAATTGGTATTGTGAATGTAATGATATGTAGGGTTAATTGAGGAACATGAATTATAATTATAGCTTTTGCACGAGACACGTTTCTAAACTTAAACCTTTAATTGAGCAGGTTTTCTATTCTTGATTCATTATCGTTATGCAAGTTCCTTAACTCTAAATTATTCATTGAGCAAGTCCTAAACTTTTGTTTCTATATCGATTAAGTTCATATTCTTGCTTATTCGAGTTATAATTCTGAAAGAGATATTATAATTATTTTTTAAAAGTATTACTTCAGTTATACAATACTTATTCAATTGTATACCTTTGAGATTCATTATTGATTTAAGCATCATTTATTATTGAACCTTGAGAGCCTAGCGAACCCTTATTGATTCGACTAGTCCATAGTTGATGAGCGTTCTAAATTCTAGAACTGTTATTGAGCTTATCCAAACCAAACTTCCTTTGGTGCGGACTCTGATGTCAAACTGAAATGAAAAACCTTTTATATGGGATTATTTACGCGTTAGCGTTGAGATGATATGCATATACATGGTACTAAGCGCTGATCCCTCTGAGTACGAGAAGTAGAGTCCATATAGTCTTACGACTGTTAAAGGTTTAAAGTAAAAATTCTTGATAACCTAGGACATAGTTCTTGGTTTTATGACCCTCATATATACTTTTGATTTTTATATTCATTTCTTGATTCAAAAGACGAGATTTCTATTATTCAGAACTTTTTAATTTCTCACATGTTATTATTACTGTTATATTGTTATACTTGTGGGCAATTGTTGCTCACTCTTGCATAATAACATTGTAGCTAAGATTAAAAGAACTGACGAGCCATCCACTAGTAAGGGAAAGGGCAAAGCAAACAAGTGATGAAGACTTGTTTATTTATTTGAAATGTTTTGTTTTAAAACTTATGATGTTATGTTAAGACTTTGTTATTATTTATGTTTTCGCATTGATGTTTAAGGTTAGTTAAACCTGAGATTTATTTATTCAGATGTTGTAACCCCTTAAGGGGAGGATTTCTATTTATTTATGAGTTTTATTTATTATGGGTAGAAAGAAGTGATATTATTAGAAAGTGAACACCAATTCCTGTGGAAAGGAAGTACCCGTATTTGGGGGTGTCACAAGTTGGTATCAGAGCTGTAGGTTATGAACCTTAGGCGAGGAAAACCTTAGGGTAGTAGCCTTTTTAAGAGATCAATAACATAGTGGTGATAAACTCTTATTGAGTTCTAAGGAAGATAATAAAAGACTTTATGTGCTTATGTGATTACTTATGTGCTCGCGAGTATCGATTAGCATCACGTAGTAACTAAAAACTTAAAATTTTGATCGTCAGGATGTCGGATGTTTGAGGATCCAGTCAACCTAGGGAGGTTGAACCCCGAGTAGCTAGAGAGGAGGATCCCCGAGACATTCATACCGTCTGGGAACAGTTGGTTCGGAGAGAGCCATCTCCATTGATCACTGTTATTGGTCAGGAGCATGAGCCAGTGTTTGATTCAGAGGAGGACTCTGAAGAGATAGAGGTTGAGGCTGAGGCTGAGGGTGAGGCTGAGGGTGAGGTTGAGGAGGAAGATGAGGACCCTGATAAGTTTCCACCAAACTCTATCAGTGCTGAGATGTATGACGAGCTGTATGACCGTAACATAGAGTTACAGGATACTGTTCGAGAACTGAATGAGCAGACTGTTGCACAACAGACTACTATAGAGCAGAAGGATGACGAGATCGAGGGTCTAGTTATACGTCTTGGAGACGTGGAGTGGAAATTGGTTCATGAAGAGGGCCAAAATGAAGAGAAGTCAGCTGAGATAGAGAAACTGAAGAATGACTTGCAAGAGGAGTCAGCGAAGCGTGCTAGAGCAAAGGACGCTTGGATGAAGGCTTCTCGATGTGAAGATCTAACCGAGAACGACGATTTGGCGACGAAGGATAAGATTGAGGAGACGAACTACACATTCCAGACAGCAATTGATAGGGCCCAGGATCGAGTGATCTACTATCCAGTGCAGTTCCAGGATCTACCTTGGTACATACTGGATCGTAGGATAATGTTCCGTATAACGGAAGAAGAGCGTAGAGAAACTGTTCGACGTCTTAGTAGGTCGTGATAGGAATAGTTTGAGCTATATGATTATCTATGGTAGTTAATAATGTAAATTCCAATGTGATTATAAACAACGAAATATGATGATGATTTAAATCCTGAAGATTCTTTATCTCGGGATAGTTGATGTAAATAACAGTAATGCTATCTTGTTTTGTTTAAAACTTTTGAATGAATAAAATATCAGAGTTGATTTGAGATGATATGTGTTAAGTGATTATCTTAAAATGTTTAAGTTAAGTCTTAAATATTTAAGAAATTGAGTAATGATCTAATAAGCGTATATCTTAAACAGAAATATGCCGCATAGAAGATGCCCAACTCGTCAACCAGCCCAAGAAGGGTCGACCAATAACAACGACGCCAATGCCAACACTAATCCTGTTCAGCAGTTGGTGAACCTATTGACTGGAGCATTGGCCAATCAGCAGCAAGCTCCACAGAACACGTCATTCAAGGATTTCAAGGCGGTAGGACCGCCAGAGTTCAAGGGATCCATGAACCCAATCGAAGCTCAGATGTGGGTTATGGAGATGGAAAAGGTATTTGATGTTGCAAGGGTCAACGATGACCGGAAGACTGTCTTCACAACATTCATGCTGAAGGCAGAGGCCAGCTATTAGTGGCAGGCGAAAAGGTCCGCGGAGGGCATGGCGTGATCACCTGGGAATGGTTTAAGGAGATTTCTTCGAGATGTACTTCCCGATGAGCTCACAAAACCAGATGGAGGTTCAATTTCTGGATCAAAAATAAGGTAACATGTTTGTACCGAACTGTGCTGCGAAATTTAATGAGATAGCTAGGTTTGCAACTTATCAGGTGAACACAGATGAGAGGAAAGGTAGAAGGTTCGAATAGGGACTGAAGCCCTGGTTGTACATCAAAGTGTCAATGTTCTAGTTGAACACTTTTGTGGGAGTATTGGAAAGGAAATCATCGCAGAAGGTGGAAGTGATACTTTGACCAGGTACAACCAAGAGCATTAAAAGAAGAAGAAGAATGAAGGTGAAGGTAACAAGGCTAGTGGCAGTAATACCGGTGGAGGCAGCAGTCAGAAAAAAAAGATGGAATGACAGTGTGTCGACTGGGAACCAGTGAGGGAGTCAGAAGAAAAGGGTGGAGGCTTGTCCGACCTATGGGAAGAATCACTTGGGGGTATGCATGAAGGGAAAGAAGGTCTGCTACAATTGTGGTCAGGAACGCCACATAGCACCAAACTACCCTAACCCTAAGACGGGCGCTTGCTTCATATATGGGTCAATGGACCATCTGGCAAAGGACTATACCAAGAAGGTTTCAGGAGGGACAGGAGCAGGTGGAAACAGAGGAACCAGTGGTGGCAACGCTCTGACTATCACACGATCGACGCCAACCAACTGACCTGCCGTCAAAACTTTCAACATTACCGTGTAGGATGCTGTGCAGTCTCGCGATGTGGCGTCAGGTATCATTCTGATCAATAATGTTAATGCATATGTGTTATTTGATTCGGGTGCTACTTGCTCATTTATATCCGATGACTTTGCTAAGAATTTAGAATTGCCTAAGGACGAATTAGAATACCCTATGAACATAGAAATTGCGAATAGGGAACTGATTCCTGTTAGGTTCGTACACAAGAACTGTAGAGTGGACATTAAGGGAAATGTGATGAACGTAGATCTTATCCCGATTAGACTAGGGGAATTTGACGTTATTTTGGGAATGGATTGGCTATTCAATTATGGGGCGATAATTGATTGCCAAAAGAAGTGTATTAACCTTATAACCCTATCAAAGGTTGTATTTTATGGCAGCAAGTGGCCTAGACAAGCGTGTTATCTGACGATGATGCAGGCCAAGAAGTTGTTAAGACAAGGCTGTGTAGGGTATTTAGCCTACATAGTCGATAGTCGCAAGGAGAGTTCGAGGTTAAAGGAGATGTCTGCTATGAGAGACTTTGTAGTCGTATTTTTGGACAATTTGCCAGGACTTCTGCCAGATAAGGAAGTAGAATTTGTGATCGATTTGGCACTAGGAACCACTCCAATATCGAAGGCCCCTTATCGTATGGCTCCGGTAGAGATGAAAGAATTAATGGTGCAGCTGCAAGAGCTATTGGATAAGAAGTATATTCAGCTGAGCGTATCGCTGTGGGGAGCACTTGTATTATTTCTTTAAGAAGAAGGATGGAACGATGCGGCTTTGCATTGATTACAGATAGTTGAACAAGGTCACAATTAAGAATAAGTATCCGTTGCCTAGGATCGACGACTTGCTTGACCAGTTGAAGGGAGCGAGATACTTTTCGAAGATAGACCTGAGAAGTGGTTACCATCAATTGAAGGTGAGAAAAGAAGATGTTTTGAAGATAGCGTTTAGGACTCGATATGGTTACTACGAGTTTCTAGTGATGTCATTTGGTCTAACAAATGCGCCTGCAGCATTTATGGACCTAAAGAACAGAGTGTTCAAATTATTTTTGGATAAATTCGTAGTGGTGTTTATCGACGATATTCTGGTATATTCTAAGACCAAGGAGGAACATATATAGCATCTGAGAGTGACATTGGAGGCATTAAGAAAAGAGAAGTTGTATGCCAAGTTTTTGAAATGCGAATTCTAGATTGAGCGGGTGCAATTTCTTGGACATGTGATCGATAAGAACGGAATTTCAGAAGATCTCTTAAAGGTTAAAGCTTTAATGAACTGGGATTAGTCGAAGACACCGTCGAAAGTGAGAAGTTTTCTCGAATTAGCAGGATATTACAGAAGGTTTATTTAAGACATTTCCAAAATCACGACTCCGCTGAAGAATTTGACAAGGAAATTGGTGAAATTCGTTTGGACGGAGAAGTGTGGGAAAGCTTCCAAGAGCTGAAGAATAGGTTGAGTACGACACCTGTGTTATATATTCCAGATAGCACATGAAATTTCGTGGTGTATAGTGATGCGTCGTATAAAGGACTAGGCTGTGTGCTTATGCAAAATGGCAAGGTCATTGCGTATGCGTCACGACAACTGAAGGATTATGAGAAGGGGTATCCGATCCATAATTTTGAGTTGGCCGCGGTAGTATTTTCCTTGAAAATCTGGAGACACTATCTCTACGGGGAGAAGTGTGAAATTTATACAGACCATAAGAGTCTTAAATATAATTTTACACAAAAGAATCTGAATATGCGCTAGAGGAGATGTTTGAAATTGATAAAAGACTATGACTGTGAGATCTTATACCATCCGGGTAAAGCAAATATGGTTGCCGACGTATTAAGCAGAAAGGGTCAAGAGAAGTTGATGTTGTTGACCGCCTACGAGGAACTAATTTCAGGAATGGAGAAATTGGAATTTGAGGTAAAATATCCTAAGGAGTCTAACGAGAAGCTGTTCTAGTTAGGAGCTGGTATAACTTTAGTGGATAAGGTTAAGGAAGCACAACTTCAGGACGAGGAGTGTGACAAGATCAGGAAAGAGATATCTGAAGGGTATGAACTAAAATTCAAAGTGGACAGTGAAGGACTGTTAAGATTCAAAAGTAGAATTTGGGTACCGCAAGTGCCAGAGATTAAAGATGAAATTTTAAGCGAGGCTCACAGTTCACGGTATTCGATTCACCCAGGGAGTATGAAGATGTACCAGGATCTTCGACAACATTTCTGGTGCCCGAATATGAAACGATACATTGCCGATTGTGTGGCCAAGTTTCTGATATGTCAAAAAGTGAAAGAGAACATCAAATGCCGAGTGGGTTGCTACAACCATTAGAAATCCCAGAATGAAAATGGTAGCATATAACAATTAAATTCGTAGTAGTTCTTCCGACAACTCAGAAAGGTTTTGATGTAGTTTGGGTTATCATGGATCGATTGACGAAATCAGCACACTTCTTACAGATGAAGATCAGATTTAACTTAGATCAGTTGGCTAAGTTGTATGTCAAGGAGAATGTCTCAAGGCACAAAATTTCAGTGTCAATAGTTTTCAATCGAGATCCGCATTTCACATCGAACTTCTGGAAGTGACTACAAGAATGCATTAGAACGCAGTTAAGAATGAGTACGGCATATCACCCTCAGATCGACGGACAAAGTGAAAGAACGATCCAAACATTGGAAGATATGTTAAGAGCACGCATCATGGATTTCATAGGAAATTGGGATGATCACCTACTTTTTGTGGAATTCGCTTACAATAACAGTTACCACGCAAGTATTGGCATGCTGCCTTACGAAGCGTTGTACGGCAGAAAGTGCAGAACTCTATTGTGCTAAGATGAAGTTGGCGAAAGACAATTGCTAGGACCAGAATTGGTACAACAGACAGCCGAGATCGTCAAGGTGATCCGCACAAGATTGGTAGCTGCTCAGGATAGGCAGAAGAAATACGCCGATCCACACCGCAAGAACATAGAATTTGAATCGGATAACTTTATTTTCTTAAAAGTGTCTCATTGGAAGGGAAAGATCAGATTCAACAAGAAAGGAAAATTAAGCCCGAGGTTCATTGGACTCTTTGAGGTGTTGAGAAGAATTAGAGAAGTTGCGTATAAGGTAGCCTTACCTCCGGCATTTGAACACATCTACAATGTTTTTCATGTCTCAGTATTTCGACCGTATAAACCCGATTACAAGCATATCATAGAATATGAACCCCTATAATTTGAGAAAGATTTATCTTATGAAGAAGTTCTTGTTCAGATAGTTGACAGGAAAAAGCAAGTTCTTAGGAAAAAAGTGATACCTTCTGTTAAGGTAATCTAGAGGAACCACAACGCTGAAGAAGCTACGTGAAAACTCAAAGACCAGATGATGAAAACTTACGCACATTTATTTTCTTAATCTATGTGTAAGCGATTCTGGGGACAGAATCTTTGTAAGGGGGGAAAAATGTAACGGGACCAATTTAATTAAATCGTGTTTCTGAGGACAAAATCCTTTTAAAAGGGGAAAGATGTGACGAATAAGAATTTTGTAACTTACTTTAAATATTTATTGAATTAAATAAATATTTATTAATTTATTTACTGAGTTAAATAAATATTTGATAGAATTGTGATAGATTAATTTAATTATATATGTTACATTGATTAAATTAATATGGAGTAATTTTATAGTTCAAAGTGTGATTTTAATTGAGATTATTTAAATAAATAAATTATTTAATAATTATAATTTTATTCTAAATAATTTAATAATTACTTAGAGATTTAATGATTATACATAATCAATAAACGAGAATTTTAATTATGTGATGATGTGATTTAATGTGTAATATTGCCTTTTATTTAATTGAATTTAAAAAATATTATTTGATTAATTAAATCTGACAAATAAACTGTATAATAAAAATTTAATTAAAATAATGGAAAAAAAGTTTTCTTTATGTCAAACCAAACAAGGCCTAAGGAACATGGGAGCAGTTAAGGCCTGATGCGCTTAACTGCCACCCATGTTTTCACCGGTTAATTAACTATACGTAGCTTATATCTATATTCAGCTTCATTCATATTATATCTTCAGTTAGAACGTCAAAGAGAAAAAGAGAGAATTCAGAGAGAATTGAGAATTGAAGAAAGAAAAGTGGAGAATTAAAGTTTCTATCATCATCTAAACAAGAAAGCAAGGGTAATTCCTTATCTTAAGCTTTTAATTTCACATTCTTAGTTTTCTCCATTAATGTATGCTTGAGTTCTCTGTAAATATAATTTCAGGACTTAATTGCTAAAAACTTGATGTTAGATGTTTATTAGTATGTATAATTCAATAATATATGATTTGTATGTGTTTTAGAGTAATTAATCCACGAAAGCATGTCTAAACTATAGATTTGAAACTTATAGAGTATGAACATAGGAATACGGCTTAAATGTACAAAATTTCATGCTTTAATTGTATGTCAAACAAAAAATTGATGATTGATTATGATTATGCATGTAAAAACGAAGAGAACGAAATTTAAACGGACTGATTCGGTGCTATATCGAATCAGTAATGTACGATTTCATAATTTTTGTCAAAACTATGAAAAATATCAAGAACATGAAAATTATGTGTTCTAATTTAATTGTTTATGTGATTTAAGTTGTTAAAAGCATGCTAAGTATGTTGTTAAATGTTTATGTTAAGTTTATAGCTTATGAGCAACATTTAAATTTGATGTTTGAGTATGATTTTGGCATATAATGGCTTTTTTCTGTGTTCTTCGCGTACACTGTTAGGCCTCACTGCGACGCAGCACTGCAGCGCCGGTTCTGTGAAGAAATCGGGCGTTGTAGCGCCAGGCTAGTGCTGGCTGATGTGGCACGGCGACGCTGCGCCGATTCTATGAAGGAACCCAGTGCTGCAGCACCAGGCCAAGCAGTCGACTGACGTAAGATCAGCGCCGCTGCCTGTCCCCAGTTCAAACTAGGAGCTGCAACGCCGACCAGCAGAAGGACCTAGAGAATTTTATTTAAGTGTTCAAAGTTCAGAAACGTATTTTAAAACCTAATGTAATGAACATGATGACATGTTAATAATATATTAAGATGTTAAAACGGATTTAATAAATTGTCAATGGTGTTTATGTGATTAATTGATAAGTTAAATACGTTATGTAAACTCGTTATTCGTAAAGTCTAATAACGTGTTCAGGAACTGATGTTTGCGATTCAATGAGTATAATCAGACTTAGAATTAATTGTTATTGTGAATGTAATAACATGAATGGTTAATTGAGGACGTGATTTATAATTATAGTTTGTGCGCGAGACAAGTTTCTAAACTCAAACCTTTAATTGAGCAAGTTTTCTATCCTTGATTCATTATCGTTACGCAAGTTCCTTAACTCTAAATTATTCATTGAGCAAGTCCTAAACTTATGTTTCTATATCGATCAAGTTCATATTCTTGCTTATTCGAGTTATGATTCCGAAAGAGATATTATAATTCTTTTTTTTAAAGTATTACTTCAGTTATAGAATACTTATTCAACTGTATACCTTTGAGATTCATTGTTGATTTGAGCATCATTTATTGTTGAACCTTGAAAGACTAGCGAACCCTAACTGATTTGACTAGTCCATAGTTGATGAGCGTTCTAAATTCTAGAACTGTTATTGAGCTTATCCAAACCAAACTTCCTTTGGTGCGGACTCTGATGTCAAACTGAGATGAACAACCCTTTATAGGGGATTATTTACGCGTTAGCGTTGAAATGATGTGCACATACATGGTACTAAGCGCTGATCCCCCTGAGTACGAGAAGTAGAGTCCATATAGTCTTACGACTGTTAAAGGTTTAAAGTAGAAATACTTGATAACCTGGGACATAGTTCTTGGTCTTATAACCCTCAGATATACTTTTGATTCTTGTATCCATTTTTTAATTAAAAAGCCGAGCTTTCTATTATTTAGAACTCTTTGATTTCTCACAAGTTATTATTATTGTTATATTATTATACTTATGGGCAATCGTTGCTCACTCTTGCATAATAACATTGCAGCTAAGATTGAAAGAACTTATGAGCCATCCACTAGTAAGGGAAAGGGCAAAGCAAACAAGTGATGAAGACTTGTTTATTTATTTGAAATGTTTTGTTTTAAAACTTATGATGTTATGTTAAAACTTTGTTGTTATTTATGTTTTCGTATTGATGTTTAAGGTTAGTTAAACATGGGATTTATTTATTCAGATGTTGTAACCCCTTAAGGGGAGGATTTCTATTTATTTATGAGTTTCATTTATTATGGGTAGATAGAAGTGATATTATTAGACAGTGAACACCAAATCATGTGAAAATGAAGTACCCAGATTTGGGGGTGGCACAACTTGTCTGGGACATCTTTTGGTGTCACCATCCCAGCTAGACTTAACTTCGCTATAGGGCACACTCGAGCTATGTAACATTCCTTTGGTTGAACCCTCTCATTATCTCGTTCTAATAATTGAGCCCTATTCACAACATCTGAATACAAACAAAGTTTATGAGAAATGAGGTATTGACGAATTTCAGGTTTCAAACCTCTCAAAAATATTTGTGTATCTCCTCCCAAGACATCTTAAGTACGAAAAGCTGAGTACATTTCACAGATTCCCACCAGTAATCTGCCTCTCCACGCAACATAACGGTGGCGAAGGGAACCTTTTACTCCTCTGTGCATCCCAGAACATCAAATATTTTGGCGATCTGCTTAATCCAAGCTTCTGCTATGAGTGGCTCTGGCTTTCCCAAAAACTCCGGCCGTCCCAACTCTTTGAATTGCTTAGTAGTGACCAGCCGTGAGTTACCATTGTTTCCACCTATATTTTGAACAGGAGTCTCTCTTGTCTGGTTTTGCATGAATTATAGAAAACTCCTAAACACCCCATCGTTCATCGTTTGGTCGGTGGTGTTGTTTACATGAGGATTATTGCCTTTCTGATGCACATTATCCTGGTTATTGATTGGTTGTGTCTCAATGGTCTCATGTGCTCCATTGCTTATCTCCTAATTTTCAAATACCATTCTTAAATACTGCCATAAAACAAGGGTTAATTAAAGAAATTGACATATCACATATTATCCCTATATTCTGACCGACCATTTAAATAATAAATAAGCTTAGGTAGGACACACTAGCGAAGGTTTTACTCGTCTCTCCCCTCCTAGTTCTAGCCTCAGATCTCCGCCAGAGATCATATCCCTAAGCTCTGATGCCAACTGTGACTTTGACGAACGAGAATTTTGTAATTTATTTTAAATATTTATTGAATTAAATAAATATTTTTGGTTGATTTATTTATTAAGTTAAATAAATATTTGATGGAATTGTGGTACATTATTTTAATTAAATGTGTTTCATTGATTAAATTAATGTGGAATAATTTTATAGTCCAAAGTGTGAATTTAATTGAGATTATTAAATTAAACTAGTTATTATTTATTATAATGTTATTCTAATTAATTTAATAATTAATTAGAGATTTAATGATTTGCCATAATTAGTAAATGAGAATTTTTATTATGTGATGATGTGATTTAATGTGTAATATTGCCTTTTATTTAATTGAATTTACATGATATTATTTGAATAATTAAAACTGTGACAATAAACTATATAATAAATGTTTTAATTAAAATAATGGGAAAAAAGAGCCTTTCTACAACAACCAAACATGGCCTTAGGAACATGGGAGCAGTTAAGGCCTGATGCGCTTAACTGTTACCCATGATTCCACCGGTTATTAACTATACGTAATATAATATATATCATGTCATTCATATCATATTATATAAAGAGACAAAAGTTAGAGAGAAAAGTGGGATTTGAGAGGTTTGTTAATTGAAGAAGATTTGTAGAATCAAAGAGAAGAAGTTCTATCAATCTAAACTAGAAAGCAAGGGTAATTCCTTCACTTCAAGCTTTTAAATTACGTTATTAAGTTTTTCCATGAAGGTCCATTCTGAGTTCTCTGATAATTGAATTTCATGAGTTAATTGTTAAGAACTTGTTGTTAGATGTTTATTAGCATGCATAACCCAATTGTATATGATTTATATCTGTTTTAGAATAATCAAATTCATGTAATTGTGTTTAATTGGAGTTTTGTGGTTTACAGAGTAAGAACATATGAATATGACTTATATGTATAAAAATGCATGCTTAAATTGTAAATTGATGATTGATTATGTTTATGCCTGTAAAAAAGAAGAGAACGAAACTTAAACGGACTGATTCGGTGTTATAACGAATATGTAATGTATGATTTCATGAAAACTGACGAAACTATGAAAAATATCAAGAACATAAAAATTATGTGTTCTAAATTAGTTGTTTATGTGATTTAAGTTGTTAGAAGCATGCCAAGAACGTTATATAATGTTTCTGTTAAGTTTAGATTGTATGGGTAGCATTAAATTTGATGTTTGAGTATGATTTTGTCGTAAAATAGCTTTTTTCCTGTGTTCTTCGCGAACCTGTCAGGCCTCACTGCGTCGCGGCGCCGATTTTGTGAAGAAACTGGGCGCTGCAGTGCCAAGCCAGTGCTAGCTGACTTGTCACGGCATCGCAGCGTCAGTTCTGTGAATGAACCAAGCGCTGCAGCGCCAGGCCAATGGCTTGTTGACGTAGGGTCGGCGCCGCAGCGACAGTCCCCAGTTCAAACTGGGTGCTGCAGCGCCGTCTAGTAGAATGACCCAGAGAATTTAATTTAAGTGTTCAAAGTTCAGAAATGTAATTTAAAACCTAATGTAATGAACATGATACCATGTTAATCATATATTGAGATGTTAAAACAAATTATTAACTTGTCAATGATGTTTAACCAGATTAATTGATAAGTTAAATACGGGGTTTAAACTCGTTATTCGTGAAGTCTAACAACGTGTTCAAGAACTGATGTTTGTGATTCGATGAGTATAATCAAACTTAGAATTAATTGGTATTGTGAATGTAAATGGTATGTAAGATTAATTGGAGAACGTGATTTATAATTGTAGCTTACGCACGACGCAAGTTCCTAAACTTTACTTTTACATTACCCAAGTTTTCTATCCCTGACTTGTTATCGTTATGCAAGTTTATTAACTTTATTTTAATTGAGCAAGTTTATCTATTCTTTCATTAAATAAGTTCTTACTCTTGATTATTTAAGTTTAAGATTCCATATGAAATGTTATAATTCTGTTTAAAGCAATACTTCGGTTATACAATACTTATTCAATTGTATACCTTTGAAATTCATTATTTTATTTAAGTATCATTTTTTTGTTGAACCTTGAAAGACTGGCGAACGCTTATTGATTCGACTAGTCCATAGTTGATGAGCGTTCTAAATTCTAGAACTGTTGTTGAGCTTATCTAAACCAAGCTTCCTTTGTTGCGGACTTTGATGTTAAATTGAGAAGAACACCTTTATAGGGGATTATTTATGCGTTAACGTTGAGATGATGTGCACATACATGGTACTAAGGGCTGATCCTTCTAAGTACGAGAAGTAGAGTCCATGTATTCTTACGATTGTTAAAGGTTTAAAGTAGAAATACTTGATAACCTAGGAAATAGTTCTTGGTCTTATGACCCTCAGATATACTTTTGATTCTTGTTATTCATTCTTGATTCAAAAGCCGAGTTTTTTATTATTCAGAACTTATTGATTCCTTGCATGTTATTATTATTATTATATTTTTATACTTATGGGAAATCATTGCTCACTCTTGCATAATAACATTGCATCTAAGGTTGAAAGAACTGAAGAGCCTTCCACTAATAAAGGCAAGGAAAAGATGAACAAGTGATGAAGACTTGTTATTTATTTTAGCATGTTTTGTTTTAAGACTTATGATATTATGTTAAGACTTAACTGTTTATTTATGTTTCTGCATTTGATGTTTAAGGTTAGTTAACCTGGGATTTATTCGTTCAGATGTTGTAAACCCTTAAGGGAAAGATTTCTATTTATTTATGAGTTTCATTATTTATGGGTAGATAGATGTGTTATTATTGGACAGTGAGCACCAAATCCTATGCAATTGAAGTACTCGTATTTGGGGGTGTCACAAGTTGGTATCAGAGCTGTAGGTTATGAACCTTAGGTGGGGAAAAACCTTAGTGTAGTAGCCTTTTTAAGAGATCGATAACATAGTGGTGGTAAACTCTTATCGAGTTATAAGAAATGAATTCCTGAATTTATTCAAGATAATAAAAGACTTTATGTGCTTAAGTGAATACTTATGTGCTCGCGAGTATTGATTAGCATCACGTAGTAACTAAGACTTAAAATTTTGATTGTTAGGATGTCAAATGTTGGAGGATCCAGTCAGCCTAGGGAGGATGAACCCCGAGTGGCTAGAGAGGAGGAGCCCCTAGACATTCATACGGTCTAAGAGCAGTTGGTTCGGAGAGAGCCATCTCCATTGATCACTGTTGTGGGTTAGGAGCATGAGCCAGTATTTGATTCAGAGGAAGACTCTGAAGAGATAGAGGTTGAGGCTGAGGCTAAGGTGGAGGATGAGGACCCTGATGAGTTTCCACCAAACTCTATCAGTGCCGAGATGTATGATGAGCTGTATGACCGTAACATAGAGTTATAGGATAACGTTCGAGAATTAAAGGAGCAGATAGTTGCACAACGGACTACTATAAAGCAGAAGAATTGTGAGATCTAGAATATTCATATACATCTTGGAGACATAGAGTGGAAGTTGGTTCATGCAGAGAACTAAAATGAAGAGAAGTCAGTTGAGATAGAGAAACTTAAGAGTGACTTGCGAGAGGAGTCAGCAAAGCATACTAGAGTAATGGACGCTTGGATGAAGGCTTCTCGATGTGCAGATCTTGCCGAGGATGATGATCGAGCAAAGAAGGCTAGGATTGAGGAGACGGACTACACATTTCATACAGCGATTATAGGGCCCAGGATCGAGTTGTCTACTAGCCAGTCCAGTTCGAGGACTTACCTTGGTACATGCTGAATCATAGGACGATGTTCCGTATTATGGAAGAAGAGCGCAAAGAAGCGGTTCGACGTCTTAGTAGGCCGTGATAGGAAGAGTATGAGCTATGTGAATATTTCATTGTAGTTAATAATGTAAATTCCAATGTGATTATAAACAATGAAATATGATGGTTTAAATCCTGAAGATTCTTTATCTCGAGATAGTTGATGTAAATAGCTGTGATGCTATCTTGTTTTGTTTCAAACTTTTGATTGAATAAATATCAGAGTTTATTGAGATGATATGTGTTAAGTGCTATCTTAAAATATTTAAGTTAAGTCTTAACTTTAAATATTTAAGGAATTGAATAAAGATCTAATAAGCATATATCTTAAACAGAAATATGCCGCAAAGAAGATGCCCAACTTGTCAACCAGCTCAAGAAGGGTCAACCAACAATAATAACAACAACGTAGATCCCAACGCTAATCCTGTTCAACTGTTGGTGAACCTGTTGACTGGAGAACTTTTCAATCAACAGCAAGCTCCACAGAACACATTGTTTAAGGATTTTAAGGCGGTAGGACCGCCAGAGTTCAAAGAATTCATGAACCCAATCGAAGCTCAAATGTGGGTAATGGAAATTGAGAAGGTATTTGACATCGCTAGGGTCAGCAAAGATTCGAAGACTGCCTTTGCAATGTTCATGCTGGTGGCAGAGGCTAACTACTGGTGGCAGGCGAATAAGGTCCGGGGAGGACAGGGCGTAATCATCTGGGACATGTTTAAGGAGATGTTTTTCGAGATGTACTTCCCAACAAGCTCTCAGAACCAGATGGAGGTTCAATTCCTAGAGCTGAAGTAAGGTAACATGTCTGTGCCGGACTATGCTGCAAAATTTAATGAGTTGGCTAGGTTTGCAACTTATCAAGTGAATACCGATGAGAGAAAAGCTAGAAGGTTTGAACAGGGACTGAAGCCTTGGTTGTACAGCAAAGTGTCAATGTTCCAGTTGAACACTTTTGCGGGAGTGTTGGAGAAGGCAATCATCACAGAAGGTGGAAGCAATGCACTGATCAGGTATAATAAAGAGCTTAAGAAGAAGAAGAATGAAGGTAAAGGTAACAAGGCTAGTGGCAGTAATACTAGTGGAGGCAGCAGTCAGAAAAGAAGATGGAATGACAGTGCGTCGACTGAGAACCAGCAAGGGAATCAAAAGAAGAGGGTAGAGGCTTGTCCGACCAGCGAAAAGAATCACCTGGGGGGTTTGCATGAAGGGAAAGAGGGTCTGCTATAATTAAGGTCAGAAAGGCCACATAGCACCAAACTGCCCTAACCCTAAGAAGGGCGCTTGCTTCACATGTGGGTCAAAGGACCATCTGGAAAGGGATTTCCCCAAGAAGGTATCAAGAGGGGAAGGAGCTGTTGGAAAAAGAGGAACAAGCGGTGGCAACACTCTGACTATCACGCAATCGACGCCAACCAACCGACCTACCGCCAGGAATTTTAACATGACCGTGCAGGATGCTGTGCAGTCACGTGATATGGTGTCAAGTATTATTCTGATCAATAATATTAATGCTTACGTGTTATTTGATTCGGGTGCTACTTGCTCATTTATATCCGATGGCTTTGCTAAAAATCTAGAATTGCCTAAGGACGAACTGGATTACCCTATGAACATAGAACTTGCAAATAGAGAAGTGATTCCTATTAAGTTTGTACACAAGAACTGTATGGTGCACATTAAGGGAAATGTGATGAACATAGATCTTATCCTGATTAAACTTGGGGAATTTGATGTTATTTTGGGGATGGATTGGTTATTCAATTATGGGGCGATAGTTGATTGCCAAAAGAAGTGTATTAACCTTATGACCCCGTCAAAGGTCGTATTTTATGGCAGCAAGTCCACTAGACAAGCGAGTTGTCTGACGATGATGTAAGCCAAGAAGTTGTTGAGACAAGGTTGTGTAGGGTATTTAGCCTACATAGTCGATAGTCGCAAAGAGAGTCCGAAATTAGAATAAATACTTGTCGTGAGAGACTTTGTGGACGTATTTCCGGATGATTTGCCAGGACTTCCACCAGATAGGGAAGTAGAATTCGTGATCGATTTGGCGCTAGGAACTGCTCCAATATTGAAGGCTATGTACCATATGGTTCCGGTGGAGATGAAGGAATTAATGGTGCAGCTGGAATAGCTATTGGACAAGAAGTATATACAACCAAGTGTATCCTCGTGGGGAGCGTCAGTGCTTTTCATGAAGAAGAAGGATGGAACGATGCGTCTTTGCATTGACTATAGAGAGTTAAATAAGGTCACAATTAAGAATAGGTATCCGTTGCCTAGGATCGATGACTTGTTTGACCAATTGAAGGGAGCGAGATACTTCTCGAAGATAAACTTGAGAAGTGGGTACCATCAATTGAAGGTGAGAAAGGAAGATGTTTCGAAGACAGCGTTCAGGACTCGATATGGTCTCTACGAGTTTCTGGTGATGTCAATTGGTCTAACGAATGCTCCTGCAGCATTTATGGACCTAATGAACAGGGTGTTCAAACCATTTTTGGAAAAATTCGTGGTGGTGTTTATAGATGATATTCTGTATATTCTAAGACCAAGGATGAGCATGTAGAGCATTTGAAGGTAACGTTGGAGGCATTGAGAAGAGAGAAATTGTATGCCAAGTTTTTGAAATGTTAATTCTGTATAGAGCGGGTGCAATTTCTTGGACATGTGATTGATAAGGATGAAATTTTGGTAGATCCCTCAAAGGTTGAAGCTGTGATGAACTGGGATCAGCTGAAGACACCGTCGGAAGTGAGAAGTTTTCTCAGATTGGCAGGATATTACAGAAGGTTCATTCAGGACTTTTCCAAAATCGCGACTCTGCTGACAAATTTGACAAGGAAATTGGTGAAATTCGTTTGGACGGAGAAGTGTGAGGAAAGCTTCTAAGAGCTGAAGAAGAGGTTGAGTACGGCACCTGTGTTATATCTTCCGGATAGCACAGGAAAATTTGTGGTGTCTAGTGATTCGTCGCATAAAGGACTAGGCTGTGTGCTTATGCAAAACGACAAAGTCATTGTGTATGCGTCATGACAACTGAAGGATTATGAGAAGAGGTATCTGACCCATGATTTGGAGTTGGTCGCGGTGGTGTTTTCCTTGAAGATTTGGAGACACTCTCTACGGGGAGTAGTGTGAAATATATACAGACCATAAAATTTTGAAATATATTTTTACACAGAAGGATCTGAACATGCGCCAGAGGAGATGGTTGGAATTAATAAAAAACTATGACTGTGAGATCTTATACCATCTAGGTAAATCGAATGTGGTTGCCGACGCCTTAAGCAGAAAGGGTCGAGAGAAATTGATGTTGTTGATTGCCAATGAGGAACTAATTTGAGCGATGGAGAAACTGTAATTGGAGGTGAAATATCCTATGGAGTCTGACGAGAAACTGTTATAGCTAGGAACTGGTGCAACTTTAGTGGATAAAGTTAAGGAAGCACAAATTTAGGATGAGGAATATGTGAAGATTAGGAAGAGGATATCTGAAGGGAATGAACTGCAATTTAAAGTGGACAACGAAGGACTGTTAAGATTCAAGGAAAGAATTTTGGTACCGCCAGTGCCAAAGATTAGGGAGAAAATTATTCGATTCACCCAAGGAGTACGAAGATGTACCAGGATCTCCGACATCATTTCTGGTGGCCGAATATGAAACGAGACGTTGCTGATTGTGTGGCCAAATGCCTGACATATCAGAAAGTAAAAGCAGAACATCAGAGGCCGAGTGGGTTTTTACAACCATTAGAAATCCCAGAATGGAAATGGGAGCATATCACAATGGATTTCGTAGTAGGTCTTCCGACGACTTAGAAGGGTTTCGATGCAATATGGGTTATCGTGGATCAATTGATGAAATCAGCGCACTTCTTACGAATCAAGATCAGATTTAACCTAGAACAGTTGGCAAAGTTGTATGTCAAAGAGATTGTTTTAAGGCACGAAGTTTTAGGGTCAATAATTTTCGATCGAGATCCGTGATTCACATCAAACTTCTGGAAACGACTATAGGAATGCATGGGAACGCAGTTAAGAATGAGTATGGCATATCACCCTCAGACCAATAGACAGAGTGAGAGAACGATCCAGACATTGGAAGATATGTTAAGAGTATGCATCATGGATTTTAAAGGAAATTAAGATGATAACCTACTGTTAGTGGAATACACTTACAATAACAGTTACCACACAAGTATTGGCATGTTGTCTTACGAAGCGTTGTACGGAAGAAAGTGCAGAACTCTATTATGCTGGGATGAAGTTGGCGAACATCAATTGCTAGGACCAGAATTGGTATAACAGACAGCTGAGATCGTCAAGGTGATCAGGACAAGACTAGTAGCTGCTCAGGATAAGAAAAAGTAATACGCAGATCCACACCGCAAGAATATAGAATTTGAATTGGGTATGTGACATCCCCAAATTCGGACCACTCCCGTCTCGAATTCGGTTCGTCACTTTCTAAATATCTAATAACATAACAACATCTCACGCAATAGAATGATAGAATACTTTACATTTATTTAATATAATTATCTGGGTCCCATGGTCTCGTAACTTAAACATAACTCCATTATCTTAAACATAGCTAATACATAATACAAAATAAGTTTTTATTACATCATCATAATAATCCTAAAAGAGAACAAAGCTACATCGTAGCCTTGCCCTTGCCCTTGTCTGTGCCCGAGGGTCCACCCTACTCTGCCTTAACTGAAATGTTTTAGGGAAAGCAAAATGAGCAACAAGTTTGCTCAGCAAGTAATATAAAAATAAGGGTGAATAATATAGATTTCAAATCCCAAGGGTACAACAGTAAATGATAGCTCAAGAATAACAAAAACTATCAATAATTCTCAATAATAGTCGCTATGGATAGAAAGATATCAACAAGATTCAAGGTTCAACTATTTCAAGATTCAATAATACTGAACACTGAGCAGTCACTAAGGACAATGAACTATTACTAAAATTAACAGTAATATGCTGATAATCCAATAAAACAAGTATAAAAGGTGATCAGCCTAAAGTACCATACGTCATAATAACATTTAATCGTACTCATGTGCGCACGTCGGTCTCTCGACAATATAAATAATTTCCCCTTCAATGAGGGTTGTTCATCTCAGTAGAATTTATAAGAGTCCGCACCAATTTAATTGTTTTGGATAACTTTCTAATATGCGATATTAGTCTAGCTGAATAAAATGGCTTAGACAACTTTTGTAATGCATTTAGGAACGATAAGTTTAATGCTTGCAACAATATCAAGATATAAAGCTGATGTTCGAATAATAACAAATATTTGTTTGACATGGCAACAATTCGGATTTATACAATATGTAAAGTAAAAAGAGTTAGGGAACTTGTTCAATAAAGAGTAGGGTACTTGCTCAATAAAAAGTAAGGTTCGAATACTTGCCTTATGCGTAGTTTATCAACCTATATCTTATCAACACTTCACGAACTAAGATACCCTATTGTAACATAGTTACGTATATATGTATTTTTATTAGTTACTTAAGTCGAATACATATACTTGGTATGTAAATTAAACACATACACAAGATTCTATCTTAGTCGTATGATCTTACACGTATGTCGTTACATATCTTAAGTACACATAACACAAAAATTAGTTTATATGTTATTATATAATCAAATGACATAACTCGTATTTATTGTTGCCTTAGCATTTTTAAAAGTTCATAAACACTTATCAATGCCATGGTTTCTATCATCAATAGGTTTATAGTACTTGAACACCCCACTATATATGTTAGGAGGTTCATGATTAGGTTCGATCTTACATCTTACCTTTAACATAGTTTATTATTAACTTTCCATTTAACAAGCTTAACGTGATCAATTAGAAAGGCTTCTCATGTTTAGCCATTACACATATGCAATGGGGTCAATAAGCCTTAATCATATATGTTTAAGTTATCCTAATCATGTATTTCAAAGTAACATAGCTTTACTTCCTTAAAACTCATTTGAAACCATGCTCGACTAGTTTGTAACGTACATGGCTAGTTAGGTGCACATGTCAATCATGTCTAGATACATAACATGTCCTATCATGGTAGTCATAAATTTTTAGAATTCACATAAAGTAGTTATCAACAACATTAGTTTTCAAACTCTTAAGTATTCTTTGAAACCTCATGTTAAACCAACCAATCATGCGAAGCAACCTACATACTACATATCATACTCATGTACACACATAACTAAACCATAATAGCATGCTTACAAGTTCATAATTCAAAGTATACTTAGTTCATTAACTTTCATTCTCTAACGTTAAGTTTCCTTTATAATGACATCAAACCAAGCTAAGGTAGTTGATAACATGCAAGACAACCTATGTTAGTACGTTAGGGACATAAATAGGTATAAGTAAGTTACACTAGCATCCTCAACATTTTAGAAACCAAATAAAATGCATTTTGGTTCTGCAGATTGGGGCTGCCACGCCGTGTTTGTACTAGGGAGTGGCACGGCCGCGCCACTCCGGTTCCAGCACAAGAAATTTCTGTAATAGCAGAGCTTCCAACAATTTCCAAAATTTCTCATGGTTCATGCTTGTATACCATCACATTGCATATATAACATGCATATACACTTAACTAACACTTCCATATCAACTTACAATCAACTTAACAAGAATTTATGGAAATTCTAGAAATCTATCAAACTAAGAATCAAGAATGTAAAATTGTAATAATACCTCTCTAAGGATTGAATTTGGCTAAGCATGCTATAAATCTCAGATTGCTCACTCAATTCACTCTCTATATCAACATAGCAACAATTTAGCAACTTGATTATGAGAGGATGAGCTTGTTATTTATAGGGAAATTCAATAACCATGCCCAAGCTTTGTCCAACAATTGAAACTAATGGAAAAAGGAAGAAGATGATGGACAACAATGGTTTGGTGGAATAGTTGCTAACCATTCCATCACCCATTCCCCTATTCCCCCTTGCCATCATTTGATTGATGCTAGCTAGAATGCTAAGATTGAGAATGAAGGGGATAGGCCATTGGCCTATGTACGTGAAAGAGAATTGAGACTCTTAATAAATAACAATGCTGAATTAGAACTCAGCATTTGTAAATGTAT